>CM036773.1:2887500-3507500 GCA_020796225.1 Arion vulgaris
ATTCGTAATGAAGACTTGGTCAATCCGCAACATCATATCACTTTAGCAACTACAGATGACCACATGGGTAAGAAAAATGTCAATACTAGAAGCGAGAATGAAAGTGAACGAGTTCCACTACTTTCTCTTAGAGATAAATCCAATGAAGAAACATTCTTTGATAAGGCATCGAAGCCTGACTCACAAGGAACATTTCCCGACAAGTACTGACAACGTATCACGCATCGCTGGATCCTGGGGAACACCACAAAACGATAACTACCTCAGCACCCAATACGTGCCCGTACCTCGTAACCCACAGACAAACAAATATCTCTCTTTTGAAGAAATCAACAGTGAGGTGAATGACATCACGGACCAAGGGACGAAATTTGCAGTCAGCGAAGATGAAACATCAGGAATTGTTCATTTAACAAGTAACAAGGAACATGCCAGCAATAGTGATAGATTGGACGCTGATACTCTTAAGTCCAAGAGAAAGCAAGACAAGGCTGGAAATCGTTGCTGTAACCGTATATCCAAGTGCTGTCAGCGTGTGTCTAAGTGCTGTCATCGTGTGTCCAAGTGCTGTCATGCTTTGGCTGGCCATATCAGAGTGAGTATATATGTCAGTTGGTTTGTATGTTTTTTCCATCACATAGTGGACTAATTAAATGTAATAATAATGATAATAAATAATGATAACAGTAATAACAGTAATTGTTTGTTTGTTTTGTAGGGTATTAAAGCCTCTTTAAGCCGAGGCACGCCCTTTCAACCTAAGGCGAACTTTTTATTGGTTATATCAGAGCGTGTAGGCCAACAAACATGAAAAATAAGAAATAACTCCTTTCGTAGAATCCAAGTGTTTCTTAATAACAGTAAAAATACAAATAATAATAATTATATTAATAATAATATAAGAATTTTAATTATAATAATGTAATATAATTATAATAATGTAATTATGGACAGCCTACTCAAGGCACGAGAGGAGACTTAACATCTTTCACCTTCGATGTCTCCGCAAGATTATGAACATCAGATGGTACGACAAGATAACCAACTCTAAGGTACTGCAACGTGCAAAACTGTCTTCCATCATGGGCATGCTCAGCAGTAGACGACTAAGATGGTTGGGACATGTGAGAATAATGGAAACTTGCCGCATACCAAAACAAATGCTGCTCTGTGAACTTTCGGAGGGGAAGAGGCACCAGGGCAGACCACTGCTCAGATTATAGCAGACCTCTGCTATACTTCACTATGCGTGTTATACTTCACTATGCGTGCAATACTTCACTATGCGTGTTATACTTCACTATGCGTGCAATACTTCATTATGCGTGTTATACTTCACTATGCGTGCAATACTTCATTATGCGTGCAATACTTCACTACGCGTGCTATACTTCACTATGTGTGCAATATTTCATTATGCGTGTTATACTTCGCTATGTGTGCAATACTTCGCTATGCGTGCTAATATTTGACAACCAGATTACCTAATAATGTTTCGTATTTTTTAAGTTACTTCCCTTTACTCGCATAAATATTTATATTGTTCAGCTCAACATATACACAGTAGATCTTTGCTCAATATATACACAGTAGATCTTTGCTCAATATATACACAATAGATCTTTGCTCAACATATACACAGTAGATCTTTGCTCAATATATACACAGTAGATCTTTGCTCAACATATACACAGTAGATCTTTGCTCAATATATACACAGTAGATCTTTGCTCAACATATACACAGTAGATCTTTGCTCAATATATACACAGTAGATCTTTGCTCAACATATAAGTTTTGTTATATTGAACTCTGCAACACTGGTAGGTCAGTTGTTTGACAGTTTAACATGACCAATTACGTCAATGTTTGAACCCAAGCCCTTATTATCCAAGTGTACTATCCACTACACTATCGCGTCTCTCTAACAATAATGTATACGTGAAGTAACTAATAAAACACATCACGCATACACGCATATAAACACACATACACGCATATAAATATTGTAGTGTGCTGTAAGATATTGTTGTAGCTGGTAACTTTCGGTATATGTTATATAACATCTGCAAGCAATTTTGCAACACCGCTTTATCCTGGATGACACTTTCAATTTCAAACTGACCTACATTCTGACAGACGGATAGACGAATAAACAGAGGGACGGAGGGACGGGGGGGGGACAGAGGGATGGAGGGACAGAGAGAAGGAGGGACAGAGAGAAGGAGGGACGAGAGAGAGGAGGGACGGAGAAGAGGGACAGAGAGAAGGAGGGACAGAGAGAAGGAGGGACGGAGAGAAGGAGGGACAGAGAGAAGGAGGGACGGAGAGAAGGAGGGACAGAGAGAAGGAGGGACAGAGAGAAGGAGGGACAGAGAGAAGGAGGGACAGAGAGAAGGAGGGACGGAGGGACAGAGAGGAGGGACGGAGAGACAGAGGGACGGATCGAGAAATGGATATATGGGTATGTGGGTAATCAGACGGGCGGACGGACAGACAGATAGACAGATATACAGACAGATAGACAGACAGATATACAGACATATATACAGACAGATATACAGACAGATATACAGACAGACAGATAGACAGATATACAGACAGATATACAGACAGATAGACAGACAGATAGATAGACAGATATACAGACAGATAGACAGATATACAGATGGATAGATAGACAGATAGACATACAGACAGATAGACAGACAGATAGACAGATAGATAGGTAAGGCAAGTCACGTAACAGAGGTTTACAAAAAAAGCCGTCTTGTCTATTGAATGAGCTGACAGTCTATGATTGCTCAGCACAGTCTGGCTAATCACTGTTCAAACATACCAATCCCCAACTGCTGTTTAGTTGGTACCTGAAACACACTGATGAGACACAGCCAACTTTAGATAACTAGGCCAGACAACTGACTGGGAATCGCTGACCTAGATCAGAGCAGGGGCTGAAAATATATATGTTTGAGAGAACACTGCAAGCTTGTTTTGCAATTTTACTCAATTCTGTGAGTCTATGGTCATTTATTGGTGAAAGATATTCATAATATTAATATTCCTTATTGTTAAACTTAACTTGTTGCATAATATATCTTCGATTTAGCATTTTGTGTTGATTTTAAAATGAATTCGCTATAGATACAACAATACTGGAATGCGAGGTCACGTGGTCTAGTTGTGGTCTGTTTTTCCATAATTCTTACCAGAGTCCGAAGGCCCATAAGTTTATAGTTGGCTCTGGATGAGAAGTTACTTTCTCTGTTTATACGTTTGCCTGTCTGTCTGTCTATCCAATCTATCCTATCTATCTATCTCACTATCTGTCTATCTATCTAGCTTTCTATCTGCTTGTCTGCGTCTATACATATATATTTCTCTGTCTGTCTATAATATATATATATATATATATATATATATATATATATATATATATATGTCTACAAATATAATGAAGACACCTATGGCAAGTAATACAGATATCACACTGGAATCTAAATGATAAAAATAACAGAGCAGTTCACCTATTTAGGTAGCAATTTTGATTGCACAGGAAATGTTAAAAAGAAATTATGATACGAATTGGCAAAGCAACATCAGCTTTTAAAAGTCTAAATAAAATATGGAACTGCAAGTTATATAGTATTAAAACTAAATTACGAATTTTCAATTCAAATGTTGTATCAACCCTAACATATGCCAGCGAGAGTTGGAAAATGACTAAAGATATAGAAAGCAAGTTGAATGCATTTGAAAATAGATGTCTGCGAAAAATAATGAATATAAATGGAACGAATTTAGGAGAAGTGATGAAATCAGAGACATGTCTGGTCAACCACTAGTGACAACTGTTATAAGAAAGATGGAGATATGTTGGACACACCTTGAGGAGAAATGATCAACGAATATCAAAGCAGACATTGAAGTGGGATGCAAAGGGTTCAAGAAATAGAGGACGACCAAAGGAGACCCTGAAACGAACTTTGCTGAGAGAGGCAAGAGGTATCGATCTCAGTTCTATGGAGGAGATTGAGCGAGTTGCCCAGGATAGAGCGGTATGGAGAAATTACTTTCAGGCCCTATGTAACGTATAACGGTACGAGAGGAATTATTATTATTATATATATGTCTACCTGCCTGTCTGTTTGTATGTCTGCCTGCCTGTTTGTCTGTCTGCCTGCCTGTTTGTCTGTCTGTCTGTATATCTATTTGTCTACCTAGTCCATTTTGTCATTGACCGTCGGTACATTATAGCTGGTGTGTTTGTCTACCTAGTCCCGTATTTGTCATTGACCGTCGGTACACTATAGCTGGTGTGTTTGTCTACCTAGTCCCGTATTTGTCATTGACCGTCGGTACACTATAGCTGGTGTGTTTGTCTACCTAGTTCCGTATTTGTCATTGACCGTCGGTACACTATAGCTGGTGTGTTTGTCTACCTAGACCCGTATTTGTCATTGACCGTCGGTATACTATAGCTGGTGTGTTTGTCTACCTAGACCCGTATTTGTCATTGACCGTCGGTACATTATAGCTGGTGTGTTTGTCTACCTAGTCCCGTATTTGTCATTGACCGTCGGTACACTATAGCTGGTGTGTTTGTCTACCTAGACCCGTATTTGTCATTGACCGTCGGTACACTATAGCTGGTGTGTTTGTCTACCTAGTCCCGTATTTGTCATTGACCGTCGGTACACTATAGCTGGTGTGTTTGTCTACCTAGACCCGTATTTGTCATTGACCGTCGGTACACTATAGCTGGTGTGTTTGTCTACCTAGACCCGTATTTGTCATTGACCGTCGATACACTATAGCTGGTGTGTTTGTCTACCTAGACCCGTATTTGTCATTGACCGTCGGTACACTATAGCTGGTGTGGTCAACATTACGATGACCGACTTTATTTCCCAATGCTTTTCCTGCTACCTAATTGAGGCGGGGGTCAACTGAGGGCCGTTACAGTCTGACAAAATTCCCTCTCACTGTGGAATTGAACCTGGACCTCTAGATTAAGAAGCCAGTTGACTAACAACTACACTACTGCGGCTCTATCTAGTAACAATGTGGATTAAAAAGTGTCTCTCCCTGTGACATGTCACGCTTCTGACCTAACCACAACTTTGTCCTGACAATGAATGAAGTCATCGTAGGGTTGGGCTTGTATGCAATCTTCTAGAGCAAGTCATGCGTAACAAATTATTGTTATAGAAAGTTTCGGTTCATTGTATTTATAATAATAAATTGAACATGTATTCCTGATTCTATTCACGATCAAGAGGAAAGGGTTCGCCCCTGCACAGCTCTTGTATGGTGCAATCGTACCGGAACGTTGATTCATTGAAACGTCGAATGAAGGTTCCATTAGTGTTTATGTGTTTCTAGAAGAAGAATGGATAGAACAAGAATCAACCAAGAAATACATACACATTAATGAGTTTTGTTATTATGTGTGTGATTGCATAGAATATATGGTTTCTTTATGGTTTGAATTACGTCATAAAGCACAATTGTATGGCTTCGCATTGATGAATTATTTGGTGGTTGTAACCTGCGTTTGTTATATATATATTGGTTATTGGTTACATATGCCAGCGAGAGTTGGAAGATGACTAAAGATATATAAAGCAAGTTGAATGCATTTGAAAATAGATGTCTGCGAAAAATAATGAATATAAAATGGAACGAATTCAGGAGAAGTGATGAAATCAGAGACATGTCTGGTCAACCACTAGTGACAACTGTTATAAGAGAGAGAAGATGGAGATATGTTGGACACACCTTGAGGAGAAATGATCAACGAATATCACAGCAGGCATTGAAGTGAGATGCAAAGAGCTCAAGAAAGAGAGGACGACCTGAGGAGACCCTGAAACGAACTTTGCTGAGAGAGGCAAGAAATATCGGTCTCAGTTCCATGGAGGAGATTGAGCGAGTTGCCCAGGATAGAGCGGTATGGAGAAAATACTTGCAGGCCCTATGTAACGTTAAACGGTACGAGAGAGATTATTTCTTTTTTATTTATTAGTTACTGAACTGATGTCACAGCACTAAGCGCAGACACGTAGAGGCTCAGTTTTCCTAACTGATGTCACAGCACTAAGCGCAGACACGTAGAGGCTCAGTTTTCCCAACTGATGTCACAGGACTAAGCGCAGACACGTAGAGGCTCAGTTTACCCAACTGATGTCACAGCACTAAGCGCAGACACGTAGAGGCTCAGTTTTCCCAATAGAAATCGAAGAGTATGCATACATATAGTTCCTGTGACTCGCTGGTTAAACACACTTCTCTCTCTCTCTCTCTCTCTCTCTCTCTCTCTCAATCTCTCTGTGTGTGTCCCTCAAGCATCCAGTTCTACTTGTACAACGTATAATTCTAAATTTCCTAAATCCTTGGATTGATTAAAAGTCAATTTGAGTGTCCTCATCCAACAGTAGGTTGCCAAGAGACGGGAGAACATCCCCTTATCCAATAGAAGGTTGCCAAGAGACCGGAGAACATCCACTCATACAACAGTAAGTTGCCAAGATACCGGAGAACATCCCCTTATCCATCAGTAGGTTGCCAAGATACCGGAGAACATCTTCTCATCCAACAGTAGGATGTCAAGAGACCGGAGAACATCTCCTTATCCTTCATAAACTCCCCAAAAATCGATGCTAGGGCACACCCATATGTGCTCAGTCTTCCCCAACCGTATACTGTTTGACCGATTGACGAAGTCCATGAGAAAAATGAGTTTGTTTCCTAAGAACCCGCAGAGGAAGCAACGGAAGCAAAGAATATGATCAATAAATAGACAGTGTACAAGTATTCAGAACTTCTGACAAAAACAAATTCGAACCACTTACCCTTATTGCTTACGACACCCATTGTCTAATCTAGCAATACGAGCGTTGTTACGAACACCCATTGCCTAATCTAGCAATACGAGCGTTGTTACGACGCCCATTTTCTAATCTAGCAATACGAGCGTTGTTACGACGCCCATTTTCTAATCTAGCAATACGAGCGTTGTTACGACGTCCATTGCCTAATCTAGCAATACGAGCGTTGTTACGAACACCCATTGCCTAATCTAGCAATACGCGCGTTCTTACGAACACAACTTGAATCCTGTGTTTGTCAATTTGTGTTTTCGGAAGCTCTTAATACTTGATGAAGTTCATATAGTCTTGTAGATATCTGTATGTTTGGCTGAAATCACAGACTTGTATCCATGCATGATTTTTCAGTGACTCAATGAGTATGCTCAGGAAGATTTTAAAAGGCTGGGCTCGGAGACAATGGATGGAGTCGCTGAGGAAGTCTAGGCTGACAAAAATCAGTTTTATTTTTGTGCCAGGGCATGCAGGTGCAAGAGGACATGAACATGCGGTAGACTTGCAGGTATGACTGCTGTAAAAAGTGGGCGAGCAATGGACCAGACTGATATTATAAATTCCCTAAGGGAGAGAGGCTGTGTTCATGATTCAAGTAATAGTGGTGAATCTGCAACACTAACCAAACTTCAAGAATGCCAAGTCAAATGTGGTGTAGCTAGACAAGAGCACTATACTGGTAGTCAAATAATAGTAAACCAACACAGAACCGGGGTCGTTAGTCGTCATACGCTGAGAGATATACTGAGGATGAGATCGAAGCCCTTATAGACTAATTGGTTAGACCTGCAGTGATGATGATCTAACGACTAAACTAAACTGAGACACATACTGAGAAGGAGATAGGAACACGTATGGACTAATTGGTTCGACGTGCAGTGATAATGATCTGACGACTAAACTAAACTTTATGTTGACAAAATTGCACTCATGTTTTCATAGTTTTGCTTTCTGAAAGGATCTACTAAGAGTTCTCTATTGACATTCCTAGTTCCGGTACAAAATGTCCACAGTACAGCTTTCGTTTCCCTGGTTTATAGATCTTAGTTTTACATCTTCTTCTTCTTCTTCGCACCCTCCATATCGACCACTTGTTAACCACTCTTTGTGATTTGTATGTGATCTGATTCTAAGAGCGATTGTACGTTCTGCCAGTTATGCACCTACAAGTAGGCTAGTACATCCGATTTCTGCAACGCTATTTATTTACTAGGGTAGCTTCCTAGTCCCTACATCAGTCACCTCTTATAACATACATTGTATGTCGCAGTGATACTATTCTTTACTCCCCGTGCGAGCCCCCAGCACTACACGGGCGCTTTCAATATATAGCAACCACACAATAATTATACAGTCTCCCTCACATTCGATTATAGCCACATACACATACACACACACACACACACACAGAAACCGTAAACAAAAGCTATTAAAATCTCTTGCAAACTCTAACGTCCTGCCTTTAACAAACAACGGTAAAACTGACTTGCAAAGTTCAACCAGGAAACGCCAGTACCACCGACCGTGTATACACATCATGACAATATATATCTTTTAACTTCCATGACATCACAGTAACAACGCCTGCCCACTTAGTGTCGTACCGCACTGCACCTCTACTGACTAATTTTCTCTCTTGCCCGTATCCGGATTTTATATTCAACTTAACCGTCCGAATTTTGGTTCGTTTAATAATTATCAAATTGAAAATCTACCGTGTTAATGCCTGGTTCATATATTTGATTAGAATTTTAATATAATAGCTCATTTATATTTGTGTTTTATTTCCAGAGAATTTCAAGAAATTGAATATCATTTTGTTTATTAATTGTTTATGTATACATAACTTCTTTTGTCATCACACTGCTACCGGGTTGTTGCGCAGTGTCGTGGTTTTCTGTTTTTGTCATCACACTGCTACCGGGTTGTTGCGCAGTGTCGTGGTCTTCTGTTTTTGTCTTGCTTTTTCTCTGGTGGCTTGAGTGATTTTATTTTTATTTTCTTTTATGCCATCTAACCATATTTTCATAGTCTGCCTCTCGCCTTCTTTCCTGATGTTCTGTTGTAGAAGACTCTGTGTACTGTGGAGTGTGGATGAATTTTTATAAGTGGCCAAACCAGTTCATTCTCTGTTTCTCAATGTAATTCAAACAAGGTTCTGTCTCAGCCTTCTTTCTTATGCTAATGTTCTGTTATAGAAGACTCCGTATACTGTGAAGTTTGCATACATTCTTATTAAGTGATCAAACCACTTCATTCTTTGTTTCTCAGTGTAATTCAAGCAAGGTGAAGAAAATCAAGTGTTTAAGAGCCTGTGTACATAACTAATAATAGACACGGGTTCGATTCTAGAACATTCTTTGAGGATTGATTCAGTGAGTTAATGTGTTAACAAAGTTACTTACTATGGTTATCATGATGGTGATCAGATTAACGATAAGAATTCTGAGAAATTTTTGTGATATTGTTCTAGCTAATTTTATTATCCAAAGTGATGATATTGAGGACAAGTTGTAACGGTGTGTTTGTTTGATGGGGAAAATGTGTGTATTTCACATGAAATTATGGGATTTTATTTCTGGATTCTTTAGTGTAAGAAGTAGCGGTAAGAAAATTAGATATGTATTTACAATTTACTATGGTTACTATGGCTATACAAGTTACTATGGTTACTAAAGTTACTATGGTTACTATGGCTATACAAGTTACTATGGTTACTAAAGTTACTATGGTTACTAAAGTTACTATGGTTACTAAAGTTACTATGATTACTAAAGTTACTATGATTACTCAAGTTACTATGATTACTAAAGTTACTATGATCACTTACTATGGTTATTAAGTTACTATGGTTATTAAGTTACTATGGTTATTAAGTTACTATGGTTATTAAGTTTATGGTTACCAAGTTACCTGTGGGTTTGTGGTTAACCTGTTTGTCTTGCGTTCCATTGGTCGTGGGTTCGAATCCAGACCGCGTTTCTCTGTTCATAACGTTTCTCTGTTCATAACGTTTCTCTGTTCATAACGTTTCTCTGTTCATAACGTTTCTCTGTTCATAACGTTTCTCTGTTCATAACGTTTCTCTGTTCATAACGTTTCTCTGTTCATAACGTTTCTCTGTTCATAACGTTTCTCTGTTCATAACGTTTCTCTGTTCATAACGTTTCTCTGTTCATAACGTTTCTCTGTTCATAACGTTTCTCTGTTCATAACGTTTCTCTGTTCATAACGTTTCTCTGTTCATAACGTTTCTCTGTTCATAACGTTTCTCTGTTCATAACGTTTCTCTGTTCATAACGTTTCTCTGTTCATAACGTTTCTCTGTTCATAACGTTTCTCTGTTCATAACGTTTCTCTGTTCATAACGTTTCTCTGTTCATAACGTTTCTCATTAAAGCTATCAATTCAACATGTCCGTAAAATAAAAACAATATATATAAATGAAGACTGCAGTAAAACTATGTAGAATGGCGAACAATATAGATGGAGACTACAGTAAAACTATGTAGAATGGCGAACAATATAGATGGAGACTGCAGTAAAACTATGTAGAATGGCGAACAATATAGATGGAGACTACAGTAAAACTATGTAGAATGGCGAACAATATAGATGAAGACTACAGTAAAACTATGTAGAATGGCGAACAATATAGATGAAGACTGCAGTAAAACTATGTAGAATGGCGAACAATATAGATGGAGACTGCAGTAAAACTATGTAGAATGGCGAACAATATAGATGGAGACTGCAGTAAAACTATGTAGAATGGCGAACAATATAGATGGAGACTACAGTAAAACTATGTAGAATGGCGAACAATATAGATGGAGACTGCAGTAAAACTATGTAGAATGGCGAACAATATAGATGGAGACTGCAGTAAAGCTATGTAGAATGGCGAACAATATAGATGGAGACTATAGTAAAACTATGTAGAATGGCGAACAATATAGATGGAGACTACAGTAAAGCTATGTAGAATGGCGAACAATATAGATGGAGACTGAAGTAAAGCTATGTAGAATGGCGAACAATATAGATGGAGACTACAGTAAAGCTATGTAGAATGGCGAAACACGTACTTTCTATTTTCTATTTCATAGTTTTATTGTTTATCTTCTTTTTCCACTTCACGTTTTTCTGCATTTATTTCGTTATTCGTTTTTAGTCACATATTTTCATTTTATAACCTTTGGAATATATCTCTGTCGTAGTGTATATGTAGTGTGCTGGGAAATTCTTCACTCCTGTTATATCGTTTGCTTGATAAAGATCATTTGGTCGAAACGTTGCTGTGTATTGTCACCGCTTTTGTATTTTGTAAAACTACAGTACTTTGTTATTACGTGTTTCGCCATTTTTCATAGTTTTACCGCAGTCTCTCCCTTATATCAATATTTGTATAAGAGAACATCAGGAAAGAAGTCAGAGGAGATTACGATAAAAAGATGGTTAGATGGAATAGTGCTAGAGAAAACAGCAAACCTCGACACGGGACAACAACTCGGTAACAATGTGACGACACTGGACAACAACTCGGTAACAGTGTGACGACACTGGACAACAACTCGGTAACAGTGTGACGACACTGGGTAACAACTCAGTAACAGTGTGACGACAAAAGAAGAAATAAGAAGTCTAACGTAAGGTGTTCAGTTCCCTGTGCCCAACCAATTGCCTGTCTACCCATATAAAATTATGGTACCCAGACTTTCTAAATGATGAATATTTCAGGAACATTTTGCCACAGAAACGATCTCCTTTTTGAAAGAGGCACACCCGTTTGGTGCCGGGCCTACAAAGAAGTAAAGAATAGTACCACTGCAACCTACAAGGCATGTCGTAAGAGGCGACTGATGTAGGGAAGCTACCCTAGTAAATAAAAAACATCGCAAAAATCGGATCTGCTGGCCTACTTGTGGGCACATAACTGGCACAACATACAACCGCTCTTAGGCTCAGATCACATACAAATCATACAGAGTGGTTAACAATTGGACGATATGGAGCGTTCGACGAATAAGAAAGAGGCTGGGCACGTACTTGGTCGCCATCAATGAAAGGACGATGATTCTAACCAGTCTCTGCAATATTCAATAAGTGCCAGCATTGACATGGGAATGTCAACCTTCGTGGCGTTTCAAACCCTATACCTATCTCTGTGGGACGGATTAGTGTAGTGCATAAGCGTGCAACTATCGACTTGGACCGGAAGAAACTGTGGGTTAAATACCACTACGCATTCAAGCGTGAGGAAAGGATTTGCATCCTACCTCCTGCACACTAGAACCTAAAAGTAACAGTGTTATTTCTAGTATATTGTATTTCCCCAGGTGGATGATGGAATTGGTTGTCCACTTTTACCGTTAACTGTAAGGGTGGGAGCTTTAATTTACCGTTAACTGTAAGGGTGGTAGCTTTAATTTACCGTCAACTGTAAGGGTGGTAACTTTAATTTACCGTTAACTGTAAGGGTGGAGCTTTAATTTACCGTTAACTGTAAGGGTGGAGCTTTATTTACCGTTAACTGTAAGGGTGGTAGCTTTAATTTACCGTTAACTGTAAGGGTGGTAGCTTTAATTTACCGTTAACTGTAAGGGTGGTAGCTTTAATTTACCGTTAACTGTAAGGGTGGGAGCTTTAATTTACCGTTAACTGTAAGGGTGGTAGCTTTAATTTACCGTTAACTGTAAGGGTGGTAGCTTTAATTTACCGTTTACTGTAAGGGTGGTAGCTTTAATTTACCGTTAACTGTAAGGGTGGTAGCTTTAATTTACCGTTAACTGTAAGGGTGGTAGCTTTAATTTACCGTTAACTGTAAGGGTGGGAGCTTTAATTTACCGTTAACTGTAAGGGTGGTAGCTTTAATTTACCGTTAACTGTAAGGGTGGTAGCTTTAATTTACCGTTAACTGTAAGGTGGAGCTTTAATTTACCGTTAACTGTAAGGGTGGTAGCTTTAATTTACCGTTAACTGTAAGGGTGGTAGCTTTAATTTACCGTTAACTGTAAGGGTGGTAGCTTTAATTTACCGTTAACTGTAAGGGTGGGAGCTTTAATTTACCGTTAACTGTAAGGGTGGGAGCTTTAATTTACGTTCCAGGGTCATATGAGACGTCCTTGTTGTGTTATATCCGTGTTTATTTAGTGTAGTCTTGATATTGTCTACCCATATTTGTCTTGGTCTCCCTTGGCTCTAGTACCTGATCTCTTTTTATTGTATGCTGTTATTTGTGGTTGGTTGTATTCCATTCTCATTAAATGTCCAAACTTCTACATTTGCTACAAACTATGGTATATACAGTAACAGTATCATCTATACAGTAACAATGTGTTCTATACAGTAACAATGTGTTCTAGTAACAATGTAACAATAGTATTTCTATACAGTAACAATGTATTCTATACAGTAACAATGTGTTCTATACAGTAACAATGTGTTCTATACAGTAACAATGTGTTCTATACAGTTATAACTATAGCCTTAAAACTTCTTCCAAGTATAAAAATAACGATACGACAAGTTTACGATGTGACTCTCTATAATTTACATGCAACTGTTTACAAGAACAGACTGGAGAAAGTGTTAACAGTCAGGGCCTTCTTCCTGACAACGAATATCCCCTCCCCACCTTACCAGTATGCTAACACTAACCTGAGCTGCAATCGCAATGTAATGTTTTGTGTGAATACTTTCCGCAATGATGGGCCCACAAAGCCTGACATTTACACCGATCTCTCATCAATCAACTTAAAATAATTATTCACAAAATAAAAAGTTATGTATAGGATCAGACAATGACGGAAAATTCAGGGTTTTCTAACGACCCGTCTGAAGACGGAGTTGTAGTTCTCTCAATTCCGGTTCCGGTACTAAACAGGACTATCAGCGCTCCAGAATTGTCTGGCATCAGTAATGGAACTACTGTTGGCGGCAAGAATCATTCTGAACATGCCACGGATGCAGAGAAATGTAAAACTGGAACAGAAGACAACACAAAGGTAAATCTAGTATTTCTTCTTCTTCTTTTTCTTCCTTTCTGCATCAATCACTTGTTTCTTCTTTTACTTCAAACGCTCCATATCGACCCCTTGTTAACTACTCTGTGTAATCTGTATGTGATCTGAGCCTAAGAGCGATTGTACGTTGTGCCAGTTATGAGCCTAAAAGTAGGCCAGCACATCCAATTTCTGCAACGCTTTTTATTTACTAGGGTAGCTTTTCTTTACCCCTACCTCATTCACCTCTTACGACAGACCTAGTAGGTAGTATCATTGACCTCTTACAACCGGCCTAGTAGGTAGTATCATTGTCCTCTTACAACAGGCCTAGTAGGTAGTATCATTGACTTCTTACAACAGGCCTAGTAGGTAGTATCATTGACCTCTTACAACAGGCCTAGTAGGTAGTATCATTGACCTCTTACAACAGGCCTAGTAGGTAGTATCATTGACCTCTTACAACAGGCCTAGTAGGTAGTATCATTGACCTCTTACAACAGGCCTAGTAGGTAGTATCATTGACCTCTTACAACAGGCCTAGTAGGTAGTATCATTGACCTCTTACAACAGGCCTAGTAGGTAGTATCATTGACCTCTTACAACAGGCCTAGTAGGTAGTATCATTGACCTCTTACAACAGGCCTAGTAGGTAGTATCATTGACCTCTTACAACCGGCCTAGTAGGTAGTATCATTGACCTCTTACAACAGGCCTAGTAGGTAGCATCATTGACCTCTTACAACAGGCCTAGTAGGTAGTATCATTGACCTCTTACAACAGGCCTAGTAGGTAGTATCATTGACCTCTTACAACAGGCCTAGTAGGTAGTATCATTGACCTCTTACAACAGGCCTAGTAGGTAGTATCATTGACCTCTTACAACAGGCCTAGTAGGTAGCATTGCTACTATTATTCTTTGCTCCCCGTTAGAGCCCCAGGCACCACACAGGTAAATCACTTGTTTAATTTCTCTTTGTGATCTGGAGAAAGCAAAAACAAAGACAATGCAACTTCTTGATTGGAAAAACATATTTATGTTGTTTTTTAGACAACGCAAGGAAAATACTTCAAGCGGCTGATATTACAAGGATATGTAAAACATGGAAAGAATTGAAAGGGATGGCAGGAGAGAGGAAGAGCTTGAAGAAGTTTGCTGAAGACCTGTGCTCCATTGGGAGTTGAAGGGTGAAGAAAAAGAAGGTAAATGCTTATACATGTTTTAAATATCAGTTTTATAGACGAGCATAACTTCATGCACTGAATACATTGAAAGACAACAAATGCAATGGGTTTTGGACATTTAATGAGAACGGAATACAACCAACTACCAATAACAGCATTCAGTAAAAAGAGAATGACAGTGGGAATGACAGACTGGTTCCCTATTACATCAGGCGTCAAACAGGGGTGTGTCCTCTCATCTCTACTTTTTATAACATACATGGATACAATTACACAGGAGTCAAAATTAGAAACGGAAACAATTAATGAATTGTTATTTGCAGATGACAAATGTTTGATTTACCAACAAGAACAAGAGCTACAACATCATATCGACACCTTTGATTAAACATAATCAAAACTGAGGTCATGAATATAGGAAGGGAACATAATACACTAAACATCAACATCAATGGCAGTACAATAGAGCAAGTACAGGAATTCATGTACCTAGGAAGCATATTTACAGAGGATGGAAGACTCGACAGAGAGATAGAAACTAGTCCAGAAAGCAAATGCAATAACATACCAACTAGCGCCATTACTTAGACATCCAAACATCTCACTGACAACTAAACAACAGTTGATCAATAGCATCTTCATACCCACCATATGTTACCAAAGCCAAACATGGACAATGAATAAGAAACATACACAGAAAATAGCCAGATGAGAAATTATATGTCTCCGCAAAGTCAACAACAACACAAGAATCGACAGAGTAACGAATACCAGCATCAGAGAAAATGCTGGAACAAGACTGTGCTTGAATTATATAGCGAAACAGAGAATGAAGTGGTTTGGCCACTTAGTAAGAATGCGAACAGACCAAACTGCCTATGAAGCTTTCCACAACAGAATATCAGGAAAGAAGGCGAGAGGAGGACCGAGGAAAAGGTGGATAGATAACGTAGTTGAATTCTGCCAAGGGACTAAGAAACCATCACACAAGTCACCAGAGAAGCGCAAGACAAATACATAAACCACGACACTGGGTTAACAACCTGGTAACAGTGTGCTGACAAAAGTTGAATTCTGCCAGAGGACTAAGAAAACCATCACACAAGTCACTAGAGAAGCGTAGAGACAAATCATGAAACACGACACTGGCTTAATAACTGGAACAGATGTGCTGACAAAGTGAATTCTGCCATGAGACTAAGAAACACACACAAGCTCCTAAGAAGCTAAGACAAATATCAGAAAAGAGCATAGGTTAAACCGGAAAGGTGGATAGTAACAGAGTTGAATTCTGCCAGAGGACTAAGAAAACCATCACACAAGTCACTAGAGAAGCGTAAGACAAATACATAAAACCACGACACTGGGTTAACAACCCGGTAACAGTGTGCTGACAAAAGTTGAATTCTGCCAGAGGACTAAGAAAACCATCACACAAGTCACTAGAGAAGCGTAAGACAAATACATAAAACCACGACACTGGGTTAACAACCTGGTAACAGTGTGCTGACAAAAGTTGAATTCTGCCAGAGGACTAAGAAAACCATCACACAAGTCACTAGAGAAGCGTAAGACAAATACATAAAACCACGACACTGGGTTAACAACCTGGTAACAGTGTGCTGACAAAAGTTGAATTCTGCCAGAGGACTAAGAAAACCATCACACAAGTCACTAGAGAAGCGTAAGACAAATACATAAAACCACGACACTGGGTTAACAACCTGGTAACAGTGTGCTGACAACACAAGTCACCAGAGAAACGCAAGACAAATACATAAAACCACGCCACTGGGTTAACAACCTGGTAACAGTGTACTGACAAAAGAAGAAGAAGAATAAAAAGATATTAGGTACTAGAGTCAAGGGAAGACCAAGAAAAAGATGGATAGACGATATCAAGAGTGGACAACCAATTCCATCATGCACCTGGGAAAAAGACAATAGAAAATTAGAAGAGTCCTTCATATAGCCTAGCACGGACATAGACGAGAGAAGAAATAAATCTATTCACAAGAAATTCAAACTCAAAGAAAAATGGTTGACTCTAAACCAGCGTTTCCCAAAGTGAGCGGTACCGCTTCACCTCCCTCCTCCACCCCCTTCACCCCTCCCCACCACCTGTGGGCGCTGGCCTTCCAGGGGGCAGTAGTGTGTTCAGAAGCATTTTGGGGAGTTTTTTCGTGATTTTGCTATTAAATCATCATAAAAAATTTGAATTCTGCATTTTAATTCATATTCCCATCTTACACGATCCATTTTTCCATCAATTTTCAATTTCATGTATATAATCATTTGAAAATTGACCATGTAGGACAGAAATATGTCAATTTTCTATGTCAAAGTGAAAATAGAGCATGTATATATATATATATATATATATATGGAGGGGCGTTGGCAAACTGTTAAAATGGGAGGGGTTACAAATTGTATGTCTTGCAAAGTGGGCGGTAGGCCGAAAATGTTTGAGAATCTATGCTCTAAACATTACAAGAAAATGTTTGAGAATCTATGCTCTAAACATTACAAGAAAATGTTTGAGAATCTATGCTCTAAACATTACAAGAAAATGTTTGAGAATCTATGCTCTAAACATTACAAGAAAATGTTTGAGAATCTATGCTCTAAACATTACAAGAAAATGTTTGAGAATCTATGCTCTAAACATTACAAGAAAATGTTTGAGAATCTATGCTCTAAACATTAAGAAAATGTTTGAGAATCTAGATGCTAAACATTACAAGAAAATGTTTGGGAATCTATGCTCTAAACATTACAAGAAAATGAATGTTATTTGGACCTATAAAAATCATTAAGGGTTAAAAAAACATGGTGAACGAAGGCATCCAGACCAAACAAAGAAGATGAAGATAATGGGGAAGATGAATCCAGGATGGGACTGATGATTTGTACATGACGGCAGCAGGGGCGGAACTGTAAACTATAATATCCAGGGAGCACACCGTGCACAAAGAACGGTGTCAGTGATCTCGTCAGCAGAAGGCTAAAATCACATAGAGTAGGACGACTCCAGAGAAATCCTGAAAGAAAGATCTCGTTAGCAGGAGACTGCAACTGTCTCGAGATCACATTTTAAAAAGATATCCCTAAAAACGGAATGTGTCAGTCATTATTGGCTACAGGAATATACACATACACAAAACTCAATACTCAAATTCAACCAAATCAATAACTTTCAGTTAACTTAACCAACTTGTAAAAACGAACTAGAAATTTGATCCACATTTAAATTAGCACATTAAAAAAAAAAATTCAGCGCAATTTTAAAATTAAATTATCCATTGAATTACCTCTCAGTAGACTTGCCAGAAAACCACGGAATGTGACTCTGCATTGTTTCGGCTGTGATCATCAGCCGAACTATGTGTCACAATGTCCTCAACGAGTTAACCCAACATTTGCATGTATTGAATTCCCTTATCTACCAATATCTCCATCGACAATCGCCTATTAAAACAAGATTTTCATTTTAGGGCTGTTAGGATTTTACTGTTGTACTCTATGTAGATGGCGTCTGTAGCTTAAGCGGTTGTAGCACGATCATAACCGCTACATGACTCAAACTCCGCGGCGGGCAGTTTGGAAGCAAATTGGGATTTTTACGAAAGGTAAAATAGACTATGCCGTTCAGAAAGCAATGGCAAACTACTGAACGTATAAGTGGTACCTAGAAAATCAACAACTTGTTTACTGTGGTTGATGGCTACGTGCTATAAAGGATATGTCACGATTTTCATTTCTATATGTAGTGTACTGTGAAAGAAGTGAAATTCTTCTCTTCTGTTGTATCTTTTGCTTGATAAAGACCTTTCGGTCGAAACGTTGCTGTGTATTGTCATTGTTTTTGTAAAACTACAGTACTTTGCTTTTACATGTTTCGCCATTAAAACAAGTACAAGATTTCATATACCTGGTGAGCATTTTTTCAGCAAACGGAAGAATAACTAATGAAATCCAACACAGATGCAACAAAGCAAATC
The DNA here is from genome assembly GCA_020796225.1 of Arion vulgaris. Lineage (NCBI taxonomy): Eukaryota > Metazoa > Mollusca > Gastropoda > Stylommatophora > Arionidae > Arion > Arion vulgaris. The sequence continues at coordinate 2,906,575 of CM036773.1, forward strand.
AAATGATAGGATAAATGACGCCATTTTAAAACGCAAAATGTCACCATGAACACAAAAAGAGCAATGTTCAATATAAACTGTCTCCGTACATTACGCTATCAGTGCCCAAACCTGGACGCTGACATCAAATGATAGAAGAAAACTAGTTGCGACAGAGATGTAGTATTTACGCAGAATGCTGGGGTTTAACTAGAAGAGACCGGTTGAGAAATGAAAACATCAGGGAAAAAGTGGGTACAACATCAGTACTGAACGTCATCAAGAAACAACAAACTGAACGGTTCGGCCTCATAAGCAGATTACCAACAGACAGGGCACCCAAAGAGCAATGTTCGTCTTCTTCACTTTCAACTCCCAACGGAGCACAGGTCTTCAACAAACTTCTTTCAGCTCTTTCTCTCTCTTTCAATCCCTTCCAATTCTTTCCATGTTTTACCTATCCTTTTAATATCAGTCTCCAGGTCTCGTCTCCATCTCTCGTCTCCATCTCTCGTCTCCAGCTCTCGTCTCCAGCTCTCGTCCTCTCGTCTCCAGGTCTCGTCTCCAGGTCTCGTCTCCATCTCTCGTCTCCAGCTCTCGTCTCCAGCTCTCGTCTCCAGCTCTCGTCTCCAGCTCTCTCGTCTCCAGCTCTCGTCTCCAGCTCTTGTCTAGGCCTTAACCTACTCCTCTTTTATATAGAAAGGAAAGAGCAATGTTGCTCCGTTACAATGGATACAAAGCAAAAGGCCGCCATGCAAAGTGGACCTCAGAGGTAACAGAGGATACGAAAGACACTATTTATGAAACGCACACAAGGGCTCGTTCTAGAAATCTCTTCTTTGACACTGTGAGGCAAAACAGGATTAGTGAAAAGAAAGAATACCCTTAAGAGGCAGCTTGTCATCCGGGTTTTTGTATGAACCGGCTTGCTAAGTATGGGGGAAAAACGATCATATGTTTAAAAATAGAAAACGGAATTGAATGTGGGATATTGCGCAAGTGTATTATAGGTGCGTTATTAAATATTAATCCTTTCCTAAATCAGATTCTCTTGTATAATATACATATGGTCCCTGGCATGTCATTAAATGCCTTTGTCAAATTACAGGCTTGATATTCTCACGAGTGAGAAGCATGTACCCAGGGCTACCTGTTCCAGAGATAATCAAAATCGAACGTCTGGGTACTTTGTACTTTGTAAAGTGCATTTCGTTTGACGAATTTCGTTAACATTGGTCTCTTTGATAATATAAGAGGTATCTGTGGCATAGAGATTAGGTACTCGTATCTTTGATAATTTAAGAGGTATCTGTAGCATAGAGATTAGGTACTCGTATCTTTGATAATATAAGAGGTATCTGTAGCATAGAGATTAGGTACTCGTATCTTTGATAATATAAGAGGTATCTGTGGTATACAGATTAGGTACTAGTATCTTTGATAATATAAGAGGTATCTGTAGCATAGAGATTAGGTACTCGTATCTTTGATAATATAAGAGGTATCTGTGGTATACAGATTAGGTACTAGTATCTTTGATAATATAAGAGGTATCTGTAGTATACAGATTAGGTACTAGTATCTTTGATAATATAAGAGGTATCTGTAGCATAGAGATTAGGTACTCGTATCTTTGATAATATAAGAGGTATATGTGGTATACAGATTAGCTACTAGTATCTTTGATAATATAAGAGGTATCTGTGGTATACAGATTAGGTACTAGTATCTTTGATAATATAAGAGGTATCTGTGGTATTAGGTACTGGTATCTTTGATAATATAAGAGGTATCTGTGGCATAGAGATTAGGTACTCGTATCTTTGATAATATAAGAGGTATCTGTGGTATACAGATTAGCTACTAGTATCTTTGATAATATAAGAGGTATCTGTAGTATACAGATTAGGTACTAGTATCTTTGATAATATAAGAGGTATCTGTGGCATAAAATTAGGTACTGGTATCTTTGATAATATAAGAGGTATCTGTGGTATACAGATTAGGTACTAGTATCTTTGATAATATAAGAGGTATCTGTGGTATACAGATTAGGTACTAGTATCTTTGATAATATAAGAGGTATCTGTGGCATACAGATTAGGTACTCGTCTCTCGTGCCAAAGGTACCAGGTTCGCTCCCTCGTAGAGCCATTTGGATATTTTTCCAGAGATCCCTGATCTCAGTGTAGGTAAGATAGAGTTCCTAGTCATATCGGAGACGGACGATAAAACGTAGGTTCAGTGTTTAATCTGATCACGTAAAAGAACCATTGGCAGTTCAAAATCTAGAAGAGCAGGCTGGACAGCCGCTGCCCGGGCAAAATTCATTAGAAAAGATTAAATATTGCATTCCTACAAAAATATCTTCCCTATTTTCAAAATTACATCGGGGACCATCTCCGGTGATACGGAGTTCGTGCTCTGCAGATGAGATCTTCCTGTGTACGAAAGAGATCGGAGCACATATGGTTACTCACCGAAGTGCAATGATGATGGTCTTGTCAATCAATCAATCAATCGTTAATTGTAAACTCTCTGTGCGACAATATAAGGTTCAGTCTGTGTGTCAGTACTGTACCTCGTTGTATGCTCAGTCTGTGTGTCAGTACTGTACCTCGTTGTCTGCTCAGTCTGTGTGTCAGTACTGTACCTCGTTGTATGCCCCAGTCTGTGTGTCAGTACTGTACCTCGTTGTCTGCTCAGTCTGTGTGTCAGTACTGTACCTCGTTGTATGCTCAGTCTGTGTGTCAGTACTGTACCTCGTTGTATGTTCAGTCTGTGTGTCAGTACTGTACCTCGTTGTATGCTCAGTCTGTGTGTCAGTACTGTACCTCGTTGTATGCTCAGTCTGTGTGTCAGTACTGTACCTCGTTGTATGCTCAGTTTGTATGTCAGTACTGTACCTCGTTGTATGCTCAGTCTGTGTGTCAGTACTGTACCTCGCTGTATGCTCAGTCTGTGTGTCAGTACTGTACCTCGTTGTATGCTCAGTCTGTGTGTCAGTACTGTACCTCGTTGTATGCTCAGTCTGTATGTCAGTACTGTACCTCGTTGTATGCTCAGTCTGTGTGTCAGTACTGTCACTCGTTGTATGCTCAGTCTGTGTGTCAGTACTGTACCTCGTTGTCTGCTCAGTTTGTATGTCAGTACTGTACCTCGTTGTATGCTCAGTCTGTGTGTCAGTACTGTACCTCGTTGTATGCTCAGTTTGTATGTCAGTACTGTACCTCGTTGTCTGCTCAGTTTGTATGTCAGTACTGTACCTCGTTGTATGCTCAGTCTGTGTGTCAGTACTGTACCTCGTTGTATGCTCAGTCTGTGTGTCAGTACTGTACCTCGTTGTATGCTCAGTCTGTGTGTCAGTACTGTACCTCGTTGTATGCTCAGTTTGTATGTCAGTACTGTACCTCGTTGTCTGCTCAGTTTGTATGTCAGTACTGTACCTCGTTGTATGCTCAGTCTGTGTGTCAGTACTGTACCTCGTTGTATGCTCAGTCTGTGTGTCAGTACTGTACCTCGGTGTATGCTCAGTCTGTGTGTCAGTACTGTACCTCGTTGTATGCTCAGTCTGTATGTCAGTACTGTACCTCGTTGTATGCTCAGTCTGTGTGTCAGTACTGTACCTCGTTGTATGCTCAGTCTGTGTGTCAGTACTGTACCTCGTTGTCTGCTCAGTTTGTATGTCAGTACTGTACCTCGTTGTATGCTCAGTCTGTGTGTCAGTACTGTACCTCGTTGTATGCTCAGTTTGTATGTCAGTACTGTACCTCGTTGTCTGCTCAGTTTGTATGTCAGTACTGTACCTCGTTGTATGCTCAGTCTGTGTGTCAGTACTGTACCTCGTTGTCTGCTCAGTCTGTGTGTCAGTACTGTACCTCGTTGTATGCTCAGTCTGTGTGTCAGTACTGTACCTCGTTGTATGCTCAGTCTGTGTGTCAGTACTGTACCTCGTTGTATGCTCAGTCTGTGTGTCAGTACTGTACCTAGTTGTATGCTCAGTCTGTGTGTCAGTACTGTACCTCGTTGTATGCTCAGTCTGTGTGTCAGTACTGTACCTCGTTGTCTGAATGTTGAACCTCGGTATATGAATCTTCTTCTTCTTCTTCGAACGCTCATATCGACCAGTTGTTAACTCTTCTTTGTGATCTGTATGTGATTTGTATGTGATATGTATGTGATTTGTATGTGATCTGTATGTGATTTGTATGTGATCTGTATGTGATTTGTATGTGATTTGTATGTGATTTGTATGTGATCTGTATGTGATTTGTATGTGATTTGTATGTGATTTGTATGTGATTTGTATGTGATCTGTATGTGATCTGTATGTGATTTGTATGTGATCTGTATGTGATTTGTATGTGATTTGTATGTGATTTGTATGTGATTTGTATGTGATTTGTATGTGATTTGTATGTGATCTGTATGTGATCTGTATGTGATTTGTATGTGATCTGTATGTGATTTGTATGTGATCTGTATGTGATTTGTATGTGATCTGTATGTGATTTGTATGTGATCTGTATGTGATTTGTATGTGATCTGTATGTGATTTGTATGTGATTTGTATGTGATTTGTATGTGATCTGTATGTGATTTGTATGTGATTTGTATGTGATTTGTATGTGATTTGTATGTGATCTGTATGTGATCTGTATGTGATTTGTATGTGATCTGTATGTGATTTGTATGTGATTTGTATGTGATTTGTATGTGATTTGTATGTGATTTGTATGTGATCTGTATGTGATCTGTATGTGATTTGTATGTGATCTGTATGTGATTTGTATGTGATCTGTATGTGATTTGTATGTGATCTGTATGTGATTTGTATGTGATCTGTATGTGATTTGTATGTGATCTGTATGTGATTTGTATGTGATCTGTATGTGATTTGTATGTGATCTGTATGTGATTTGTATGTGATCTGTATGTGATTTGTATGTGATCTGTATGTGATTTGTATGTGATCTGTATGTGATCTGAGCATAAAAGTTGTTGTACGGTTTACCAGTTATGCACCTACAAGTAGGCCAGCACATCCAATTTCAGCAACGCTTTTATTTACTAGGTAGCTTCCTAGGTCCCATCCTCAGTCGCCTCTTACGACATGTCTTGTAGGTGGCAGTGTTACTATTCGTTGCGCCCCTTGTGAGCCCCGGCCACACAAGGACGTAGAAATTGTCTCACATCTGATGTTCTAGCCATTCGATGTCAAAACATCATCTTGAAAACAATAACATCGAGAATGACTATGGCGATGACTACTGCATCCAGGGTTTACCCGTGGGGTGGCCACACATGCAATTATTATTTCAGACTCCATGAATATTATTGAAAACATTTTTGTTTCGTTCCACTGATAAGAATGTCAGCATAAAAAAGTCTAAAATAGCACACCTGACTGGTTTTTGCATGAAGATATGCTTTCCTTATCATCAGTGTTCCTCGTCATTCAGGCGAACCTTACCTCGGCCTCAGATTTAATTATAATTTAGATCACCATGTGAAGGATCAGGAAATCTGTTTACTTACCTCAACAGCTTCTCGGCGACTGCACTAGCCATGCGGCGGCCATTAAATTCCTCATGCTCTTCCACCCTCCCCCTCCCCGTCCTTATAAAAATCTGTCAAGACTATCTACAGTACTACACCACCCTACTAAAAAGCTCTACTGCAGGCAGTAAACATATGTGTTGGGTTTATTTTAGTTGTCGTAGGTCTATTAATTCGACCAAACGCTAAAGCAGGTGAGAGAATTCAAATACTTTGGAAGTATCTTCACATCTGATAGTAGATCGAAACTAGAATCCAGCAAGCCAACAGCGCTACTTACCAACTTACCCCAATCGTGAAACACCCAGCAATTCCAGTAGAGACTAAAAGACAGATTACAAATGCAATCTTCATACCAACACTGTGCTACCAGTGCCAAACATGGTCACTGACAAAAGAACAAGAAAGGAAAATTACCACATGTGAAATGTGATGCTTGAGGAAAGCTGTAAATAAAACAAGAAGAGACCATATAAGAAATGAGGAAATTAAAAGAAAAGTCAGAACAACACCTGCTGTTAGATTTATTGAAAAACAGAGACTCAAATGGTTTGGCCACTTGGTCAGAATGAACCCGAATACACCAGTTGCAAGAGCGTACAACCTGAAAATGGAATCATCAAGAAGGGGCAGACCAAGAGAAAGATGGATTGATGGAGTTACATACATCTTAAAACTTCACAATATCACAGCATATCAAGCAACCGAGCGTGCACTATCTCAAAGTCCGGTACGTGACGTTTTGGCGCCGCCGTTTTGGCGCCGCCGTTTTAGCGCGACCGTTTTGGCGCAGGACGTTTTGGCGCAGGACATTTTAGCCACAGATTCCTCAATAAATTTCAATAACCTAAATATTATTTTAATTTTGAGTGTACATTTATATTAACTCTAATGAAACAATATACTTATACATCAGCGTTTATTGGAACAAATGCCAGGTGTCTGAATTATATCATCAGCCGTTTCATTTGAGATGATCGAGAATTGACACGCTGACCGACTGAGTGTCACATCTTGTCCATCGCAAATGTCAGAAATCCTGCCCCTTCCAAATGTTAATAGCTTGACCCGTTTACCCGTAAAGTGACCTAAACCGGTATTTGCCGCTTCTGCCTAATCACACGTGCGCTTTTAATCTATAAAAGTGTAAGAATGTTCTAGACTCAATCTCAAAATAAGTAGAATTAGATAAATTTATCACATACTATTATTATAATTCTGTGAACCCATTAAAATGGAAAATGTTCTGTCAAAGCGTGGCAAAGAAAAGTTGAATCACGAAGGATACTTTTATGTGTTCGATAAGTTCAGTGCAGACCATTCCAAGAAGTTCTGGCGACCTTCATCTAAACCAACCCACGTCAACTACTAGATTGTGAGAACTGGGTTTGAAGATTGGTGGGCAAGAAAAGAACGGTACAACAGGTATACGAATAGGTTCATCAATCAAAATAGAACTGGTACGGTCAGTCGCTGGACGCTGATGGAGATATTGCGAAGGAGATCGAGCACCTATGGACATGTCCGGAGTGCAATGAAGATATTCCAAACTGATACTGAAACTGAGAGGAATTGCGCATAATTTTTTGATGGATTAAAAACACGGACTTTCGGAAAACTTATTAAAGGTAAAATATTGAACAAGATTCGTTAAACTTTATTCAAGTTTTATAAGTTGATTATTTGCATTGGCTAAAAGTAAAATATTTAACAGTATTCGTTAAACGTTTTTTAATTGATATATTTTGTATTGCATTGGATTTACCAAGCCGGGAAGGTTGAAGGAGAGAGGGCAGACTAAATGTGGTCTCCTGGTCCTCCAGGTTGGGGGTTGTGCGATGGGCTAACTACCCATCCATTTAAAAAAACAGTAGTTACAGAAACCAAAAACAAATTGTTCAAAACTAACTCGAGTCTCGGAAGGACTAGGGCTCCATGCAGGAGACAGATGACGCGCAGCAGCCAAACCTGCAAGGAAGCTGATGTGCTGACGACCCTTTTTCGGCCGCAGACAACAAAGATAGAAGCACCCAGGTTGATTACACAGAAGAAGTCCACCCTTGTAGGGATGTGGAATGTAAGGACACTGCTAGAGACAGGCAGATGTGCACAAGTGGTGAAGGAGATGCATCGGTACAAGCTTACGTTGCTGGGAATGTGTGAAACAAGGTGGAATGCTTTTTGGGAAACAAGACTTCAGACGGGAGAAACGCTGCTCCATTCGGGCAAAGAAAATGAAGATGATCCTCGGGAAGCCGGGGTGGCCTTGATGCTGACCAAGGAAGCAAGCAAAGTCTGATGGAATGGGAACCAGTGTCGGACCGCATTATTAGTGCAAGGTTCGTATCTAAGTTCCAGAAGACCTACATAATTATGTGTTATGCACCGACGAACGATGCAGAGGAGGTGGAAAAGACCATTTCTATACACAACTACAGGCAACTGTGGACAAAGTACCAAAGCACGACATGATGATTCTTATGGGGGGATTTGAATGCCAAGGTGGGCAACGAAAACACTGGCAGGGAAAAGAGATGGGAGTAAATGGTCTTGGAAGCATGAACGAAAATGGTGAGATATTTGCAGACTTCTGTGCCTCCAATGAGCTTGTCATTGGGGGTACACTCTTTCCGCATCGAAGATGCCATAAGGCAACATGGATCTCGCCAGACCATCGGACGGAAAACCAGATCGACCATGTGGCAATTCGCCAACGATGGAGAGCATCATTACAAGATGTTAGAGTGAAGAGAGGAGCAGACATAGGATCTGATCACCATCTGGTAACTGTAAAATTAAAATGAAACTATCGGCAAAGAAGAAACAACAAAGTACACGAATCAAGTTTGATGTCAAGAAACTCCAATCGCAGGTCACAAAGGAAGTCTTCCAGATTGCTCTAAAGAACCGTTTCGAGGCGCTACAGACAACAGAAGAGGAAGGTACAGTGGAGAGTAGGTGAACACCTTAAAGCAGGCGACGGTTGGAGCCTGTGAAGAAATACTGGGGAGATCATCATCAATCAGGAAACCCTGGATCACGGACGAAACATGGCAGAGGGTGGAGGAGAAGAAGAAGCTGAAACAAGAAGTAAACCAGTCACGAACAAGACAGCAAAAACAGGCGGCAGTAACTAGATATAACGAGATGGCTAGAGAGGTAAAAAGACAGCTGAGAAACGACAAAAGAGCATTCATAAATGAGATAGCAGAAGAGGCAGAGACAGCAGCCAGCAAAGGTGACCTCAAGGCTCTCTATGAGACAACCAGATTGTTGAGTGGGAGGAAAAATAATCAGAGCAGGCCAGTGAGAGATAAGACTGGAAAACTTTTGACCAAAATTGATGAACATCTGGGGCGCTGGAGAGAGCATTTCCAGGAAGTGTTAAATAGACCTCCCCACTAAACCCACTAGATTTAGGGCAAGGAGACCCGCTGGACATAAACGTAAGGGAGATCACAAAACAGGAAATCCGCAATGCCTTGAAAAACTTGAAAAAAGGCAAGGCGGCAGGAGTTGATAATATCCCAGCGGAAGCTCTGAGGGAGGGAGGAGAAGAGATGGTAAACCAACTCCACATATTGTTCAACTTGGTGTGGACAGGAGGAGATACCAGCAGATTGGAAGAAAGGCCTCCTCGTGAAACTGCCAAAGAATGGCAATTTGTCAAATTGTGACAAGTGGAGAGGGATCATGCTGCTCTCCATTCCCAGCAAAGTCCTCACTAGGGTTATTCTGGACAGGATGAAAGACGCTATAGACCAGAGGCTTAGGGACGAACAGGCGGGATTCCGGAAAGATAGATCTTGCAATGACCAGATAGCCACCTTAAGAATCATAGTGGAACAAACAATGTAGTGGCAGGCTCCGCTCTACGTGTGCTTTGTTGATTTTGAGAAGGCATTTGACAGCATAGATAGGAAATCAATGTGGGGATCCTAAGAAACTATGGGGTGCCGGAGAAGACTGTCGACATCATCAGGCAGCTGTATGAGGGGTTTGCCTGCCAGGTTATTCATGATGGAAGACTGTCAGAGGAGTTCCAGGTCACTACTGGTGTTAGACAGGGATGCCTGATGTCCCCTCCTCTTCTTGGTGCTACTTGATTGGGTCACACGCACAGCCTACGCCAGGTCTGGAAAAGGCATACAGTGGACACTTATGTCAAAGCTAGAAGACCTGGATTTTGCGGACGATCTCGCCTTGCTTTCGCATAGACAAGACATGCAGGAAAAAGTGGATGCTCTGGCACAAACTGCACAACGAGTCGGCCTTAAAATCAGTCAAGAGAAGACTAAAGTAATGCGTAGCAACAACATACAGCAATATCCAATACTGATTGAGGGAAGGGACATAGAAGATGTGAATGAATTTGTCTACCTTGGAAGTAAGATCAGCAGATCAGGAGGTACAGATGAGGACATTAAGGCTAGGATTAGGAAGGCCCGACAGGCCTTTGCGATCCTGCACATGGTGTGGAAGTCCGCTGCCATCTCCACAAAAACAAAGCTCAGGATTTTCAGCTCAAATGTGAAGTCGGTGTTGCTGTATGGCTCGGAAACTTGGCGAGTCACTAGGCAAATACAAATAAGATCCAGACCTTGTCAACGGATGTTTGCGGCGGATTCTCAGATTGAAATGGTATGATAGAGTTACAAACACGGATCTGTGGATAGGAACAGGGCAGGAACCTATGATGACACAGGTCAAGAGGAGAAGATGGCGATGGATAGGCCATACCTTGCAGAAGCACAGTCGAGTGTCACTAGACAGGTGCTCGAGTGAACCCGCAGGGAAAAGAAAAAGAGGACGCCCTAAGCAGACTTGGAGACGAGGTCTTACTGAGGAGCTGAAGAGTGCTCAATTGACCTGGGAGACCATAAAAATAACAGCCAGAGACCGAGAAGAGTGGCGAACAACTGTTGAGGCCCTATGCTCCACGAGGAGCGGAGAGGATTAATGATGATTGGATTTATTAAAAATTTATAATTTATTGAAAACAGTTATTTATAAACGTTAAGTTAAATATAAGTTATTTTAAATGACGCCAAAACGGCTCTGCGCCAAAAATCCTGCGCAAAACGGTTGCGCCAAAACGGCGGCGCCAAAAGTCCTGTTTCGCTCAAAGTCTGTCTTGATTTCTTAATTTTTTCCAATGATGTCCGAGTCACCCACTATTCTCAGATACTGTATCACCAATGATATACGTCTGTAATACTTGTTCCAGATACTGTATCACCAATGATATACGTATGTAACACTTGTTCTTTGAATAAACCACTAGCTGATATATTTGGTACGCCATAGCGTCGACTTGGCAAAGAATATCCCAGCTTTTATTGACAATCACTGAAGTGGTTCAAGGTTACGATTTTAGACGTATTCTAAAGTACTTGACCACGTAATTTACTATCTTCTCACCCCCGCTCTTTCCTGTGTGAACTTTCCCTTTCAGCAAATTATCTAAGGACAAAGATTGTTAGCGGCAATGAGTAAGAGAAGACAGACTTGCATAAATAGGACTGATCGCTGAACGGGAATGGGGGTTAAAGGCCATATAGTTAGGGGTGTCCTTGGGTTGCTCAGCGACCGCCGGGTGTGTTATGAAAACACTGAAACTAATGAGGATTCTATGCAGCGATTTAACTAGTTTGCAATCTGACGTTTTCTGAACCGAACTGGATGCCTGAGGGATATGTTTAACATGGTCTCCGATAACATAAGCCGACTAGCTCAGACGGGAAATCGAAAATTTCTGTTTAATGAAGGCTGGTTTTTGTATATGTCTGATAGAACACTGTAAGCTTTTTTTGTAATTGTACTCAATTCTCTGAGTCCATAGTTATTTACTGATGAAAAATGTTAATACTGATATTTCTGAGTTTTAAACTGAATTTGTAACATAATATAACTTTGATTGAGCATGTTGTCTTGTTTGTTTATATCAACTCGTCTTTATACAACAATATTGGAAAGTGAGTATCACGTGACAGTTGTGGTCTTATTTCCTAGAATTTTGACCCCAACCCGCCGGCCGTATGTTATCGTAGACCACAGATTAACCGGTACTTCGTCTTCTTCTTCTTCAAACGCTCCATATCGACCACTTGTTAATCCCTCTGTGTGATATATATGGGATCTGAGCCTAAGAGCGATTGTACGTTGTGCCAGTTATGCGCCTAAAGTAGGCCAGCACATCCGATTTCTGTCTATTGTCTATTCCCAGATGGAAGATGTAGTTGGCTGTCCACTCTTGCCGTTAAGCGTAGGGATGGGAGCTTTAATTTGCGTTCTAGGGCTAGAGTCGCCCTTGTTTTGTTATATCCATGTTTATGTAGTGTGGTCTTGATATTGTCTATCCATCTTGTTCTTGGTCTTCCCTTAGCTCTAGTACCCGATCTCTTTTTTCTGATTTCTGTGACCTTTTATTTACTAGGACTAGATAGCTTCAAGGCCTATCTCAGTCGCCTCTACGACATGCCTTTAGGTTGTAGTGCTACTATTCTTTGCTACCCATGAGGGCCCCTGCAACACACGGGCGTAGACAACATTGCCACGTCATCTTGAACACAATTTGTTGTCTCAAAGTAAAACATCGTCAGATAGATATAAACTGTCCTCAAGAAGATATTACCATAACTTTAACCCGGGTACGAGATCAAGCACATAAACATTCTGCTACTTATACAACAGCACTAAATGACGTAACTAACTCCGGCTACGCACAAGGAGTCAAACACATAAACATTCTCGCTACTTATACAACCAGCACTAAATGACTGTATATCAGGGCTCGCAAGGGGAGCAAATAATAGTTGCACTGCGACTTACAAAGCATGTCATAAGAGCCTCGACTGAGGTAGGGGCCTAGAGAAGATACCCTAGTAAATAAAAAGCATTGCAGAAATCGGATGTGCTGGCCTACTTTTATGCGCATAACTAGCACACCGTGCAATCGCTCTTAGGCTTGGATTACATACAAATTACAAAGAGTGGTTAACAAGTGGTCGATATAGAGCGGTGGAAGTAGAAGAATCTATCAATTATTGAACTTATTTTCTATATTATTTCTCTGATTTATATCAAATATCAGCTCATTTCTATATTATTTCTCTGATTTATATCAAATGTCAGCTCATTTCTATATTATTTCTCTGATTTATATCAAATGTCAGCTCATTTCTATATTATTTCTCTGATTTATATCAAATGTCAGCTCATTTCTATATTATTCTCTGATTTATATCAAATTTCAGCTCATTTCAATATTATTTCTCTGATTTATATCAAATGTCAGCTCATTTGTATATTATTTCTCTGATTTATATCAAATGTCAGCTCATTTGTATATTATTTCTCTGATTTATATCAAATGTCAGCTCATTTCTATATTGTTGTTGTTATTATTTCATCTACAGGAAGGCAAGAATAGATTACTACAAGTTGTTAAACTATATCGTCTTCACATTTTCGTTTTCATCATTTTCTTTATAACTGTTCTATCTGTGAGTTTATCCTGGCACTTCAGAAACATGGCACAGAACGAGTTATATGCCAGCCAGGCCATATTCTTCAATCCTCGGACGCGAAAACTTACTCTTGCTGGTAAGTATTGATACTTAATTTGGTTTGATTGATTCATTGATTGATTCTTCAAACGCTCCATATCGATCACTTGTTGAACCACTCTTTGTGATTTGTATGTGATCTGAGCCTAAGAGCGATTGTACGTTGTGCCAGTTATGCGCCTACAAGTAGGCCAGCACATCAGATTTCTGAGACGTATTTTATTTACTATGGTAGTTTCCCTAGGCCCCTACCTCAGTTGCCTCTTACGTCATGCCTTAGAGATTGCAGTGTTACTATTCTTTGCTCACCATGCGGGCCCCATTAATACACGGATGGATGGATGGATTGATTGATTGATTGATTGATTGATTGATGGATTGATTGATAGCATCATCATCTTTGCACTTCAGTGAATAACAGGGTGTGCTCTGATCTCCTTCTTACGCAAGAGATATCAGCGACAGTACACACTCCATAGCACTGCAAGAGTCCTGATGTAATTGTGAAAGTATTAACAATTTGTGTAGGAATTTTATTAGATTATTATTAAAGGAGCTTGCCCGGGCAGCAGCTTTGGACCTAATAGTATCGATTTTCACCTGCCAATTGTTATTTTACTGTCAATTGAACGCAGGTACTACGTTTTATCCTCGTCTCGATAGCATAGACTTCTATCACATTATAGTCACTATGTATGACGTATTATGTATTATGTGACTGTATTATGTATTATGTGACTGTATTATGTATTATGTGACTGTATTATGTATTATGTGACTGTATTATGTATTATGTGACTGTATTATGTATTATGTGACTGTATTATGTATTATGTGACTGTATTATGTATTATGTGACTGTATTATGTATTATGTGACTGTATTATGTATTATGTGACTGTATTTATGCTATTAATGTGACTGTATTATGTATTATGTGACTGTATTATGAATTATGTGACTGTATTATGTATTATGTGACTGTATTATGTATTATGTGACTGTATTATGTATTATGTGACTGTATTATGTATTATGTGACTGTATTATGTATTATGTGACTGTATTATGTATTATGTGACTGTATTATGTATTATGTGACTGTATTATGTATTATGTGCTGTATTATGTATTATGTGACTGTATTAAAAGTACTTTAAGTGCTGTATTATGATCATTACTGCATTCTATCGTTTGCAAACGAGATCTCCAACAAGGAACAAGTTTTAAAATTCAGCCTTTGGGAATCTCCACTTTCACTGCCTAACGGATTAGTTCATTCAGTGCATGTACAACATCTCATGGCAAAGCCTGGATCAAATGGTTAATACATGCAACCTTGTGCTTGTCTTTATTATGGTTTGTGTGTATTGTGTTTGTGTCTCTGTGGCTGAGTGGTTAAACCCTTTGCCTTGTGAGTCGAAGGTCGTGGGTTCGAATCCGGATCGCGCCGTTCTGTTCATGAGTGCAGTTTTTTCCAGAGACCCTAGCATTGTTGCTGGAGCTACGGAGTTCGTGCTTTGTGCAATACTCTCGGCAGATGGCTTGTCATTTCTGCGGAGAGGGACCGAGCCATATGGGGTAAAACCCGATGCAATGAAGTTAATCATTCGGCTTTAAAACCCTTTTATAAACAGAAGTGTCTATTATAGAAGTGTCTATTATAGAAGTGTCTATTATAGAAGTGTTTATAATTGTTTTCTTGCCTATTACGCCCGCGTGGTGCCGGGGCCCGCAAGGAAGCAAAGATTAGTACCACTGCAACCTACAATGCATGTCGTAAGAGGCGACTGATGTAGGCTCTAGGGATGCTACCCTAGTAAATAAAAAGCAACGCAGAAATCGGATGTGCTGGCCTACTTGTAGGCACATAACTGGCACAAGGTACAATCGCTCTTAAGCTCAGATCACATACAAATCACAAAGAGTGGTTGACAAGTGGTCGATATTGAACGTCCGAAGAAGAAGATGAATAACCTATTATATTCTCCAACAAAGTATATTGATGACACTTCAGACGGTCTGGAAATCAACCTAACACAGCCTCAGAACCAAGATGAATATATACTGTAGCTGTGTGCTATCAGCTTTACTATACTGATCAGAACGCTAGAGAATGACAGAATAAGATTATGTCCAAACTCTCCACCTTTCATACTTGTCTGCGGAAGATCTTACGCGTGTTCAGACCAAAAAACCCCGAATCAAATGATATTAAACTCTCACGTGTCAACAATATTTAAACTCCTTGCACAGTGTCAACAATAGAATTAAACTCTTAAGTGCAACAATATTTAAACTCCTTGCACAGTGTCAACAATAGAATATTAAACTCCTTGCACAGTGTCAACAATAGAATATTAAACTCCTTGCACAGTGTCAACAATAGAATATAGCATTATCATTCAAAAAGAGACGTTGGAGATGGATCAGACATGTGATCACATTGGAGACTTAAACTCTGTCAAGAAAACTGCACTTATATGGAGACCAGATGGTAAACGAAAACATGGAAGATACAAAACGACCTGGATGAGAACAGTAGAATAAGAGCTGAAAGAAATGAATCACAGCTGGAACACACTACAGAGAGCAGCCAAGAATAGAGAGGAATTGTGTGCATTTGTTACTGCCTAGGCGCCAGGGCGTCACAGACTAGAAAGAAAGAGAGAGAGAGAGAGAGGGGAGGATAGTGTGCCAGTTATGCGCCTACAAGTAGGCCAGCACATACGATTTCTGCGACGTTTTTTATTTACTAGGGTACCTTCCCTAGAGCCCTATCTCAGTAGCCTTTTATGATATGCATTGCAGGCCGCAGTGTTACTATTCTTTGCTCCTCTTGCTGGCCCGACAATACACGAGCGTGGACATACATTAATAGTACAGAAGGGCAGGCACCAACATGTGGCTCTGTAATAGAATCTCAGTTGGAAAGATGGGTAGGGTAAGATCTGGAGAGACATGGAGACGAACAGTAAATAGACATCATCATTGCACTTTGGTGAGTAGCCATGTGTGCTCCGATCTTTTTCTTACACAGGAAGATCTCATCTGCACTGCACGAACTCCGTAGCACCGGCGAGGGTAATTTAGAATATGGTAAAGATATTTAGTAGGAATTTTTTTTCAAAACATTTCTAATGAATTTTGCCCAGGCAGTGGCTTTCCGGCCTGCTCTTCTCGATTTTGAATTGCCAATAGTTTTATTTTATGTGATCAAATTGAACACGTGACCAACATTTCATTGTCCGTCTCTGATAGGACTAAAAACATTAAGATCAGAGATTTCTGGAAAATATCCAGATGGCTCCACGAGGAGCGAACCTGGTACCTTTGGCATGAGAGACGGGCACCTTGCTTCTAGGCCACAGATACCCACCTCTGAAATGGAATCCGAGCGGAAAGATGGATAGTGGAAGACCTAGAGAGACATGGAGACGAACAGTAGATAGAGAAAGAGAAGAGGTGGGAAAGTACTAAAATGAACTGACCTGGTTTGCTCGAGACAGATCTGGTTAGAGGAAATGTGTTGATGTCTCATAATTCAAGAGAGTTAAGTGAAGCAGTAGAAGAAGAAGAAGAAGTAGAAGTAACTAATCAAGAGCAATCACTAACCACTAGTGACTTTATTTCAAAAATTGTCGTCCAACGTCTATTTTTTCCTTATAATGAAATTCAGTTTTCCGTAGCTTTTTAGACCTTAGGGTAACAATTCACTTCACTTCACATTTCTAAGATCTAGTGTGTCTAAAGTTCATATTTATTGCTTTGCCGAAGAAACCAAGAGCAGTGGAATGTAAGATCACGCACTATCAGTCTTATGAGTCATATGACAAATCTACTAAGTCTACTGAGGATAATGACGAGAAGGATGAGAAGCAGAATAAGACCAGAAATCAGTGATGAGCAGTGTGGATTTGTTGAAGGCAAGGGCACTAGCAACGGTATATATATCCTAAGAACACTAATAGAAAGATCAATAGAAGTAAAGCAGATCTATACTTGTGCTTTATAGACTACACCAAGGCGTTCGACAATGTACGCCATCAAAACTTTCAAAATGTTATAGAGCTTAAACATCGACAGCAAAGATCTAAGAGTCATTCAGAACATATATTGGCAACAAACAGCAGCTATAAGAATAGACAAAAAGATTGGAACTTTCCAGGGATCAAAAGGGTGTTAGACAAGGATGCTTACCAGACCTGTTCTCACTGTATTGTGTAAGCATTTTTAGGTCTATAAAAGATATTCCTGGAATAGCTGTGGAGGACATATCATAAATAACCTGAGATACGCTGATGATACTGTCTTAATAGCAAGAAATGAAATGAAGCTCCAGAAATAAGTTGATAAGGTTGTGACAGAAAGTAATAACAAAGGACTCAGTTTGAATATTAAGAAGACAGAAGTTATGACCATATCAAAAAAGCAAATTTTGCCAAAATGCACCATCACAGTAAATGGGACTGATCTAAGATAAGTGCAGCAATTTAAATACCTCGGAGTCCTGGTAACATCAGATGGCAGATGACGATCAGAAATAAAGAGCAGAATAGGACAAGCGAAAACGTCATTCCTGTAAATGAGAAGCATTATCTGCAACAAGTCCATGTCAATCCCGATCAGAAAGCGAGTTATTCAATGCTACATAGAACCAATACTGACATACGGATGCGAGTCATAGACAATGGGCTCACATATCGAAAAATCTCTGAGGAGCACAGAAATGTGGTTTTACAGAAGAATGATAAGAATCCCATGGACTCTAAAATGACTAATGTGGAAGTGTTGAATGAGATCAAGACATATAGAAAGCTTATCATCAATATAAGAAAAAGGCAGTCATCATTTTTCGGGCATGAGATGAGAAAGGGAGGTTTAGAGCACATTGTGACAGCTGGTAAAATCGAGGGTAGACGAGACAGAGGAAGACAGAGAGAGAAATTTTGGATAGCCTGACTTCATGGCACAGTAGAGCGTCAACATCTGAGTTGATAGCAAAGAGATTTGTGGAGATCCATGATCGCCTACGCCAACCGGCACGGCACCTGATGATGATGAGTGTGCAGGAGGTAGGAGTGCCAGTTTATTTCCTCGCGTATGGAACATCAAGTGTGGGATTGAGCCCCCAATCATTTAGCGTCCGAGTCGACAATCAAACACTTATGTATTACTCTAATCTTACAGAAATATATCATCATTTATTCCAAGGAAGTATAAATATATTCTTCTAGATTCAGAACTTTTCAAGAATTATTATCTTTCCTTCATATCATCATCAAGGTGCGTATCCTTTATAGGACGTTGCTCTCTTTGCAGACACATCTGAAATCTCACTCTGTCTCTAGCCAGTTCACCCACTTCGTTGATGGTCATATTCATGGTTTATTGATATCTTGCTACTATCTTATTCTTTGGTCTACCTCTGCGTTCTGGGGACCCTGCTCCTCAATACTGTTCTCCCAGGCCATCGTGACGCTTGATGTGATCAAAGTATCTAATTTGTCTGTATAGTATATTGTTCATCCGCAAATTCTCTTTAACAAAACAAATCTTTCTTTACAAAACAAAATATATGATGACTTCAAACTTTATCCTCCAGCATGCCCGAGATAATTGCTACTACCTCAACGACTACAAGTGGTATGGTCCCATACAGAGTACCAAAGGTAAATGGTACTTTCCTCATTTCTGGACAATTCAACTTTCAACCTAAGAAAAACTATACCATTAGCAACAATGGCATATTCAACAGTTGTCCGTGATTTCTATTGGACTATCTTCAGAGGCTTGCGGCTATATTCATCCAACCAGATAGTCCCATTCAAATGTCGTGGAATGAAACGGGAAATAATCAGCTTTGTATTAGGTCAAATTTTTCCGGTCCACTTTATCACAAAACAAATGCTTACGATTACCCAGACATGAATTATACATTGTGTAACGGGATTGACTCCTATAAGACTCATATTTTTATGCAGACGTTAAAAATGCCTACGAGCGGCTTGAAATATCCTCCTGAGGACTTGTTTCGACGAACACATTGGTCGTTGAAGAGTTTCGCCAACACAGAAAATATTACCCAGGATCATGTCCTTGACCTCTTATCAAACGCCACAAACAACAGTTTCTATGACAACCAGATAACATTAGATGGCAATTGGCAACCAGCTCATGGAGATTTGAACTTCGATACAGATCAGTTTACAAATGTGACACAAATGTTTGAGATGTTACAGTCGGAAAACTGTTTTTTGACACTGTCAGTCAGTCCTTACTTTCAGTACATGAGTCAACATTTCCATAGCGTAAGTTGTAACTATTTTCACTTCTAGTTTTTCATTTGCATATATATTTATTGTTTAACTAGCAGATGTATCCGTTCTTCGCACGCGAATTTAGTTTCAATCTAGTTTACAGTTACATTTGTTATCCTTTTCCGTTGATCTTCCAAGTCATTCCTCTTTTGTTTCCACCCCTTACCTTTACACTCCTCCGATGCTTGAAGTCAAGCCTAATAACTAATCTTTCCTCCTCTGTCTCCATGTTTCTGACATTCATTTTTCTTTTCTTATCATTCTCCAACTGCATATCTTTAACTTCATTAGTTTCGATAGATCTACGAAATTGTATCATTTCCGAAATTTTAAAGTTCCAAACATTATAGACGCATTTGAGATGTGGATGGATATATAGAAGAATAGGCAGAATTTCATGGACAGAAAAACAGACAAATAAACAAGTTTTAGAAAACTAGGCATGAAGAAAAAATTATTAAGAGAAATAAAATTCAGGCAAGTAAAGTATTTTAGGCACATAAAAATACATGACACCATGATAAAATATTTACTAGAGGGTAAAGTTGAGGGTGGAAGAGCAAGAGGAAGACCGAGAGATAAGTGGGAGGGAAACTTTAAGAAAGGGACAGGTTACAGTCTGGCAGTGTGCAACACCAAGGCGAAAGACAAAGTATGCTGAGATTCATTGCAGCCAACCTTCGATGTGGAGACGGCACCTGATGATAATGACAGTCCCAAACAGTGCGAGACTGAGCTTATTAAAGAAATATGCACCTCAAAATCGGCTAAAATAACAATTAGCAAACTGAATTTATTCAGATTACAAACTTATCCAGTGACCAGGTGTGTTTTACTGAAGAAAAAAATAATATTTGGCCCGAGCGTGAATCGAACGAATGGTCTACCGTATGGTAGAATGTGCACTTATCAATGAAGCCGCGCGCACCTGCTAGAAAATGTGTTAAAATACATTATAATAGTAGTCGTCATCATCGCTTTAACATGTGACCGGCAACTGAAAACAGGGATTCCCCTTTTTCGATTTTTAAGTTTTCATGCCCATTTCGTTAAGATGGAATTTAGATATAGAGACGAACCAATAGTCCGGTTTTATCATGTGTACATATTCCCATCTAAGAAAGCTACCTTCTTGCCAAATTTCAAGTCCGTAGGATGTCCAGATATCTTGAAACGATGGGAACAGACACGTATATAATCACATTCAACTTATTCTTATCGATATATAGATTACACTAAGACTAATTTTTGGTGAACATATTGAGAAGCAATAACCACTTATCTTAAATTTCATCGATTTAAAACAATCCTTTGATAGTCTACACAGAATCTCCCTGTGGAATATTCTGAGATGCTATGGAATACCAGACAAAATAATAAACATTATCAAGAGCCTCTATGATGGTTCACAGGGTTAAGTCCGCACTGATGGTGGACACAGCGACTGGTTTATGGTTTAAACCGGAGTAAAACAAGGCTGTATTCTATTTCCGCTATTGTTTGGAGTGGCCATTGACTGGGTGATGCGAAAATGTTGCAGGGGCGAAACTGGCATCGATTGGGTAGAAAATAGTCAACTAGAAGATTTGGATTTTGCAGATGATATTGCCTTGTTAAGTAGAAACAACCAAGATATGCAAAGAAAACAGATAACTTGTCATCTATAGCATCAAAAGTTGGACTGCAGATAAGCTATGAAAAAAACAAATATAATGAAGACACCTATGGCAAGTAATGCAGATATCACACTGGAATCTAAAATGATAAAAATAACAGAGCAGTTCACCTATTTAGGTAGCAATTTTGATTGCACAGGAAATGTTAAAAAGAAAATTATGATAAGAATTGGCAAAGCAACATCAGCTTTTAAAAGTCTATATAAAATATGGAACTGCAAGTTGTATATTATTAAAACTAAATTACGAATTTTCAATTCAAATGTTGTATCAATTCTAACATATGCCAGCGAGAGTTGGAAAATGACTAAAGATATAGAAAGCAAGTTGAATGCATTTGAAAATAGATGTCTGCGAAAAATAATGAACATTAAATGGGATGAATTCAGGAGAAGTGGTGAAATCAGATAAATGGCTGGTCAACCACTAGTAACAACTGTTATAAGAAAGAGAAGATGGAGATATGTTGGGCACACCTTGATGAGAAATAATCAAAGAAAACCATAGCAGGCATTGAAGTGGGATGCATAGAGTTCAAGAAAGAGAGGACGACCTAGTGAAACCCTGAAATGAGCTTTGCTGGTAGAGGTAAGAAATATCGGTCTCAATTCATAGACGAGATTAAGCGAATTGCTTAGACAGGCAGTATGAAAATATTGCAGACCTAAGTAACAAATAAGGTACAGATGAACAATATATAATGATGAATTATGAAATGTGTTAATAGATAATTGTATGTTTATATATTATGTTTATATATGATGTTTATATATGAGTAAGATGTTTATATATGTTGTTTATATATGATGTTTATAATAATCAAAGATATACATAGATTGAGTGATGATAGATGTTTAGATTTAAAATTGTACGACTATGTGAAACCTGAAATGTAGTTTGTGTAGGATAAGAAATATCTAGTCATAATTGTAACGAGATATAGGAATTGCTTAGGACAGAGCATATAGAGAAAGTCTTCAATAAGTAACAAGGTTTATAGGTACAGATGAACAGCATATATATATATATGTATGTTTATATATGTATGTTTATATATGTATGTTTATATATGTATGTTTATATATGTATGTTTATATATGTATGTTTATATATTAGATGTTTGATCAATAAGTTCCGGGACTGATTTTTGCAGGACAAATTTGTGATTTAATTTCCTACTGTTGCCTTGTAGCTTGTTGTGCAATCAAAGTCTAGCGTAATTGTACATCAAACTGACTGAGGGAAACCGAGAAGTCCACAAAGACAGGTTTCTGGGCAGATGACGCTCAACAGCCCGGGAGGTAGGTCTTCTAAGGGGCGCCTGAGAACCCTGGGTCATCATGGTTACTATCTTATCCTTATCCCGATATCTGTCGTTTCCTCTTTGTCGTATTCATTCTGACAAGTCTGACTGTTTTACCCAGGGTTCCTTCCTGTTCTCTCCACAAAGTCTGTGTTTGCCACTCTGTCCTATTATCTTTCTGAGATTCTGAGAATCCGCCGAACATGTGGACAAGGTCTGGCCTTATTACTATAGGTTCTCATCTATAAGTCTGCGTTTGTCCTTTATTGTACCAGCTCAGTCTCTCCGATTAGCAGACGATGTACCAGATTTCCCAAATTCCATTCGTGAAATCTGATTCCGCAGTCGCATTGATGTGTTTCGTCACATCTTCAGCACCATTGAATCTGGTGCTTATCCTTCGGCGATGTGTCCGTTTACTCGGTTCGCTCTCCGTTATGTAGGCATCTAGTGTTTTTTTACGGAATGGGGTAGCTAGCCACACACCCAACCTCATTAGTCGCCTCTTACGACATACGTGCAAGTAACAGTGGTTCTATTCTTTACACCCCAATTTGGGCCTCGATAACCACTCGGACGCCATTTCAGTCTGAGAATCCGTCGAAGACATTTCTTGTCGGACGTCATTTCAGTCTGAGAATCAGTCGAAGACATTTCTTGTCAAAGGTCCTAATTTTATTTGTATTGAACTTGGTAACTCGATTTTTGTAATTCATATTCTTCACCTTTCAGCTCCCAGCGGAGCACATGTCTTCAATAAACCTCTTACCTCCTCTGCCATCTCTTCCAATTCTTTCCATGTCTTCCTATCCTTTTAATATCAGTCTCCAGCTTTCTTCTCCAGATATTTCTAGACATTTCCCTACTCCGCCTTCCCTGCATGTTTCAAACAAAGTGCCTTCTTACAATACTTCCGGGTCGGTCTTCTCAATGTGTGACCTATCAATTGCCATCGTATCTTCCTTATCCCTATTTCTATTGGTATCTGCTTAGTTTAGTTGTTTTTTTCTCTGAGTTCATCGATTTCTGTAGTTATTTACAAATAAATTTGAGACTTTCCATTATTCAACGAAGCATTAGTGAAACACATTCCTCAGTATAGCTATTTCCCAGAATAGCTCGCTGGTTGTATTGGTATAAGCGTTCGTAGTGCTGGGCTAGGCAATGGGTGCCGTAACAACTAAATGTAAGTGGTTCGATTCCTGCGTTTGGTAATTTTTGTTGCTATTTCCAGAAATCCAGAATACTTGTACACTATCTATTTGTTGATGATATTATTCAGGGAATACTGTCTTCCGTGTTCGTCAATGACGCAGGCGGAGAGGTGACTGGGCTGACAAGTTTCAATGGAGGGCTAGCTGCCATTCTGGATGTCTTTGCTGTTGGTGGAATTGAGTGGTACATTAATAAACTGCAGGTTAGTTGATATTCTTTGGTACAAGAACAATTGAGAAGTGTCTGAAGAGCGCGACTCCCATGTGGGAGACTTGGGTTCAATCCACGGTAAGGCCAATGATGTTTTTTGTCGGGGACATAAAAGTAAAATCCTAACCTAAACAGTTTTGCAGCGACTGCACTAGCAATGCTGCCATTAAATTCATCAGTCTCTCGTACCCACTTGTCCTACACTGCACTAGCAATGCTGCCATTAAATTCATCAGTCTCTCGTGCCCGATGGAGGTATGTTGGACTTGATTGTGAAAATGTTTTTAAAAAAATACCAAAGTAGTCATTGGAGTGGGCAGCATAGGGTTCAAGAAAAAGAGGACGCTCTAGGAAGACCACGAAACGAACTTTGCTGAGAGAGACAAGAAATATTGGTCTCAATTCCATGGCAGAGACTGAAGGACATGACAATTCCATGACAGAACGATGTGGAGAAATTACTTGCAGACACTATGTAACGTATAACGACGCGAGGGTGGGGGTTTATATCAATCAATCCACAACAGACTAAATCGATCACGATGTATTCATCAAACAAATAATACGAAATACAAATAAGGTAAAGTCGTGTTTTGATATTTCGCTTGAAACACATGCATGTAAATGCTATATAGAGTAATACAGTATTAGATAGAGCCAATATTTTTATATGGCAGTCAGTCATGGACAATGAACAGTCAAATGGTAAGAACATTGTAAGCCACAGAAATGTGGTTTCTCAGAAGAATGTTGAAGTTCCATGTTCCATTGACAATTAGAAAGACTAATGAAGAGATCTTGTCGGAGACAGATTCATATTGAAATCTCATCAATGGAATAAGAAGCAGACAATCAATGTTTGTCGGATATATAATTATAAGGTGCATTTTAGAACAGTTGGTTATAAGGTGCATTTTAGAACAGTTGGTTATAAGGTGCATTTTAGAACAGTTGGTTATAAGGTGCATTTTAGAACAGTTGGTTATAAGGTGCATTTTAGAACAGTTGGTTACAAGGTGCATTTTAGAACAGTTGGTTACAACAGGCAAAATACAAGGGCATTTTAGAACAGTTGGTTACAACAGGCAAAATACAAGGGCATTTTAGAACAGTTGGTTACAACAGGCAAAATACAAAGCCATTTTAGAACAGTTGGTTACAACAGGCAAAATACAAGGGCATTTTAGAACAGTTGGTTACAACAGGCAAAATACAAGGGAAGAGAGATAAAGGAAGACAAAGAAACAAAATTCCAGAATGCTTGAAATCGTGGTTCGGCAATGGTTCGGTGTGATGGTGTTGATGAATTGTACCAGAGACAGACATAATCGCCTACGCCAACCGGCACGGCACTTTATTGATTGATGTGAATTCTAATTTTTAATTAAATTAACAAACTAAAAACTATTTATTCAAGAAGAGTGAACAACGAATGTACATAACTGATGTTACATGTATATATTCTATTTTACAGAAGCTTGCAGCACACTCAACTGCCATTGCTTCCTACCGTCTGACCTACGGAGACCAGGCCTGGCTTCCGTATAAACCTCATTTTAGTAACATCGATGCTACACCGAATATGTATAGGTAAGTTGAAAGACTCTATGTTCTGTTTATGTATCGATATTTCCATATTCAGTTATTTGAGGACTTATTTTCGTTCGCTTTCAATATTGTCTATACTACTCTATACATTCAATGTTGTCTCTTGTATAAACTTCACTGTCTTTGTAGCTCACACAGAGGTCCGTGTAGTTTTATGTCGGGTGTTGTTTAGTTAGGCCAGTGAGTTTGCCTCGGTATATCATATTCAGGGCAATCTTGATGTGCTCTGCAGTCTGGTGTGCCTGTCCACATGTACACATGGCTGAATTGTCACTCTTGAATTTTGTATACATGTGGCTGCGGAGTCGATTGTATCCTTTTCTAAGACACAGAATGACAACTTGATCTAATCTGCTCATATTATAATATCATCTTGTGCATTGCTGGCTTTCTCATTGATCATCATCATTTATATAATCATCATTTTCTTTTAGATATGAGGACTGTCATCATAGCACTCCGGACACGTTCCATATGTGCTCCTATCTCCGCCTCAACAAATGCAGTAGCGCCGAGCGGCGAACTACCAGTTCGATGTTGATTAATCAATCTCTTTGCATATTTGATATGTCGTTCTTTTCGAGCTGTACAAATATCGACACCCATCTCTCTCAATCTGGTCAGCGAGTGGGATTCACAGCCCTGAAACTCCTCTGTTCGGAAAGACTCTCTCAATGCGTGAAGAATGTCATTTCGATCCATATCAGCTCCTTCTGATATTGTAGCCAAGTCAGCCAATCTATCAGCTCATTCATTACCCCTAACTCCTGCGTGCCCAGGGATAAAAATGAAGGTGATTTCTCTGATCACTCTTCTGTACCAGTATCTCCACCAAGTTTCGTCTCACCATTCCTGATTCCACCCCTCGAATCATGCTCATGGAGTCACTGAGTATGACAACACGATAGTAGTTATAAGATGCCAACCATTTTACTGCCTCTATAACAGCCCGTACCTCCATTATCAAATTTCGATATTGATATGGGCTTCTATATGAATGTATATCTTATCTATGTAATATTCTCTGTGTATACGAGGCGTGTTCAAATGAAAACGGGACTTGTGGATTTATTTAAAAAGTATCATACGCAAATTAACAGTTTCAACGGAATTAAACAAAGCAACCACTTGTGAATAAGAATGCACCTGGGTTCATCAGAAAAAATCTCCGTATGCATTTAGGCAAGCATCCCACTGTTTAGGTAGACGTCGAATGCCGTCCGAGAAAAGGTGCGTGGCTGCTCACTGAACCATGTGGTCACCGCTCTCTTCATGTCTGCGTCGCTGTTGAATCGCTGTCCCTTTAGTGCTTTCTTCAACGGTCCGAACAAATGGAAATCACACAGGGACAAATCAGGACTATAGGCTGGGTGATGAAGAACTTCCCAATTCTTCTATGCCAATGTTTCCTGCACAATTTTGCGACGTGCGGACGAGCGTTGTCAGCAGATCTTGCACGGCCAGGTCAGTCGCATATTGTTGCAACAGAAGAAGCCATAGCCTTGCTTGATAAAGCAGTACTGACTGACCGTCGTCGGAGCATTCGTTCGCTTACAGAAGAATTCCATATGTCAATTGGGACAGCCCACATGGTTGTTCGGAAGAAATTGAACTATCGGAAGGTGTGTTCACAGTGGGTCCCACGGATGTTGACTGACCACCATAAGGAAGAACGGATGGGTGGAGTTTGAACCACTTGATGCGTTACAGGACAGAGGGTGATGCATTTCTGTTGAGCATTGTGGCAGGTGATGAATCGTGGTGCCACCACTATGAACCGAGCAGCAAAATTGACAGCATGCAATGGAAACATCCAGGTTCACCAAAACCCAAAAATTCAAGACACAGGTTTCTGCTGGTAAGGTTATGGTGAACGAATATTTTTACCATGAAGGGCTTTTGTTGGCCGATTTTAAGGAACCTGGTGTCAACATCAATGCCGCCCATTATAAAGACACTTCAGACAAGCTGCATAAGGCCATCAAGGCTAAGCGACCAGGCAAGCTTTCTCAAGGTGTGATTCTTCTCCACGACAACGCTCGTCCGCAGGTCGCAAAAATTGTGCAGGAAACATTGGCATAGAAGAATTGGGAAGTTCTTCATCACCCAGCCTATAGTCCTGATTTGTCCCTGTGTGATTTCCATTTGTTCGGACCGTTGAAGAAAGCACTAAAGGGACAGCGATTGAACAGCGACGCAGACGTGAAGAGAGCGGTGACCACATGGTTCAGTGATTGCTGCACATGTTTCAATACCTGCATGGAAACCTTCGAAGACATACTTCGAATAGAACGACATACTAAATATGCAAAGAGATTGATTAATCAACATCGAACTGGCGCGTTGGGCCGCTGGAAGCTGCTGGATTTTCTGAGGCGGAGATCGGAGCACCTATGGACATGTCCGGAGTGCTATGATGATAGTCCTCTGATAACTGATAACTGATAACATGCGAGTTAAAGGTTAGAGACATTATAATTATAAAATCGTTGTATCTCATAACCTAGATACATGTGTTCCTTTAATTTTTTATTATCTTCAGGAAACTAGTGACAGAATCGATTGCCTCATTGAACCTGCCATTTATCGTTGAACATACGTCTGATTCTCGTAACGTGGCTAGTTTCATACCAGTTGTCTCTGAAATTCGATTGGTTCAGGACAAAGCGTGTATCTGCGATGTGATAGAAACGGCCTTAACCTTAGGACTGATGGGTTACCCTTTTGTCATGGCTGACGGGGTCACAGTCAAACTGGAAACAGAACAGAATAAGACTCAAGGCGAGGTTAAACCTTCAAAGTTAGTATTATTGGAAGTTTTATGTTAAATATGTGTTATTATTATTTTATACCATGTACTGCTAAAATGACTAATGTTGAGGTGTTGAATGAGGTCAATACACAGAGATAGTTTATCATAAATATAAGGAAGAGGCAGTTATCATTTTTCGGGCATGTGATGAGGAGGGGGGGTTTAGAACACATTGTGACAACCGGTAAAATGGAGGGTAGACGAGACAGAGGAAGATGCAGAGAGAAAATTGTGGATAGTATGACTTGATGGCACGGTAGAGCGTCAACATCTGAAATGATAGCAAACACCAAAGATAGAGATTTGGGGAGATCCATAATCGCCTACGCCAGCCGGCACTGCTCCTGATGATGATAAATATAGATATATTCTTCTCGTACCGTTATAAATTACATAATGCCTGAAAGTAATTTCTCCATATCCATCTGTCCTGGGCAGCTGGCTCAATCTTTTCCATAAAATTGAGTCCAATATTTCTTGCCCCTCTCAGCAAAGTTCTTTTCAGGGTCTCCCTTTGGCACTCTTTCTTTCTTGAAACATTTGCATCTCCCTTCAATGCCTGCGTTGATATTTTTTCGATGATGATGTCTTCGAAGGTTTCCATGCAGGTATTGAAACATGTGCAGCAATGATGGACTTGAAAGACGCATACAACAGAGTGCCCTATGATTATCTTATGCACCAGCTTATCAAACTCCAGGTGCACCCTCTCTACATCCGATGGATAGCTGCTGCGCTATTCAAAAGGAAGGTTGTACTACGATGTGGTAGTTGGTTTTCTGAACAGGTGACTGTACATTCCGGATTGCCACAGGGTTCTCCTCTTTCTCCTGTCTTATTCAATATATACACGGTGTCAATCACAGAACAACAACTCGATGACAGAGAACTCTGTCATTTGCTGATGACATCCTAGTGTATAGACAAGGAAAGACAGGGATGCAATTGCCGGTGAGATACAGAGGGAACTCGACTGCATCACAGACTGGTGTGATGTCTCTGGTGCACTAGTTAACCCTACCAAAGCAGCAGTGACATGGTTCTCACTCAATAATCACACTGTTAACGCATGTACGCCTAGTGTGAAACTTCGCGGTAGTGTTTTGCCCGTAGATAAATCGATGAAATTTTTGGGTGTGACATTTGACCGCAGTCTGTGTTTCCGGGAACATGTTGAGTATGTCATTGTCAAGGCACACAAAGGTTTGGCGTCAATGAAAGTCATGGCGGCTGTTAACATCGAGCAACGACTGCTTGTCATTCTGTATCAGACATTGGTCCTCTCCACCATTGAATATGCAATGGCCATCCTCACTCTCAGCAAAATGCAAATTGAAAGACTTGAAAGAATACAGAACGAAGCTATGCGCATCATCCTCGGTTGCACAAGGGATACATCCTGTGTGGCGATGAGGTTTCTCCTGGATTTTCCGACCATGGAGTATAGAGTCAAGATAGCCAGAGCATGTGCCTATCTCAAAATAAGTGCCAAAAGGATCACCCATTGCATGAACAGCTCAGCGCCAGTGGTGGACATCGGTTAAAGGGGGCAAGTCATGGGTTGGCAATGCCGCAGATACTGTTCAGCTGGTATGCGGGCTCAATAATATTGACCATGGGGAAGAATGGATACCGATGCCTCCAATATACTGGAACACTTTTTCAACCATCATTAAATTTGACAAAGGTTGCAAGAGGAAATCCGGCGGCGTTGAATGCAGACGTCAAAGCCATCATCGATGAAAATTGCAATGCAAACGACGTTGTGATTTACACGGATGGATCGGTAGTTCGTCACGAAAAGTCTGCATGGGCCTTCTCTGCAAGCTCATGTGGCAGAATGGTCAAGGAAGCCAGTGGTGCATTCAGTATGACAACAAGCAGCATGACAATGGAGGTACTGGCGGTGACCAATGCACTACTCTGGCTAGAGTCACAAAACTACACTCATGCGTGCTTTTGAGTGACTCATTGAGTATGATCCGAAAGGTGGAGGCCGGTTCGGTGCGCAGGCAATGGACTGAATCACTGCAGGCGTCAACAATTTGCAGAATTACACTTGTCTTTGTTCCGGGGCACATGGGTGTCGTTGACAATGAGAGAGCAGACAGGCTGGCTGGCTCTGCCGCTATATCAGACGGCCAGCCAATGGACAGAGCTAATATCGTGAACGCCCTCATAGAGCGTGGCCGCAGAGAAGACCTTCATCTAAACCAATCCACGTCAACTACTAGATTGCGAGAACTGGGTTTGAAGATTGGTGTGGCAAGAAAAGAACGGTACAACAGGTATACGAGTCGGCTCATCAATCAAAATAGAACTGGTACGGTCCGTCGCTGGACGCTGATGGAGATATTGCGAAGGAGATCGGAGCACCTATGGACATGTCCGGAGTGCAATGAAGATATTCCAAACTGAAACTGAAACGATATTTTTGATAATTTTTTATTTATTATTATTATTGAACTGACATAATAATAATGGTATATAATAGCCATCCATCGCAAGCAATGATGATAACAGCATCAGACGTGTGTTGTGCACCTCTCTTATGAGTGCGAAAGTGACTGTAGAGTCCAATTCTGGAACACAATCCCCCCTACCAGAGGTATTGTGGACACATAAAAGACACGAAGGGCTGAGAAGACCATCACGGAAGGAGGCATACCGGCAAAGAGAAGAAGAGGAAGACCACGGAGAAGATGGATTCAGGATGTAACTGAAGGTTTGAGCATGACGGCTGCAGAGGCGGGGCATCTTGCCTTTGAGAGAGATAAATTCTGAAGGACTGTTGGGATGGCAAAGTTCTGCTCAGGACAAGCTATTTGATGATCATGATGATTTTCCTATTGTATGTGTATGTACAAATTCAGCTGCAGTTTTCTTAATTATTAACAGATTTTTATGAGTAATATAGCATTTTGTAGGTCAATGAATTTTCTTTAAGATTGTTCTAAAACAAATAAATAGTGGCGCTCCCATCGGCTTGTTGGAGCCAACAGTTTAAGAAGCTATTATGACGTGACTTGAATGCTTAACAGTCTTTGTAAACAAACTCTATCGCGGTGTTAATTTGGATTTAAGTTCCCTCATTGTGTGACTTCTTAGTTCATGTTAAGCCATTGAATGTTGGAAGTACAATAGAAGACTCCCGTTCCTTCTTCCTTCCTTTCGTTCGCTTGAAGTATTGACTATATACTCAATGCTTTCTCACGTACTAGCTTGACAGTCTGTTGTAGCTCACACATACGTCCATGGTTCTACCATATAAGCAGATTACCAACAGACAGTAAACCTCAAAGAGCAATTTTGCTCCAATACAATGGATACAAAGTAAAAGGCTGGCCATGCAAACGGTAGACCACAGAGATAACAGAGGCGACGAAAGACACTATTTATAAAGCGCACACAAGGGTTCGTTCTGAAATCTCTTTTTATTCTGAAGCTGTGAGGCAAAACAGGATTCGAGAAAGGAAGGAAAGACATACGCCCATGCAGAGAGTTGTATATCCGATGGCTACATTTAGTAATATTCTTTCAATATATCTTTACCATCTACAGAGAGTTGTATATCCGATGGCTACAGCTGGCCATGATGTTTCCAGTCTTCCAGTTTTCGTATGTGCCATGGGAGTACGACTTGGAGGTCGTGAATGTGACACAGAACTTGAGTGCAAGACGAAATCAGATAGTCATTGCTGAGATACTAAACATAGATCTGCAGAACGAAGTGGCGCTAGGGTGGCCCATATTGAGACCGTTATGGTGGATGGACGCACACAATCGTTCTGTGCACGACATGAAGGTAAATAGTATCTTGGTTAGAGCACAGCCGTAGTCTGCAGTAAACACTCATTCATATTCAATTATTACTGCTACATGTGGTATCACACAGTAAATAAAATGGTTGCTACTTCCGCTGCCGTTCAATAAACACTACATGTAATACTACTACGACTACTATTACTACTACTAGTACTACTATTTGTGTTACTAACAATATTGATACTGCTATTGTTACTACTATTACAACAACTACTACTACAACTACTACTACAACTACTACTACTGCTACTACTTACTATTACGACTGATACTAACGATATTACTACTACTACTGCTGCGAATGCTAAAGCTACTACAACAACTACTACTACAACTGCTACTAACAAAATTACTACTACTACTAGTACAGCCACTACTACCACTACTACAACTACTACTACTACTACAACTACTACTACGACTGCTACAGCAACAACAATTACTAATACAACTGCTACTAACAATATTACTACTACCACTGCTACTACGAAAACTGCAACCTTTACTAATACTATCACTACTACAACTGTCACAGCAACCGAAACTACTACTACTACTTCTAATTCTACAAATACTTATACCATTACATTTGCTAATACCACTACTACTACTACTACTACTATCATTACTACTAACACCACTACTTTTAATACTAACGTTATCACTTTAGAATAAATGAAGTGACGTGTTTGGGTACCAGCTTTATCACTTAAGGTGTAAATAATGGAATGCGTTTGGGTACCAGCTTTATCACTTAAGGTGTAAATAATGGAATGTGTTTGGGTACCAGCTTTATCACTTACGGTGTAAATAATGGAATGTGTTTGGGTACCAGCTTTATCACTTAAGGTGTAAATAATGGAATGTGTTTGGGTACCAGCTTTATCACTTAAGGTGTAAATAATGGAATGTGTTTGGGTACCAGCTTTATCACTTACGGTGTAAATAATGGAATGTGTTTGGGTACCAGCTTTATCACTTAAGGTGTAAATAATGGAATGTGTTTGGGTACCAGCTTTATCACTTAAGGTGTAAATAATGGAATGTGTTTGGGGGTGAGAGTTAAAAATTGGGGTCCATTGCTCGAGAAAGCTTAAGGCTCCGTGAGTAATTAATCCACCCCTGCACCTTTCATATCTTACACATCCACATGAAACCAGTTTAGAAATGAAGAAATCAGGAACAAAAACTAGGTCAAACATCAGTACTGGAATTCATCAAGAAACAACAAATTAAATGGTTCGGCCACATAAGCAGATTACCAACAGACAGTGCACCTCAAAGAGCATTGTTATTCCGAT
Organism: Arion vulgaris; assembly: GCA_020796225.1. Classification (NCBI taxonomy): domain Eukaryota; kingdom Metazoa; phylum Mollusca; class Gastropoda; order Stylommatophora; family Arionidae; genus Arion; species Arion vulgaris. Next base: position 2,939,951 of record CM036773.1, read on the forward strand.
ACAGCGGATACAAAGCAAAATGCCCTCCACGAAAAAGGTGGACTTCAGAGATAACAGAGGCGACGAAAAAAACACAGTTTAGGAAGCGCGTTCAAAAGCACTCATCTAGAAATCTCTTCTTATCCTAACGCTGTGAGACAGAATTCAAGAACAGAATAAGACACATCTACATTTTGCAAACAATTAATGAATTTACTTATTCAAGTATATATACGCATATTCATTGACAAAGACATGAAACATTGACAAAGACATGCAACATTGACAAAGCGGGGGAGATCAGTTATCAGTTATATTAGGACTATCATCATAGCACTCTGAGATTGTAACCAAGCCAGCCAATCTATCAGCTCATTCATTACCCCTAACTACTGCGTGACCAGGGACAAAAATGAAGGTGGTTTCTCTGATCATTGTCTGTACCAGTACCTCCACCCAGTTGCGTCTCACCATTCCTGATTTGACTTTACGAATCATGCTCATGGAGTCACTGAGTATGAAAACACGAGAGTAGTTGTGAGATGCCAACCAGTTCATTACCATCGGGGGAGATCATTAATGTCGTTTAACACAATTGCTACAGAAGAGTACTTAGAATATCACGGACAGAGAAAATAACAAATGCTTCTGTTCTGCAACAGCTTGATATTAAAGAGAATTGGCTATGCTATTAAAGAGCATAAAATCAAGGAAAATTAAATATTTCGGACACACCAAACGACTGAGTGCCTAGAGAAGATAATTTTGGAGGGAATGGTGCCTGGAAGAAAATGAGAGGAAGACCTAGAAGACGATGGGTGCAAGATGTCACTGACGATCTGAGAATGACTGCTGTTGACGCCGGTCAACTTGCACAGAATAGAGAATTTTTCAGGACTGCTGTCATGGGAACCAAGTTCCGGAAGGGACAAGCTACTTGATGATGATGATGATGGTGATACACATATCTTTAAGATACTATAGTTAATTGCATTTATTTATTCCACTGTTGATTGTGTGTTTATTTTCTTCTTCTTCCAGATAACGGATGAATTCCTAATTGGGAAGAATTTACTAGTTGCACCGGTGTTGTGTGAAGGTGTACAGAATCGTGATATTTATATCCCACCGGGCATATGGGAAGATTATTCCCTAGGAACTTTTGTCCTAGGTCCAAATATTCTATATAATTATTCAGTTGAACTGTACACTATTCCTATGTTTAGAAGAAAGAATGTCTATGGGGAGAATAAATTGAGGTCTGAGTTTTAACACAACATTGCAGTATTCTTCAGTTTCAGCGAGAGTGGGACAACACAAAACTAACATTTCAGACGAAGATTCAAATATATCGAGCCTGTGTCATTTGTTATTTACTATATGGCCCAGAAACATGGATAATCTATTCAAGGCACGAGAGGAGACTTAACATCTTTCACCTTCGATGTCTCCGCAAGATTATGAGCATCAGGTGGTACGACAAGATAACCAACTCTGAAGTACTGCAACGTGCAAACCTGCCTTCCATCATGGGCATGCTCAGCAGTGGAAGACTAAGATGTTAGGGCATGTGAGAAGAATGGAAACTTGTCGCATACCAAAACAAATGTTGTTCTGTGAACTTTCTGAGAGGAGAGTCACCAGAGCAAACCACTGCTCTGATATATAGATGTCTGCAAAGCCTCAATGAAAAACTTTTCTATAGATCCCAGCACATGGGAAAAACTAGCTGATGACAGAGTTGTGTGGAAAGAGTCTTTTGAGAAGAGACTTATGTATGAACTGAAAGACAAGAGAGAAAAGCGAACACTCAGAAGTTATCACCGTAAAGCACTTGCCAATTGACCGTCAGTAAAGACGAAAAAGGCCGTATACATTATTCCTATGTTTGAAAGAAAGACCGTTAATGGAGAGAACTTTAGATCTGAGTTTTAACACAACAAATAAAGTATGCATGTGTTCAGTTTCAGTTTGGAATATCTTCATTGCGCTCCGGATATATCCTGTCTATCAGGTGCTCCGATCTCCTTTGCAATATCTCCAACAGCATCCAGTGACTGACAGTTTGATGTTGATTGATGAGCCTACTCATATACCTGTTGTGCTCTTCTTTTCTTGCTACACCAATCTTCAATCCCAGTTCTTGCAATCTAACAGTTGACGTGGATTGATTTAAATGTAAATCCTCTGCAGCCATACTCTATGATTGCGTTCATAATGTCAGCTCCATCCATTGGCTTGCCCTCTGATATGGTGGTAGAGCCAGCCAATCTGTCTGCTCTGATATGGTGGTAGAGTCAGCCAATCTGCCTGCTCTCTGATATGATGACAGAGTCAGCCAATCTTTCTGCTCTCTGATATGATGACAGAGCCAGCCAATCTGTGTGCCTCTTCACTACCAACGACACCCAGTGATTGATTGATTGATTGATTGATTGATTGGACCATCATCATTGCACTTCGGCGAGTAATCATGTGTACTCCGATCTCTTTCTTACACAGGGAGATCTCAGCTGCAGTGAGCGAACTCCGTAGCACCGGTAAGGGTCCCCTTTGTGTTTACTTGTGCCAAAGATGTTTTATTGAGACGTCAATTGTATACATAACCAGGAGAAATGTCGACGGAGACAAGGCATGCCGTATGCTTTAGAACTTTCACTTCAGTTTATCAAATTACCGAAAAAGAACGGAGCTTAGTTAAATAATAACAATACAATTTCCCGTAGCCTTTTCAGACCTTCCGGTATGAGGTCACTTCACACGTCGCCCGAGTGGTTACCTCGGCCCAAATTTGGGGTGTAAAGAATAGAACCACTGTTACCTGCCATGCATGTCGTAAGAGGCGATATGGAGGTTTGGCTTAAATCGGATGCATGTGTCCTAAGCGTGTAGAAGTCTATGCGTTTAGGGGCCTACCAAACCAATGTGCAACGTATACACGTTCTTGGCAAAGATCAAACATATCTCAAAGAGTGATTAAAATTGGTCGTAAAGAACGAACGCAAAGAAGAAGGAAGACTTCACACGTGTGGAACGCCGAGTGTGGGATTAAACTCACAACCCGCTTGTATTCGATATGGGAACGCTTATGCTTCACGCTAATCCGTCCCACAATGAGATGTGTTAGACCACAGATTCCCAAACTTTTTCGGTTCACCGCCTACTTTTCACGACATAAACTTTGTAACGCCCCTCCCTATTATAACAGTTTGCCAACGCCCTAACTCCCCACAAATGTATATTATATATATATATATATATATATATATGTATATATATGTAATCATGCTCTATTTTCACTTTGACATAGAAAATTGATATATATTTCTGTCATACATGGTCGATTTTCAAATGATTATATACATGAAACAGAAAATTGATGAAAAAATGGATCGTGTAATACGGGTATAAGATGAATTAAAATGCAGAATTCACATTTTTAATGATTATTCAAAAGAAAATCAAGACAAAAACTCCCCAAATCTTTCTGAACCCACCATCGCCTCCTCCCCTCCTGGAAGGCTTCAGCGCCAACAGGGGGGCGGTACCACCCACTTTGGGAAACGCTGTGTTAGACGATACTGTTTTATTGTTCATCTGTTGACTATGAATTGAAGCGTACTAATATGTTCGTTTCTGACTGATATTGGTGTGAATGCTTGAGTTCCTTATCGTCAGTGTCCCTTGCTATTCAGGAGAACCTTACTCCGGCTAAAGAAGTGCTTGTAATTTATATCCCCAAGTAAAGGATCAGACTCTTATGCAGTTCAAGCATGTACTGTGTAGACATTGAGAATTTTTGTCCAAGCTGGACTCGAATTATGTGACATGTGGTCACTAGTGGGGTAAGGTAAAACTATCAAATGAGATGCAAGGCGCGCCTTCCTCCGCTAGTCTACTGACAGCACGTCGGCTAGAGTGGATACGTTTAGCCTTTCCAGAAACGTGAAGCATAGATTGGTCCAAATCAATGTTATTGTCTCAAAATTTTATGAAGAGGATCTATGTAATAGAGACAATGGCTACAGTCATAGACCAGTACGGTCATAGACCAGTACGGTCATAGACCAGTACGGTCATAGACCAGTACGGTCATAGACCAGTACGGACATAGACCAGAACGGTCATAGATCAGTACGGTCACTGCCAGGAAGGAAAGCAATGGCAGACTACCTTTCAAGACAATGCCTAGAAAACCCTAACAGTAATATGGAATGCAACAAGATCCGTCGAATCACGCTGCGGATAGTTTGGTTGCAAATCGTTTCGCGTGGATTTTTACAAAGGACGATGGCACCACCCGTTCAGAAAGCAATGGCAAACTACTGAACGTAATAATGCCTAGAAAAATCACAAACAGCGTTGAAAAGCTGGGGTTGATTAGCAAAGTCCTGTAAAGGATATGCAATTAACTTTTAAAAACTTTTTTTTTTGAACCATGAGGTCTATTTTTACCATTTGTAAAAATCCCACTGAAACTAATTTGCTTCCAAACTTGCCCGCTGCGGGTTTGAACCAGGTACGCTTGGGTTGTGATCGAGCTCACTTCCGTTTTAGCTGTAGGCGCATATATATTATACATAATATTTGTCATTTATGACTTGTATGACATGATCATGACGATTTGCTTGACATGATGTATTTAATTGTAATTAGTAACAAGTGACTTGTGTTCGACACATCCGCCTAGTCACCAGAATATTAACATTGTGTGTACTTGTAACAATGCACTGAGTGTACTTGTAACAATGTGTACATTGTGTGTACTTGTAACAATGCACTGTGTGTACTTTGAATAAAGATGTTTTGTACTTTCATGTTACTTGATCTCTTTGTTATTTTATTTGTTTTCTTACGAAATAATTTTTTTTATTGAATATAACTATTCTTGGAACACTTCATATCGATCACTTGTTAACTACTCTGTGTGATTTGTATGTGATGTGAGCCTAAGAGCGATTGTACGTTGTGCCAGTTATGCGCCTAGTAGGCCAGCATATCCGATTTCTGCAATGCTTTTTATTTACGAGGGTAGCTTCCCTAGGTCCTAGATCAGTCGCCTATTACGACATGTCTTGTAGATAGCAGTGGTACTATTCTTTGCATCCCTTGCGGGACCCGGTAGCAGACGGGCGATTGAATATAATTAAATTTGGCAACCCAGACATTGAAATATGAATTTTAATTGTGACATATCCTTTACAAGACGTCGCCTTTCACCAAGGTAAACGAGTCGTTGATTTTCTAGGCACCACTTCTACGCTCAGTAGGTTGCCATTGAATTAAATATACCAGACTAAATATTGAATATAATTTTATTTGGCAATCCAGACGGAGAACTTAAAGAAATATAATATGCCAGACTAAATATTTAATATAATGTTATGATGGTGGCAGAGTCAGCCAGCCTGTCTGCTCTCTCATTGACACTGACATCCCATGTCAATGAACGAAGACGAATGTAATTATGCGAATAGTAGACGCTTGTACGGATTCAGGGTCTATGTGGCTGAGTGGTTAAGCCCTTGTCTTGCGAGTCGAAGGTCGTAGGTTCGAATCCGGACCGCATCGTTCTGTTCATTAGCGCATTTTTTTTCCCAGACACCCCTAGGATTATTGCCGGAGCTACGGAGTTTGTGCAATACTCTCGGCAGGTGGCGTGCCATTTCTGCGTAGAGGGACCGAGCCATATGTGATAAAACCCGATGCAATGAAGTCAATCCTTCGGCTTTAAAACCTGTTTAATCATACTCAATGAATCACCAAGAAGGCACGCATGAGTGTAGTTTTGTGATTCAAACCTTTGTGAGTCGTTTTATTTTTGCGCCAGGGCATGCAGGGTACAGGGAAATGTTATGTTATGTTATGCGATCGACGTCATGGCACATTGGGCATTCCCATTAGTGCTTTGTCCTCCGCTGCAGCAGCCATCCCAAAGTCCATTTGCTCACCGTACCCATGAGAAGCTGACTAGTATATCTTCTCTCTCTACCACGAAGACGACACTGTCTGGTATGTCCAAACTTAATGCCTAATTCTCGAACTTGTTCCAGTGTATGAGACTCGATCAGTACAAACTTAATGCCTAATTCTCGAACTTGTTCCAGTGTATGAGACTCGATCAGTACAAACTTAATGCCTAATTCTCGAACTTGTTCCAGTGTATGAGACTCGATCAGTACAAACTTAATGCCTAATTCTCGAACTTGTTCCAGTGTATGAGACTCGATCAGTACAAACTTAATGCCTAATTCTTGAACTTGTTCCAGTGTATGAGACTCGATCAGTACAAACTTAATACCTAATTCTCGAACTTGTTCCAGTGTATGAGACTCGCTCAGTACAAACTTAATACCTAATTCTTGAACTTGTTCCAGTGTATGAGACTCGATCAGTACGGGGAAATGAATGCGGCGATAGGTTTGCAGCATAAGATTATCGTAGACAAGTTCTATGGAAGCTGGAGAGTTTGGGATATTTTGTTCGTCGTTCTCCAGCATTCTGATCCGCATAGTTTGGATTTTCTGCTAATGACCACGTATCGTGGAAATCCCGTTGTTCGATGCCATCTTGGACAAAACAATTATCGGTGTGCACATGTTATGCGGGTGGGTTATAGAAAACCCAAATCCTTTACTTTGTCATCTAAATTACTAGTACATCTAAGTCGGAGTAAGACTCGTCTGAATTGCGAGAGAGCAGACATGTGATAAGGACAGCAAGCCGTCACCCTAATATCAGGCCAGATGCGTAATATTAAGCGTCATGACTACTCCTGAATTCATAACAAGCGAATATTATGCGATCTCTACGGCGGAGTGATTAAAACGTTTGCCTGGCTTTCTGAAGGTTGTAGATTCAAATTCGGATCGAGTCCCATGTAACATTTTTGGAGATCCCTAGAATTGTTGCTGGTGCTGTGGAGTTCGTGTTTTGTGCAACACTCTCATCAAGTGACGTGTTGCCATTTCTGCGAGAGGGACGGAGTCATATGGAGAAACCCGGTGCAATGAAGACAATTCTTCACTTCTGTACCTTTTTTTCATAATGAGCAAACGGATTTTAAAAATTAAACTGGCTTCCATACAACCATTTCAAAGCCTTAGTTTCACTGCTTCCACCTTCATTCTCAAACTGGAAGTTGTCGTCCTGTAGGCTCCGATTCGTTCAGCCTCCCCCTCTAGCCTTCTTTTCTTCTTCGAACGCTCCATAACGACCACTTGTTAACCACTCTTTGTGATGTGCATGTGATCTGAGCCTAAGAGTGATTGTACGTTGTGTCAGTTATGCGCCTGCAAGTAGGCCAGCACATCCGATTTCTGCGTTTTATTTACTAGGGTAGCTTCTCTAAATGCTACCTACATCAGTCGCCTCTTACGACATACATTTTAGGTCTCAGTTATACTTTGCTCCCCTTGCGAGTCCCGGCAACACACAGACATCTCAAACTTCAATACACTGTGGTTACGTTTAAAAATGACCTCTGTTGTCGCCAGTATGGACAACAATTCTAATCGATATTCGTTTGTTTATCTTGTGTCAAGTATTTGAAATGCCAAGTTACACATTTTGTGTCAGAAAAAAAGTGCTTTCAAAATTATTAGATCAACTGCCGCGACTTGCTGACTGCTTCTTCGGTCAATGGTCATTCCCTGATTCATCGGTCAATGACCACGAACTGCTTGTCAGTAAATGGTCACTGACCGCCTCGTTGGTCAATGGTCACTTACTGCCTCATCGGTCAATGGTCACTCACTGCTTCATTGGTCAATGGTCATGGACTAATGGTTGGTCAATAATCACTGCTTCAGTAGTCAATGATCACTCACTGCTTCGTCGGTCAATGATCACTCATTGCTTCATCGGTCAATGGTCATGGACTGCTTGTTGGTCAATAATCACTGCTTCAGTAGTCAATGATCACTCACTGCTTCGTCAGTCAACGGTCACTCACTGCTTTATCGGGCAATGACCACGTACTCAGTACGGTACTGCTTCGTCGGTTATTGATTGATTATTTATGTCGTCATGAAATGTCATGTTACACATTTTATGTCAAAAAAAAAAGTCTTTTAACATTGTTAGATCAAGAGAAACGCATGTTATTTTAAAACGAGCTCAAACTCCAAACGATAATTAAAATAAACTATTTTTACACACGGTCTTCTTTATATTAACATAATTCTATATTAACATAAGAAATTCTACAGACGAGCTGGTCAAGCATCTTCTACGTGGAGGTACAAATACTATTCCTATAATAAGGTGAAGGACGAGAATCCAGACGTTGTGTCAAGTTAATTAAGCCAGACATATTTTGTTTAAAATGGGGAGAATTGATATGATTGCTGTTGATGGTAGTCCACAGTCACGTTACGCTTTTCAGTGTAAGTTTATATACTGCTTTGCATTTACTGTTGTGAATATTTCTTATTTGCGATAGCGGTTTTAGTGCGTACTTCTATTTAATTCTCTCTATTCTTTATCAAGACGATCCAGCAGGGCTTGTGCCCAGTCTCATGTCCTTCAGCTTCACATCACAATCAGACAACAATGCCGAGCAGGAGACTAGGTGTACGTCAAGTATCTACGAGTGTCTACAAGTTGTTAATTTGTTCCATTTATTTAACATGTTACTTTTATCTGGCCTTGGAGAAAGAAAAAGCTTTTTGACATCAACCAAAACAAAGGGTTTCAGTTGAGTTTGTGGTCAACAGTTGTGAGTTACAGTTTCATGATCCTTTCGCCCGTGTGGTACCAAGGCCCGCAAGGGAAGCAAAGAATAGTACCACTGTGATCTACAACATAGTGGTAACTGATGTAGGACTACCAAGTAAGTGGCAACTGATGTAGGACCTAGGGAAGCTAACCTGGTAAATAAAAAGCATCCCAGAAATCGGATGTGCTCGCCTACTTGTAGGTGCATAACTGACACAATGTACAATTGCTCGGATCACATACAAAGAGTGGTTAACATGTGGTCGATATGGAGCGTTCGAAGAAGAAGACTGAACAGATGGGTCATGGGAGAAACAGGAAGGAAGGTTTACAGACACATAGCCAATCCTAACCTAATATATAACAGCAACCATCTTACAAGAAGAGATCAGAGCACCATTTTTAGACTGAATCCAGCACATAACATTTAATCATTTTTATTTAATAATCACAAGAACAGAATTCAACCACAACACACTCCAGAGTGCCAGCTGTGTGCACATCATCGTGAAACCGTAACCGCCACCTCTTTAGGTGCCAAGCACTAGATGATACCAGGAAGATCCTCCTTCATCCAATGCCAGATAAATGGAAACATTACACGGAACAAAATAACAACTTACAAAAACATGCAGATAGCCCTACGTAGCACTAGACAACAAGAGCTCAAGTGCCGCTGAATCATTGAAAAAAAAAGCAATACTTTGTTTCGTATCATAACAGATGTTATTGAAATATTTTGTTTTATCCTCAGGGTACTTAGACAACATGTATAGAAGCGGTGACACTGTGGTTATAATTCATGTTGTCGAGTATGGAATTGATGTCGGATTACGTGAGTACACTTTTCCAAAGATTTTGTTAAAATAATTACATAAGTAGACTTATATAGACTTTTCTAAGAATTTTGTTTGGTATGAGTGTATGTAGTCTATATAAGTTTCTAACCTCCAGAGGCTTAAATGGATCTAATGTCCTGGGTATGTGGTATTTGCGGCAGTGAGAGAGCAGGAGGCTTGCATCAACAGCATCAATTGTTGTGAAGTTGAAGATGGATAAGGGGATGTTCTTCAGTCTCTTCGCAACTACCTGTTGGATGAAGGCACTAAAATAGATGTTGAATCGATAGTGATTCTGTATGTGCTTGTTTTAGGACACTTTGAAAGCTGTTATTCATGATCGTAAGGCTGTTTTTGATGCTGTCACTCCATCTTTTGCATGGTCTTCCTTTTGCTCTGTACTTGTTATAATTTTTTTATATGGCTCTCTGTGGTAGACGATTACAAACATGATAGTATTGTCTGTTAAATTCAGTTCAGAAACAGTATCACAAACATCATAGTATTGTCTGTTGAATTCAGTTCTGCCAATGTAGAAATTAATTTCAAATATTTTTGTTTGAGCTTTTGTATGATTCACCTGAAATCGAACTATTTTTTTACAGCTGGTTTTGCAACAGACGTTGATGCAATCTGTACCGCAGTGAAGAAAAGAAATGAAGAGATTGAAATCATGACTAATTTGTTCATGAGTACACTTGGAACCAGAAAAGTAAGCAAAACAAATGTTCCTCTTCAATTATATTTTCAGAAGTTTTTTTTTGCTGTAAATTATATTCATAGGTACTTGCATAGATTCTTCTTGTTTCTTTGACCATTGTCCACTAAATCACCTATGAGAGAACCCTGGAGGCAGCGGTGAACTCTATAGTCATGCACAATGTTGTTGTCTTGAAGGCGACACAGACCTCATTAGTGTGCTTTTGTTTCATTGTGCTGAATAAGCCCACACAGATCTGGATCCACGTTTGAGCCAGCAGTGTAAATAATGATATCACCTGGATGAAATGCTGATCAATGAGTGCCATAATCTCTACATTGGCAACATCAGGAGCCAGTTCTCTACAGCAGCATCTAAGTGTACTGACAACCCTGGTGTAATCAAAAATATCCTCTGATACAGGCATCAACAAGCCACCCATATGATTATGATATTAGACTTGATAAATATGCTTCAAAGGATTGAATCTTAAAGTCTGCTTGCGAAATGGGTGAACAGCATCCAGAGGTCACATCTCAAGACATTGGCTGTACACACCTGGACAGGCTGGAGTGCAGTGCAATAAACATGATGACTTTCTGGCAAACAGTGCCACGACTAAAGCTGGCTGAAGTATGGACGTAGCCGATGTCATCAATGTGGTACACGCTCATTTATGTGATATGGGTGTCTCAGACACTGGAACGATTCGTTTTTGAGTTTGGACATGCCAGATAGTGTCGTCTTCATGGTAGAGAGAGAAGATATACTAATCAACTTCTCATGTATACGGTGGACTTTGGGATGGCTGCTGCAGCAGAGGACACAGCTCAAATGGGAGTGCCAAATTTGCCATGATGTTGATCAAATAATATACAACATAACATTGTCCACTAAAGGTTTGTTGCTCCGTCTTCTAGTCATTGCTTATGCTTGATCTTCACATTTGTTGTGACTTGAGTCTCCAAATCTTCTCCTTGTGTAAGACTGACAGTCTTCTTATGGTTCAGTGAATACACTAATGTAATCTATGGTTGTTTTGGAGAAGTACAAATAGATCTATCAGGAAGGAGCTCAAAATCAAAGAAAACTGACTGATGCTGCAAAAAAAATAATAACAAATTGGAGTATTTTGGACATATGAAAAGAACGGAAGGGCCGGAGAAGTCAGTTATGGAAGGCGGCATCCTGGCAAAGAGAAGAAGAGGAAGACCATGGAGAAGATGGATTCTGGACTCATAATTTGAGCATGACGGCTGTAGAGGTAGGACATCTGTTTATGAGAGAAATTCTGAAAGACTCTTAAGATGGCAAAAGTTCTGCTTCGGACATGCTTTTGAATTAAATGATCTTTGATTATTTTGTGAAAGTTTTTTGTGCAGACACCAGTTGATGAATGCTTGCAATTTATTTGTTATTGTTATAGTCGTTCTCTGTATTTCTGACTCGAGCATCATCATATCTGCTAGTCAAAAGACCAATATCATCAGCATAATCCAAATCTTCCAGAACTGATGTAAGTGTCCATTGAATGCTTCTGTTGTTATCCTTTATGGTTTCTCTCATCAACCAATCCATGGCAAGGTTAAACAGGAATGGTGAAAGAATACATCCCTGTCTAACTCCTGTATTTACTTCGGAACACTCTATCAGTTGGCTATTGCATACTACTTGCCACTGAAAGTCTGTATATAATGCTTTAATTACACTGACCATCTTTATTGGTATTTCATAATGACGGAGTATCTTCCATAGCGATTCCCTGTGCAGGCTATCAAATGCTTTTACAAAGTCAACAAAAACCATGTAAATGAAACTATTCCATTCATTGCTTTGTTCAACTATCTGTCGCATTGTACAATATTAATATTCATGGATATCTATCATTTTTTCTCTTCAAGGTTCCTGCAAAACTAATCACCCTGACCGGAGACAAGCCAGGAGAAGTTATTGTGAAAGCCGCAGCGGATGAGCATGTAGGTTCAATCGTCATGGGAACACGAGGTCTTGGCAGGATCCGACGCACATTCCTAGGAAGTGTCAGTGAATTTGTAGTACACCATGCTAACTGTCCAGTCACGATTGTCCGACAGAGTGAGCCAATACCTGCACCATAAGGGAACATCTAGATCAAGGGGCTTTGCTACCACAATTTTTTATACTAGTCTCCAGTTCTTTACTGTGTAATTTTTGTCAGTACATAGCGACTTATACTCAGAGCATGTATATTCCTAGTAGCAGTGTATGGATGTAAATGTGAACCTTCGTGTTATATATTTTTTAAATAGGCGAAACAGGTAAAAACAAAGTAAGATACTTTTACAAAGTACAAAAACAATATACTGCAACACTTCGACCAAATGACTTTTGGCAAGGAAAGGATACAGAAGTTTTGTCACTTCCTATACAGTAGACAGTCATAGAATAAATCCCTAACAGCCCTAAAATGAAAATAAATATGTGATTAAAACATTATTGTATTTTTTTTTTATACTTTAAAAACTATATTAGGAATTTTCATTTACAGTTAAATCTTGTCTATTCTGCAGTCACTTCTTCTTTTGTCGTCACACTGTTACCGGGTTATTGCCCAGTGTCTTTGTTTTCTGTTTTTGTCTTGCGCTGCGCTAGTGGCTTGTGTGATGTTATTTTCACATTTTTTAAAACAGGATTATGCTATGCCATCTATCCATCTTTTGCATGGTCTGCCTTTTGTCCTGTTGTAGTAGACTCTGTACAGTAGTTAATATTGTTGCATTTATACCAAGTCAATACCTGACTTCTCTTATGTTGGTAAAAGGTATTTGAGGCCACTAGACCATGTTCTGCACATAGATTGAGCAAGTATTCCCCGTTTCTGTTGCATTTGGTTGTTGTTTCACTGAATGGTCTTAGGTGTGCTTCCCATGGTGTTCTTCGCTTGCCAACTCTTCCGTTGAAGTCTCTCATAGCATATATGTTGTCAGTGTCTTTGACTTTACTAATGAGCCACTTCTTCATCCTTCGCCACTAGGGAGGCATATGTCTACAACCAAGGCCTTCCAATTCCTCCTATCCAAGGCCATCTTTTCCAGATCTCTCCACACTCTCCCCATTTTCTTGCATTCCTTCTCCAACTCCTTCCTTCAGGTATTCCTGAGTCTTTCCTTACCCTGGGATATTTAATCGAAAGGTCTGTCTCATGATGCTGTCCGGGATCTTCTCTGTGTGTTTCCTATCCATCGCCATCTTCTGTCTCTTGTTCCACGTGCCATTGTTCCACTCTATCCTAATAAGTCATACTTATCCAAAATTCTAATTTTTAGTTTTGTGGAACAAATGTTCTGCAGTCATTCGTCTGTGCTGCAATCTCACTTATTGAAAATTCCTGCAGCGTCAAAATAATTAGTTACAAAAACCACAACTATCAGATTGTAACAATTCTTTTCTGCAGGTCATCAAACAAGACCAACCGTAGCAGTAGTTTTGTATTTATGTTTTACCTATGTGTTGTTGGGACTTGCAAGGGAGCAAAAATAGTAACACTGCGACCTACAAGACCCTGTAAGAGGCGACTGAGGTAGGGGCCTAGAGAAGCTACCCTAGTAAATAAAAAGCGTTGCAGAAATCGAATGTGTTGGCCTACTTGTAGGCGCATAACTGGCACAATGTACAATCACTCTTAGGCTCGGATCACATACAAAGAGTTTTTTTTACAAGTGATCGATATGGGGTGTTCGAAAAAGCAGAAGTATTTATATTTACTAGAGAAAGTAGGCATAATATCACATTTATTGTTTTGTTTTTTTATTTTATAAGTTTGTTTGCAAAATCAAAACAGTGACCAATCTTAAATGTGGAACAAAATACAAATTTACATTCAAAATTGGTAGAAATCATATCTTGAACATAGTTGTATCAAATATGCTGTTCACCGTTCATTTAATTATGGACCAAAGCATTTAGAGATTACAATAGTTCTTCCCGTTGGAAGGAGCGTGCAAGAGATTGTAAGAGTTGGTTGAATGCCTATGCAAATAGTTCTTTCCTTTGGAAGAAACTGCAACAGATATCTAAAGATAGTGAGAGTTGGTTGAGGGCCTATGTCCCAGCCAAGATTAAAAAGGCACAAGCAAGAGATAAATCGGTCTTTCCTATTTTTGCAACTTTTTAACTGAAGTACAGCACACATTACTTTTGTCATTTTTTATATCTAATAAATTTACATAACAGATTTTAGGATGTTTTGATGTATACAACTATTGACTTTTGGGTTTTAATAAAACAGCTAAGATGATTAACTGATTCAGTACCAGGTTTTTTTCACCTCTGGACGGAATTATTATTTTAGCTTCAAAATATTGCACACATACTTTAGTTAAATTAAAATATTGTTTCTAAATATGATTTAAAGTTGAACTTATTATATATCAAATTAAAGATAAATGATTGTACTTTCATAAAATATTTATTGTATGCGAAAATATAATGTTGTGTTGACTGTGCATGACAAATATTAGCATGTAATAAAAAATTAATTGAAATTGTGAGAACAAAAATCCAACTTACCAAGGGCCTTGAGGAACAATATGGTGAATAAGTCAGTGTAACTGCTCTCTTTATATAAGTAATCCATTTATGAATACACAAAAATTAAGAAAATATTGATGGAATATATGGTTTACTAACTGTTACGAAATTAGCAACATGACCATCTTTGAAGAAATTTCCATTAAAAATTGTCAAATTGAAGATTTCCCATACTAAACATTCATGTCTCATAATATATAATCACATACAGTGGAAATTATAGCAATATTTACAGGAATAAAGAACTAAAGTATATGAATAATAGTCCTAACATAGCAACTATATAACTTCTCTCCAAGTAGACTGTGTAGGTTCTGTCTGAATCCTTCTTTTTGTTGCAATCCTACTGGAACCTGACTGGGGCAACGCCCTCTCGCAGCTGGTTGGGAAACACTACTAGTATTATTTAAATTATTAATAATCGGCGTATTTAAATCACAAACTTCTGTGTCATCAGAATCAGAAGCTTCACTATCTTCACTATCAGTATCTACATCTTCATGCAACCAATCTCGCTTCTGCAGCTGTAAAGCGTGCAGAACAGGCTGATAACAAACCATTTCTAGACTCTGAATTGTTAGACATTATTTTTAATCACAGGGTAACTTGAAAACGAAAATTAAACTTGGTTTCACTTCTGATTCTAGTCAAAACCACGATGTTGTGATTTGGTTATCGTTAGTACTTCCTTTCTACTTAGTTTCCGGTTGATATAAAACTACAATCGGAGTGAAAATTAATAAAAACTCAACGAAATAGTAGCCGTCTTTTAACGCGCTAGGCCACGCAGATAAGAAATATGTGCACTACAGTGTTCCACGGGACTGAATCAGTTAAATGGTTGACTTGATGACAAGGTCAACGACAGGATGATCTGATCTAAAGATAATCAAATGGATGATTTGATCTGATGCGAAATGCATTGAATGGTTGATTGATCTGAGAATTATTGAATGGTTGATTGATCTGAGAATTATTGAATGGTCGATTGATCTGAGAATTATTGAATGGTCGATTGATCAAAGAATTATTGAATGGTCGATTGATCGAAGAATTATTGAATGGTTGATTGATCGAAGAATTATTGAATGTCTGATTGAAGAATTATTGAATGGCTGATTGATCAAAGAATTATTGAATGGTCGATTGATCGAAGAATTATTTAATGGCTGCTTGATCGAAGAATTATTGAATGTCTGATTGATCGGAGAATTATTGAATGGTTGATTGATCGAAGAATTATTGAATGGCTGCTTGATCGAAGAATTATTGAATGGCTGATTGATCGAAGAATTATTGAAAGGCTGATTGATCAAAGAATTATTGAATGGTCAATTGATCGAAGAATTATTGAATGGTTGATTGATCGGAGAATTATTGAATGGTTAATTGATCAAAGAATTATTGAATGGTTGATTGATCGAAGAATTATTGAATGGCCGATTGATCGGAGAATTATTGAATGGTTGATTGATCGAAGAATTATTGAATGGCTGATTGATCGAAGAATTATTGAATGGCTGATTGATCGAAGAATTATTGAATGGCTGATTGATCGAAGAATTATTGAATGGCTGATTGATCGAAGAATTATTGAATGGCTGATTGATCGAAGAATTATTGAATGGCTGATTGATCGAAGAATTATTGAATGGTTAATTGATCAAAGAATTATTGAATGGTTGATTGATCGAAGAATTATTGAATGGTTGATTGATCGGAGAATTATTGAATAGACGCATTGATCAGAGAATTATTGAATTTGAATGTTTGATTTGAAAATGTTATTTTTTTTTTAAATAGTCTTTCAGTTTTTTATAGTCAGCTTATTTATATTTTGGAATTTTCCATACAATCACATTTTTAAAACTATTTTTTGCTTAATTCTCTTGTTGCTTTTTCTTCTACAAAATTGTAAACAACTGATTTTTAAAATATTATTTACACCCACTATGATATCAAGCATATGACACCCAGACTGATTTATGTGTAAGGTTTGCTTTCATTATATTTAGTGTCCCACGTTATTCAGCCAAGCCTTACTCTGACTTCAGAGGTAAAAGAACTATAGGGGTCAAATGGTGACTGTAAGAATGTGCGATGATACATCAGATTGCTTTGATAAAAGGCAGGGAGTCAACAAAGATGGATTCTGTAGCCTTGTCTGTTTAAAGTATATGATGAAAACATCATCAGGAATGTTACAGAAGATAGCGGAAAATAACAATCACGCTCCTTGTATATTCGGAGGAAGAGAAATACCTAATATTGTGAGGCCTCTATCGCCCGTGTGTTGCCAGAAGCAAAGATAGTAACACTGCAACCTAAATGGTATGTCATAAGAGGTGACCGAGTTAGGGGCCTAGGAAGCTACCCAAGTAACTAAAAAACATCACAGAAATTGGATGTGCTAGCCTACTTGTAGGCGCATAACTGGCACAACATACAATCACTCATGTACAAAGATCACACACAAAGAGTGGTTTTACAGGTGGTCGATATGGAGCGTTCGAAGAAGAGGCCTCATTTACTTCAAAATCATACCGCATTATATGTAATAATTTTATTTCTTTCAAATACCACATAGTGTTCATGTTTTATCACAGAAATATTGATTTTATTGTAACTGGAGAATAGACTGTTTTATTTTACTATACAATTCAGTTTTACTTTACTGTAATATTTAAAAGTATACATTGTTAATTTTGTTATTAGTTTAGACGATTACTGCACGCTTTTGTGTAATCTTCAATAAACGCAATATGAGCATATGCAATATCAAGTTTTATATGTCTTCTTTGCATTCGTTCTTTACGACCAATTTTAATCACTCTTTGTGATATGTTTGATCTTTGTCAAGAACGTGTATACGTTGCACATTTGTTTGGTAGGCCCCTAAACGCATAAGACATGTTTAGGACACATGCATCCGATTTCAGCCAAACCCTTAGTCGCCTCTTACGACATGCGTGGCAGGTAACAGTGGTTCTATTCTTTACACCCCAAATTTGGGCCCGATAACCACTCGGGCGAGTTTTATATGTGATATATGAGAGAAGTGGAACGTCTGGCTGAATGAATTAGCACCCTCAGAGGAAGAGTTGGATAGCAGAATCCTGTCAAAATAACTATCAGCCAAGCCGCTAGTGCAGCACAAGACAACAACAGAACCACATCACTGGGCATCAATTCTTCTATAATTTTGAAGAAAATTCCTGAAGTTCTGAACCAGCCAGTAGATCAATATCATCAACAAAACATGGTTTGCATAGAGTTTTACCTTCAATCAAGATTCTTCTCTTCCACCATTTACTTCTGTATAGAAGTGGTGAAGGGAAGGATGTAGTGATCTTGTATGTGGTTATACGACGGCACTTTGTAAGCTGTTATTCATTTTCTTAAACCTGTTCTTGGTGCCGTCGCTCCATCTTTTGCGTGGTTTTCCTTGTATTATACTTTTCCATGTGGCTCTCTGTGGAGACGATACAGAGCATTCTGTCAGGTGTCAAACCATTTAATCTGGTGTTCTTTTATGATTGTATGATGGTTTCATATCCAGTCTTCGATTCTAAATTTGTCTCTTATTGTCACATGCAGCTCTTCTAGGGCACCTCATCTCTCTTATAATTTTCCGCTCATTAGGCTTTTATTGGCCATGTTGATTAAACAGTAGTGTGGAGAAATCGTTCTTATAAGTTTACTTTGTTAGCGTATGCCTTATGTACACAGTGATGTTAACTGTCCCAGACTGGTTAGTATTGGCAACGATTGCTGTTTCTTATCGATATTTCCACCTGCATGAAATTGTCCTAAGTTATTTTTTAATTCTATGTTCTGAGTTTTTGTAGGTTTCTGGGTCTGCTTATGTCATTGTCTCTGCCTTTATTATATTATATTTATTTCATGTGATCCATCTCCTGATGTTGACTAACTCAACTGTTTCTGGAGAAATTCTTGTTTATGCAATCAGTCCTGTATGTCTGAATAAAAGTTCTGAAATATTATTTTCTTCCTCTTTCCCTTCCCTACTTATGCTGTCCATGTATGTTATTAACAGCAGTAGGGAGAACATGCATCCTTGTCTTACTCCTTCTTCCCTACTTATGCTGTCCATGTATGTTATTAACAGCAGTGGGGAGAACATG
The DNA here is from genome assembly GCA_020796225.1 of Arion vulgaris. Taxonomy (NCBI): domain Eukaryota; kingdom Metazoa; phylum Mollusca; class Gastropoda; order Stylommatophora; family Arionidae; genus Arion; species Arion vulgaris. The sequence goes on from CM036773.1 coordinate 2,958,901, forward strand.
CATCATTGTCAGGCCGAAATCGGAGCATCTATGGACATGTCCGGAGTGTTTTGGACATAGTATACATATAACTGATAACATCTGAGTTTACTATGACTAATGGTTTATAATTATGGAGATTCCAGGGTGTCTGCAGCGTAGAGATTAGATGCTTGTCTCTCGCTCCAAAAGTACTCGGTTCGCTTCCTCGTGGATCAATCTGGATATTTTTTTCACAGATTTCAGTGTAGGTGAGATCGAGTTCCTAGTCCAACCAGAGACGGACGATAAAGCGTAGATCCCTTAAAGTTAGCAGTTCAAAATCGACAAGACCCCAACAGACAGTACGCCCTAAAGAGCAATACTACTCTGTTACATTGGACACAACTCAAAAGGCCGTCCACGCTAAAGGTGGACTTCAAAAATAACAGAGGGAGTGACAAACAATTTCTGAAGCGCACAGAAAAGTCGCTTGAATAAATCGTTTCATATCCTGACACTATGAGGTCAAACATCGTTTCATATCCTGACACTATGAGGTCAAACATCATTTCATATCCTGACACTATGAGGTCAAACATCGTTTCATATCCTGACACTATAAGGTCAAACATCGTTTCATATCCCACATATGAGGTCAAACATCGGTTCTATCCAACCTAGAGGTCAAACATCGTTTCATATCCGACACTATGAGGTCAAACATCATTTCAATCCGACACTATGAGTCAAACATCGTTCATATCCTGACATATGAATCAAACATCATTTCATATCCTGACACTATGAGGTCAAACATCGTTTCATATCCTGACACTATGAGGTCAAACATCGTTTCATATCCTGACACTATGAGGTCAAACATAGTTTCATATCCTGGCACTATGAGGTCAAACATCGTTTCATATCCTGACACTATGAGGTCAAACATCAGTTTCATATCCTGACACTATGAGGTAAACATCGTTTCATATCCTGACACTATGAGGTCAAACATCGTTTCATATCCTGACACTATGAGGTCAAACATCGTTTCATATCCTGACACTATGAGGTCAAACATCGTTTCTATCCTACACTATGAGGTCAAACATGATTAGAGAAGATAAAGAAGAAGATAACGTTGAAAAGTTCTGTGGATTTTCTGCGAACCCAGTTCATGAGTCAGGTTTGGACTGCCATTAGCACTAGGTAACGAAGGTGATCTGTTCTGTTTTCTGTTACAGCAACCATGGTATGGTTTACTGTGATCATTTCCCTCCACCAGATTGTCTGCTGGTAAATGTCAAGCTCTATTTCTCTAGGTTTGTGTCTAAGTGTTTACAGTAAGAGGATCGTCAGATTCTGAGTCACTGTGCCTTAACTTCCTCTTCTTCTTTGGCGATTTCTAGTCATATGCCTAATCAATCCACTGTGGATCACACAACTTGGCAGGCAACTTTGAGTCTGTGTCATTACGATTGGTGCCAATAGTCAGAAAACCTCGCATATTGATTCTCTGTCCACATGTCTATCGCGCATAATTCTGGCATTTTTCCAATACCAGAGGATGCGTGCAATACGATACAAATTGTACATATTTTTAAATGTAGAGAGATTTACTTTATTGCATCGGGTTTTATGCCATATAGCTCGGCCCCTCTACGCAGAAATGGCACGTCACTTGCCGAGAGTATTGCACAGAGCACGAACTCCGTAGTTCCAGTAATAATCCTATGGTGTCTGGAAAAATGCACATGTGAACAGAACGGCCCGGATTTGAACCCACGATCTTCAGAGTACAAGGCTACGGCTCTACTCCATTTGTACATATGAGTTGTTAATAAGATGAACCAAATAAGATTTTAAAACACCACTTTACCACATCTAATGATCTCTCTCGAGATCGTATTTAATGATCTATTATGTAGCATCGTGCGTGCACTATCTGATTGTTCAAAATATATATATATGGCCGTTAGAGCCGGCGCATGCCCATCCATTATACACTAACTTATATTAGCTGTATGCCAGAGACGTTATACTCTAAGCCAGCGCGGTACATGGCTCCAGTGGCATACATTCATTCATGTCGCCCTATTTACTCTGCTGCCTTTAACATTAATCATATTTTAAGAAAACACAATTTTTCAGGGGTTTTTTTTTGTAGCAATTCCATTAACCCGATCGTTCCGCTTTTGCAAATCTGGTTTTATTTTGTAACTTTCTTCTGCCCCCTAAACCCAACCTTTGCTTTTTTTTACAGAAGAAATCCTTTGACATCACAAATTCTTCTTTGCGTTCGTTCTTTACAACCAATTTTAATCACTCTTTGTGATAAGTTTGATCTTGCCAAGAACGTGTATACGTTGCACATTGGTTTGGTAGGCCCTAAACGCATAGACTTCTACACCTTTAGGACACGTGCATCCGATTTCAGCCAAATCTCCTTAGTCGCCTCTTACGACATGCGTGGCAGGTAACAGTGGTTCTATTCTTTACAACCAAAATTTGGACCCCGGTAACCACTAGGGCGGGCATCACAATGATGCTAATATTGCTACTGTTATTAGTAGTTGAAGTGGTGGTAATAGTTTTACTAGTTGTAGTATTAGAAGCAATAATAGTAGTGGTATAGTAGGGCAATAATTACAAGGCGCGCTCCCCTACACAGCCATCAGTAAGGTACGCCCCAATATACAAAAAACGTTGGGCAGCCATGCTCTAAGCATAGATATATATTGCGAGAAACTGTAATTTCAACCCTAGACCAACCATTGTGGTTATAAAAGAACGTTTTGACCATTATTAAACAAGACTTAAGTGCTTCAACTTTGAGCACATTGATAAAACAAGACCTAACCTTCATACTTTTATATATATATATTAGAAGCAGAAAAAAAAGATGCCACGTCAAATAGGATTTATTCAGTTTCTGTTGCATTACTGGTCACGTGATTGCCTTACTGACACGACGCTGGTCTTTCCGGCTGCTAATCCGATCTCTTGTGTTGTCGATGTGTTGTAGATCAAACACATTTGTTGATGTGAATTTCTTGTTTACCCATTAGGAAACATCACAATGGCTAGTGAGTAACTTGTCACAACATTAGTTATGGTTTTAAAGTATATGTCGTCATATTCAATATTGAATTTTCGTAATGGATACGGTTAGTTTGTGGGGAAAATGTGGAATGAAATTTTTATAATATTGTGAGTTAGGTTACTTTCCTTCTTGTTGTAAATTGCATTTGTGACGTGGACTGAGATCAGAAGGTAACGTGGCTTTTCTGGGTAGAAATGTATATGGTGAGTGTTGGTCTGAAACTAAATCTTGCAGGTATCAGATATTAAAGAATAGTTTTGTCTTTTCAGTTCGCTTCCTTGAATTCGTGAAACCATTTTGTGTCATTCTTCCCGAAATTGCCAAGCCCGACAGAAAGGTAATTAAATATTTAAAATATACGTAGCTAACTTCTAAATTATTATTATTATGATCAATAATATGTAAAGAACTATTAATAATCATGTGTTTTAAATGACAAATGAATTTCTCTTTCCCATTGCCACACACCAACGTATATTTAACAAGCATTGATTTTGATTTCATTGAACTTGTTATTAAAGTTAAACTGGAGTTTTGAACACTGACACTCAGTGGCGAGATTCTAATTTAGTCATTAATAATTATATGAGATAAAGCTTAAACCATAATCCAAGGCTTATGATAATCATAATGTAGCCATAAATAAGTATTGATTGGTGATTGCTGAGAGGATTTTGTTAAATAAAAGCCAACAAAAGTTAATTATTGATATGGGGATTAGGGCCATCATCATTACATTATGATTTATTGATTACACATCACTTTTGGTGAATAACTAGCCAGCCATCTGTTACAGATGATGATCATCTGTACTCCAATCTCTCATTGTTACACAGTACAGTCTGAGTACAGGAAGATCTGTGGAGCAATCATCATGAACTTTATGAACTCCATAACACCTCCGATGTAATTTGAGGGGATGGTGTTATTGATAGGAACATGATGACGATATATACATATTGATATATATATATATATATATATAAACAACCAGCAATAATAAGTAATAGCTCTTAATAACACCCGTTGCCTACAGGTATGGTTAATTCAAGTTTCACCTGTGTTGCCAGGGCTCTCAAGGGAAGCAAAGAATAGTAATACTGTGACCTACAAGGCATGTCGTAAGAGGTGACTGAGGTAGGGCCTAGGGAAGTTACCCTAGTAAATAAAAAGCATTCCAGAAATCGGATGGGCTGGCCTACTTGTAGGTGCATAACTGGCACAACATACAATTGCTCAGGCTTAGATCACATACAAATCACAAAGAGTGGTTAACAAGGGGTCAATTTGGAGCATTCAAAGAAGATTCATGTTTGCACTAAATTCAATCTATATTAAATCATAAATGCAAGTTCCAGTTAACTTTATTAATTGAAAATTGAATGATCTCCTTTTTTCTCTGATTCTTTTTGCTTCACATCGTTAGAATAAGATATTTCTAGAACATGCTCTTGTAGGTGCTTTGTACACTGTGTCCTTCACTGCATCTGTTATGTATTTATTCTAATTTTTGCGTGGATGACCTACTGCCTTGTAGTCACAGTGTATGAGTAGAATTGTCATTTATGGTTCACTGTCTGTTGGTAATCTGCTTATGTGGCGAACCATTTAACTTATTCTTGTTTCTTGATGAAGTTCAGTACTGATGTTGCACCCACTTTTTTTTCTGTCTTCACCCACTTTTTTTTCTATCTTCATTTCAAAACCAGTCTTTTCTTGATACTCCCAGCAGTCTGCATAGACACATCATCTCTGTCGGTACTAGTTGAATTATATCTTTGCAAAATTGTGCAAACAGCTTCTTCGAAGCTCCATATTGACCACTTGGTAACCACTCTGTGTGATTTTGTATCTGATCTGAGCCTAAGAGCGATTGTATGCTGTGCCAGTTATGTGCCTACAAGTAGGCCAACACATCCACTTTTTGTGATGATATTTATTTACTAGGTCCAATTTTTGCGATGCTTGTTATTTACTAGGATAGCTTCCCTAGGTCCTACATCAGTCACCTATTACGACATGCCTTGTAGGTCGCAATGGTACTATTTTTATTCCCTTGGGCCCCGCACCACACGGGCAATGTGTAAACAGCAATCGTTATTGTTAGTTATTTATATAAACATTTCCATCTATATAAACATTGTTGGGGAGTTGAAGATGGATAAGGGGATATTCTTCGGTCTCTTTGCGACTCTCTGTTGGATGAGGACACTAAAATCGATGTTGAATCGATCAAGCGATTTAAGCAGTTTGGAGTTACCCGTTGTTCAAGTCGAACTGGATGCCTGAGAGGCAGAGTGAGAGGTGTGTTTAATCAGCGAGCCACAGGAACCATCAGTATGCATACTCTTCGATATCTGTTGGGGAGACTGAGCACCTATGGGTCTGCCCGGAGTGCAATGACGTCAGTTTAGTAACCAATAACCAATAAACATTTCCATCACTTCCCACATTTACTATTATCATGTGCCGGATGTAGTGATATCAGCAGTTCATTGGTTTTCTGGTATGTAAGGTGTGTTCTACACCTGTCTCTACATCCAACAGAGTTGGGCCGGCTAGTCTTTGTTATGCTGTTATTTTGTCTCAAATGGTGTACCATGTAAGTGTCTGTTGAGTCGGCAGTGTCCAGTATGTAGACGAAAATATGACTTAGTCTGTTCTATTAGGCCTTTGAGGAAGTCTGTTCCTTAATCATATCCAGTGTTTGTCTTACATTCTACTGTAGATCTTCTCTATATGTAGGTTTCTACCTCTTGAAAAGACAACTGTAATTGATATTATCTTTCTTCTTTTGTGCCTTTTTAACCCTGGTTGGTGCATAGACCTTTAACCAACTCATGCAAAGTCAGTGGCTGGCTAGCTTTGATAGCTGACATTTTCTACCCGATGTGGTAGCAAGTCCCAAGTTGAACCATACCAGTCGCATCTTGTATGTCGCAGTGTTACTATTCTTGACTTCTGTTGTGGGCTTGGCAGTACATGAAACAATTGATATTATACTATCCAATTATTTGACAGTTTAATAATAAATACAATTTCCCGTAGCCTTTTCATACTTTAGGATATGAATTCACGTCACATTTCTAGACCCTAGTGTGCAGAAGGTAGGAGGGCTAATTCCTTACTGGATCTGGTTATGGAAAGGATTCCCTCAAAGACCTAAGCAGAGCAGACTAGGTCATATTTTGCCTATGTACCGAATACTGCAGACTCAACAAACAATTACATAAACAAGGAATAAGTCAAACAGCTCTCTGCCAGCATCAACAGACGGAACAGACACTGGAACATCTCTTGCAAGACTGTCCTCTCTTGTGTGAGCTGAGAAGCAACATGAGGGTCCCCAGTCAACCTAAAAACTAATCTTTGGGAAAACCTGAAGCTAACTGCCCAGTTTGTGGTCCACAGTAAACTAAGCGCATGACCAGAGATTTGCTGATGAAGAAACCTGAAGCTGGCTGCCCAGTTTGTGGTCCACAGTAAACTAAGCGCATGACCAGAGATTGCTGATGAAGAAACCTGAAGCTGACTGCCCAGTTTGTGGTCCACAGTAAACTAAGTGCATGACCAGAGATTGCTGAAGAAGAAACCTGAAACTGGCTGCCCAGTTTGTGGTCCCAGTAACAAGTGCATGACCAGAGTTGCTGAAGAAACCTGAAGCTGGCTACCCAGTTTGTGGTCCACAGTAAACTAAGTGCATGACCAGAGATTGCTGAAGAAGAAACCTGAAGCTAGCTGCCCAGTTTGTGGTCCACAGTAAACTAAGTGCATGACCAGAGATTGCTGAAAAAGAAGTACCCACTTGGGTTCGAGTCAATATGTGAACGTTTATGTATTACTCTAGTCCGTCCTCTAGCCAGTTGATTATTTACATATTATTATTCTCCCATCAGATTCAATTCAGGGAAAAAGTACTATGGACTGCAATCACCTTGTTTGTCTTCTTGATATGTTGCCAGGTAAGCTGTTGGTTACTTATGATGTCATAGCAATGCAACATACTTTGTGATAGCAGTAACAGAGATAATCTTTTTTTAAATTATTATTTTTATATTGAGCCCTACTCTGAAGTGCCACAACGAGTGAATCCAGTTACGACTGAACATGTAAAAATTCAGAGCGTCATACTTTTTTTTCCGGATGAGAGAGGCTCGGAATTTGTTTAAATGTATGAGTTGTCTATTGGTTTTATGAAGAATCCCAACCTTTGGCCCCAATTAAGTGGGTACTACACTTTGATCTTAACCAAAAGACAGAGAAGTGACATACTTTGTGTTCTTCATGGTGAGGTTCTAGGTTTAACTCTGAACTTGTTTAAGTATAGACCTAATTACAGATACATGTTCATTTATTCTTGTGAGAGTTGCAACCCATTTAATAAGTGATCATTTTTTTCCCCAACAGATTCCTTTATTTGGCATCGTGTCCTCAGACTCAGCAGATCCCTTTTACTGGATCCGTGTTATCCTTGCTTCCAACAGAGGTTTGTATTCATGATTTGAAACAAAATTAAAACTTTAATATTAATTGTCACCCTTTTGTTGTTGGGGCTCTCCAGGGGAGCAAAGAATGGTAACTCTGCGACCTGCAAGGCATGTCTTTAGAGGGACTGATGTAAGGACCTAGGAAGCTACCCTAGTAAATAAAAAGCGTTGCAGAAATCAGATGTACTTGTAGGTGCAAAACTGGCACAAGTACAATTGCTCTTAGGCACAGATCACAAAGATTGGTTAAGAAGTGGTCAATATGGAACGTCAAGAAGAAGGAACATCACTGTGTTCAGGGAGACAACTTATCTCTCATTTCTGAACTTTAAAAACCATTAGCAGAAGACAGAGAAGATGGTGCTGCCACTGTGAATCATCACTGGACTAATGGAGATAACTCTGCCCGACTGGTTACCGGGACCCAAATTTGGGTGTACAAAATAGAACCACTGTTACCTGCCACGCATGTCGTAAGAGGCAACTAAGGAGGTTTGGCTGAAATCGGATGCATGTGTCCTAAATATGTACAAGTCTATGCGTTTAGGGGCCTACCAAACCAATGTGCAACGTATACACGTTCTTGGCAAAGATCAAACATATCACAAAGAGTGATTAAAATTGGTCGTAAATAACGAACGTAAAGAAGGAGACAACTCATTTCTCTGTTTGAACTTCTGAACCTGTGAAACTGATAGCAGAAGAATAGGGAGAATAGATTATATTATTTTTGTGTTTCTCTTTTGCAGGTACACTTATGGAACTGGGAATCTCACCAATAGTCACATCCTCTCTGATTATGCAACTTCTTGCCGGTGCCAAAATCATTGAAGTTGGAGATACTCCTAAGGATAGGGCCTTATTCAATGGAGCTCAGAAATGTAAGTTGATTTCACTCTATCTGACATCTTTTGTAATTGAGACATATATAGTTATATAATATATTGCCCTGTGTGTTGCCGGTCCTTCAAGGGAGCAAAGAATAGTAACACTACGACCTACAAGTCATGATGTAAGAGTCGACTGAGGTAGGGGCCTAGGAAAACTACTCTAGTAAATAAAGGAATCGGATGTGCTGGCCTACTTTTAGGTGCATAACTGGCACAACGTACAATCACTCTTAGGCATGGGTCACATGCAAATCACAGAGTGGCTTAACAAATTCTCAATATGGAGCGTCAAGAAGAAAGTAGATTTGCTGAGAGTATTGCATGAACTCTGTAGCTCCAGTTACAATCTTAGGTATCTCTGGAACTAATGCACCCGTGAACAGAATAGCGATCGAATTTGAATCCACAACCTTCGGAACACAAGGTAGCGACATAACTAGTTAGCCACAGAGATCTCCTGGCCAAGTAGACAGTTAACTACTCAGTGTGATTTCTCAAACTGTCTACTATTCAGTTAAACTGTCTAAACTGGCTGCAGTCACAAAACTACACTCATGCGTGCATTCTGAGTGATTCATTGAAAATGATCCGCAAGGTGGAGGCTGGTTTGGTGCGCAGGCAATGGACTGAATCACTACAAGCGTCAACAATTTGCAGAATCACACTTATCTTCATCCCAGGGCACATGGGTGTTGTTGGAAATGAGAGAGCAGACAGGCTGGCTGACTCTGCTACCATATCAGACGGCCAGCCAGTGGATAGAGCTGACATTCTGAACGCTTAAATAGAGTGTGGCCGCAAAAATTTTCATTTAAATCAACCCACGTCAACTACTAGATTGCAGGAGGTGGGTTTGAAGATTGGAGTAGCAAAAAAGAACAGCATAACAGGTATATGAGTAGGCTAATCAATCAAAATCGAACGAGTACGATAAGTCGGCGGACGCTGTTGGATATATTGCGAAGGAGATCAGAGCACCTATGGACATGTCCGGAGTGCAACGAAGATATTCCAAACTGAAACCTCCTAGGATTGATCCCCAGAGATGGATATAGAATAAAAATGTGTGTTTTCTTAGAGACAGAAATAATGACAGCACATAATTGTCATATATATCCACAGTGTTTGGTATGGTTATCACAATTGGTCAAGCCATTGTGTACGTCATGACAGGCATGTACGGAGATCCTGCAGATATTGGAGCTGGTGTGTGTCTACTCATCATCATTCAGGTAAGCTTTGCTGTCTAATCATCCTTATCATTCATTTAAACTGTCTACATAGCTTGGGCCGAAGATATTTGGTATGCACGCAGCACTCGGTTGTACTACAGAAAACCCTGATCCTTTACTTGAGGATTTAAATTACAAGTACTGCTGTAGTGAGAGCAAGACTCACCTGAATAGTGAGCCTTCATGCAAAAGTCAGTCAGTGAAGGCATATATTAGGCGCTGTGACAACGCCATAATTCATACCGAGCTAAAGTAAAAATTATCAGCTATGTAAATATCAAAAAAATTATATTGTATGCAGGCCGAGTGGTTACCGGGGCCCAAATTTGAGGTGTAAAGAATAGAACCACTGTTACCTGCCACGCATGTCGTAAGAGGCGACTAAGGAGGTTTGGCTGAAATCGGATGCACGTGTCCTAAACATGTAGGAGTCTATGCGTTTAGGGGCCTACCAAACCAATGTGCAATGTATACACGTTCTTGGCAAAGATCAAACATATCTCAAAGAGTGATTAAAATTGGTCGTAAAGAACAAACGCAAAGACGAAGAAGAAGATATTGTATGCATTTATTTATATGTAAACTCTTTAACAAATTTTGTAATGCACTATATTAATAATAACGTAGCGCCTGTGTGTTGCCAGGGCTCACAAGGGGAGCAAAGAATAGTTACACTGCGACCTACAAGCCATGTTGGAAGGGGGGACTGAGGTACTGGCTTAGGGAAGCTACCCTAGTAAATAAAAGACGTAACAGAAATCGGATGTGCTGGCCTACTTTTAGGTGCATAACTGGCACAATGTACAATGACTCACAGGTTCGGATCACATACAAATCACACAGTGGTTAACAAGTGGTCGATATGAGCGTTCAAGAAGTTTGCAGAACAAGTACAATTGCTAGTACATACATATTGTTCAAACTAAAGTTATAAGTGTTATGAGTAACTGAATTTACAACTTATCTTGCAGCTGTTTGTTGCTGGTATAGTTGTGTTGCTTCTGGATGAGCTGCTACAGAAAGGCTATGGTCTAGGATCTGGTATCTCCCTATTTATTGCCACAAACATCTGCGAGACAATTGTGTGGAAAGCATTTAGCCCTGCTACTGTTAACACTGGCAGAGGTGAGCATACATTTTATTTATCTTGTCTTATCCATATGTACTGTGTAGTGTCATGGGAAGTTCACTTTTTAAAATCCCATGTCAGCTGTATTGTATCTAGTTGTTAGTCTTTGGTGTCACAGAATATCTGTGATATTATCTATCCATCAGTTACTTGGTGTTCCTCTGGATTAGCCAGCGACATATGTGTTTAACTATATTATTGGCTTGTTGAGTCATAAAGTGATCATGTGTTGTGTGATTGATTTGTTTGATACATCAATAAGTCTGTGTTTGACCATTGATTTGTTTGATATATCAATAAGTCTGTGTTTGACTATTAATTGATTTGTTTGATATATCATTAAGTCTGTGTTTGACTATTGATTTGTTTGATATATCAATAAGTCTGTGTTTGACCATTGATTTGTTTGATATATCAATAAGTCTGTGTTTGACTATTAATTGATTTGTTTGATATATCAATAAGTCGTGTTTGACTATCATGCTTACATGCCTGTGTATCTCCAGGCACTGAGTTTGAAGGAGCAGTCATTGCACTGTTTCATCTGTTGGCTACCAGACAGGATAAAGTCCGAGGTTTACGGGAAGCATTTTATAGACAAAATCTGCCTAACCTGATGAACCTTCTGGCTACAGTTCTTGTTTTTGGCATCGTCATATACTTTCAAGTAAGTTTCTTTAGAACGAATACAAGGATGTATCAACTTAGTAATAGTGCTCCGAGGTTATTGTATCAACTTTGTGGTAGTGCTCCGAGGTTATCCTATCAACTTTGTAGTAGTGCTCCGAGGTTATCGTATCAACTTAGTAATAGTGCTCCGTGGTTATTGTATCAACTTAGTAATAGTGCTCCGAGGTTATTGTATCAACTTTGTGGTAGTGCTCCGAGGTTATCCTATCAACTTTGTAGTAGTGTCGAGGTTATTGTATCAACTTTGTGGTAGTGCTCCGAGGTTATCCTATCAACTTTGTAGTAGTGCTCCGAGGTTATCGTATCAACTTAGTAATAGTGCTCCAAGGTTATCCTATCAACTTTGTAGTAGTGCTCCGAGGTTATCGTATCAACTTAGTAATAGTGCTCCGTGGTTATTGTATCAACTTAGTAATAGTGCTCCGAGGTTATTGTATTAACTTAGTAATAGTGCTCCGAGGTTATTGTATTAACTTAGTAATAGTGCTCCGTGGTTATTGTATTAACTTTGTAATAGTGCTCCGTGGTTATTGTATTAACTTTGTAATAGTGCTCCGTGGTTATTGTATAAACTTAGTAATAGTGCTCCGTGGTTATTGTATCAACTTAGTAATATGCTCTGGTTATGTATCAACTTTGTAATAGTGTCGTGATTATTGTATCAACTCTGTAATAGTCTCCGGGTTATAGTAATAGTTCAGTTATTTAATCAACTTGTGTTGCTGAGGTTATCCTATCAACTTGTGTAATTGAGGTTATCGTATCAACTTAGTACATGTGTCTGTGTTATATATCAAGCTTAGTAATAGTGCTCATTATTGTATCAACTTTGTGTAGTGTCGAGGTTATCCTATCAACTTGTAGGTGTCAGTCAGTATCAACTTAGTAAAGTGCTCCGTGTTATTGTATCAACTAGTAATAGTGTCCGAGGTTATTGTGCATTTATAGTAATAGTGCTCCGAACTGTTTGAATTAACTAGTAATAGTGCTCCGTGGTTGATGTATTAACTTTGTAAGTGCTCCGTGGTTATTGTATAAACTTTGTAATAGTCGGTTATTGTATAAACTTAGTAATAGTGCTCCGTAGGTTATTGTATAACTTGGTAATAGTGCTCCATGGTTATGTATCAATTTTGTAATAGTGCTCCGAGGTTATAGTAATAGTGCTCCGAGGTTATTGTATTAACTTAGTAATAGTGCTTGAGGTTATTGTATTAACTTTGTAATAGTGCTCCGTGGTTATTGTATCAACTTAGTAATAGTGCTCCGTGGTTATTGTATCAACTTTGTAATAGTGTTCCGATATAGTAATAGTGTCGAGGTTGTATAACTTAGTAATAGTGCTCCGTGGTTATTGTATTAACTTTGTAATAGTGATCCGTGGTTATTGTATTAACTTTGTAATAGTGCTCCGTGGTTATTGTATCAACTTAGTAATAGTGCTCCGTGTTATGTATTAACTAGTAATAGTGCTCCGTGGTTATTGTATCAACTTTGTAATAGTGCTCCGAGGTTATAGTAATAGTGCTCCGAGGTTATGTATTAACTTGTAATAGTGCTCCGTGGTTATTGTATAAACTTAGTAATAGTGCTCCGTGGTTATTGTATTAACTTAGTAATAGTGCTCCATGGTTATTATCAACTTTGTATAGTGCCCCGAGGTTATAGTAATAGTGCTCCGAGGTTATTGTATTAACTTAGTAATAGTGCTTGAGGTTATTGTATTAACTTTGTAATAGTGCTCCGTGGTTATTGTATCAACTTAGTAATAGTGCTCCGTGGTTATTGTATCAACTTTGTAATAGTGCTCCGAGGTTATAGTAATAGTGCTCCGAGGTTATTGTATTAACTTAGTAATAGTGCTCCGTGGTTATTGTATTAACTTTGTAATAGTGATCCGTGGTTATTGTATTAACTTTGTAATAGTGCTCCGTGGTTATTGTATCAACTTAGTAATAGTGCTCCGTGGTTATTGTATAACTTAGTAATAGTGCTCCGTGGTTATTGTATATTCAACTTTGTAATAGTGCTCCTATGTATAAGTAATAGTGCTCCGAGGTTATTGTATTAACTTAGTAATAGTGCTTGAGGTTATTGTATTAACTTAGTAATAGTGCTCCGTGGTTATTGTATCAACTTAGTAGTAGTGCTCCGAGGTTATTGTATCAACTTTGTAATAGTGCTCCGAGGTTATAGTAATAGTGCTCCGAGGTTATTGTATCAACTTAGTAATAGTGCTTGAGGTTATTGTATTAACTTAGTAATAGTGCTCCGTGGTTATTGTATCAACTTAGTAATAGTGCTCCGAGGTTATTGTATCAACTGATGCAACACTCTAACCATTTGACTGATGAAGCACTCATAACCATTTGACTGATGAAGCATTCATAACCATTTGACTGATGAAGCACTCATAACCATTAGACTGACACAACACAATAACCACTCAACTAATTTAATACTATAATGCACTTTAAACTTGATCTGGTATACAATATGACATAAAATAATGATGTACTTACATCTGTAGGGTTTTCGTGTGGATCTGCCCATCAAATCTGCCAGATACCGTGGTCAGCAGACCTCCTACCCAATCAAACTGTTCTACACCTCAAACATCCCAATTATTCTTCAGAGTGCCCTGGTCTCCAATCTCTACATGATATCTCAGGTAAGTCAAGAAACAATTGTTTCAAAGTAAAGAGCCTGTTTTTATTTGTCCCATTAAATACCACCAACATGCCAGTCAGACAACAACTTCAGATGAATCACACAACAGATCAACACCAAAAGTCCTTTTCAGGATTACAGCCAGACCAATACCAAAAGTTCTTTCCAAGGCTCCATACACATACCAGAATACAATAATCAAGTCCTTCTTTAGGACTAGTCCCAGGCCACATGGTCACACCAAGAAACAAGGTAACTACACTCTGATTTATGGAAAAAGACATCCATCTTAGGTTGAAAAAGCCATATAGAGGCTTAATCCACCACCTAACAAACAACAAAATATTGATATATATTCCTCTCTTTGCTGAGAGAGGCAAGAGGTATAGTCTCAGTTCCATGGATGAGATTGAGCGAGTTGCCCAGGATAAAGTGGTATGGAGAAGTTACTTGCAGGCCAAAAATAACGGTACAAGAGGAATTATTATTATTATTCCTATCTTACTGTGAGTGTCTGTAACTTAAGTGGTAGTGAGCTCGATCATACCCAAGCACACTTGGTTTACCGCGTGTGCAAGTTTGGAAGCAAATTAGTTCCCTTGGATTTTTACAAATGATAAAAATAGACCTCACCGTTCAGAAAGCAATGGCAGACTACTGTACGTATAAGTGGCTTACGACGTAAGGCAGGTAACCGGTTCTATTCTTTACACCCCAAATTTGGGCCCTGTAAGAGGCGACTAAAGAGGTTTGGCTGAAATCGGATGTACATGGCCTAAACGTGTAGGAGTCGTTTAGGGGCCTACCAAACAAATGTGCAACGTATACACGTTCTTAGCAAAGATCAAACATATCACAAAGAGTTATTAAAATTGATCGTAAAGAACGAACGCAAAGAAGAAGAAAATGCATGTAGTCTATTTTTTTACTGCTTTTTCAGCGATATTTCATAAATAAACAATGATCTTCAAAATAAGTGATGTAGCTGATGATAGTCAGTTCCAAAATGACTCTGATTCGGACATCTTAGCCAGTGATAGTGATAAAACGAGCTCTGAATGTGATACAAATTTGGACTTTGATTCAAGTTACGATGATTATAGGTCAATAGCAGATATTCCCATGGGCACAGATTTTTTTTTTGAAATTATCACCATGAAAACTGATCATGCCCACAAAAAATAGTGTGGCAGTTAGCCAGACTTAGTTAAAAAATGGGTGGCAGCGAAAGTGTTAGAACACTGATGACTTAAATGACAAAACTAACATGAAACATTTTTTATTATTGTTGTCATAGTAATATCAACATATTTTATTATTTCAGATGTTGGCAAACAAATTCAGTGGAAACTTTTTTGTTAACCTGTTAGGAGTTTGGGCTGTAAGTATCTCTGTAGTACCACTACTATCACACTGCACATCAGTAATAGCAGTTTTTTTCCAATAACTCTTGAAATCCGCGAAACGTTGGTTTTGCAGCGACTGCACTAGCCATGCTACCATTCAATTCCTCGTGCTCATGTCCCCATTGTCCTATACTGCCATTCAATTGCTCATGTCCTACACTGCCCTAAAAAGCAGTATTACAGACAATAAAGACATCCTGTTTTTTTTAGAACTTATATTTTTACAAATGATGAAAGGAACTGTCCCACCTACCTCTCATTTACTTGGTTTTTAGAGGGGATGTTGATAAAGTCAATAACATACTTTGCTAGTAACCAATGTCCCATGCTAATTCTGGGGTCGAGGCCAGCTTGAGCCCAAAAAAATTAATTATGGTTTGCACACTGTCGGACTACAGGCATCCTGATATTTCACTTGAGGATCCAAAGTACAAATACGTCCGAACTTGAAGTCTCTCTCACGATCACCGCTTAGACTGATGTACCAGATTTCCCCATAAATTCATATGCGTGTTAAAATCTGATTCATGCAACCTTAGCATGGGTGTGTGTTTTGTCACATCTTTAGCGCCATTTGGAGCTCTGGTGCTTATCCTTCGGCGATGTGTCCACTTTTAGCCAGCGTTTACTGGGTTCGCTCTCCGCCAACCTTGGGCTGTCCCCAGCCAACCTGCAAGGCAGTAAACTGCTATTTTCTATTAGGGTAGCTACCCTTAGACAACCTTCCCTCCCGGGTTGCTGAGCGCCGTCTGCCCAGATTACCAGTCTTTTTTTTTACTACTTGGTTTGCTTGCAGTCCAGTTTTGTTTACGGTTTGCTCCGCCAATCAAACTACAAGGAGGGGAAACGCGGTTATTGTTCTCTGGATGGAGACCCCATCTTCGAGGCTCGCAACCGTTTTGTCCACCTCACATTTCTTTGGGTGCTCCTTCACCCATTTCTGCTTGTGCCTCGTCCACCAACTGGGCCGCCCTTTTCTCTTTGTCACTTGTGCTCACATTCTTCTACTGGGGACACCATCAGTTATATGAGGACTATCATCATAGCACTCGGACATGTCCATAGGTGCTCCAATCTCGGCCTCAGCAAATCCAGCAGCGTCCAGCGACCCAACACGCCAGTTCGATGTTGATTAATCAATCTCTTTGCATATTTAGTATGTTGTTCTTTTCAGGCTGCACCAATATTGACACCCATCTCTTTCAATCTGGTCAGCGAGTGGGATTCACAGCCCTGAAACTCCTCTGTTCGGAAAGACTCTCTCAATGCGTGAAGAATGTCACTTCGATCCATTGCAGCCATACCCATTTCTATCTCACTGTAGAACTTGGAAGTAAAGCTTGTCTGAATGGCAAGCAACGCTGATAATATGGAAAGCTAACCTTCATACAAAAATCAGTTGGAGGTACCATATTATGTCAGACTACCAAAAATCAGTTGGAGGTACCATATTATGTCAGACTACCAAAAATCAGTTGGAGGTACCATATTATGTCAGACTACCAAAAATCAGTTGGAGGTACCATATTATGTCAGACTACCAAAAATCAGTTGGAGGTACCATATTATGTCAGACTACCAAAAATCAATCAGAATACACCTGAATTTACAGCGAGTGAACGAAGATAAAAGAAAAAGAGATGTGAAGTTGCAAACATTTCACATACAACTCAAGATATTTAGCTCAAATGTGAAATCTGTGTTGCTGTATGGCGAGTCACCAAGTTAAATACAAATAAGATTCAGATCTTAGTCAACAGCTGTCTTCTGCAGATTCTCAGACTGAGATGGTATGACAGAGTTGCAAACACAGCCCTGTGGATAAGAATCGAACAGGAATCCATGATGACCCAGGCTAAAAGGAGAAAATGGCGATGGGTCGCGCATACCCTACTGAAGACACAGTCGAGTGTCACTAGACAAGCACTTGAGTGAAACCTGCAAGGAAAAAGAGGATGCCTTAGACAGACCTGGAGACAAAGTCTTTTTGAGGAACTGAAGAGTGCTTGACTATCCTGGGAGATCCATAAATAAAACAGCCAGAGACTGGAAAAGTGGCCAACAACTGTTGAGGCCCTATACTCCTCGAGGAGCTGAAAGGAATAAGTAAGTAAGTAGACATTTGACATCCTTCGTTTGCATAAGCTAAGGGATATTGTCATATTTGTTCTTGACTTAACACAAGTGGACAGTATATATATTTATATCTAACATCTCTGTTTTTCTTTCTAGGATGTAGGGGGTGGTGGCCCAGCCAGGTCATATCCAGTAGGAGGTTTGTGTTACTATTTCTCTCCGCCGGAGACTTTAGGGCATATCCTGGAAGACCCTATACATGCGGTTCTCTATATAATCTTCATGCTGGGTTCTTGTGCATTCTTCTCCAAGACTTGGATTGATGTGTCAGGCTCCAGTGCCAAAGACGTAAGTATATCTGAAATCTCAGGGAAAG
Organism: Arion vulgaris; assembly: GCA_020796225.1. Classification (NCBI taxonomy): domain Eukaryota; kingdom Metazoa; phylum Mollusca; class Gastropoda; order Stylommatophora; family Arionidae; genus Arion; species Arion vulgaris. Next base: position 2,976,921 of record CM036773.1, read on the forward strand.
GCCACATTTATATCTTAAATCTCAGGGAAAGGCCACATTTATATCTTAAATCTCAGTGAAAGGCCACATTTATATATAAATCTCATTAAGGGGGGCTCAGTGGTTAAGCCCTTTGCCTTGCGAGTCAAAGGTCGTGGGTTCGAGTCCGGCCCGCGTCGTTCTGTTCACGAGTGCAGTTTTTCTAGAGACCCTAGGATTGTTGCCGGAGCTACGGAGTTCGTGCTTTGTGCAATACTCTCGGTAGGTGGCGTGCCATTTCTGCTGAAAGGGACCGAGCCAGATGGGGTAAAACCCGGTGCAATGAAGTCAATCCTTCGGCTTTTAAACCCTTTTTTTTTTTAACTCTCATTAAAAGGTCACATTCTACTCTAAGAAAGCACCTTTAATTGATGAATCTCTCTAAGAAAGCACCTATAATTGATGAATCTCTCTAAGAAAGCACCATTAATTGATGAATCTCTCTAAGAAAGCACCTTTAATTGATGAATCTCTCTAAGAAAGCACCTTTAATTGATGAATCTCTCTAAGAAAGCACCATTAATTGATGAATCTCTCTAAGAAAGCACCATTAATTGATGAATCTCTCTAAGAAAGCACATATAATTGATGAATGTCTCTAAGAAAGCACCTATAATTGATGAATCTCTCTAAGAAAGCACCATTAATTGATGAATCTCTCTAAGAAAGCACCATTAATTGATGAATCTCTCTAAGAAAGCACCTATAATTGACGAATCTCTCTAAGAAAGCACCATTAATTGATGAATCTCTCTAAGAAAGCACCATTAATTGATGAATCTCTCTAAGAAAGTACCTATAATTGTAGAATCTCTCTAAGAAAGTACCTATAATTGTGAATCTCTCTAAGAAAGTACCTATAATTGACGAATCTCTCTAAGAAAGCACATATAATTGATGAATGTCTCTAAGAAAGCACCTATAATTGATGAATCTCTCTAAGAAAGTACCTATAATTGTGAATCTCTCTAAGAAAGCACCATTAATTGATGAATCTCTCTAAGAAAGCACCATTAATTGATGAATCTCTAAGAAAGCACCATTAATTGATGAATTCTCTAAAAAAGCACCATTAATTGATAATCTCTAAAAGCACCATTAATTGATGAATCTCTCTAGAAAGTACCTATAATTGTGAATCTCTTAAAAGCACCATTAATTGCGAATGTCTCTAGAAAGCACCATTAATTGATGAATCTCTCTAAGAAAGCACCCTATAATTGATGAATCTCTCTAAGAAGCACCTATAATTGATGAATCTCTAGAAAGCACCCTATAATTGATGAATCTCTAGAAAGCACTATAATTGATGAATCTTCTAGAAAGCACCCTATAATTGATGAATTTCTAAGAAGCACCATTAATTGATGAATGTTTGAAATGCTGTGATTTATTGGTTGCGAGTATATCTTTAAGAAAACTTGATGTTTGTTTTGTTTTCAGGTTGCTAAGCAACTCAAAGAGCAGCAGATGGTCATGCGTGGTCATCGTGAGAAGTCCATGATCAAGGAGCTGAACCGCTACATCCCAACTGCGGCAGCTTTTGGAGGATTGTGTATTGGGGCTCTCTCTGTGCTAGCTGATTTCTTGGGTATGTTCAGACGTTTAAAAAAAATATGACTAGTTTGATTTGGGCAGCATACTGTTGTTTTTTTTTTTAAGTCGTTCACTCACTATAAGTTCAGGCATAGTCATGACACCTAATATGGTGCCTTTGATGAGTTTTTGCATGAAGACCTGCTTTCTTTATCACAAGTGTCCCTCAACATTCAGGCGAGTCTTACTTTGATTTCAGATGTACTTGTAATTTAGATACCCAATTAAAGGATCAGGATTTCCTGTAGTTAATGAAACCACATATTGTGTGCACACCAAGAATTTTAGCTCAATCTGGCTTAGAACCTTGGAAGTTCTTTGATACATGGTCACTAGCGAAGCATGTTATCAACTTTGCTATTGTCGACACCTAGTATACTGTTTGATTTGAACTGTACAGCTACTCACTCTGGCTCATAGCAAGCACGAAACAGTGGTTTGAAATTCAATAGAGTGGTCTGCCTGCATCTTTGAAGGTGGTGAATAGGATTAAATCTGTCACCTATATCCATATGCTTCTTCCATCTTAAAGTATTAATGGCTGTGAGTTATGGTTTTGGCTTCTCTATAGGACAGATGAAAACTCAGTTACTCCATCACGAGCTTTAGACATGGCATCAGCTATCTCATTCCCTGTGATTCTGGAAGGACAGAAATGTGTGAGCTGAGTCACATGAACTTATAATAATGTTTCTCATTTGTTTCCATCTTAATAGTCTTCATTTCATTATTGTACTAATCTTATTTATACATTTCTTCTTATCTCGTCACACTGCTACCACGTTGTTGTCCAGTGTCGCTGCACTGCTATCGCGTTGTTGCCCAGTGTCATCACACTGCTACCGCGTTGTTGTCCAGTGTCGCTGCACTGCTACCGCATTGTTGCCCAGTGTCGTCACACTGCTACCGCATTGTTGCCCAGTGTCGTCACACTGCTACCGCGTTGTTGCCCAGTGTCGTCACACTGCTACCGCGTTATTGCCCAGTGTCGTCACACTGCTACCACATTGTTGCCCAGTGTCATCACTGCATGCATTGTTGCCAGTGTCATCACATTGCTACCTGGTTGGTGCCCAATGTTGTGGTTTTCTTATTTTGTCTTGTGCTGTTCTAGTGGCTTGGGTGTTTGTTGTTTTTGCTGTTTGACAGGATTCTGCTATACCATCTAACCATCTTTTTGTGGTCTTCCTCTCGCCATCTTTCCCGATGTTCTGTTGTAGAAGACTCTGTATACTGTGGAGTTTGGACACATTCTTATTAAGTTGCCAAACCACTTCATTCTTTGTTTCTTAATGTCATTTCTACACGGTTCCTTCAAATAAAATAGTTTTCTACTCTATATTTTACATATATACTGCCACTGTCTTTATCTTACAGTATGCATTCATTTCTAATTGCTACCATTGTCTTTGTGTTTCCAATGTGATTATCTTTAGATTCTTCTTCGAACGCTCCATATCAAACATTTCTTAACCTCTCTTTGTGATCGGTATGTGATCTGAGCCTAAGAGAGATTGTATGTTGTGCCAGTTAAGCACCTACAAGTAGGCCAGCACATCCGATTTCTGCGATGCTTTTTATTTATTAGGGTAGCTTTCCTAGGACCCTACCTCACATGCCTTGTAGGTTGCAGTGGTGCTATTCTTTGCTTCCCTTGTCGGCCCTGGGCGATCTTTAGATTAGTAACTGCTATTTTGTTTCCAATGGAATTAATTCCTAGATTAATAACTGCTATTAGAGAGCTGGATAGACAAGATGTGGAAGGGAGAGGAATGACGGAAGAAGTGAAGACCTGTGCTCCATTGGGAGTTGAAAGATGAAGAAGAATAACTGTATTGTGTAACTTATTTGTATTGTGTAACTTATTTGTATTGTGTAACTTATTTGTATTGTGTAACTTATTTGTATTGTGTAACTTATTTGTATTGTGTCTTTTTTTTAAGGTGCCATCGGCAGCGGAACTGGTATTCTTCTGGCTGTGACAATTATCTACCAATACTTTGAATATTTCGTCAAGGAACAGAGCGAAATGGGTGGCATGAGCACACTACTATTCTAAGCTTACTAGCCACATGAAACCTCGTCTGCTGCTGCGTGTGTGTATGTGTGTGAATATTTTGTCAAGGATCAGAGCGAAATGGATGGAATGAGCACATTACTATTCTAAGCTCTTACTAGCCACATGAGAACTTATCTGCTGCTGCGTGTGTATGTGTGTAAATGGTAATATGAAAGCAGTAACCTTAACACAGATGGGATGATGTAATGTGACCTACATTGTTGAAACAATTTATCCAACTATTTAGTACAGGCAATGTTTCTCCAATATCAAACAAATTGTGTGTGTTTGGATGAAAAAGCTTTTTCAAATTATTATCAGTAGTAACTATTTAAATGTGAAGGCTGTCCTTCTATATAGAGCGGAGACATGAAGTACAACTAAGGGAACACCTCTTCTCTGCGATCAACTTCTGCTATGTGACTACTCCGGTATGTGTCATAAACAGGGCAGTGTGCTTGAGGTGTTCACTGGTTCCCCATAATTAGTTTTGTAGTGTTGTTTCTGTTGGCCATATTTCCATTCTCACACTGCTTAGGCTGGGGCAGTCTTGCATGATGTGTTCTGGGAACTGCTTTGGTGCTCCACAGGTGCAGGCAACCGAGTCCCTGAGACCCATCAAGGGGACCACCAAAAAGTTGCAGACATTCATCGATAGATGCCTGCTCAGGATATTCCATCTGTGATGTTATGGCAAGACCACAAACAGAGAACTGTGGGATAGAGCGCAACAACAGCAAGTGGAACAAGAGATAAGGAGCAGAAAGTGGCAATGGATAAGACACACACTGAGGAAACCCCATAACAGCATCACGAGACAGGCTCTCCGATGGAACCCCTAGGGCAATAGAGGTCTAGGAAGACCCAGAAACACCTGGAAGTTTTAGATGGAATGCTAGAAAATGTTGGAGAGATCTGGAAAAGATGGCCTTGGATAGACGGGCTTGAAAGCAAACCTATGCCACCCTAGGGGCGAAGAGTGAAGAAAAAGTACGATTTAGTTCCTGCAATGTTTATAAAAACACAGATTGCAAAAAAATTAATTTCAGAAATGTTAATTATAGAAGAATTTGGTGTGTGTCATGAACTGGCAAGAAAATTTTGCATAAGTGGGTTTTGTTTGAATAAACAATTAAGTGCTTAGAAATTTGCAAATGTGGGTTTTGTTTGACTAAACAATTAAGTGCTGAGAAATTTGCAAATGTGGGTTTTGTTTGACTAAATTTGCAAATGTGGGTTTTGTTTTGCTTGGTTAAGAAAACATAGAAATCCTGAACTATTTTGGAATAAAATGATTATGGCAAATCAAAAATAGACAAATCAAATATTTGAACATATAAAATGGCGTGGCATTACTAAATACAATGCTAGAGCCGGAAGATTCATCCCAGGTTCATATTGGGACATTTTTAGAGCAAGTTTTTGTTCGCTCGCTATGAATTCATGCATAGTCATGGCACCTAATGCGACACTTCTGATTGATTTTTGCGTGAAGACTTGTTTGCCTTATCATGGGTGTCCCTCACCATTCAGATAAACCTTACTCCGACTCATAAGGTACTTGTAATTTATATCCCCAAGTAAGGGATCAGGATTCCCTGTAGTCCAACTGCATCTATATGCACACCGAAGACTCTCAAACCACAGAATTTCCACTTCTTGTTTTTCTTATCATCAGTGTCCCTTGCCATTCAGGCGGACCTTAGGCTGACTTCAGAGGTACTTGTAGTTTATATCCACAAGTAAGGGATCATAGCTGCATCCATATTCACTCCAAAGATTTTGGGCATACGCTGACTCAAACCACATAATTTCCACTTCTTGTTTACCGTATCATCAGTGTCCCTCACCATTCAGACAAACCTTACCTCAACTTTAGAGGTACTAGTAATTTAGATCTCCTGTGTTCAAAGCACAGAATTTCCACGGCACATGGTCACTAGGACAGTGTGTTACCAGCTTCGTTGTTGACGACTCCCAGTTTAGAGCTGTTGTTTGGTAGCTTTATCCATCATCATCATACACATATATTTATAAGTTATATTTAACGGCAGAACATTCATTGAGGTACTTAACTCCTTGTGAACCAAACACCACACTATGTGGCTTTGGGCTAGACGCCCTTATACCAGGAGCCACACTAAAGACCGTTTTTAATTCTAAAACATGGCTTCTGCCCAGGTCCACTAAGAGTTTAGAATTCTTGTTGTTGTAAGAGAATTGCTGACTCTAGTTAGTTCATATCTTCAACTGCTGTTGTAATCCATTTATTTTAATTACTGCTGCTGCTGAATGAGCTAAGCAGGGTTTAGTTTGTGTGTATGTTGTGGTGTACATGACTGGGCGATATGGTTGGGTGGCATGAAGATTTCAGAGGGCGACTCCATAATTACAAGTCAAAATTTTGTGAATGCAATTAATAAAATAAAACACTAATCATTTCATGGCGTATGTTGTTTGTTTTTAAGATTTGTGGGGTATATTCGGTTCATCACAGCAAATGTGTACTGTGTTAGTCACAAATGTTGGGGGCAGTGCTTCACAGTAGATGTGTATTGTTCCATGCCTGGTCTACACTGTGCATCATTTTCACCAAGGTGTCTTTCTGACCACCAAAGTTTTGGGGATGCAAGTCACTGAACAGAGGAGTTTTGGGGATGTGAATCACTGAACAGAGGAGTTTTGGGGATGTGAATCACAGTCACTGAACAGATTGAGAGAGATAGGTGTCGAGATCGGTAAAGCTTGAAAAGAACGACATACCAAATACGCAAAAAGATTGATTAATCAACTTGGAACTGACATGTTGGGCAACTTCTGGATTTGTTGAGGCGGAGATCGGAGCACCTATCACAAGTCCAGCGTGCTATGACGACAGTCCTCTGATAATTGGGGAGGGGGAGATGTAGTGATCTTGTGTGTGCTTGTTCTAATACACTTTGGTCTGTTCTTGATGCCATCGCTCCTGCCTCTTGCGATGTACTCATTATACTTTTTCTGTGTTGCTCTCTGTGGTAGATGATACCAGGGCACTATTGTCAGTGTGGCTGTCTGTGGTAGACTATACCAGGGCACTCTTGTCAGTGTGGCTCTCTGTGGTAGACGATACCGAGGCACTCTTGTCAGGGTGGCTCTCTGTGGTAGACTATACTGGGGCACTCTTGTCAGTGTGGCTCTCTGTGGTAGACGATACCGGGGCAGGTGTCCAAACCATTTAATCTGTTGTTCTTTTATGAATTGTATGACTGGTTTCACATCCAGTCTTTTCCGATTTCTTCATTTCTAATTTTGTCTCTTATTGTCACACCTGCAGCTCTTCTAAGGCACCTTATCTCTTGTCATTATGGACATACAAATTTATTCAAAACAGGAATTATATTTGGAACATGAAATCATAATTCCATGAAATAATAAACACAAGAATTGTCTTGAATGACTGACCAAATCACTATTAATACTGTTAGTACATACATATATAAAAAGTGTATACAAATGTGCATAGTTAGATTAGTATATAAAAAAAGTATATAAAAACATCATCATGTGCCATGCTGGATGATCATGGATCATCATAAATGTATGTCCCAAGTATTGACGCTTTTCTGTGCCATGAAGTTTGAATATCCAAAATTGTCTCTCCTCTGTCCCATCCGGCATGCAGGTATAACGGGACATGAACGCTCCATTTAGTGCTAGGCTTACCCTGCATGTGGGTGTATAACGGGACATGAACGCTCCATTTAGTGCTAGGCTTACCCTGCATGTGGGTGTGTACGGGGAAATGAACACGCCGGAACGGAAGGCTTGCATGTATGGCTGCTGTAAAAAGCGGGCAAGCAGTAGACTAGTAGGATATTCTGAATTCCCTAAGGGAGAGAGGACATGTAAATGATTCAAGTGATAGTGGTGAATCTACAACCCTAACCAGACTGCAAGAACTTCAAGTCAAATGTGGTGTAGCTAGACAAGAACACTATGTTGGTAGACAAAGAAGAATAGTAAACCAACATAGGACTGATGTCGTTAGTCACCACACACTGAGAGACATACTGAGGAGGAGATCGGAGCACTTATAGACTAATTGGTTTGATAAACATTTGATGATGATCTCACAACTAAACTAAACTGAGAGACATACTGAGAGAGATTGAAGCATCTGCCTTATGAACTAATTGGTTTGATAAACATTGATGATGATCCTACGACAAAGCTAACACACTCCCCACCATCTTTGTTTTTTTCTGGTCATCGTTCTATGTTTTAATCCTCCCTTTCTACTGACCTGGTCACAAAATGATGATTGATACTTCTTTTTTGTTGATGAGTTTTATCTTTGCAATAATGAATAATGAAATAAAGGTACAAGGCAGTACCAGGGTCCCCCATGGGGTGGTCCTGGAAACTAATTGCTGCACTGTGGTTTGGAGAGCTACTATAAGATTAGGCAGTAGCGTTAAGTTCAGCTGCATGAGGTATGTGATTTGTCTATAACAGACAAGCAGTATCTCAATAAAGATCAAGAAATAGTGGCTGTGGCAATACGATTCTTCTGTGTGTGAATGTGGGCCACACAATTCTCCTTAGAGTGATTGGGTCACACGATTCCCCTGCAAGTGACTGCCGGACCCACAATTTTCCTGATGGTGACTTTGCGTCACATGGTTCTCCCGAGAGTGGCTACGGCTACACATTTCTCCTGATCCATATGCAATGTCATGAGCTATTGTATAGTGTTTCCAACTTTTAATGACACAATGTTGCTGCAGATACAAGAGCTTGTCAGAGACAAGCTTGTCAAGAACCTTCTACTTCAAAGGAGACATTGCTGTGTCCCTGTTAACTCTTAGTGGACCAGGGCAAAAGCCATGTTTTTCAAGCCATTTCTTTTTAGAATAAAACAAATGCTCCTTCAGTGTGGCTTCTGAAAAAGGTGTCCAACCCAAAGCTATGTAGTGTGGCTTCTACCCAAAGCCATGTAGTGTGGCTTCTACCCAAAGCCATGTAGTGTGGCTTCTACCCAAGAGGGCTACCAAACATGTAGTGTGGCTTCTACCCAAAGCCATGTAGTGTGGCTTCTACCCAAAGCCATGTAGTGTGGCTTCACCCAAAGCATGTAGTGTGGCTTCTACCCAAAGCCATGTAGTGTGGCTTCTACCCAAAGCCATGTAGTGTGGCTTCTACCCAAAGCCATGTAGTGTGGCTTCTACCCAAAGCCATGTAGTGTGGCTTCTACCCAAAGCCATGTAGTGTGGCTTCTACCCAAAGCCATGTAGTGTGGCTTCTACCCAAAGCCATGTAGTGTGGCTTCTACCCAAAGCCATGTAGTGTGGCTTCTACCCAAAGCCATGTAGTGTGGCTTCTACCCAAAGCCATGTAGTGTGGCTTCTACCCAAAGCCATGTAGGTGGCTTCACCCAAAGCCATGTAGTGTGGCTTCTACCCAAAGCCATGTAGTGTGGCTTCTACCCAAAGCCATGTAGTGTGGCTTCTACCCAAAGCCATGTAGTGTGGCTTCTACCCAAAGCCATGTAGTGTGGCTTCTACCCAAAGCCATGTAGTGTGGCTTCTACCCAAAGCCATGTAGTGTGGCTTCTACCCAAAGCCATGTAGTGTGGCTTCAACCCAAAGCCATGTAGTGTGGCTTCTACCCAAAGCCATGTAGTGTGGCTTCTACCCATAATGCTCATGTAGTGTGGCTTCTACCCAAAGCCATGTAGTGTGGCTTCTACCCAAAGCCATGTAGTGGCTTCTACCAAAGCATGTAGTGTGGCTTCTACCCAAAGCCATGTAGTGTGGCTTCTACCCAAAGCCATGTAGTGTGGCTTCTACCCAAAGCCATGTAGTGTGGCTTCTACCCAAAGCCATGTAGTGTGGCTTCTACCCAAAGCCATGTAGTGTGGCTTCTACCCAAAGCCATGTAGTGTGGCTTCTACCCAAATGAGTGTGGCTTCACCAATGTAGTGTGGCTTCTACCCAAAGCCATGTAGTGTGGCTTCTACCCAAAGCCATGTAGTGTGGCTTCTACCCAAAGCCATGTAGTGTGGCTTCTACCCAAAGCCATGTAGTGTGGCTTCTACCCAAAGCCATGTAGTGTGGCTTCTACCCAAAGCCATGTAGTGTGGCTTCTACCCAAAGCCATGTAGTGTGGCTTCTACCCAAAGCCATGTAGTGTGGCTTCTACCCAAAGCCATGTAGTGTGGCTTCTACCCAAAGCCATGTAGTGTGGCTTCTACCCAAAGCCATGTAGTGTGGCTTCTACCCAAAGCCATGTAGTGTGGCTTCTACCCAAAGCCATGTAGTGTGGCTTCTACCCAAAGCCATGTAGTGTGGCTTCTACCCAAAGCCATGTAGTGTGGCTTCTACCCAAAGCCATGTAGTGTGGCTTCTACCCAAAGCCATGTAGTGTGGCTTCTACCCAAAGCCATGTAGTGTGGCTTCTACCCAAAGCCATGTAGTGTGGCTTCTACCCAAAGCCATGTAGTGTGGCTTCTACCCAAAGCCATGTAGTGTGGCTTCTACCCAAAGCCATGTAGTGTGGCTTCTACCCAAAGCCATGTAGTGTGGCTTCTACCCAAAGCCATGTAGTGTGGCTTCTACCCAAAGCCATGTAGTGTGGCTTCTACCCAAAGCCATGTAGTGTGGCTTCTACCCAAAGCCATGTAGTGTGGCTTCTACCCAAAGCCATGTAGTGTGGCTTCTACCCAAAGCATGTAGTGTGGCTTCACCCAAAGCCCTGTAGTGTGGCTTCTACCCAAAGCCATGTAGTGTGGCTTCTACCCAAAGTATGTAGTGTGGCTTCTACCCAAAGCCATGTAGTGTGGCTTCTACCCAAAGCCATGTAGTGTGGCTTCTACCCAAAGCCATGTAGTGTGGCTTCTACCCAAAGCCATGTAGTGTGGCTTCTACCCAAAGCCATGTAGTGTGGCTTCTACCCAAAGCCATGAGTGCTTACAGTGTAGTGTGGCTTCTACCCAAAGCATGTAGTGTGGCTTCTACCCAAATAGTGCTTCACAAAACCATGTAGTGTGGCTTCTACCCAAAGCCATGTAGTGTGGCTTCTAGGGCCTCAAAGCCATGTAGTGTGGCTTCTACCCAAAGCCATGTAGTGTGGTGTTTGATCCACAAGGAGTTCAACCTCAAAATCATGCTAATAATATAAAGGCTCATATCCTTCCAGGGAGTGAGAATGTCTTTCCAAATAAATGAATCAAAAATTAATCTTAAAAAATATGAGAAATTAAACTTGAAAACAATTTGGACATGACAAAAACTAATTACATAACGGAGACTATGACTTTGTTGCATACATAAAATATGAAATAATATAAGATGGGTCTGTAGTGAAGATAGTGTGTCATGGTTGATGAGGGAAGTGACTTCCCTTCTTTCAACATTTCAGTCTATTAGGCAGCTAGAGCAGCCTCGAACTGGGCACACTTCTGACCTTCTTTGATAACAGTGATAGACTTCCATGGGCGACCATGACCTCTCAGGTAGTTCTGTGGATGATAAATGTTATGTCACTACATTAAAATTATAAAATATAATTTAAACAACAATTTTATTAATGCAATATGAATTCAAGCTGCCGAGTGGTTACCGGGCCCAAATTGGGGTGTAAAGAATAGAACCACTGTTACCTACCATGCATGTCATAAGAGGCCACTAAGGAGGTTGGAATGGGGCTAGCTACCCTACCCTGTAAAATAAAAAACACTAGATAGCTACAGAAACCACAAGCAGGAAAATTCATAGCTCACCACCCGAGGAAGTAGAAGTACCCCGCAAGGAGGGACTCATGAAGCGACCCGGTGAACCAGAGATAAGAAGTAGAAGGTGGCGATGGATAGGTCACACACTGAGGAAACCCCCTAACATCATCATGAGACAGTCTGTCCAATGGAACCCCCAAGGCAATAGAGGCAAGGGAAGACCCAGGAACAGCTGGAGACAAAATGTAAAAAGACGTTGAGATGTCTAGAAAGATGGCCTTGAATAGGTGGGCTTGGAAGGCCTTGGTTGCAGACCTATGCCTCCCTACGGGCGAAGGGTGAAGAAGAATAAATTCAGGCCTAGTCATGTCACTTGTTACTGACTAGCATGTAGGCTTGCTTTCCTTATCGCCAATGTCCTTCGCCATTCAGGCGAACCTTACTATGACTTTAGAGGTAATTGTAACTTTGACCCCCAAAGTCGTCCATGTGTTGGAGCCGGGAAGGTAAGCAAAGAATAGTAAAATTGTGATCTACAAGGCATGTTGTAAGAGGCGATTAAGGTCATCAGGTGTCGTGCCGGCTGGCGTAGGCGATCATGTTGACGCTCTTCTGTGCCATGAAGTCAGGCTATCCTAAATTTTCTCTGCTTGCCTTCCTCTGTCTCGTCTCCCCTCGATTTTACCAGTTGCTATAATGTGTTCTAAACCTCCCTTTCTCATCACTTTTGAAGGTAGAGTCTAGTAAAGAGATTTTCTTGGTTGTGGTTTCTGTAGCTATCTAGGGATTTTTACGGGGTGGGGTAGCTAGCCCCAAGCCCAACCTCCTTAGTCGTCTCATATGACACGTGGCAGGTAACAGTGGTTCTATTCTTTACACCTCTAATTTGGTCCCTGTAACCACTGGCGCTACACACTCTGATATAACCAATAAAAGGCTTGTCCTTAGGTTGAATGTGGCTCATCATCAAATAGCTTGTCCTGAGCAGAACTTTGCCACCCCAACAGTCCTCCGGAATTTCTCTCTCTCATAGACCAGATGTCCTGCCTTGCATCCGTCATGTTCAAACCATCAGTTACATCCTGAATCCATCTTCTCCGTGGTCTTCCTCTTCTCTTTGCCGGTATGCCTCCTTCCATGATGGTCTTCTCCAGCCCTTCATGTATTTTTATATGTCCAAAATACCTAAACTTTCTCTTTCTTATTTGTAGCATCAGCCAGTTTTCTTATTTGTAGCATCAGCCAGTTTTCTTATTTGTAGCATCAGCCAGTTTTCTTATTTGTAGCATCAGCCAGTTTTCTTATTTGTAGCATCAGCCAGTTTTCTTATTTGTAGCATCAGCCAGTTTTCTTATTTGTAGCATCAGCCAGTTTTCTTATTTGTAGCATCAGCCAGTTTTCTTATTTGTAGCATCAGCCAGTTTTCTTATTTGTAGCATCAGCCAGTTTTCTTTTTAACATCAACCAGTTTTCTTATTTGTAACATCAGCCAGTTTTCTTGTTTCTAGCATCAGCCGTTTCTCTTTGAGTTCTTCTCTGCCTCCATGATTTATATGTGACTTTCTGTAACACTTATATTCAAGTGTGGCTGTGTACTTAGAGGCTCAATCTACATCAAGTGTGGCTGTTCACTTACAGCTTCAATACATAAGTGTGGCTTGTCAGCTACAGAGGCTTCAATCATCAAGTGTGGCTGTGTCAGCTTACAGAGGCTTCAATCCCCCACATCAAGTGTGGCTGTGTCAGCTTACAGAGGCTTCAATCCCCTACATCAAGTGTGGCTGTGTCAGCTTACAGAGGCTTCAATCCCCTACATAACAAACCAGCTAAACAAAAAACCAGTGACTTACATGAGCATAAGGAAGACCATTCTTTTTCTCTGAAACAGATGCATTAATTCCAATCCAAACAAACACTGAGCTTGAAGTTTCACAGATAAACACATCCTAAAACAAGAATCAGATAAACACATTCTAAAAAATAATTCGATTAAACACATTCTAAAAATAGAATTAGATTAAACACATTCTAAAAATAGAATTAGATTAAACACATTCTAAAAATAGAATTAGATTAAACACATTCTAAAAATAGAACAAGAATCAATTGATTTTTCCTCACATCAAAGTATTATTAAATTATTATTAAACATGGCCAATAACAGCAGCTAATGAGTGAAAAATCATAACAGCAGAGATGAGTGCAGGAGTGACAATAAACACAAAGCTGAGAATATTGCAATCAAATGTGAAGTCAGTGCTGTTCTATGGCTTGGAAACATGGAGAGCAATAAAAGAAACCTCAAGAAAACTACAGAGCTTCGTAATAGATGTTCATGTAGAATAGAGGGCTTTTTCTGAGAAAATTCCATATCGACCACTTGTTAACACTCTGTGTGAGTTGCATGGATCTGAGCCAAGAGCGATTTAGTGCCAGCCATATGCACCTACAAGTACGCACATTCAATTTCTGTGCTTTTATTTACCTGGATAGTTTCCTAGGTCCTACATCAGTCGCCTCTTACGACAAGTCTTGTAGGTTGCAGTGGTACTATTCTTTGCTTCCCTTGTGAGCCCTGGCTCCACACGGGTTGATTTTATCTAAAGTTTAGGAATTGTATAATCTAGGGATGATATGGTACATTGAAGATAAGAAATGTTTGCCCTGAGTGATTACCGGGCCCAAATTGGGGTGTAAAGAATAGAACCACTGTTACCTGCCAGCATGTCATAAGAGGCGACTAAGGAGGTTTGGCTGAAATCGGATGCATGTGTGCGCTAGGGAATGCTAACCCGAAACAAATGCTTGGAGAAAACGGATGCACTAGGCCGTAAGGCACATAACATGGTGCAACGACCCCTCACAATGAGAATGGGATAACAGATTCTACTATCGCCAATCTGCCTCGAGATTTAGCCAGTAGAAAGAATGCCAGACCTACTATAACGAGGGTGGCCAAAATTTACTGCGGGAAGAGGTTGGCACAAACAGGGAAGCAGAAATCATAATAATTATATCCTACAGAACTGCCCCAGTATGCAGACTTGAGAAGAAAGAGGTGACCCACTTACACTAGCATCCAAGACAAACTGTATGGTGTGGCTGATAATCTGAGGCGACGGCTGCCTTTATTAGAGAATCCGAAATCCCAATCTAGTCAGAACGCAGAAGAAGAATTGTTTCACTAGAGTTTGTACTCTCTAACCCATAGGTTACCAAACTTCTTGGGGCCCCCGCCACTTTGCAGGACATAAATTTTGTAAACACCCCCATTGTAACAGTTTTCCACATTCAAGAAATTTGTTTCGATGTAAATAGCAACTAATGATACATTAGTGCTTATGTAGTTAAATTATTGAAATGTAGTGTGCTTTCATCTTGAATATAGTTATTCAAACGTAAAATCACGAAAATAATTTATTTTAAAATATATATTATTAATTTCTCTATAAGGAAACACATCAGATCACCTGAACGCCCCCCAAACAAATGCTTCTAACCCACTATCATGCCCCTCCCTCCTAGTAGGCTTCAGAACCCACTAGGGAGGGGTGGTACCCCACTTTGGAAAGCTGTGACTAATCTAATGTTGATATACTCACATCTGACTTCAAATCGTCACGGGCAAAGTTGCCCTCCTTTACTACTTCAGGCAAGTTTGTCTCTGTGTTTACTCTGAAATATAAGAATGTTTGATTGGTAGGCAAATGTGCAGGTCAACAATCTTCTGTTTTTGTCATCACACTGTTAACACGTTGTTGTTCAGTGTTGTGGTTTTCTGTTGTTCTCTTGAGCTGCTCTAGTGGCTTGGGAGATAGTTATTTTTACTTTCTGACAGGATTCTGCTATGCCATCTAACCATCTTTTTGTGGTCTTCCTCTGCCTTCTTTCTGATGTTCTGTTGTAGAAGACTGTATACAGTGAAGCTTGGCTGCATGCTTATTAACTCTTAGTGGACCAGGGCAAAAGTCATGTTTTTACAAGCTATTTGTTTTAAACTAAAAACGCTCTTTAGTGTGGCTCCTGGTAAAACTGCATCCAACCTAAGCCATGTAGTATGGCATTTGGTCCAAACAGAGAGTTTTAAGTGGCAGAATCACTTCATTTATGTTTCTCAATGTCATTCAAGCAAAGTTCTGTCCCAACTTTCTTTCTTATGTTGATGTTAGTGACTATATTTTTTCTGGTGTTGTTAGTAACTTTTCATAGGCATCGCATTTCACATTTAATTATTTGTTGTTTCTGTGTTTTTCTCATTGTTCATTAAAGATCAGCAATGATTTTTAATTATATATACAACAATCATAATCCAATATCTTGTTCTGAGCGGAACTTTGCCACTCTAACAGTCCTTTGAAATTTCTATCTCATATGCCTGATGTCCCATCTGCTCATGCTGTCGTCATGCTCAAATTATTTATTACTCACTAATTTTTAATAACAGAAGGCTGAAAAGTGACTGAAATGAAAACAATCAAACAAAAATCAATTTTCTGTGTGATTTACATCTTCTCTTTGCTGAATTCCTAAATCAATAAACAACAATTTGTGTTTTTTTATATGTCCGAAATACTTCTTATTTGTAACATCAGCCAGTTTTCTTATTTGTAGCATCAGCCAGTTTTCTTATTTGTAACATCAGCCAGTTTTCTTATTTGTAGCATCAGCCAGTTTTCTTATTTGTAGCATCAGCCAGTTTTCTTATTTGTAGCATCAGCCAGTTTTCTTATTTGTAGCATCAGCCAGTTTTCTTATTTGTAACATCAGCCAGTTTTCTTATTTGTAGCATCAACCAGTTTTCTTATTTGTAACATCAACCAGTTTACTTATTTGTAACATCAACCAGTTTACTTATTTGTAACATCAACCAGTTTTCTTTGATTTTGAGTCTTTCTGGATAGATCTATTTGTTCTCTTCTCTGCCCATAGAAATGGATACCTGAGGGGCACAGTGAGGAGTGTATTTAACCAGCAAGCCATGGGAACCATCAGTATGCATCCTCTTCTATATCTGTTGGGGAAGACTGAGCACCTATGGGTCTGCCTGAAGTGCAATGACATCAGTTTAGTAACCAATAAACCAATATCCTGCGACATCAAAGACTAACAACTACAGATGCAACACACCTGGCATGGGTTAGAAAACTGAAATTCCCACAACACTTCACAGCACATGGGGATAAGATAAGACTATATACCTCAGCAGTTTGTTGCCATCAGGACCATCAGTATCATCTTCAGGAGTATCATCAGGTTCTTGGTCAAGCTTCTCAAAGAATTCATGCTGTCAAAAATAAGAGAAACAGAATCATGATTAGGCTCAAAGTTGCACCTATGTTTAGTTGCAATTGTTTAGTTGCACATACCTAGTTGCAATTGTTTAGTTGCACATATCCTGTTGATTGCTTTGTGCACATATTTAGTTGCAATTGTTTAATTGCAACTACCTAGTGAAATGTTTAGTGCACATACTAGTGCAATTGTTTAGTTGCACATATTGCCTGTGTGTTGCTGGAGCCAGCAAGGGAGGAGGCAAAGAATAGTAACACTGCAACCTACAAGGCATGTTGTAAGAGGCATGAGGTAAGAGCCTAGGGGAGCTAGCCTAGTAAATAAAAAGCGTAGCTGAAATCGGATGAGCTGGCCTACTTGCAGGCGCATAAGTGGTACAATGTACAATCACTCTTAGGCTCAGATTACATACAAATCACAAATAGTGGTTTAACAAGTGGTCAAAATGGAGCGTTTGAAGAAAAGGTTGCACATATGTTTAGTTTGCAATTGTTTAGTTGCACATATAATAATAAGTTCTCTCGTACTGTAATACTTTATATATGGCTCAATTTCTCAATACTGATATCCTGGGCAACTCACTCAATTTCTCAATACTGATATCCTGGGCAACTCACTCAATTTCTCAATACTGATATCCTGGGCAACTCACTCAATTTCTTCCGTGGAATTGAGACCAATATTTCTTGCCTCAAAGTTCGTTTCAGGGTCTCCCTATGGCATCCTCTCTTTCTTGAACTCTTTGCTTTGCACTTCAATGCCTGCTTTGGTATTCTTTGATCATTTCTTCTTAAGGCATGTCCAATATGTCTCTATTTTCTCCTTCTTATAACAGTTGTTACTAAGTTGCACATATAGTTTGTAGCAATTGTTTAGAGGATAAATATATGATCATTAAGGAGGATGGAATCTTCAGACTGGAGAAATTTGGCAGTAAATGGGGCACAGTTCTGCATAATTTCTCAAAATACGTTTTGATATGTTGTTCGCTTCCTATAAAGTGGATTTGTTATGGCATGTTGTGTGCTTCCTATAAATGAGATTGTGTTATGGCATGTTGTTTGCTTCCTATAAAGTGGATTGTGTCATGGCATGTTGTGTGCTTCCTATAAAGTGGATTGAGTTATGGCATGTTGTTCGCTTCCTATAAAGTGGATTGTGTTTTGTGCGATGTTTGTTACGTCACAAGTCTTCTTCTTCTTCAAACGCTCTATATTGACCCCTTGTTAACCACTCTTTGTGATTTGTATGTGATCTAAACCTAAGAGCGATTGTACGTTGTGCCAGTTATGTGCTACAAGTAGGCCAGTACATCCGATTTCTGTGACGCTTTTTATTTACTAGGTATGTTCCTAGGTCTCTATCTCAGTTACCTCTTGCCTTCCAGGTCGCAGTATTACTATTCTTTGCTTCCCTTGTAGGCCCTGGCAACACATGGGCAGTTACATGACAAGTGGCTATTGTGGCAAGTATTAATGTTAATGAACTTACAGCTTTAGATGTTGTTGCACCCTCTAAGACCTTCGACACAGCATCGCCTCGTTGAATCTTGATGTTGCCAACATGTTGCATGGCCTAAAAACATAGAACAACAAGATACATATTAGCATATACTGATAACACTATCATGAGTTGTTAACTGTCATTACTGGCTGTAGTATCGCATTACTGGCTGTAGTATTGCATTACTGGCCGTAGTATCGCATTACTGGCCGCAGTATCGCATTACTGGCTGTAGTACGCATGGCTTAGTATCGCATTACTGGCTGCAGTATCGCATTACTGGCTGCAGTATCGCATTACTGGCTGCAGTATCGCATTACTGGCTGCAGTATCGCATTACTGGCTGCAGTATCGCATTACTGGCTGCAGTATCGCATTACTGGCTACAGTATCGCATTACTGGCTGCAGTATCACATTACTGGCTTAGTATCGTAATGGCGCAGTATCGCATTACTGGCTGCAGTATCGCATTACTGGCTGCAGTATCGCATTACTGGCTGCAGTATCGCATTACTGGCTGCAGTATCGCATTACTGTACTGGCTGCAGTATCGCATTACTGGCTGCAGTATCGCATTGCTGGCTGCAGTATCGCATTACTGGCTGCAGTATCGCATTACTGGCTGCAGTATCGCATTACTGGCTGTAGTATCGCATTACTGGCTGTAGTATCACGTTTTAGGGTAGTGTTGGACACGTGGGACAAGAGAATGAGGAATTTAATGGCTAGTGAGTGCAGCGAAGTTGCTCAGGTTAGGATTTTTTATTTATGCCCACATCAGAAAAAAATCCTTGGCCTTACCGTGAATTGAACACGGGTCTCCTGTATGGGAGCCACGCTCTAATCGATCATCTATCAGTAAACTAGTTACATGAGCCACGCTCTAATTGATCATCTATCAGTAAACCAGTTACATGAGCCACACTCTAATCGATCATCTATCAATAAACCAGTTAAAATGGTGGTGGGTCGGGCATACACAATCAGGAAGACAATCAAGTGTCGCTAGACAAGCACCTGAGTGAAACCCTCAAGGAAAACAGAGAAGGGGATGCCTTAAACAGACCTAGTCTTCTTGAGGAATTAAAGGATACTGGAATATCTTGGGAAGCCATAAAGAAAAAGGCCAGAGACTGGAAAAATTGGAGGACAACTGTTATGACCCTATGCTCTGTAAAGAGGGGAAAAGAATTAGGAAGTGATCAAATGACAGAAGTCATTGTCAGAGATCCAGAGCTGACAAAGAACTGGGGGTAAAGTAGGTTCTTTGTCAGCTCCGAAGGAGCACACATCGAAGTGAATGATGATGGTCCTATCAAATTAATTAATCAATCTGTAAAGTGAATTCCACAGCATATAACACTATTCCAGGGTGATATCTGAGTATAACACTATTCCAGGGTGATATCTGAGGGTGGTACCTGCATTACTTACTATATGTGTCTTCATTATATTTGTCTTTTCATAGCTTATCTGCAGTCCAACTTTTGATGCTATAGATGACAAGTTGTCTGTTTTTCATTTAATGTCTTGGTTGTTTTTACTTAACAAAGCAATTGTCTATTGTCTATTCCCAGGGGCAAGATGGAGTTAGTTGGCTGTCCACTCTTGCCATTAACCGTAGGGGTGGGAGCTTTAATTTGCATTCTAGGGCCAGATGAAGTTGACTATTTTCTATCCAATTTGAGCATATCATGTATTAAATTAAAATTTTGAAAAGAGAAGAAAGTTAATAAAGTAGGATAGAGCAGAAGAAAACCAGACAAGATATGCGATTACAATATGTTAAAAATATTTCACCTTTGATCTTTCCATGGGACTTGAAGTTTCACCATTATACTGGTAGATTGTCAAGCCAAGGTCAAGGATATAAACATCATCATCACTAACAAGTGAAGCAACACGAGGAATCTGGTAAGGAAATATTTCAATATTAATCAGATACATTCACTGCAGACTGACAATGACTGGTACATTCAGTGTATACTCATTCTTCTTCTGCGATTCTGCTATGCTTCCACTCCAGCATGCGTCATAAACAGGGCGGTGCGCTTGAGGTCTTCACCGGCCCCCATAATTTGTTTTGTAGTGTTGTTTCTGTTGGCCAGATTTCCATTCTCAACCTGCTCAGGCTGGGGCAGTGTTGTGCTCTGGGGACTGCTTTGGTGCTCCAGAGGTGCAGGCAGCCGAATCCCTAAGACCCATTCTATGGAGGTGTGCTCTGTGACAGTAGTGTCTTGTTCTAAGTCTAAAGACTGTGGCCTGTGCTTTTCTGTTTAGTGCATTTATATTGTCATGCTCTGGGTTGTATCCTCTGTTTGTTGTTCTCCCCATCATTTTTCTGGATTGTTTCAGGAGAGTCTTTACTTCTGTAAAGCTTGTTTGTTGGTATTGTGTTAGGCTCCCTCCAGCCCTTGTGAGTTTGTCAGCCATTTCATTTCCTGGTATGCCATAGTGTGCTGGTATCCACTGTAGGACTAGTTCTGATTTTTTTTACAGCAAGCTGATTTTTTGCAGTATATACTGGATGAGCTTATCTTGTTTGGGACATGAGATGGCCTGGAGAACGGATCTTGAATCGCTAAAGACTGCAATATTTTTAAAAGGCAATTGTTGGTCGTTGAGAATCTGAATGGCTGCAAGGTGGGCCGTTGCCCTCAGTTCCTCTGTAAAGTTGGTGCATGTTTCTCTGCTGCCAGAGTGTGTTTCGTGTTTCTGAGTGTGAATGGATTCAGCTACCTCCTTCTTAGTCATCTGAGATGAGGCATCTCTGAACATGCATGTCCATGTGCTGTGGATATTGCTCTGTAACTGGACCAGCACTTATAAGAAGTAAATGGTGGAAGAAGAAGAAAAGAACTGAACTCTATAACGAAGACATTCACTGCAGAATATTGCTCTCTGTGGAGGTCACTGCAGAATATTGCTCTCTGTGGGGTCACTGCAGAATATTGCTCTCTGTGGGGTTTCTATGGTTTAGAGATTAAGTGCTTGCTCTCATACCAAAGATTCTCGAGATATTTCTCCAGAGATCCATGATCTTAGTGTAGGTTGCTAGTGAGATCAAGTTCCTAGTCCTATCAGAGATGGGTAATAAAACATAAGTCCTGTGTTCAAGTTGAGCACAAAAAAGAACTTTAGGAAGTTCAAAATCGAAAAGAACATGCTGGAAAGCCGCTGCCCTGGTAAAGAAAAAATAAATTCCTACAGAACATTGTCTCCATCTTCAAAATTACATCATGGACTCCTGGATAGAGACCTCGCTGGTGATACAGAGACCCTCGCTGGTGGTACAGAGACTCTTGGTACAGAGACCCTGATACAGAGACCTCGCGGTGATACAGAGACTGCGTGATACAGACCTTGTGACTGTCATTGATCTCTGTGTAAGAATGAGAAGAGAGCACCCATGGTTACTCACCGAAGATGATGATGGTCCTATCCATCAATCAATCAATCATTATGGTCAGTGAGGTCATGACATGTTTCAGTCACTTGACGGACTTATATATTAATTGAACAATGGAAGCGCTCATGTGGTGCCGAGGCTTGCAAGGAGCAAAGAATAGTATCACTGCGACCTACAAGGCATGTCGTGAGAGGTACTGATATAGGGACCTAGGAAGTTACCTAGTAAATAAAAGCATTTGGAAATCGGATATGCTGCCCTACTTGTAGGCGCATAACTGGCATAGCGTACAATATCTCTTAGGCTCAGATCACAAACAAATCATACAGAGTGGATAACAAGTAGTTGATATGGAGCGTTCAAAGAAGAAGATCAACAATAGAAGTACCTCTTTACAAGCAATATGTCCAGACTTGTCACGACCAAAATGAAAGAGACGACCTTCATATTGTTCTGGAGGAACATGCCTGAAGCCAGTTGCACAGCCTCCCTCCATTGTGCTAAAGTTAAAACAGAAATTTGTGCATGAGTTTTTTTTAAAAACTTACTTAATTTTGACAAAGATATGAGGATTACACCAGAAAAGAAGTCAAGAGCAAGACCACAAAAAAAGAATGGTTAGGTGACATAGCAGAATTATGTCAAAAAGGAAAACATTATCCCCTAGCCACTAGTGAACACAAGACAAAACAGAAAACCATGATACTGGGCAACACCCCGGTAACAGTTTGATGGCAAAAGAAGAAGAAAATGAGAATTACAAGATTTGTAAGTAAAGTTTGAGGCTAGTGAAAATAATTACAAAAAGCAAAACAATAAATTTCAAGTAGTAACATGTCCATTGCAGAACATCACTTTTATCACAGCCCACCTGAAAAACTCTCTGCCTCTAGCAAATTTTCCCATCTCCTCCAATGTCATGTTCAAGGTTTCTTTGATGTCCTGATGTACTCTTCATCTTGTCTTCCTCTGTCTTGTACTCCACAAACCATGCCTTATATTACTGCTCTGTCCAAACAACTGTGACATTTATTTTCTTCTTCTTCACCCTTGCCCCTAGGGGGCATAGGTCCCAACCAAGGCCTTCCAAGCCCACCTATCCAAGACGATCTTTTCCAGATCTCTCCCATTTTCTTGCCATGAGTCCCTCCTTGCCTGGTCTTTCCTCGGGTGGCAAGCTGTGAATATTTCTGGTTGTGGTTTCTGTAGCTATCTAGTGATTTTTACAGGGTGGGGTAGCTAGCCCCAAGCCCAACCTCCTTAGTCACCTCTAACGATATGTGTGGCAGGTAAGAGTGGTTATTTTCTTTACACCCCTAATTTGAGTCCCAGTAACCACTCGAGTGGCTGTGACGTTTAACGTGGCCAAAATATTTCATCTTCTGGGACATTATGTTATTTATGAGCCAATGTTTCTCGATATGCAGGTCTTGTAGGATGTCTTTGTTTTGTCTCTTCTCTGTCCAGGATGTCTTTGTTTTGTCTCTTCTCTGTCCAGGATGTATTTGTTTTGTCTCTTCTCTGTCCAGGATGTATTTGTTTTGTCTCTTCTCTGTCCAGGATGTATTTGTTTTGTCTCTTCTCTGTCCAGGATGTATGTTGTCTCTTCTCTCCAGGATGTATTTTGTCTTTCTCTGTCCAGGATGTATTTGTTTTGTCTCTTCTCTGTCCAGGATGTATTTGTTTTGTCTCTTCTCTGTCCAGGATGTATTTGTTTTGTCTCTTCTCTGGCCAGGATGTATTTGTTTTGTCTCTTCTCTGTCCAGGATGTATTTATTTTGTCTCTTCTCTGTCCAGGATGTCTTTGTTTTGTCTCTTCTCTGTCCAGGATGTATTTGTTTTGTCTCTTCTCTGTCCAGGATGTATTTGTTTTGTCTCTTCTCTGTCCAGGATGTATTTGTTTTGTCTCTTCTCTGTCCAGGATGTATTCGTTTTGTCTCTTCTCTGTCCAGGATGTATTTATTTTGTCTCTTCTCTGGCCAGGATGTATTTGTTTTGTCTCTTCTCTGTCCAGGATGTATTTATTTTGTCTCTTCTCTGTCCAGGATGTATTTATTTTGTCTCTTCTCTGCCCAGGATGTATTCGTTTTGTCTCTTCTCTGTCCAGGATATTCTAAGAAATGTGCTGTAACAATAAATAGATATGGTAAATCATGGCCCCTGAAAACCTTGATCAACCTCGCCATACATCAACTGTTTTGTGATGCTTTTATCAGGCATTAAGAGCAATACATCCAGCGCTAACATATGGGTGTGAAGCATGAACATTTAACAAGGCAGTGGAAAAAAAATATATATGCTTTAAATAAGTGTTACGGAAGAGTCCTCCGTATATCATGGATAGAAAAGAGAACAAATATATATTTCAGAAAGAGCTCAAAATCAAAGAAAACTGGCTGATGCTACAAATAAGAAAATTGAAGTATTTTGGACATATAAAGAGACAGGAATGGTTGGACAAGACCATTATGGAAGGAGGTATACCGGAAAGAGAAGGAGGACCATAGAGAAGATGGAATCAGGGTGTAACTAATGATTTGAGAATGATGACTGCAGAGGTGGGACATCCAGCCTATGAGAGAAAGAAATTCAGAATGACTGTTAGGGTAGAAAAGTTCTGCTTAGAGCAAGCTATTGATTGATTGATTGATTTATCAGACATCCACGCAACATAATCGGCCCATTTCTCCATGGCTTTTTATAACAGTGTTGATACTTAGAACTTTGACTCTCATGAATACTTCAGTATCTGAAATTGTGTCCTGCTCTTTTATATTAAACCGTCTGCTGCGGAGAAAACTGGAGTGGAAGTGGTTTAATTTTCACAAAACTAAACAGAAAAAAAGAACTCACGTAATTCCTTGAGGGAAGTAACTCTTAAACAGATCACTTTCATAATCTTGACATTCCCGATGCTGCACAGGGACATCATCCAAGAATGTATCAAGCTCTACAGTCTTATAAGCTGCAGTGCCATACTCATCCTATCATTGAGAGAAAAAAACCAAGAGTTTAATAGGTTCATGATTCATATTGTACATAGTATACTACTAAACCTAGTTTGCAGCTGAATCACCATGATCAGTCGCCTCATAGCAGCTGGCCGCACACAAAAGGGACCATGCCTAGTTCACAATATCTGTCAAATGGTAGGTAAACACCTTTTATGTTGTCCAAAGGAGTCAAAAGGTAGGTAGACACCTTTTATGTTGTCCAAAGGAGTCAAAAGATAAAGCACTGACTTTGTTACCTGATTTTTCTCCTTTGGCCCTGTCTGTCTCCACAGAAATAGCACATGATCTGTTGAGAATATTGCACAAAGCATGAGCTGTAGCCCCAGCAACCATCCAAGGGATCACTAGAAAAAAATGCACTAATGAAAAGAATATCGCTGCCCAAATTCCACCCGCAACCTTCGGAACACATGGCAAATAACCACTTCACTACAGAGAACTTCAAATTCTAAGTTTGGAAACTGTGTATGATGTACACTTGACCATATTTATGAATGAATAAAAGAAAAATGTCTTGCCTGACTACTGTACTTTCCAATCCAAAAATGAACATCATGTGCCAGATTTTCACTATCGTCATCCTTGAATGTCTGAAAATATACAAATTTGTTGGATACATATCGCAAGTTCTGCAATGTAAGGACATTGAAAATTAAGACAAACAACCAAATGGACTTCAGGACAGAAAGAGTTAAATCTGTACATTATATAGTCATTTCAGCTCTCTGAGCAGGTTCTCAACAAATATACATCAATCTGAACTTTGGGAATCTTCCTTTTTAGTGCTATTCCATCCATTCCATCCATCTATATATCCATCCATCCATATATCCATCCATCAATTTATCTATCTATCTGCCTATATCCACTTCATGTCCCGTTTAACATACAGGGCTTCCAGGCAAGATTTCCATTGTTGTCGTGTTGCGTTCTTTCTTTCTTTCTCGAATCATGTTTGCCTCTACAGCGCAGGTCAAGAAGAGATTTCTAAAACAGGCCCTTGTATGTGCTTCGTAATAGTCTCTTTCATCGCCTTGTTATCTCTGAGGTTCATCTTTTGGCCGCCTTTGCTTTGTACCCATTGTATTGAGCAGCATTGCTCTTTGAGGTCACTGTCTGCTGGTAATCTGCTTACGGGCAACCATTTAATTTGTTGCTTCTTGATGAAGTCTAGTACTGCTGTTGTACCCACTTCTTTCCTGGTGTCTTTATTTCTAAACCGTCTCTTCTTGTTACACCCAGCATTCTGTGTAGACACTTCATCTCTGTCTTACTAGTTTTCTTCTATCATTTTGTCAGCTCCAGGTTTGTCACTGGTAGCATAATGTAGGAGAAATATTGTGTTGAACAATGCTCTTTTAGTGTTCATAGTGACATGTTTGCATTTTAAAATTGGCGCATTTGTCCTATCATTTGATTTGCTTTGTTGCATCTGTGTTGAATTTCATTAGTTATTCTTCCATTGCTGAAAAATGCTCAGGTATGTGACGTCTTTTACTTGTTTTTCTTGGCGGAATAATATTTCTACATCCTTCAGAGCCTTCTGAAAGTTATATATTTTACTTTGAGCATCCTCATATTGACTGGCTAAAAGGCTGATATCGTCTGTATATACCAAATCTTCCACAACTGAGGTAAGTGTACATCAAATGCCTCAGCTGTTATCATTAATGGTTTCCTTGTCATCAGTCTATGACAAGGTTAAACAAAACTTGAAAATTAACCTTGTCAGCTCCTGTTTCACCTTGAAGCACTCTGTCAGATGGCTATTACAAACTACTTGACACTGAATGTTTACATAAAGGTCAAGACTTTTCATACCTTCAGGTATATCGGTAAATGTGCCCATATTTTCCTGACGGTTGGAACACGATGGTAATGGTCAACATCACTAGGCTGCCTTTATTTCCCATTTTGGTATTTTCTGGACCTTTACTGGTACCTAATTGAGCTGGTCTACCTGAGAGTTGTTACGGTCAGAAAAACAATCCCAAACTCCCTGTGGAATTGAACCCAGATCACTAGCCTAAGAAGCAAGCTCATTAACAACTACGCTACTGTGACTCTAAACTTCTGCATATAATACCGTTATACAGTCCATGCTGACTTACATTCAAAATGATATAAGAATCTCCATTGAGAATCACCATAGTCCTCTTTAGCAGCTTGACTCAAATTTCTATTGAAAGAGACATAATATTTGTCAATTACAAAATAGAATATAACATTAAATATGCAATAATGAATTTAGTAAAGATAGAATAGAAAGTCTCCATCAACAAACGCAATTAAAACAAGCCAAAGACTTTACATACCTAGAAGCATTTTTGCCAATGCGCCCAAGCCCGATGAAAAGGAGGAGAACTTGTGCATGAGGCCAGCTGCCTCATCACAAGAAATTTAAAGAGCTACAGAAATTTGCAAGAAAGAACGAGCATGGAAGTGGGATGCAGAGGTTTAAAGAAAGAGAGGCACCTAGGAGACCCTGAAACAAACTTTGCTGAGAGAGGAAGAAATATCAATCTCAGTTTCATGGGAGATTGAGCAAGTTGCCAGGATAGAACGTATGATAATTGCTTGCAGGCCTATACGAGTAACGGACAAGAGGAATTATTATTAAATGGAAGAATAACTAACGAAATCCAACACAGATGCAACAAAGCAAATCAAATCATAGGACAAATGCTAATATGTCACTATGAACACAAAAAGAGCATTGTTCAACACAATCCTTCTACCTATATTATGCTATCAGTGCTAAACCTGGACACTGACATCAAACAATAGAAGAAAACTAGTCACATTAAAGATGATGTGTCTACACAGAATGCTGGGAGTATCAAGAAGAGACTATTCAGAGTAAATATTTACAGAGTAAATATAAACTATCGTACTGCGGTAAGTAAATATAAACTATCACTGCGTGTAATAGAGCATAGCTAGTTGTTAGTGAACTGCTTCTCAAGGCTGGTGGTCTGGGTTCAACTCCCGAGTGCACAGGAATTTTCCCAACCCGACGGTCTCAGGTCGACCCAGCCTCAACTGGGTACCAGACATGCTCTGGAAAGTAAGGCGCCAGCTTGATGCTGACCACATCACCCATCGTGTGCCGACAGTCAATGAAAAATACAGGCTAACACTGTATTGACCTATATACCACGAGGTATGAAAGGTTCCTTTACTTTTACTTTACTTGTATACCTTTTAAGTGGTGTAGGACAGGGGGGACATGAGCCTTCAGAACTTAACCCTTTCACTCTGTCATTTTTGTTAACCACCGGATCTATTTATATTCAAATGTATAATGTACTAGACAGTATATGGACTTTGTGTTATATTAAAAGTACCACAGCCAGTATATCGGCTTGAAAGGTCAAAACGGTTAATGGCCTCATTGCTAGTGCAGTTGCAGTGAAACTGTTCAAGTTAGGAACTATTGTGTAATATAGAGTAAATATAGCATGTGAGTGTTCTGTTAACTTATTTATTATCTATTTCTCACAAGCTCACCTCAATTCGCCAAATCCTTAGACCTGGGGCAACGCCAGCACCTTGCCAGGCAGGTTCTGTTACTGCTGAAGCCTCTGATAGCATGAAAGTGATAATATGTGACAAGTAAAAGCAAGGATATTAACACATTAGCTACCAAATTCCACAGCCTACACTATTGGTCTGTCTTATTTGGTCATATGCTGCAGACTGCTTTACAGTTTAGTTCATTGTCAAACTAACTCAAAATTAACGTAAACTTTTTCTGATCATCACTGTCTCTAAACACTTTCACGGCTGAATGGAAAACATGCTCAGGTTGAGTTTTTTCTTCACATTTTCATTCCATGGTTAGAAATTTCATAAAATTATTTATTTTTACTTTTTTTTTAACTAAACTCTGGATCGGATGATGATGTAGAATTAGATAACTTTGCTGTAGATTAAAAATCGGATATTTGATCAGAATTATTTAAAAGAGATTTATCACTAATTTTATGTGAAATAATGCTTGGCTTAGTGTGCGGTAGTTAGGTTATTTTAATAGACAATCTGGTGCAACCTGTGGCAGTTGGTAAGGAAGGAGTTAAATCATTCTTTCACACTTTGTTAGTTTATGATAAAAGTACATTTATTTATCTACAAAAAGACAAAAGCTCTTTCATCAGAAAACTACAGTTTAATTTGCATATAAACCTGCAGAGTTCATGGCTTGTGCTTCTTCTTCTTCAAACGCTCCATATTGACCACTTGTTAAGCCCCTCATTTTAATGTGTATGTGGTCTGAGCCTAAGAGCGATTGTACATTGTGCCAGTTATGCACCTACAAGTAGGCAAGCACATTTGTTTTCTGCAACACTTTATTTACTAGGTATTGTTTGTTTGTTTGTTTAGTAGGATTAAAGCCTTTAGCGAGCCCCTTTACACTTAATTTTATTGTTATCAGAGCATGAGGCCAACAAACATGAAAATAAGAATTAACTCCTTTCGAGAATCCAAAGTTATGTTTTACTAGGTAGCTTCCTAGCTTCTCTCAGTCGTCTTATGACATGCCTTGTAGGCTGCATTGTTACTATTCTTTGCTATCCTTGCGAACCCTGGCATGACACGAGTGAGTGGCTAGTGCAACACTCCCTGGATGTGGGTTGTGATATCTCCAAGAGGGATGGAACCATTTGGGAAAACCTGGGTCAGTGAAGTCAATTCTTCATCTTTAGACACAGCTGAGGGTTTCGCATTATTGATTCAAGCACGAGGGCTGCTACTACTACTCCTCCTACTACTACTGCTATAACTACTGCTACTACTACTACTCCTACTACTACTACTGCTGCCATAACTACAACTACTTCTACAATTAATACGAAAGTAAATGAAGGAGACAGACAAAAAATAATTTAAAATCCAATGGCCAAAACTATATTAGACAGCAACAAAAAATGCAAAGAAATATGGCTTACTCTTGACTTCTCTTTCTAATTTGGAGCCAAATAACTCCATATTGCTGTTCTTCCAGTCATACTTTTTAGCTTTAACCAATCCTGAAACAACAAACAAAGAAATTATGAACAACAACATCAACAATTTATGTGATAAAATCAAAATTATCATCACACCTTTCTTGTTGTATTAAAAAAAATATTGGGCCCTGCTCGGAAGTGGCACACAATGAGTGGAACGTGTAAATTGCTACCGTTGTCATTCTTTGGAATGACGGAGTTTGATTGAGTGGTTTG
Organism: Arion vulgaris; assembly: GCA_020796225.1. Taxonomy (NCBI): domain Eukaryota; kingdom Metazoa; phylum Mollusca; class Gastropoda; order Stylommatophora; family Arionidae; genus Arion; species Arion vulgaris. The sequence goes on from CM036773.1 coordinate 3,006,749, forward strand.
ATTTAGCCATTTGGCCTTTTTTTTTAAGTTTACCACCCTATGGCCGAGGTAAAGTCGGCACTACACTTTGATAGTTAGTTAGTTTGTTCCTTTCGAGCCAAAGGCGGCACATAGAGCAGAGGTTTTAGATCTCCATGTGATACGGTTCGTTGCTAGCAGTTGGAGATCTTGTATGGTTTACATCCAATAGTTTACTTTCTTGTTGGATTGTTCTTCGAAGAGTGGTCTTTGGTCTTCCCGTTTTCTTTTCCCAACTGGTGACCACATAAGGACTTGTCGATTTAGACTCTTTTCGTCTGATCTAAGAACATAACTTAAATATTTCCACCTCCGTTTCCTTATACTATTTGATACAGGTTGTTGTTGTTGTGTTCTATCTCTCCGCGTTGGACGACGGGTGACAAGCCCCCTGTGAGTGCGGTTCAATTCTGCGGCTGGCAGAAAAGCCACAGGTTATCCAGATTTACGGTGTCCATGGCACCGAACCAAAGAGCTGAAAGCTCAAGTGCTTCTGGATCTGAAAAAAAATTTTGTTTAAAATAAATAAATAATAAAATACAACATAGCAAATGAAATTGCCATAGAAAAACAAGAAAAGAGAGAAGACAGTAACAAAGAGACGATTCAACATGCGCTATTTATTTTGTACCTTTCGACATGGTGCTGGTCTTTAATCAGAAATCTTGAAAAAACAGACAAGGTTAACCTGAAGACGAAACAGATATAATGTGTGATCAATCAATCTGGTTTATATATATACATATATACAGACAGAGAGAGAGAGAGCATTATATGATGAGCAAGGTTTCTGAACAACAAGGCAGTGATCGACTATATATACAGACAGAGAGAGAGAGAGAGCATTATATGATGAGCAAGGTTTCTGAACAACAAGGCAGTGATCGACTATATATACAAAGAGAGAGAGAAGGCGTTATATGATGAGCAAGGTTTCTGAACAACAAGGCAGTGGTCGACTATATATACAGACAGAGAGAGAGAGAGCATTATATGATGAGCAAGGTTTCTGAACAACAAGGCAGTGATCGACTATATATACAAAGAGAGAGAAGGCATTATATGATGGGCAAGGTTTCTGAACAGGAAGGCAGTGATCGACTATATATACAAAGAGAGAGAGAGAGAGCGTTATATGATGAGCAAGGTTTCTGAACAACAAGGCAGTGATCGACTATATATACAGACAGAGAGAGAGAGAGCATTATATGATGAGCAAGGTTTCTGAACAACAAGGCAGTGATCGACTATATATACAAGAGAGAGAAGAGCATTATATGATGAGCAAGGTTTCTGAACAACAAGGCAGTGATCGACTATATATACAAAGAGAGAGAGAGAGCATTATATGATGGGCAAGGTTTCTGAACAAGAAGGCAGTGATCGACTATATATACAGACAGAGAGAGAAGCGTTATATGATGGGCAAGGTTTCTGAACAAGAAGGCGGTGATCGACTATATATACAGACAGAGATAGTTTTAGTTTTAGTCGTCGGATCACCATCACTGCACGTCGAACAAATTAGTCCATAAGTGCTCCGATCTCTCCTCAGTATGTCCATCAGCGTGTGGCGACTAACGACACCGGTTCTTTGTTGGTTTACAATTCTTCTTTGTCTGCCAGCATAGCGTTCTTGTCGAGCTACACCACACTTAACTTTGAGTTCTTGCAGTCTGGTTAGTGTTGTGGATGCACCGCTATTACGTGAATCATGTACACGCCCTCTCTCCCTTAAGGAATTTATAATATCAGCCTGGTCCATTGCTCGTCCGCTTTGGACAGCAGCCATACCTGCAAGCCTATCCGCACGTTCATTCCCCTTACACCTGCATGCCCTGGTACAAAAATAAAACTGATCTTTGTCAGCTTAGACCTCCCCAGCGATTCTATCCAATGTCTCCTAGCCCATCCTGTTTCAATCTTCCTGAGCATACTCATTGAGTCACTGAGAAAACATGCATGGATAAAAGTCTGTGATTCTAGCCAAATCATCGCTTTGGTAACCGCCATGATTTCCATAGTGAGACTGCTTGTAGTCACGGCAAAACCACCACTGTCTTCCATCACAACATCACCTCCGACCTGAGCAGTGAAAGCCCACGAGCTCCGCACATGTCGATCACCGAACCATCCGTATAAATGATTACATCATGCTCAGATGCGTTCTCAGAAATTAATGCCTGAACCTCTGCCTCCACAACAAGTGGGTTGTGTTGCCTGCATTCTTTATCAAGTTCGATGCATACAGAAAAGGATGTAGCGATTGCTCTTGCACTGGTATCCATTCTTCACCGGGATCAATGTCTTCAAGTGTACACACCTGTTCAATACAGTCATCGGCCTGACCCATCCAAGATTTTCCTCTTTTAACCTATTTCCTTTTTGTCTCTTTATTTCCAAGTGCAGAGGATGTTGTGTGTCAGCATTGACTCGAAGGTATGCTCGTGCACGGCTCATCAGTATTCTATACTCCATAGTAGGATAGTCAAGGAGATAGCGCATCGCCCTGCACGACGTGTCTTTAGTGCAACCAAGTATAATGCGCATCGCCTCGTTCTGTATTCTTTCCAGTCGTTCTATCTGACTATGACTGAGAGTCAGGATCGCCAGCGCATACTCAAGCACAGAAAGGACCAGACCCTGGTATAAAATACAAAGATGGCGCTGTTCACAATCCGCCGCAGCCATTACCCTCATCGCCAGCAAACCTTTCCTCGCCTTCATTATCACATGAGCTATGTGTTCCGTAAAAGCTAGACTACGATCAAAACGCAACCCCAGGTATTTCATAGACTGAGATCGCTCCACTACCTCTGAACACAAAACCACAGATGGTGTTGGAGTGTTGACGATGTGGTTGTTTAAAGAGAACCATGTCACCGCTGCTTTTGTGGGGTTGACCAATGCTCCTGCTTCAACGCACCATCTACCTATGCGGTCGAGTTCTGACTGAAGTTCCTCCACAAGCTGTTCTCTATCCTTGCCCTGACGATACACAACACATCATCTGCATATGACATTGTCCTTCCTCTACCCGTGATCTGCTCTTTTGTGATGCTCACAGTATAGGCATTGAACAACACCGGAGATAATGGTGACCCCTGTGGTAAGCCAGGGTGGATTGTTGTTGCCGATGACGCCCAACTGCCACATTTAAACACTATCTTTCGCTGGAAGAGGGCAGCAAAGATCCAATGGAGGAGGAATGGGCTGATATTGAGTTCAGTTAGCTGCACCATTAAAAATGCAACGGCACTCTATTATAGGCATCTTCAAGGTCAATTGCAGCAGCACATGTCTCAATGCCCGAGTGAAAACCCTCATAGACATCGTAGGCGAACACCGCTGCGTTACGCCATGTCTCTCTATATGGACAGTACCCTCCAAGGGTGGGTGGAAGGAGACGTAACCTCTCTAGTTGGCAGGATATTTTTCTGGCAATTATTTTCTCCAACAACTTGCCTATTGTATTCTGCATGGTGATTACCCGATAGCCCTGAATTTTGTGTGGTCTTTGCCAGGCTTCGGCAGAGGTACCAGGTAGCTGTGCAACCATTCTTCGTTGATTATTGCAGTCGTAATGCTTTTGTTGTAGATGCCAGCCAGTTCTTCCCACTCCCATCAGACAACCCGTCAATGTCACCATATCGTATGCCATCTGGACCAGGTGCACTGTTTTTGCTCTCCGTACAGCATCCTTGATTTCCTCCACCGTCACCAAATCATCTACATCTAATTCCTGGTTCTTACATTTAGCTGCAATGGATTGTCTTGCAGTGTTTCGTCCTACAATGTCTTTCTGGTCACTCTGCTCTAAATAGTGCGCAAACAGAGCCCTACCCTTGTTTTCATCTGTCCTCTGCCATGTAAGATCCAAGCTCTGAAGTCAATAACACACCGATTCTTTACTGTACCATTCATACTTCTGTGCAATCGCCAGAACAGATTCAACGATTTGTCATTGCCCACACGTTGACAGAACTCAGCCCACTTCTCACTTTTACCATCCTTGCAATAGCTTTGAAACACCCTGTTTTATTATTCATTTCTTGTTTCAACTGCAAGATGTCAGCAGGATGGGTAGTTCCATTTTCCTGGCAGTTTGCCACCTCCTAACAGCACACCGCTTGTCTATCCACGCCTTCTCCACCTCGTCATCCCACCATGGTGGCTGTTCCCAACGTTTACTACTGTTGGTGTGCTTGCCTCGTTTGACACACCTTATTCTACTGATAACATCTTGCCCTGTGGTGTCGTACTGGAAAGAGTGCGTTACTGGCCTGTGTTGTTTTGATCTACCTTTGTTCACCAGTATGATGCACGGACGGTGGTCACTGCCATGGTACCCTAAAATCCCCCATCTGCACACAGCAGTGAGTGTAGGGGATACAAGTGCCAAATCAATAACACTATCCTCATCTCCTGGGCGACTCGCAATTCTAGTGACACCGCTGGTATTGATGCACACCAATTCCGTGGTCTCAAGTGCTAGTTCGAGATCTTCTCCCTGTGTATTCGAGGAAATGTTGCCCCATGATCTACCCTTTGCGTTGAAATCACCACAGAAAATGATATTATTGCTCTCATGACTTATAATATCACTCAAACACTGCCATTTCTGTGTGTCCACTTTCGCATTACAGGCATACACGTTGACCAGCACAAACGGTTTATCAGACTGGACTTTAATCGCCTGAAGTTGCAATTCGTCATCATCCCATCGAGACATGTCTACTTCCGACACATCAATGCTATTACGGACTAGAATTGCTAGACCCAAATGTCTTCTGTTGTAGTAACATTTGAAACCCGTCATACGTAGTACACCACCATCGCCCAGTCGCGTTTCTTGAAGAGCTACGATGTCTGCTCTGTATACAAGGGTTTCAAGAATTAGCCCGCGTTGATGCGCACTTGCACAGTTCCAGTAGACAATGCGTATATTATTGAGACCCAAGCGGACGTATTTAAGCCGTGTACGTCGTGCGCCTGCTCGCCGACCCTGCCTTGGCCTTCGTCCTTTTGTTTCTACGTTTGATCGTAACGTTATTGTAATCGACGTCCGCCATCTTGAACTGATCGAAAACCAAAACAAACCGTCACCACACGCAAAACACACACTGAGAAAATTTCAGCACAGATGCACGAAACTCCGTAGCACCGGCGAAGATCCTCAAGGAATGGACTTCCTATTCACTTTGCATAGCTATCTGCATATGAAATTAACCATCCATCTTAGACGAAATATTAGCACCGCACAAAAACAACACTTTGCCCATACAGACAGAGAGAGAGAGAGCATTATATGATGGGCAAGGTTTCTGAACAACAAGGCAGTGATCGACTATATATACAGACAGAGAGAGAGAGAGCATTATATGATGGGCAAGGTTTCTGAACAACAAGGCAGTGATCGACTATATATACAGACAGAGAGAGAGAGAGAGCATTATATGATGGGCAAGGTTTCTGAACAAGAAGGCAGTGGTCGACTATATATACAGACAGAGAGAGAGAGAGCATTATATGATGGGCAAGGTTTCTGAACAACAAGGCAGTGATCGACTATATATACAGACAGAGAGAGAGAGAGAGAGAGCATTATATGATGGGCAAGGTTTCTGAACAAGAAGGCAGTGATCGACTATATATACAAAGAGAGAGAGAGAGCGTTATATGATGGGCACGGTTTCTGAACAAGAAGGCAGTGGTCGACTATATATACAAAGAGAGAGAGAGAGCGTTATATGATGAGCAAGGTTTCTGAACAAGAAGGCAGTGATCGACTATATATACAAAGAGAGAGAGAGAGAGCATTATATGATGGGCAAGGTTTCTGAACAACAAGGCAGTGATCGACTATATATACAGACAGAGAGAGAGAGAGAGAGCATTATATGATGAGCAAGGTTTCTGAACAAGAAGGCAGTGATCGACTATATATACAAAGAGAGAGAGAGAGCGTTATATGATGAGCAAGGTTTCTGAACAAGAAGGCAGTGATCGACTATATATACAAAGAGAGAGAGAGAGAGCGTTATATGATGGGCAAGGTTTCTGAACAAGAAGGCAGTGATCGACTATATATACAGACAGAGAGAGAGAGAGAGCATTATATGATGGGCAAGGTTTCTGAACAAGAAGGCAGTGATCGACTATATATACAAAGAGAGAGAGAGAGCGTTATATGATGGGCAAGGTTTCTGAACAAGAAGGCAGTGATCGACTATATATACAGACAGAGAGCATTATATGATGAGCAAGGTTTCTGAACAACAAGGCAGTGATCGACTATATATACAGACAGAGAGAGAGAGAGAGAGCGTTATATGATGGGCAAGGTTTCTGAACAACAAGGCAGTGATCGACTATATATACAGACAGAGAGAGAGAGAGAGCATTATATGATGGGCAAGGTTTCTGAACAACAAGGCAGTGATCGACTATATATACAAAGAGAGAGAGAGAGCATTATATGATGGGCAAGGTTTCTGAACAACAAGGCAGTGATCGACTATATATACAAAGAGAGAGAGAGAGCGTTATATGATGAGCAAGGTTTCTGAACAAGAAGGCAGTGATCGACTATATATACAAAGAGAGAGAGAGAGCATTATATGATGGGCAAGGTTTCTGAACAACAAGGCAGTGATCGACTATATATACAAAGAGAGAGAGAGAGAGCGTTATATGATGAGCAAGGTTTCTGAACAAGAAGGCAGTGATCGACTATATATACAAAGAGAGAGAGAGAGAGCGTTATATGATGGGCAAGGTTTCTGAACAAGAAGGCAGTGGTCGACTATATATACAAAGAGAGAGAGAGAGCGTTATATGATGGGCACGGTTTCTGAACAAGAAGGCAGTGATCGACTATATATACAAAGAGAGAGAGAGAGAGCATTATATGATGGGCAAGGTTTCTGAACAAGAAGGCAGTGATCGACTATATATACAAAGAGAGAGAGAGAGCGTTATATGATGGGCAAGGTTTCTGAACAAGAAGGCAGTGATCGACTATATATACAGACAGAGAGCATTATATGATGAGCAAGGTTTCTGAACAACAAGGCAGTGATCGACTATATATACAGACAGAGAGAGAGAGAGAGCGTTATATGATGGGCAAGGTTTCTGAACAACAAGGCAGTGATCGACTATATATACAGACAGAGAGAGAGAGAGCGTTATATGATGGGCTAGGTTTCTGAACAACAAGGCAGTGATCGACTATATATACAGACAGAGAGAGAGAGAGCGTTATATGATGGGCAAGGTTTCTGAACAACAAGGCAGTGATCGACTATATATACAAAGAGAGAGAGAGAGAGCGTTATATGATGGGCAAGGTTTCTGAACAAGAAGGCAGTGATCGACTATATATACAAAGAGAGAGAGAGAGAGCGTTATATGATGGGCAAGGTTTCTGAACAAGAAGGCAGTGATCGACTATATATACAGACAGAGAGCATTATATGATGAGCAAGGTTTCTGAACAACAAGGCAGTGATCGACTATATATACAGACAGAGAGAGAGAGAGCGTTATATGATGGGCAAGGTTTCTGAACAACAAGGCAGTGATCGACTATATATACAGACAGAGAGAGAGAGAGCGTTATATGATGGGCTAGGTTTCTGAACAACAAGGCAGTGATCGACTATATATACAAAGAGAGAGAGAGAGAGCGTTATATGATGGGCAAGGTTTCTGAACAACAAGGCAGTGATCGACTATATATACAGACAGAGAGAGAGAGAGAGAGCGTTATATGATGGGCAAGGTTTCTGAACAAGAAGGCAGTGATCGACTATATATACAAAGAGAGAGAGAGAGCATTATATGATGAGCAAGGTTTCTGAACAAGAAGGCAGTGATCGACTATATATACAAAGAGAGAGAGAGAGCGTTATATGATGGGCAAGGTTTCTGAACAACAAGGCAGTGGTCGTCTAAGATGACGGTGGCAACAGAATATTAAAGAAATATTGAACAGGATAATGGAGGAGAAAACTAGCTGCGAGGGCAAAATTATTTTAAAATTAAAATATAATTCGGGCAGATTTTCACAATTTTCAAAGTTACATCGGGGATCCTCGCCGATGCTACAGAAGTTATGTTTAAAAGAGATCACAACACAATTGGTTATTCATTGAAGTGATTTTTTTTTACTGTACCCTTACCTGGCAGTGCCGCAGCGAGTGGACACAGTTTTGGTTGAGCGTGGAAAAACTCAGCGCGTCGTCATGCTTTCGAATGTGAGCTGATCGGAATTTCTTTCATTTTTCTTTTCTCTAATCCTGTTTTGCCCTCACATCGACAGGATAACAAGATATTTCTAAAACATGCTTTCGTGTGTGCTTCATAAGCAATGTTTACGTCGCCTCTATTTTCTCTGTTCACTTTTTACGTTGACGGCCTTTTGCTTCGTTGAAATGTATTAAGTTGCCTATTGGCTCTGTGATGGCTCCCACCTTTTTCCCCTCGATCATGTAGGAGCTACACTTTAAGGTGATATAATTATCTACACCGATGATCTGTCAAACGCGGAATCCGAAGCAGAAGCATGGACAGAGCCGATATCATCAATGCGGTACGCTCTCATTTATGTGACACGAGCGAGTCTCATACACTGAAACAAATTCGAGAATTATGCATTAAGTTTGGACATGCCAGACAGTGTCGTCTTCGATTAGAAGATATATTATTCAGCTTCTCATTGGTACGGTGAGAAAATGGACTTTGGGGTGGCTGCTGCAGCGGAGGATGGAGCACGAATGGGAATGCCCAATGTGCCATGACGTCGATCGCATAACATAACTCGTTATTATCATATTGTCATAACATTGAAGTAGTTTTGACAAATAAAATAAAACGAAGGGTTAGAGAAGATCGTTATGGAAGGAGGCATCGCGACAAGGAGAAGAAGAGGAGGGCCACGGAGAAGATGGATTCAGGGTGGTAACTGATAGTCTGGGCTGTGGAGGCTGGACATCAGGTCTATGAGAGGGAGAAATTCTGAAGTGATATTAGAGTGGCAAAGTTTTGCTCAGGAAAAGATATCGGATGACATCAAACGAGCTGCGCCATTGTTTTATGACGTGTGCTGCACGTTTGAACTTAGCAATATATTGTCTGATAGGACACAAATTTGCATAGATGGACTTCTGGGTAATATTTTGCAAAATCAGAAAACACAGCGAAATAGCACCAGATCATTATCATTAGCTTCTTTCTGTCAGGAGACAATAGGTTTTACCTCACATAGTTTGTTCTGTGCTGAATCACATCGTTTGTTGTATCAATCCGTGCCACAGTTGCTGCATGTGAAACTGGAGCTGATGCAGAGGATAGTTTCTTTGTACTCTGCACTCTCTTTTGTCTCCATATGTGATGATATTTTCCTTATTTTTTAGCCATCCCTCACTGCGGCTTGCCTGTCTTTGGCCAACCACTCCAATTTTTCTTGGTCTATACTGCATGAAGTCAGATCACACTTGCAACTGTCAGTGAAGGTAGTACAGTTGTATTAGACTTATGCTGTCTGGTACCAGTTGTATTAGACTTATGCTGTCTGGTACCAGTTGTATTAGACTTATGCTGTCTGGTACCAGTTGGCATGGACTTATGCTGTCTGGTACCAGTTGTATTAGACTTATGCTGTCTGGTACCAGTTGTATTAGACTTATGCTGTCTGGTACCAGTTGTATTAGACTTATGTTCTGGTACCAGTTGTATTAACTTATGCTGTCTGGACAGTGTGACCTGACCACACATAATGTTCTTTGAATTCCACCATCGCTTTGCAACCCCGACCCCAGCTATCTCGGACGTATGTACACAGCTATAGGGGAAATGGTAAAACAATAGTGATTGTATCATCTCATTCCCACACAGTGCACATTTACTACCCCACACGTGCACATTTACTATCCACACACGTCATTTACTACCCCACACGTGCACATTTACTATCCACACGTGCAATTTATATCCACACACGTGCAAAATTTACTATCCCACACACTGCATTGGACACAATTTTTTTCAGGAGGACCAAAATGAAAAAAATATGGAGAAATGCAGATTTGCATCGAACTGTTTTTTTTCCTTCAAAATTTCATTTTACATCTGGTGGCACTTGCCCCTTCTTGTCTTAATGCAGGACAACCATGCACAGGTGAAATACTTTTCCCACAAGAACACAGGTGCACATACTATTCCACACAGAACACAGGTGCACATACTATTCCACACATAACACATGTGCACATACTATTCCACACAGAACACAGGTGTACATACTATTCCACACAGAACACAGGTGCACATACTATTCCACACAGAACACAGGTGCACATACTATTCCACACAGAACACAGGTGCACATACTATTCCACCATAACACAGGTGAACACTATTCCCGAAACGGGTGCACATACTATTCCACACAGACACAAGTGCACATACTATCCACACATAACACAGGTGCACATACTATTCCAAGAACACAGGTGCACATATGTATTCCACAGAACACAGGTGCACATCTATTCCACACAGTGCACAAGTGCACATACTTTTCCCACACAGAACACAGGTGCACATTATATTCCACACAGAACACAGGTGCACATACTTTTCCCATAGAACACAGGTGCACATACTATTCAACAGAACACATGTACATACTATTCCACAATACATCGGTGCACATACTATTTCCACAGAACACAGGTGCACATACTATTTCAACAGTGCACAGGGTGCACATACTATTCCACACAGACATCAGGTGCACATACTATTCCACACAGTACACAGGTGCACATACTATTCCACACAGACATCGGTGCACATATATTCCAACAGTACACAGGTCACATACTATTCCACACAGACATCGGTGCAATACTATTCCACACAGAACACAGGTGCACATACTATTTTTCCCACACAGTACATCGGTGCACATACTATTCCACGAGAACACGGGGCACATATATTCTACACAGAACACAGGTGCACATACTATTACACACAGTACATCGGTGCACATACTATTCCACAGAACACAGGTGCAATACTATTCCACACAGTACATCGGTGCACATACTTTTCCCACAGAAACAGGTGCACATATTTTCCCACACAGTACATCGGTGCACATACTATTCCAAAAGAACACAGGTGCACCAACGCAATCTCACACAAACACACACTATTTCACACACTCACACAAACACACACCAAACTCCCCCATATGTTCCCACACTACCCTGCTCACATACCCCTGCCCTGCTCACATACACACACTGCCTTGCTCATATACACACATACTTCCCTGTTCACATATACACATAACACACTGCCCTGCTCAATACACACACACTGCCCTGCTCACATCACACACCCCTGCCCTCCCTCACATACACACACTGCCCTGCTCACATACACTGCCCTGCTTCACATACACCCCTGCCCTGCTCACTACACACACTGCCCTGCTCAATATACTGTCCTGCTCACATACACACACTGCCCTGCTACATACAACACTGCCCTGCTCCACATACACATACTGCCCTGCTCATACACACACATAAAAAAAGGTTACGGGGCCTCCGATAACATAGTTACCTGAGGCCAGAAAAAGCATCCACTTAATTTCACCGTTTTCCAATATCGCTCGGCCTTTATCTACAGAAATGGCAACTTATCTACAGAAATGGCAAGCCACCTGCCCAATTGCATACAACACGGAACAAACTCCGTAGTCCGGCAACAATCTTATAGGTTCCAGAAAAATACACTCGTGCACAGAACGGCGTGGTTAAAGTGGTATACACGCAAACCACCCATACACACTAACATACATTCACACACACTCACTCAACCCACACCCACTCACCCCACATATATTTTTACCAAGCAAATATAAACATAACAACAATAAATAACGCCCATCAAACTTCTGCCAAACAGGCGACCTAAATTTTTAAAACGGAACCACTTCACGCCGAGTTTGAGAGTTCCTAGAACGTGTGAGTGTGTGCGCCTGAAAAAAATGCGCTTACTCACAGGCTAGAGTCCATGTTGTTTTTTTAATGAGAAAACGAACGCTCGCTTATTCGTCTTTTGATTCGTCTTATTTTTACTTGAGAAATAGACTGCATAAGCCTTGAAGTCCTTGGGCAAGGTTTTTTTAGATCTAGCTACTCGTTTAGGCACCAGGAAATATAGACTATATAACGAATACATCAGAAGCAGTGTTGGGATAACGTCACGCACCGAATACATTGAAAGGCAACAAATTCAGTAATTTGGACCACAGTCAACTCTATTATTAGGCCTCTGTTCTAAAAATATCACTTTTGTAGAGGGTCTGACATTTTGTGTGTTTCAGTTAACAGTACCGGATATAGATCAGAGTGCCTTGTTATTTTACTTGATTTTGAGTGTATGTAAAATCTCTGAACAGAAATTTAAGGATATGAATTATCAATCAAATATACCAGGTGGTGTAGCCATGATAAACTAGCAACAGATGAAGACACCTCCCTTCCTTCTCAAAAGTAAACTTTCTACACAGCGCAGACAACAAAAGTTAATTATAATCGACAAACGCTGAAATAATGACTTGGGCAAATAAACAAAGCATTCAATAAATCTCACTGTATCAATCTATTGCAGCAGTTTTCCTGAGGAAATATTTCGTTTTGTTGTGGGTCTTAGAACAACCCTGAACTATCTATCAGACGATTTCACTACACGGAATAATCTATTTATAGTGCATTCCTGTTAGTGCATTCCTGCGCAAAAAAAAACTTGTTCACAACAGTACTTGCTATCCAACGTTATTTGCACACAGCCAACTATAAACTCATACGGCCGGCTACTCAGGTAAAAATCTAGTAAATAAGACCACAACTGTCATGTGACCTCACATTCTAGTATTGTTGTATAAAGACAAATTCATTTAAAAAACAAAACAAAATGCTAAATCAATGTTCTATTATGCAACAAGTTCAGTTTAACAATAAGAAATATCAATATTATGAATATTTTTCACCAATAAATAAGCATAGATTCATAGAATTGAGTAAAATTGAAAAAAAAGCTTGCAGTGTTCTATCAAACATATAAAATCCGCCCCCTCCCCCAACTCCAACTAGGTCAGGGTTTTCCCGGCTTGTTACGCGGCCAATATTAAAGTTGGCTGTGGTTATTTGTACATTGGGGCGCACCTGACTACTGAGTATGGAGGCACGGGCGCACTGTGGCGATTGCAATAATATTAGTAAGATGAATTTTGGTTTCAATAAAAGATGAAAACTGAATATTGTGTTTACGAAAAAAACAGAAGCATATTGTTATTAAGAAATACTTGTTCTACTTCTTCTTCTTCTACTTCTTCGTACGCTTCATATCGACCACTTGTTAACCACTCTGTGTGATTTGTATGTGATCTGAGCCTAAGAGCGATTGTACGTTGTGCCAGTTATGCGCCTACAAGTAGGCGAGCTCATCGGATTTCTGCGATGCGTTTTATTTACTAGGGTAGCTTCCCTAAGTTCTACATCAGTCGCCTCTTACGACATGCCTTGTAGGTCACAGTGGTACTATTCTTTGCTTCCTTGCGTGCCCCGGCAAAACACGGGCACTTTTTTTTCTTGATTGACTGATTGTTTCGATCATTCATCATTGCACTTCTGTGAGTAACCATGTGTTCCGATCTCTTTCTTACACAGGAATATCTCAGCGGCAGTGCACGAAATCCGTAGCACCTGCGAGGGCCCAGGGTGTAATTTAAAAGATGGTGACAATATATTGTAGGCATTTTTTATTATTTTTATCTCCGTAATGAATTTTGCTTGGGCAGCAGCTTTCCAGCCTGCTCTTCTCGATTTTGAACTGTCAATGGTTCTTTTACGTGCTCAACTTGAACAATGAACCTATCTTTTATTGTCCGTCTCCGATAGGACTGGGAACTCGATTTCACCTACACTGAGATCAGGGATCTCTGGAAAAATATCACGATGGCTCCACTAGAATGCGAACCGAGTACCTTTAGAACGAGAGGCCGAGTACGGTTAGAAGAGAGGCCGAGTACGGTTAGAGGACGAGAGGCGAGTACAGTTAGAACGAGAGGCCGAGTACAGTTAGAACGAGAGGCGAGTACGGTTAGAACGAGAGGCCGAGTACAGTTAGAACGAGAGGCGAGTACGGTTAGAACGAGAGGCCGAGTACAGTTAGAACGAGAGGCCGAGTACAGTTAGAACGAGAGGCGAGTACCGTTAGAACGAGAGGCGAGTACCGTTAGAATGAGAGGCGAGTACCTTTATAACGAGAGGCGAGTACCTTTATAACAGAGGCGAGTACTTTATAACGAGAAGCGAGTACCTTTATAACGAGAGGCGAGTACCTTTATAACGAGAGGCGAGTACCTTTATAACGAGAGGCGAGTACCGTTAGAACGAGAGGCGAGTACCAGTTAGAATGAGAGGCGAGTAGCCTAAGCCACTACAGGACAGAGGCCTTACATTTCTGAATGATCATCTATCTACCTACCTTACGCCTGCTCACAAACAACATGAGAGGCTGGATGTCAGCTAACCACAGGAGGCTCCAAGCCGGCTGTGGCCAACGATCTTCACACATACGTGCTCCAACACCAACATCAGACTGGTATGTCAGCTACATGGCAACACAGGCATAGTTCAAACACGTGATGAGTTGCCAAATGCGCTCAACCTTGACCTCGTGTTCGATACTAATTTTCTGTGTAGATATTTGCCAAAACGTGTAAATGTTAAGAAACGCAGTGCATCTCTGTGTCAACATGTGCGTTCATGTCTGTTATCACCCTTGGAGATGAGACGCGTAGCATGCAATAGTAGTTCCGAATCATTTTTGTTATACCAAGTTTCATTATCAAATAGACGGCATTCTTGGTTCAGTTTTTCAAATTAAATTAATTTGTTGATATGACCATCAGCATCGTACTTCGGTGAGTAACCATGGCGAAACACGTAAAAACAAAGTACTGTAGTTTTACAAAGTACAAAATCAATAACAATGCACAGCAATGTTTCGACCAAAAGGCCTTTATCAAGCAAAGGATACATCAGAAGTATGTGAGCATCAATCTCTTATTTACACAGGACCATCTCAGCGGAAGTGCACGAAATCGTAGCACCGGCGAGGGTCACTGATGTAATTTTTAAGATGGTGAAAATGCTTGTATAAATTTATTGTAATCTTCTTTAAACACGATTGTTCCTCGTGCAGCGGCTTTACAGCCTACTCGTACAGATTTTCATCTGCCAATGGTTCTTTTACGTGCTGGACAAGAACACGGGGCCTACGTTTTATTATCCGTCTTCGATAGGACTAGAAACTCGATCTCACCTACATTGAGAATCAGGTATCTTTAAGAAATATCACAATCACTCTACGAGGAAATATCACAATCACTCTACGAGGAAATGTCACAATCACTCTACGAGGAAATATCACAATCACTCTGAAATATCACAATCACTGAGGAAATATCACAACATCACGAATGCCTCACGAGGAAATATCACAATACACTGTTACGAGGAAATATCACAATCACTCTACGAGGAAATATCACAATCACTCTACGAGGAAATGTCACAATCACTCTACGAGGAAATATCACAATCACTCTACGAGGAAATATCACAATCACTCTACGAGGAAATATCACAATCACTCGAATTACACGAGGAAATGAACCGAGAACATTTGAATCGAAAGGCGAGCATCTTACCTCCACTCCACAGAGACCACCAGATCTCAGATTAAGATCCACAAACCAGATTCTTCTTCTTCTTTTGTCGTCACACTGTTACCGGGTTGTTGTCCAGTGTTGTGCTTTTCTGTTTTTGTCTTGCGCTGTTCTGGTGGCTTGGGTGATTGTTATTTTTGCTCTTTGATAGGATTCTACTATGCCATCTAACCATCTTTTTCGTGGTCTTCCTCTGCCTTCTTTTCTGGTGCTCTGTTGTAGAAGGCTTTGATACTTGGAGTTTGGATGCCAAAACACTTCATTCTTTGTTTCTCAATGTAATTGGAGCAAGTTTCTGTGCCAACTTTCTTTCTTATGCTGATGTTGGCGACTCTGTCTTTTCTGACAAATCAGATTAAGACCCCAAAGTATATTAATTTATTTCCTGGTTCTGACATTTATCTGCAATGGTTTGTCTGACAGTGTCGCTCTACCATGTCTTTCTTGTCACTCTGCTCTAGAAAGTACACAAACAGAGCCCTCGGTTTCATCTGTCCTCTACCAGGTAAGATCCACGCTCTGGAAGTCAGGAACACACCGATTCTTCATTGTACCATTCATACTTCTGTGACTCCTTCTTCTTCTTCTTCTTTGCGTTCGTTCTTTACGACCAATTTTAATCACTTTTTTGTGATATGTTTGATCTTTGCCAAGAACGTGTATACGTTGCACATTGGTTTGGTAGGTCCCTAAACGCATATATTTCTACACGTTTAGACATGTGCATCCGATTTCATCCAAACCTCCTTAGTCGCCTCTTACGACATGCGTGGCAGGTAACAGTGGTTCTATTCTTTACACCCAAATTTGGGCCCCGGTAACCACTCGGGCGATACTTTTGTGTAATTGTCAGCACAGATTCAATGATGTGTCGTTGTTCACTCGTTTACAGAACTCTGCCCATTTCTCACTTGCATCCGTTTTTGCAAGTGCTTTGAAACGTCCTTTATTATTCATATCTAGATTCAACTGCAGGATGTGACCAGGATGGGTGGTTCCATTTTTCTTGGCGTTTTTACCACTTCCTAACAGCCTACCACATGTCTAACCACACCTTTACATCGTCATCTTACTAGGGAGATTGTTCCCAACACTTTGCTACGTTTGATACGCCTTATCCTACTTACAATGTCATGCCCTGTACTGTCGTACTTGAAAGAATATGTTCTTGACCTGTACTTTCTATATCTACCTTTGTTTACCAGTATGCTGATGGACGTCACTCGATGGTGCCCTAAGATCCCCAATCTGCTCAAAGTAGTAAGTGGAGGAGAGACAAGTGCCAAATCAATCACACTATCCTCTTCTTCTGGTCAATTCTAGTGACACTGTGCTATTGATCAAAACAATTCCTTTGTTTTCAGCCGATCTAATTATATTTTTCTCGTATTTTCTCAAGGTGTGCCCTTTCATATCCTTTCAGTGTATTTTGTTAATCTCTTGGTTCACTTGAATCTTTCTTGTTCTCTCATAGTTTCTCGTTTGTGATTCTCTATCCAGAGCCAACTATAAACTTATCTAGAGTTATCTAGAGTTATCTAGAGTTGGCTGTGCCCTATCATACCATCTCAGTATCTCTATTCTGCGCAGACATCGTTCTCCATGTTTCTGACACATACAGAACAACTATCTTAACAGTGAAGTTATATATTCGAATTTTGGTTCTAATTAACCGCATGATTCCTAGATCCAGAAGTGGTTCACGGAGATGACATACAAATCACATAAAGTGGTTTAACAAGTGATCGATATGGAGCATTCGAAGAAGAAAATGATGTTTTAATTTTGATGTCATTCAAAGTCATCTATGACTCTTCAAAGAAACATATTCGACTAACTCTCTCCCCCGCCATCTTCAACTCTTAAAAAGCTTCAAATGTTACATATATGTTGAGCCAGGCTAACAATGCTTTTGTTACATCCACTACACATCCAGCAGCAACCTACATAAGTCGGTCAATTACCTAAATACATACTTATCATTACTTCAGTTTAAGCCAATGTTAAATATTAAGTACTGGCAGATGTGGTGGTAACATATATCACACAAGACTTCATTTGTCATTCCTTTGTCGTGTGTACAATTTATTATTAATATTTCTTTCTATTTTGTTTTGTTAGCTGTTATCATCATCATCATCAAATAGATCATTGAGACATTGGATAGAATCGCTGGGGAGGTCTAAGCTGACAAAGATCAGTTTTATTTTGTGCCAGGGCATGCAGGTGTAAGGGGAATGAACGTGCGGATAGGCTTGCATGTATGGCTGCTGTCCAAAGCGGACGAGCAATGGACCAGGCTGATATTATAAATTCCTTAAGGGAGAGAGGGCGTGTACATGATTCACGTAATAGCGGTGAATCCACAACACTAACCAGACTGCAAGAACTCAAAGTTAAGTGTGGTGTAGCTCGACAAGAACGCTATGCTGGCAGACAAAGAAGAATTGTAAACCAACAAAGAACCGGTGTCGTTAGTCGCCACACGCTGATGGACATACTGAGGAGAGATCGGAGCACTTATGGACTAATTTGTTCGACGTGCAGTGATGGTGATCCGACGACTAAACTAAACTAAAACTAAATAGCTTGTCCTGAGCAGAACTTTGCCACCCCAACAGTCCTCTGGAATATCTATCTCTCATAGGTCAGATGTCCTGCCTCTGCCTCATGATCAACCCATCAGTTACATCCTGAATCCATCTCCGTGGTCTTCCTCTTCTTCTCTTTGCCCGGATGCCTCCTTCTATAATGGTCTTCTCCAGCCCTTCTTGTCTTTTTATATGTCCAAAATACTTCAATTTTCTCTTTCTTATTTGTAGCATCAGTCAGTTTTCTTAATTGAGTTATTTTGAGAATTGTTCTGTTCTCTGTCAAGATATACGAAGATATACGAAGTTATAAGTATACGAATATACGAGTTCAAGATATACAGACAGATATACGAATATATACGAAGATATACAGAAGTTATACGAGATATACGAGTTATACGAAGATATACGAAGTTATATGAATATACGAAGATATACGAAGATTTCGAAGATATACGAAGTATGAAGATACGAAGTATAGTATGAAGATATACGAAGATATACGAAGTTATACGAAAGATATACGAAAAAGTTATACGAAAGATAAAGTTACGAAGATATACAAGATAGAAGATATACGAAGATATACGAAGATATGTTATACGAAGTATAGAAGATATACGAAGTTATAGAGTTGGATATACGAAGTTATACGAAGATATACGAAGTTATACGAAGATATACGAAGGACTCTTCTGTAACACTTACGTTAGATGTACATTTTTCTTCTTCTTCGAACGGTCCATATCGACCACTTGTTAAACCACTCTTTGTGATTTGTATGTGATCTGAGCCTAGAGCGATTGTACGTTGTGCCAGTTACAAGTAGGCTACGGCATCCAATTTCTGCGACGCTTTTTATTTACTAGGTAGCATCAATAGGCCCCTACCTCAGTTGCATTGTAGGTCTCAGTGGTACTATTCTTTGCTTTCCTTGCAGGTCCCTGCAACACAAGGGGGGGGCGTACATTGTTCTATCTTGACATGACATTTAGATGTACATAGTCTTATTGTGACATACTTAGTAAGGAGATATTGTGACATACTTAGTAGGAGATATTGTGACATACTTAGTAGGAGATATTGTGACATACTTAGTAGGAGATATTGTGACATACTTAGTAGGAGATATTGTGACATACTTAGTAGGAGATATTGTGACATACTTAGTAGGAGATATTGTGACATACTTAGTAGGATATATTGATGACATACTTAGTAGGGAGATATTGTGACATACTTAGTAGGGATATTTTGACATACTTAGTAAGGAGATATTGTGACATACTTAGTAAGGAGATATTGTGACATACTTAGTAGGGATATATTGTGACATACTTAGTAAGGAGATATTGTGACATACTTAGTAAGGAGATATTGTGACATACTTAGTAAGGAGATATTGTGACATACTTAGTAGGGATATATTGTGACATACTTAGTAAGGAGATATTGTGACATACTTAGTAGGGATATATTGTGACATACTTAGTAGGAATATTGTGACATACTTAGTAAGGAGATATTGTGACATACTTAGTAAGGAGATATTGTGACATACTTAGTAGGGATATATTGTGACATACTTAGTAAGGAGATATTGTGACATACTTAGTAGGGAGATATTGTGACATACTTAGTAGGAATATTGTGACATACTTAGTAGGAGATATTGTGACATACTTAGTAGGATATATTGTGACATACTTAGTAGGATATATTGTGATATACTTAGTAGGAGATATTGTGACATACTTAGTAGGGAGATATTGTGACATACTTAGTAAGGAGATATTGTGACATACTTAGTAAGGAGATATTGTGACATACTTAGTAGGGATATATTGTGACATACTTAGTAGGGATATATTGTGACATACTTAGTAGGAATATTTGACATACTTAGTAGGGATATATTGTGACATACTTAGTAGGATATATTGTGACATACTTAGTAGGAATATTGTGACATACTTAGTAGGGATATATTGTGACATACTTAGTAGGAATATTTGACATACTTAGTAGGAATATTGTGACATACTTAGTAGGATATATTGTGACATACTTAGTAGGAATATTGTGACATACTTAGTAAGGAGATATTGTGACATACTTAGTAAGGAGATATTGTGACATACTTAGTAGGGAGATATTGTGACATACTTAGTAGGGAGATATTGTGACATACTTAGTAGGGAGATATTACTGCACTGTCTTGAAATGCTTACAAATACGATCAGTGGAAGTGAAATATTTTTGACACATACCGGAGTAGTCACATAGCAGAAGTTGATCGCAGAAGATCATAAGCGCACCGCCCTGTTTCTGACACATAGCGGAGTAGTGGCATAGCAGAAGTTGATCGCAGAAGGAGGAGGAAACAATTATGGAAGGAATCATTTCTGGAAAACCAGTAAGAGAAAGACCAAGACTTATACAAAATATAATAGATTGCTTGAACAGAACAACCTGATTGAAGATCTGACGCTACGATTGAAGGAAACTTTCAAGGAATGCTGTGTTGGAATAAGTATGCGCATGACAAGCTACTTGATGATGATGATGAACTACTCTAATATAGAATGTGACTCATTAATTTTGTAAAATGGCTGTATTTTGATAACAACAACAAATAATACTGGCAGGGATGTGTTTCTGTTTCCACTTCATATTTCATCTCGTGACTTTGTTGAAATATATCAACAAGATAAGAACTTCTCAAATTATGTATCCGAGCCACACTTATCTATATCTACACAATGCATAAATAATACTTATCTGAATAAATATATCTATATATACAATCAACTTACCAACAACGTTCCAAGAATGACTGACTGTACCGACGTCTGCTCGCGTACTGTGCCGGCCGGTTAACTCGAGGTTTAATCAACTCTAGGCAGCCAGTACTCACGTTGAATTTACCTTCCAGTATTTGTTCCGGGTCAACCACTCGTGCCGTATAAGGTCATGCTGTTGACACTCGATCCAGCAGTGAAGCCTGATTGTCTAAAGTTTCTCTGTCATTCTCTGTCCAGTCTCCTGATTTTACGGTTGTCACAATGTGCGCACGACCTACTTATAACATAAAGTCTACTTGAGAGTAGATCGTGTCTAAACTTCTCATGGCGTGCCTGAAGATAATCTAAACTTCTCATGGCGTGTCTGAAGATAATCTAACTTTCTCATGCTGCCGAAGATAATCTAAACTTTCATGGCGGTCTGGAAGATAATCTAAACTTTCATGGCTGTCTAAGATAATCAAACTTCTCATGGCGTGCCTGAAGATAATCTAAACTTCATGGCGTGCCTGAAGATAATCTAAACTTTCTATGGCTGCCTGAAGATAATCTAAACTTTCTATGGCGTGCCTGGAAGATAATCTAAACTTTCATGGCGTGCCTGAAGATAATCTAAACTTCTCATGTGCCTGGAAGATAATCTAAACTTTCTCATGGCTGCCTGGAAGATAATCTAAACTTTCCAGCAGTGCCTCGATATCTAAACTTTCTCATGGTAGTGTCTGGAAGATAATCTAAACTTTCTCATGGCGTGCCTGGAAGATAATCTAAACTTTCTCATGGCGTGTCTGGAAGATAATCTAAACTTTCTCATGGCGTGCCTGGAAGATAATCTAAACTTTCTCATGGCGTGCCTGGAAGATAATCTAAACTTTCTCATGGCATGCCTGGAAGATAATCTAAACTTTCTCATGGCGTGCCTGGAAGATAATCTAAACTTTCTCATGGCGTGCCTGGAAGATAATCTAAACTTTCTCATGGCGTGTCTGGAAGATAATCTAAACTTTCTCATGGCGTGCCTGGAAGATAATCTAAACTTTCTCATGGCGTGCCTGGAAGATAATCTAAACTTTCTCATGGCGTGTCTGGAAGATAATCTAAACTTTCTCATGGCGTGCCTGGAAGATAATCTAAACTTTCTCATGGCGTGTCTGGAAGATAATCTAAACTTTCTCATGGCGTGCCTGGAAGATAATCTAAACTTTCTCATGGCGTGCCTGGAAGATAATCTAAACTTTCTCATGGCGTGCCTGGAAGATAATGACAATCTCTTTCAACACGTCAATATTCTACTTCTGAAGCCGGAGAAAGCACGCCTGTATGGCGGGAACAATGAAAAAGGAAAGCATCACTTCACGCAAAAATCAGTCAGATGCGCCATAACATGTGCCCTGACTACGCCTGAGTTCATAGCGTAGTTCACACAAAAGATGGACCTCAGAGATAATAGAGGCGACTGAAAGAAACTATCTACGAGCGCATTCTAGGCCCGTTTTAAAATCTCTTCCTGACCTGACGCTGTGAGACAAACAGGATTCGAGAAAGAAAGAAAGAAAAAGTAGTATAGGATGACCGAGACATACCTGAAGAAGAGAGCTGGAGAGTGATACTAAAATGAAAGGATAAACGTGGACATAATTGGAAGGGATGACAAACGAGCGGAAGGGCCGGAAGTTTGATGAAGACCTGTGCTCCGCTGGGAGCTTAAAGATGAAGAAAACAATGTGTTATAAACCTCCCTTTCTCATCACATGACCGAAACATTATTGCTGCCTCTATACAGCAGAGCATGTAAATATATTATACAGCAGAGCATGTCAATATATTATACAGCAGAGCATGTCAATATATTATACAGCAGAGCATCTAAATATATTATACAGCAGAGCATGTAAATATATTATACAGCAGAGCATGTAAATATATTATACAGCAGAGCATGCCAATATATTATACAGCAGAGCATCTAAATATATTATAAAGAAGTCATGGTTCAGAAGCTTTAAGCGGAATTGATAACATCAAAACATTTAGCGCTGACCTCATAATGTTATGAGCCTGTAGCTCGTGTTTTGAGTAAGTCTTCTTGTGTCTCATCTTTACTGAAGTCATGAAGGGATGATCTTCTTGTGTCTCGTTGTTACTATCCACTGAAGTCATGAAGGATGATCTTCTGTGTCTCGTTTTACTATCCACTGAAGTCATGAAGGATGATCTTCTTGTGTCCGTGTTACTATCCACTGAAGTCATGAAGGGATGATCTTCATGTGTCTCGTGTTACTATCCACTGAAGTCATGAAGAGATGGTCTTCTTGTGTCTCGTTTTACTATCCACTGAAGTCATGAAGGGATGATCTTCTTGTGTCTCGTTGTTACTATCCACTGAAGTCATGAAGGGATGATCTTCTTGTGTCTCGTTGTTACTATCCACTGAAGTCATGAAGGGATGATCTTCTTGTGTCTCGTTGTTACTATCCACTGAAGTCATGAAGGGATGATCTTCTTGTGTCTCGTTGTTACTATCCACTGAAGTCATGAAGGGATGATCTTCTTGTGTCTCGTTGTTACTATCCACTGAAGTCATGAAGGGATGATCTTCTTGTGTCTCGTTGTTACTATCCACTGAAGTCATGAAGGGATGATCTTCTTGTGTCTCGTTTACTATCCACTGAAGTCATGAAGGATGGTCTTCTTGTGTCTCGCTGTTACTATCCACTGAAGTCATGAAGGGATGGTCTTTTGTGTCTCAGATGTCACTACCCACTGAAGTCATGAAGGGATGATCTTCTTGTGTCTCGTTGTTACTATCCACTGAAGTCATGAAGAGATGGTCTTCTTGTGTCTCTGTTACTATCCACTGAAGTCATGAAGAGATGATCTTCTTGTGTCTCGTTGTTACTATCCACTGAAGTCATGAAGGGATGATCTTCTTGTGTCTCGTTACTATCCACTGAAGTCATGAAGGGATGATCTTCTTGTGTCTCGTTACTATCCACTGAAGTCATGAAGGGATGTCTAACAGAAGATTGACCCCTATATGGCTCGGTACCTCTACGCAGAAATGGCACGCCACATGCCGAGAGTATTGCACAAAGCACGCACTTTGTAGCTCTGACAACAATCCTGAAAGATCTATGATAAAAAATACACTTACGAATAGAACGATATGGTCCGTGTTCGAACCCACTACATTCAGAAGACAAAAGGTTAACCTCCTCGCCACATATACATCCTCCTCTCATGAAGGGTTGCTGCGTAAAATCAAAGTTATGGTTGAACCAAGAGTGTAGTAGTAGTTGTTTTGAGTCCATGCTGTCGTAGAATCTCCTTGATGTTGTATGTCTATTCCCCTGGCTCTTGGCCTCCCTCATGCCCATAGACCAGATCTTCTGCTCTTGCATACACGCAGTGATAGTTGATTTAGTTTCATTCTCATCGCATGTGTGTTGCCGGGGCTCGCAGGGGGAGCAAAGAATAGTAACACTGTGACCTACAAGAGTCATGTAAGAGACGACTGAGGTAGGGGCCCAGGGAAACTACCCTAGTAAATAAAATGCGTAGCAGAAATCGGATGTGCTGGCCTACTTGTAGGTGCATAGCTGGCACAACGTACAATTGTTCTTACACTCAGATCCCATACAAATCACAAAGAGTGGTTAACAAGTGGTCGATATGAAGCGCTCGAAGAAGTTTCATTCTCATAAGATGACTTGTACATAGAATACCCAAACAACGCTAGAGATGCGATTAAAGTACCAACGGGAAATTCTGTCACAACTATGATGCAGAAATTCAGGCAATCAAGGTGGCAACTGAAAACTGTTGAATACCAGACCCGATCCTCAACCTCTTGTATTTTTGACTGATGCAAAAATCAGCACTCCAAGCACTTCAGTCCAGAAAATTGCCAGGTCTACAGACCCTACTGTCTAAATTGTCCAAGCATCGCAGGGTTGTCTTGCAGTGGATACCCTCTCACTGTGGAATACCAGGAAATGAAACAGCAGACCGATTAAGGAAGGTGCTGCAGGAGAGCAGCCGGATGTGCCAGTTACCTACCACCAAAAGAAAAGGATGATTAAATCAATGAGAAAGCACAAATACCAACACAAGACGATTACTATAATATGAGCAGATTGGAACAAGTTGTGATTCTGCGCCTTAGAACAGGACACAAACGGCTCCGCAGCCACATGTATACAAAATTCAAGATTGGCAATTCAGCCATGTGTACATGTTGACAGGCAAACCAGACTGCAGAGCACATACTTCAAGACTGCCCGAATATGATACACTGAGGCAAACTCACTGGCCTAACGAAACAACACTTGACATAAAACTACACGGACCTCTTGTGAGCTACAAAAGACAGTGAAGTTCATACAAGAGACAACATTGAATATATAGACATATTTCAAGCGAACGAAAGGAAGGAAGGATAAGATGACTGTGGTGAGAGTGAGAAGTCTGCTTAACCAGCGAGCCACTGGAACCATCAGTATACATAACTTCAACATCTGTTAGGGGAGATTGAGCACCTATGTGTCTGCCCAGAGTGCAAAGACGTCGGTTCAGTAACCAGTAAAAACTATGATTGAGCTGGGGTCTCCATGTTAAAGTGAACAAGTTGTTTGTCTTCCGCTCTGAAGGTCGTGGGTTCCAATCCAGTTCGTATCGTTCGGATCACGATGACATTACTTTCTTCTCACTTGAACTATTCTCTCAACCAATCATGGAACTGTATACAACATTTCTAATATCTCAACCAATCAGTGAGCTGCATACAAAACATAAATTATATCAACCAATCAGTGAGCTGCATAAAAAACATAAATTATCTCAACCAATCAGTCAAGGAACTATTTAAAACACATCTATTCTCCCACAACCAATCAGGGAAATATATATATAGCAGAGATATTCGTTCAACCAAACAAGTAAATAATTTTGTTAACAAATTATCCGAGTAAATCAATTTACCAGCAAATTTATTTTATCAACAAATCAAACATCATATCTAGTAGTCAGCAACAAATATAACCACTAATGCAAGACAGACAACACAAATTTATTTTAAATTAAAAAAAGAATTGCATACCAGAATATCATCTTCAGCATAACATCATCATAATGAAATCTTAGGCAAAAATCAACATACTGCGAACCTTTGAAATCAGTGAAGGCATGCCTGTATGGTGGGGGACACTAATACCTTTTGAAGTCAGTGAAGGCATGCCTGTATGGTGGGGGACACTAATACCTTTTGAAGGTCAGTGAAAAGGGATGCCTGTATGGTGGGGGACACTAATAATAAGGAAAGCAGGCCTTCCCGCACAAATCAGAAGCGTTAGTACCATGCGCCCTGAATACGCCTGAATTCATAGTGGGCGAACACAAGAAGAAGAACATACTGCGAAAATGATCATTAAAAACAACAATGATTACACGAAGGAAGGGAAAGTGTGGAGGACTGACTGTCAGCGAGACAGACTCAAAACATTCCCGTAGGCCAAAATTTTGATGTCCTGCTCCTACACGCGTATGGTACCATACACAAGTAGGGGCCTAAGAACATACTGTCGGTCTTGGCAAAGATCAATTATACATCACAATAAGAATTATCAAATTGTTCGTATAGCAACGTACAGTCGGTCTTGCCAAAGATTAATTATACATCACAATAAGAATGATCAAATTGTTCGTATAGCAACGTGCAGTCGGTCGTGGCAAAGATCAATTATACATCACAATAAGAATGATCAAATTGTTCGTATAGCAACGTGCAGTCGGTCTTGGCAAAGATCAATTATACATCACAATAAGAATGATCAAATTGATCGTAAAGAACAAACAAAAACAAACAACATCATAATTAAAGTTCATCTATTGTCCTGGGCGGCTGTAGCTTAGCGTAGCAAGTTCGATCACAATCCGAGCGTACCTGGTTCAAACTCCGCGACTGACAGTTTGGGAGCAAATTTGTGCATGAATATTTATGAAAGGCAAAATAGACGTCACGTTCAGAAAGCAATGGCAAACTACTGAACATATAAGTGATGCATAGAAACTAACCAACTAGTTTACTGTGGTTAATGGTGACATCCTGTATAGGATAAGTCACGATTTTCATTTCCTGTTCTGGACATCGGGCGTTTGGTAATGAGAGAACAGACAGGCTTGTATCAACAGCTTCGATTGTTGGGGATTTGAAGATGGATAAAGGGGATGTTCTTCAATCGCTTCACAACTACCTGTTGGACGAGGACACTAAAATAGATGTTGAATCAATCCAGCTGTTTAATCAGTTTGGAGTTACCCATTGTACAAGTAGAACAAGCCTGAGGGTTAGAGTGAGGAGTGTGTTTAACCAGCGAGCCATGGGAACCATCAGTATGCATACCCTTCAACAACTGTTGGGGGAGAATCAGCGCTTATGGGTCTGCCCGGAGTGCAATGACGTCAGTTTAGTAACCAATAACCACTTAAATTCATCATCGTTCTTTCTTTGAATGTTTTATAATGGACATGTGGCCAAACTAAACCAGTTTTGCAGAAACACTGTACCGAAGTATGTATATTTCAGTGGTAGTTACTGTAATAATATATTTTACATGATAAAGTTTTGCAGAAACACTGTACCGAAGTATGTATATTTCAGTGGTAGTTACTGTAATAATATATTTTACATGATAAAGTTTTGTGGAAACACTGTACCGAAGTATGTATATTTCAGTAGTAGTTACTGTAATAATATATTTTACATGATAAAGTTTTGTGGAAACAATGTACCAAAGTCTGTATTTTGTCTTATAGTGGTAGTCAATGTAATAATATATTTTACATGATAATCTTAGTTTCATGCGAGTTCATGAACACACTATATACTAAGGTTTAATTTGAACGAAATCTACTGGATGCATAAAAGTAATTTTTTGCAGGCAGTTTTATATACCTCATGACCTTACGAATTCCTGTTTACCTAATTGGTAGATAGCTTGATTGATGCAAAAAGCATTTTTTGTTATATAATTTTGCATGAGCACAACAAAATGATAACCAAAGTTTTGAATTTACATTAATACACAAAATGGTGGCGAATGTTTGTAAAGGTGTATCCCTATTACATATTATAAAAAGCAATGTGGTGGCATAGTGAACAAATGATACCTTTCACTTTTATCAATGAAAATAAATGGTGTGTGCATACTTTTATCAATTTTAAGCTGCCAAGGGTTCTCCCTTGACAGACTCACCAACATCAGCATAAGAAAGAAAGTTGGCACAGAACCTTGCTTGAATTACATTGAGAAACAAAGAATGAAGTGGTTCATAGTTTGTATGTACGGTTCCAACTTCACTGCAATGGGTCACCCCATAATTTCTCCGTTCCTGTGCCAACGAAAATCACATGAAATGCTAACAACTGTCTCTGTGTCGTGAACTAATTCCAGAATGAAACAGCCATACCGCCACAAAAAGCAACCAGCACCGTATAAATGTATATGGCCTTTGCTAACGTGTCAACACAAAACTGATCATCACTCAAATTGCAATTCATGTCGAAGGGAACATTAATCATGACAAAATCCAGCTTTCTGCACACACAAAACACTGCACATGGCAGATTTGAGTTGGTTCGTCATAACCGCTGTCCGCATTTTCCAAATACCCACAATCACAAAAACGCAGGTTAACACAGCAAAAGCATTCCATGTAACATTCATAGCTCACAGCGTTGCTAAAGCACTAACTCAGTAGCTCGCAAACGAAACTGGGAATGCAAAGTGGTTTGGCCACTTAATAAGAATGCATCCAAATTCCACAGTATACAAAGTCTTCTACAACAGAAAATCAGGAAGAAGACGCGAGGAAGACCACAAAAAAAGATGGCTAGATGGCATAGCAGAACCCTGTCAAAAAGCAAAAATAATAATCACCCAAGCCACCAGAACAGCTCAAGATAAAAACAGAAAACCACAACACTGGGCAACAACCCGGTAGCAGTGTGATGACAAAAGAAGAAGGAGGGTTCTCCACTAGAGCAGCGCAAGACAAACACAGAACACAGTGTGACAACAAAATAAGAAGGGTTCTCCACTAGAGCAGCGTAAGACAAACACAGAACACAGTGTGACGACAAATGAAGAAGGGTTCTCCATTAGAGCATTGCAGGACAAACACAGACCACAGTGTGACGACAAGATAAGAAGAGAAAGAAGAAGTGTTCTTTTACATGCTCAACTTCAATACAGGATATATATGTTTTATTGTCCATTTCTTATAGAACTAGGAACTTGATCTCACCTACATTGAGATGATGGATCTGTATAAAAATATCCGTAAAACTCCATGCTGGGAATGAACCAAGTATCTTTGAGACAAGAGTCAAGCACCTTGCCTCTACGACTCTGAGACCACAAGCTATATATATATATATATATATATATACATTTCAAATGAACATATTTTATTCAATAAACTAAAGTGATCAGAAAGAAGAAGTAAATAGTTTATATATATATAAATTTCCTTTTTATATGTGTTCCCCCATTTTGGGAATGAACCAAGTACCTTTTTAGCGAGAGGTGAGAACCCTACCTCTGTGCTACATCACAAGCTACACACACACACACACACATATATATATTTCAAATGAATATATTTTGTTAACTCTTAGTGGACCAGTGCAAAATCCCCATTTTTACAAGCCATATTTTAATTATACATTTGTAAACAGACAGCTGTCATTAGTTTTATTATAAAGCTTTTATTTGTTATATATGGAACATCTAACATTTATCAAAAGTGTTTAGAATTGAATGCATTGTTTAATTACTTTAGTGAAGTATTTCTACATATGAAAAGCAACATGTCAATTTAGTAAGACGGAAAACAAAATATACTAGCACGAGGGCAAAAATGTCAGTTGCCACTCAATTTAAATTAATCTTATACATCTGCAAGACATCAAATGTATTTCTATTCATACTACATGCATATTTACACAAATCCATGTCAGGTTTGATGAATAAATAAAATAAATTTTTACAGTATTTATGTCCAAAGATGCGGCCATTATTTCAAGTTGAAATTGTGTATGAACAAATCAGTTGTTGAATTGTTTGCAGATTGTATCACAATTTACTAAACTAAAATCTAAACTAAAAGATGGACTGGAATATAAGTTTACTACAACTGTTTTACTATCGGAATAAAATATGACCTTTAGCATGGCTTCTGTAGAAAGGTGTCCAACTCAAAGCCACATAGTGTGGTATTTGGTTCACACAGAGTTAATATGCTCTAGCATTGGTGTTGTTTCTACCAAGTTTCTAATAGTCTCATTTTTAATCTTATTTCTCCTTGTTATTCTCACAATTTTCTAGGGCATTTCATCTCGTAGTTTTAATTTTTTTTCATTTACTGTGTAAGTGTCCAATTTTAGCAGTGGTAGCATCAAGTTGGAATGAAGATCATATTAAATAAGGCTTGTTTTGTGTGTAAATTCACACAATCACAAAAGGTAAAAGATGGACATGGATAGGACAAATCATCATCAAATAGCTTGTTCTGAGCAGAACTTTGCAACCCTAACAGTCCTTCTGAATTTCTCTCTCTCATAGGCCAGAAGTTCCGCCTCTGCAGTCGTCATGCTCAAGTCATTAGTTACATCCTGAATCCATCTTCTCTGTGGTCTTCCTCTTCTCCTCTGTGTTGGGATGCCTCCTTCCATAATAGTCTCCAACACTTCTTGTCTTTTTATATATTTGAAATACTTCAATTTTTTTATTTGTAGCATCAACCAGTTTTCTTTGATTGTGAGTTCTTTCTAGATATATATTGTTCTCTTCTCTGTTCATGATACATGGAGGACTCTTCCAAAGGATATGAACTCAGAAGTAGTCCAGAACAATCATGAGAACTACCACACATTGGACTTCAGACAGAAGAAGAAGGGGCAGACCAAACACATTCTGCAGAAGAATAGTGGAGAATGTGCATAGTTTAGGTCAGTTATGAGGCTTCCTGTGAATGATAGTCACAGACCGAGCACGATAAAAGATTTTGTTGCAGCCGTAACTAGGTGCACATGGCCAAGTAAGAGAAGATGTTTGGGGCTAGCATCATAATCCTTTAAGTCGGGCCGAATGGATTAGAGAGTGGGCTCCCATCCGGGAGAGACAGGTTCAATCCCCAGTACGACTAAAGTTTTTTTTGTATGGGGCATACAAAATTATAACTTGAACAGTTTCGCAGTGACTGCACTAGCCATTAAATTCCTCCGGCTCATGCCCCCTGTCCTACACCCCCCTACAAAAGTGGCAGCACAGGCAGTGAAGACAGTGTTTTAATACATGCTTTGGAATAAGGTTCATACATGGAAGTAAACTTGAATAGTGGTCCCATGTTTTAATATGAAAATGGAAGAATGATGATTTTGTACACTGCATGTATTCATATTTAGTTATTAAGTTAACAATTAAACATCTGTAACATAAGAATGGTAAATTTGCAAGCTGCACTTATTCAGAAATGTAAATAATCTTTTCTGCAACAGCTTGATATTAAAGAGAGTTAACTATTAAATAACATAAAAACAATGAAAATTAAATATTTTGTACACATCAAACGACACGAGTGCCTAGAGAAAATAATTTTGGAGGGAATGGTGCATAGAAGAAGAATGAGAGGAAGACCTAGAAGATGATGGGTGCAAGGTGCCATTGACGATCTGAGAATGACTGCTGCTGACGCCGGCAAACTTGCACAGAACAGAGAGGTTTTCAGGACTGCTCTCATGTGAGCCAAGTTCTGGAAGGGACAAGCTACTTGATGATGATGATGAAATAATCTTAGGACAATACTGCTGATCTAAAGGGTTTAAAGCTGAAGGATTGACTTCATTGCAATGGATTTGATCCCATATGGCCGGTCCTCTCTGCAGAGATGACACACCACCTGCCGAGAGTATTTGAGTCCATGACCTTCAGAGCGCACAGCACATGCTTAACCATTATTCACGTAGAACCCCCCCCAATACAGCTGACAATGGAATGATACATAGATACTTCATATGACAATAGAACTGATAGGACAACATTATATACATCTCCCTATGACAATAGAAAGATATATACATCTCACTATGACAATAGAAAGATATATACATCTCACTATGACAATAGAAAGATATAGCATCTCATGACAATAGAACGATACATGCATCTCCCTATGACAATAGAATGATACATACATCTCACTATGACAATAGAAAGATATATACATCTCACTATGACAATAGAATGATACATACATACATCTCCCTATGACAATAGAAAGATACATACATCTCACTATGACAATAGAATGATACATACATCTCACTATGACAATAGAAAGATATATACATCTCACTATGACAATAGAATGATACATACATCTCACTATGACAATAGAATGATACATACATCTCACTATGACAATAGAACGATACATACATCTCACTATGACAATAGAAAGATACATACATCTCCCTATGACAATAGAATGATACATACATCTCACTATGACAATAGAAAGATACATACATCTCCCTATGACAATAGAATGATACATACATCTCTATGACAATGAAAATACATACATCTCCCTATGACAATAGAATGATACATACATCTCACTATGACAATAGAATGATATATACATCTCACTATGACAATAGAACGATACATACATCTCACTATGACAATAGAAAGATACATACATCTCCCTATGACAATGCATGTGACAAGGCAAGAGAAATAAAAAATAGAAGGGAAAATAAAAACTACAACAACAAAGTCAAGGGAAAGAAAACAAGAAACTATGACAGATGGGTAACTTTAAAGAAAGTATGGTTGAAGATGAGAGCCGCGGTAGCGTAGTTGTTAGTGAACTCGCTTCTCAAGGCTGGTGGTCCGGGTTCAGCTCCCATAGTGGGCGTGGAATTTTTCCCGACCGCGACGGCTCTCAGATCAACCCAGCCTCAACTGGGTACCAGACATGCTCTGGGAAAGTAAAGGTGGCCGGTGTGATGCTGACCACATCACCCATTGTGTGCCGACGGTCAATGAAAAATACAGGCCTAACACTGTATTGCCCTATATACCCCAAGGTCTGAAAGGGTTCCTTTACTTTTTTTATGGTTGAAGATACACACAAAAATGTACTTATATCTTTGACATTGGGGTCCCAGATAGAGAAATTGATAACACATGATGTGCTAGTAGAGTACCATGGAAAGTCTGTGGTTCTACGCCAGTTAGGGCCAAACAAATTTAGTGAGTACACGGAATGCAGTTGGACTACAGTAAACCTTGATTCCCTTACAAGAATATTTAAATTACAAGTACCTCTGAAGTTGGAGTAAAGCTCTATCTGAATAGCAAGGGACATTTGTGATAAGGAATGCAAGCCTTTAAGCAAACTTCAGTCAGAAGCTCAATATCAGGTGCTATGACTATATTTTGGACCTATACACAAATATACATGACACTAACAAAAGCATTCGGAAGAGAAAGGTTGAAGGAAACAAGCAATATAATTTGGAGGGAAGAATTCATTAAAAGTTGGGACAAGGGAACAGGTTAAAAGAATGCATCACCAAGGCAATGGATATGAAGTGTTGGAGATCCGATGCAACCGAGCTTTGATGTGCAGATCCCATGTAGTCGATCAATGTTGGTTAGTTCTCTTGATCTGCATCATCGGACACTGGACAAATCCGTACATCTTCCAATGCAGGTCATCTCTGTATTTCAGCTCGGACTTTAGCCTAGTGATGTTGAATTAATCAAACATACTCACAGATGTGCTATTTTGAAAGTATGTGTCTACTTATGGGGACATTTTATAGATACATGATCAGATGGGTTTATTTACAGAACATGGAGATATATAAGTAGATGAGATCATTTGACAAACGATAAATTTACACATAGAACATTTGACAAGCAATCAATTTACAGATAGATCATTTGAGAGAAAAAATGATAAATTTACAGATAGATCATTTGACAAACGATAAATTTACACATAGAACATTTGACAAGCAATCAATCTACACATAGATCATTTGAGAGAAAAAATGATAAATTTACAGATAGATCATTTGATAAACGATAAATTTACACATAGAACATTTGACAAGCAATCAATCTACAGATAGATCATTTGAGAGAAAAAAATGATAAATTTACAGATAGATCATTTGACAAACGATAAATTTACACATAGAACATTTGACAAGCAATAAATCTACAGATAGATCATTTGAGAGAAAAAATGATAAATTTACAGATAGATCATTTGATAAGCGATAAATTTACACATAGAACATTTGACAAGCAATAAGTTTACAGATAGATCATTTGAGAGAAAAAATGATAAAGTTACAGATAGATCATTTGACCAAACATAAAGATAGTATATTGTATTCACATAAAAATGATGCAATAAAATTAACAGAAATAATTTAGAACATCACAGGTATCAATAATCCATTTTGTGTAGACATAACAAATGCATTACGTTTGTAGATCAGGAAAAAGCCTTCAACCGCGTAGACAGACACAAGTTGTGGAAAGTATTGTCAAACTATGGGGTTAATGACCACCTAATTAACCTATGCAAGAGCATCTATATAAACAGCCAGTGTATGGTTAGAACAAACACAGATCTATCAGAAAAGTTTCTCGTTGGGTCAGGTATAAGACAAGGATGCGTATTATCACCACTGCTGTTCAACACATATATAGATCAAATTTGTAAAATAGTTAACACCAGCGAAGGGAATAACCTTGGGGAACTCTTAAATGAATTTATTTTTGCTGACGATCATATCAAGAAAACTTATCAACACCAGAAAAACAGCTACAGCAACACATTAACAGACTCCAGTTAACATGTAATGAATACAATATGAGAATAAATATCGACAAAACCGAAGTAATGACATTCGTTAGAAAGTAAAAAAACTACCAATATCTCCATCGACAATCGCTCATTAAAACAAGTCAAAGGCTTTACATACCTAGGGAGCATTTTTTTCAGCAAATGGAAGAATAACTAACGAAATCCAAAACAGATGCAACAAAGCAAATCAAATAATAGGACCGCCCGAGTGGTTACCGGGGCCCAAATTTGGGGTGTAAAGAATAGAACCACTGTTACCTGCCATGCATGTCGTAAGAGGCGATAAGGAGGTTTGGCTGAAATCGGATGCATGTGTCCTAAGCGTGTAGAAGTCTATGCGTTTAGGGGCCTACTAAACCAATGTGCAACGTATACACGTTCTTGGCAAAGATCAAACGTATCACAAAGAGTGATTAAAATTGGTCATAAAGAACGAACGAAAGAAGAAATAATAGGACAAATGGCCAATTTTAAAATGCAAACATGTCACCATGAACACAAAAAGAGCATTGTTTAACAGAATCTTTTTTCCAACATTCTGCTATCAGTGCCAAACATGGATGCTGACATCAAATGATAGAAGAAAGTTGGTCATGACAGAGATGAAGTGTCTCTGCAGAATGCTAGGGGTAACAGGAAGAGACCGTTTAGAAATGAAGAAAGAGGGAAAAATAGGTACATTATCAATACTGAACTTCATCAAGAAACAATAAATGAAATGGTTCTGCCACATAAGCAGATTACCAACAGACAATGCACCTCAAAGAGCAATGTTACATATGGATACATAAAAAGCAAAAGGCGGCCATGCAAAAGGTAGATCTCAGAGATAACAGAGGCGACGAAAGATACTATTTATGAAGCACACACAAAAGCTTCTTCTAGAAATCGCTTCTTATCTTGACGTTGTGAGGCAAAACAGGATTGGAGAAAAGAAAGAGAAGAAAGATAATAAACAATAATAATAGTAATGAATTTAACAAGCACAGAGAAAGTATATATCCTTTTTACATATGAATAGTTTAGTTTTAGTTTAGTTATCGAATCATTATCACTGCATGTCGAACCAATTAGTCCATACGTGAACGATCTCCTCAGTTTGTCTCAGCGAGTGGCGACTAACGACACCGGTTCTTTGTTGGTTTATTCTTCTTTGTCTACCAGTATATTGCTCTTGTCTAGCTACACCACATTTGACTTGGAATTCTTGCAGTCTGGTTAGTGTTGTAGATTCATTACTATTACTTGAATCATTTACATGTTTTTTCTTCCTTAGGGAATTCAGAATATCAGCCTGGTCCATTGCTTTTTTACAGCAGCCATACCTGCAAGCCTATCGGCGCTTTCATATTCCCTTACACCTGCATGCCTCGGCACAAAAACAAAACTGATTTTTTCAGCATAGAACCCCTCAGCGACTCCAACCATTGTCTCCAAGCCCAGCCTGTTTCAATCTTCCTGAGCATACTTATCGAGTCTCTGAGCATACTTATGGAGTCTCTGAGCATACTTATCGAGTCCCTGAGCATACTTATCGAGTCCCTGAGAAAACATGCATGGATTCTATAAATATGAATAAAGTACATAGAAAGACCATCATTTTGATATATAATTTCTGACTCTACATCAGAGCTGTCCAACATTTGTACGTATTAGGTTGCATCTAACTGATGGGTGTGCAGACGTATGTATTATGTCACATCTAACTGATGGGTGTGCAGACGTATGTATTATGTCACATCTAACTGATGGGTGTGCAGACGTATGTATTATGTCACATCTAACTGATGGGTGTGCAGACGTATGTATTATGTCACATCTAACTGATGGGTGTGCAGACGTATGTATTATGTCACATCTAACTGATGGGTGTGCAGACGTATGTATTATGTCACATCTAACTGATGGGTGTGCAGACCTATAAATTAGGTTGCAACTAACTGATGGGTGTGCAGACGTATATATTATGTCTATTATGTCACATCTAACTGATGAATGCACAGACCTATGTATTAGTTTGCATCTAAGTGATGGGTGTGCAGAAGCGAGCGCCATGTGATGATTACAATACTATTACTACTACTAATCTTCATTCCGGGACACATGGGTGTTGTTGGCAATGAGAGAACAGACAGGCTGGCTGGATCTGCCACCATATCAGGGGGTCAGCCAATAGATAAAGCTGACATCCTGAATGCTCTAGTAGAGTGTGACTGCGCAGAGGATTTTCATTTAAAGCAATTCACGTCAACTGCTAGATTGCAAGAGCAAGTAAAGAACGACACAACAGGTATATGAGTAGGCTCATCAATCAAAATCAAACTGTCAGTCACTAGATGCTGTTGGAGATATTCAAAGGAAATTATAGCACCTATGGAAATGTCCAGAGTGCAATAAAGATATTCAAAGCTAACACTGTACTACTAATAAAAACGAGAGTAATGTTAATATAGTTGGGATTTAAACTCTTTCTCCAGTGAAAAAGCAAAAAGTGAGGTTAGTGGGGGGCATTAGAATCGTGACAAAATAAAACAAGATTGCAAAAGTGGGAAGATCGTGTTCATGTGAGTGCTAAGAAAAAAATGGAGAAAGAAGTTAGTTTTCTTAAAATTTGAATAATGTTAAAGTCAGCCGAGTAAAAGATGGTGCCATGAATGTGCAACATGGGCGGCATTGCGTCCACGGAAATTACGCTGGACAGCGCTGCGCTACATAAAAACTGAACCACTTCCACACAAGCTGTCTATACAGAATACTAAAAATAAACTGGCAGGACAAAATTCCAGATACCAAAGTCCTTACAAGAGCAAAGATCCCAAGTGTCAACACCCTGTCAACACACAGAAGGCCCAAGTGAGATGGGTCTGTCACATTGCTCGGATGCCTGATAAACACATCCCAAAACAGTTGATGTATGGTGAGCTTGAAGGGGGCAGACGTTCAGCTCATGGAAAAAAAATTTAAAGACACTCTTAAAGTGTGTCTGAAACGCTTCGATACAGACACCATGTGCTGGGACTCCATGGCACAAGATCGCCAAATGTAGCGCTGTAACAACACAAGAGAAACCCGCATAGCTGAGAACCGTCGTGCCGTTGAAGCACAAAGAAAACGCTGGACGAAAAGACAGAACACACAACACCCACATCTCTAACCTTGATCATATATGCACCACATGTGGTAGGGGATTGTGTTCTAGGATTGGACTCTGTAGTCACCTCCGCACACACCAGATTGGTGCAGCAGCACACATCTGAGACTGTTATCATCATCGCTTGCGATGGACGGCTATTATTATTAGTATTACATCAAATAAAAAATGCCATGGGTCACCAATATTTTCTGAATCTTAGTCTGATTTCATTATTATCATACTAAGTCGAAGATTGTCTGTAACAGACCTTCACATAAAATGTTGACTATAATATATCGCAACACCAAAGGTTGACTTCTTCTACGATCAACTTCTGCTATGCAACTAATTCGGTAAGTGTCATAAACAGTGTGGTGCGCTTGAGGTCTTCCTGATCCCCATAGTTTATTTTGTAGGGTTGATTCTGTTGGCCAGATTTCCATTCTCACATTGCTCAGACTGGGGCAGTCTTGCAGGATGTGCTCTGGGGACTGTTTTGGTGCTCCACAGGTGCAGGCAGCCGAGTCCCTGAAATCGCAGTGTCCCGTTCTTAGTCTGAACAAGGTTGACATCAAAAGTTGACAAATAGATTTCCATATCAAAGGTGGTCTGCCGCAGATTTCCAATTGACCATCAGGTATAACAGATTTCCACATCAAATGTTGGCAGTTACCTCTAAGGTTGGAGTAAAGCTGGACTGAATGACGAGGGACACTGGTGATAAGGAAAGTAAGCCTTCATTCAAAAATCGGGCACATGTACCATATTAGGCGACATGACTATTCCAGAATTTATACTGGGACAGCAAAAACAACAAATAAGACCATCAATTCTGTTGTTTTGCTGTTGCTATTAATAAAAAGATACAATATTTCTCCCAACCGTGTGCTAACTCTTTCCATGCCAATCGCTGCACACTGCACCACAGCGCAATGCTGTTGAACACCATTCGCGTATACTCGCCATGTGAGTTGTTCCCCCTTATACAAGTATTTCTAGTTTTACTTCTATAACTTTTTAACATTGTTATTCTAATAGGTTGTCCAGTTTTCTTCAAATTAGTATATAATAAGATCCTCCTTCCTTTCGTTCGCTTGAAATATTGTCTATATATTCAATGTTGTCTCTTGTATTCTTCCTTCCTTTCGTTCACTTGAAATATTGTCTATATATTCAATGTTGTCTCTTGTATCCTTCCTTCCTTTTGTTCGCTTGAAATATTGTCTATATATTCAATGTTGTCTCTTGTATCCTTCCTTCCTTTCATTTGCTTGAAATATTGTCTATATATTCAATGTTGTCTCTTGTATAAACTTCACTGTCTTTTGTAGCTCCCACAGAGGTCCGTGTAGTTTTATGTCCAGTGTTGTTTCATTAGACCAGTGAGTTTGCCTCAGTATATCATATTCGGGGCAGTCTTGAAGTATGTGCTCTGCAGTCTGATGTGCCTGTCCACATGTACACACAGCTGAATTGCTAATCTTATCATAAGATATATATATGTTTATTTATTAACGATTATTTACGACTTGTTTCTAATTTTTTAAATGCTTTTTCCTCCCTTGAATTAATCGTGTACAACTGAGGAAATAACTGTGTACGGAAAGAGTTAAATGTCCGTCTGCCCAGCGTGTTCGTAGCGCGTTGGATTACGGGTGACAAGCCCTCTGTGATTGTGGGTTCAATTCCACGGGCTGGCAGAAAAGACACAGGTTCTCCAGATTTACGGTGTTCGTGGCACTGAACCAAAGGGTTACGATGTCCATGGCACCGAGCCGAAGAGTTGAAAGCTCAAGTGCTTCTGGATCGAAAAAAAAAAAAAAAAGTTAAATATGCCAGACAATGGATGATGATTGCAAACATGCAAAAGAAAAAGTACAATGGCAGAAATGATATTCTTGAAGAGAATACTCATTGTATCAAGAAGATAGAAAACATCAGATACAATCAGGTCCAAAGTGGGTGTAGCAACACAGTTTCTCTAGAGGCACCACATATGGAATGGTTTCATCATATAACACGGTTGCTCCAAACAGTACACCACAACCGGCAATGATATACAGAGTAAATAGAAATTGGGAAAAAGACGGTCATGCAATCGCTGGACTGATGAAATAGCAGTCCCTGAGCACCTTTATATACAAAGCACTACATCGCAGAGCCGCTGTAGCGTAGTTGTTAGTGAACTCGCTCGCAAGGCTGGTGGTCTGGGTTCAGCTCCCGCAATGTGCGTGGAATTTTTCCCGACCACGACGGCTCTCAGGTCGACCCAGCCTCAACTGGGTACCAGACATGCTCTGGGAAAGTAAAGGCGGCCGGCGTGATGCTGACCACATCACCCATCGTGTGCCGACGGTCAATGAAAAATACAGGCCTAACACTGTATTGACCTATACACCACGAGGTATGAAAGGGTTCCTTTACTTTACTACATCGACACCGTAAAGGTACAAGAGGAACAAGATGAGATCAAAAAGACCTGAAAGCCTCTATATTTGAGGCACATAAAAAGGCTGCACTCTATATGTTACCTCAACACCGCAAAGGTACAAGAGGAACCAGATACAATAAAAAATACTGAGACCCGGACATCTCCATATACGAGGCACATAAAAGCACTCTATACGTTACCTGAACTGAAAAGGACAAGAGAGATGAGATGGAAAAATGCTGAGTCCTTTACATATACTTTTACTTACAACATCCTCATTGGAAGCTTCTTAGACTAGTGGTCTGGGTTTAAATTCCACAGTGGACATGGAATTTTTCCTGCTCTACAATACACATGAGCTTATATCTTAGACTAGTGGTCTGGGTTTAAATTCCACAGTGGACATGGAATTTTTCCTGCTCTACAATACACATGAGCTTATATCTTAGACTAGTGGTCTGGGTTTAAATTCCACAGTGGACATGGAATTTTTCCTGCTCTACAATACACATGAGCTTATATCTTAGACTAGTGGTCTGGGTTTAAATTCCACAGTGGACATGGAATTTTTCCTGCTCTACAATACACATGAGCTTATATCTTAGGCTAGTGGTCTGAGTTCAAATTCCACAGTGGACATGGAATTTTTCCTGCTCTACAATACACATGAGCTTATATCTTAGGCTAGTGGTCTGAGTTCAAATTCCACAGTGGACATGGAATTTTTCCTGCTCTACAATACACATGAACTTGTATCTTAGCTAGTGGTCTGAGTTCAAATTCACATGGACATGGAATTTCTGCTCTACATACACATGAGCTTATATCTTGCGACTATGGTCGGTTAACAAGTGGGGAATTTCCTGTCTCAACACTGACTACTACAATACACATGAGCTTATATCTTAGCTAGTGGTCGGTTCAATTCCACAGTGGGACGTGGAATATAATTTTCCAACCATACGGGCCCTCTCCAGGTCAACCCAGCTTTAATTTGGTATCTTGAAAAGCATTGAGAAGTAAAGCTGGTCGAAGTGATGTTGACCACATCATTCATCATGCGCCGACGGTCAAGGAAAAATACAGGCCTAACACTGTATTACCCAATATACCTCAATGTATGATGAAAATGGGTTACTTTTCAAGATGGTTATATTATCCCCATCCCCTCCTCCCATCCACTATTCTGTTCATATCTTATATGGATCTATCAATGCGTTCCCTGTACAGAGAAAACAGACCAGGTGAAAGTACACATTCATGTCAAACTCCTTATTTGATTTGAATCAAATTTTACTATTTGATTGCCACAAAGTATTTGTTGTCAGTACATGTTTTTGAACATTCTTATATCTTCGTCATCTATATTTAACTGATTGGCTCCTAGAAGCCGCTGGGAGCGTCAATCAGCCATTTGTTTTAGAATGATCTTAAAAGAAAATTATTTTCTACATAGAGCAAGGCAGGTGATATTGTTTCGATTCAGAACTGGACACAACAGACTGAACAGACACCTACACAGACTAACACAACAGACTGAACAGACACCTACACAGACTAACACAACAGACTGAACAGACACCTACACAGACTAAAACTAGTTCCATCATCCACATGTACTTGTGGACAGACAGCTGAACACATCCTGCAAGATTGTCAACTGATGAATCAACTGTGGAAAGAACACTAACCAACAGAGACAGACATCCACACAAAGCTGTTTGGAAGCCTAGATGAACTAACAAACACAACAGCACATGTCCAGAGAACCGGACTCATTGTGTAGACATTGAACATCAGTGAACGAGAAGAAGAAAATTCATTAACCTACAAAATAGTATATTACTCATAAAAATTGGTTAATAATTAAGAAAACTGC
This sequence comes from Arion vulgaris, assembly GCA_020796225.1. Taxonomy (NCBI): domain Eukaryota; kingdom Metazoa; phylum Mollusca; class Gastropoda; order Stylommatophora; family Arionidae; genus Arion; species Arion vulgaris. The sequence continues at coordinate 3,049,381 of CM036773.1, forward strand.
AGCTGATTTTGTACATACACCTGCAATGGGAAAATGAGAGCAAAATTTAACTCATCCACAGCCTGGTTTTCAATTCAGTAGCTAATCCATAACACAAATATTTTATACAGAGCTTACAAAAATATCACACAAAAACATAAGCAAAATTATTTGTTTCAAGTTTAAATCTGTTCAGGAACATATATCAACATAAATATTACTAATATGTCATGGACAGATGATACAGCGTAGTGACTAGAGCACTTGCTTTGTAGGTGTCTGGTCCCTGGATCAATTTCCACAGTAAAATATTTGATTTTTTCTTTCAAACTGTAGCAACTCTCAGGTGGACCCAGCCATAACTGGGTACAAGAGAAACATTGGTATACCCAGCCATAACTGGGTACAAGAGAAACATTGGTATACCCAGCCATAACTGGGTACAAGAGAAACATTGGTATACCCAGCCATAACTGGGTACAAGAGAAACATTGGTGGACCCAGCCATAACTGGGTACAAGAGAAACATTGGTGGACCCAGCCATAACTGGGTACAAGAGAAACATTGGTATACCCAGCCATAACTGGGTACAAGAGAAACATTGGTATACCCAGCCATAACTGGGTACAAGAGAAACATTGGTGGACCCAGCCATAACTGGGTACAAGAGAAACATTGGTGGACCCAGCCATAACTGGGTACAAGAGAAACATTGGTGGACCCAGCCATAACTGGGTACAAGAGAAACATTCGTGGACCCAGCCATAACTGGGTACAAGAGAAACATTGGTGGACCCAGCCATAACTGGGTACAAGAGAAACATTGGAAGTAAAGGTGGTTGGTGTGATGTTGATGAAATCACCAATTGTGGGCTGTTGGTCAGAGAAAAAAACTACAGGCCTATCACTGTATTTTCCAACATACCGCATGGTATTAAAATGGGTTCCTTTACTTATTCTTACTTATTAAGACAAGCGGACAAATAGAAAATACGGGACAAAGGGAAATGTGGGTAAAATGGAAAATGTGGGGACAAATGGGAAATGTGGGGGGAAATGGAAAATGTAGGGCATACATTGAAAATGTGAGGAAAACTGTGCAATTTTGGAGCAAACTGGAAATGAGAGGACAAATATAAAATATGGAAACAAACTCTAAATGTGGGGACAAAATGTGAAATATGAAGAAAATAGAAAATGTGGGACAAATGATAAACATTGGGGATATATTGAAAATGAAGGGACAAAATGTAAAATGATGGGACAAAATGTAAAATGATGGGACAAAATGGGAAATGAGGGGACAAAGTGGGAAATGAGGGGACAAAATGTAAAATGAGGGGACATAACGAGAAATGTGGAGTGTGAATGTATGTTGCATGGTCATTAGGCATCTGTAACATCCGCTGCATAAAGCTCGCTATTTATTGAATAATGCGTCTTGTGTTTTGGGATGCTCTCTGGGCCTGAATTTGTGGTTGAACTACCACTACTGCTTCGTCGGCTGGCCTGCACATCAAAGTGGGTGCTGTCGTAGGAATACATGGCAGAATGAACTACCTGTTTGCTAGCTCCGTTGCTGTAAGGAAGACTAACCTGTTCATCATCAACTTCATCCTCTTGGTGTTTGTAAGAAAACTGGATTCCAGTCTGGGCAACTCTAAGAATTCAAATCAAAATTATAATTTTAGCACTCATGGTGTTTAGAATCTCTTTTTCTTAAAACGATTCACATCAACCACTTGTTTAACCACTCTTTGTAATCTGTATGTGATCTGAGCCTAAGAGCATTTATATATTGTGCCAGTTATGCGCCTACAAATAGGCCAGTACATCCGATTTCTGCAACACTTTTTTTAACTAGGTAGCTTCCTAGGCCTCTTCCTCAGTCACCTCTTAAGACATGTCTTGTAGGTCGCAGTGTTACTATTCTTTGCTCCCCTTGTAGGCTGCAGCAACACACTGGCATAGTGTTTATAATAAAACTGGATTCTAGTCTGGGCACCTCTAAGAATTAAAATCAGAATTGCAATTTTAGCATCTCTAGCCATTTTTAAACATTTGTTTGGCACATTTCTTTCTTTGCACTCAATAGTAAGGTGTGTCCACAGATTTTGCCAGAGATCCCTAATCTCAGTGTAGGCGAGATCGAGTTTCTAGTCCTTTCAGAGATGTGCGATAAAATATAGGTCCGTTTTCAATTTGAGCATGTAAAAGAATCCTTGGCAGTTCAAACTAGAAAAGAGTAGGCTGGAAAGTTGCTGCCTGGGCACAATTCATTATGAAAGATTACAAACAAAATTCCTACAAAATATCTTCACCATCTTCAAATTACATTGGGGACGCTCGCCATTGCTACGGAGTTTGTGCACCGCAGCTGAGATCTTCTTGTGTAAGAAAGAGATCAGAGTACACATGGTTACTCACTGAAGTGCAATGATGATGGTCTATCAATCAATCAATCAATCAATCAATCAATCAATCAATCATTAATAGTAAGTTATGTTTCTATGGTGAAGTGGTTACAATGTTTGCCTGGCATTCTGAAGGTTGTCAAATTCGGACCGAGCCACATGTGTAATTTTTTGGAGATCCTAGGATTGATGTTGGAGCTACGGAGTTCATGCTTTGTACAACACTCTTGGAAAGTGTTGTGCCATTTCTGCCTAGAGGGGCATAGCCATATGGAGAAACCCGATGCAATGAAGTCAATACTTTGCATTTAGACACTTTTAGTAAGTTGTGTTCTAAAGAGACAAAAATTAGACACGTTTAGTAAGTTGTATTCTAAAGAGGCACAAATTAGACACTTTTAGTAAGTTGTATTAAGACACTATTAGACACTTTTAGTAAGTTTTAGTAAGAGACAAAAATTAGACACTTTTAGTAAGTTTTAGTAAGAGACAAAAATTAGACAATTTTACTAAGTTGTATTCTAAAGAGACAAAATTTAGATACTTTTAGTAAGTTGTATTCTAAAGAAGCACAAATTAGACACTTTTAGTAAGTTGTATTCTAAAGAAGCACAAATTAGACACTTTTGGTAAGTTGTGTTCTAAAGAGACAAAAATTAGAATCCATGCTGGCTTCTGGAAAAAATTGATTGATTGATAGGACCATCATCATTGCACTCGGTGAGTAACCATGTGTGCTCCAATCTCTTTCTGAGACAGGAAGAACACAGCTGGAGTGCACGAACTCCGTAGCACTGACGGGGTCCCGATGTAATTTGGAAGATGGTGAAGATATTTTGTAGACATTTTATTTTCAATCTTTTCCAATGAATTTTGTCCGAGCATCCGCTTTCCAGCCTGCTCTTCTCAATTTTGAACTGCCAATGGTTATTTTACGTGCTCAAACACGAGACCTATGCTTTATCGTCCGTTTCCAACAGGACTAGGAACTCGATCTCACCTACACTGAGATCAGGGATCTCTAGAAAAAATCCAGATGGCTTCACGAGGGAGCGAACCTGGTATTTTGGCAGGAGAGACAAGAAGCTAACCTCTACGCCACCGAGACACACCCCCACCCCCATATAGACATACGAGGAAGTCAATAAGTAAGCCACAAATGGCTGTAGAAAAATAACTAAACATGATAACAACTTGAAACCAGTTTATTTTTATACATACATTGTTCCTTTATTTCTCAACATAATTTCCACCAACATTGATACACTTATCCCATCGTTTTATCAGTCCTCCCAAACCGGCTGCATAGAACTCGGGCTCTGTTTTCTAAACCACGTTTTCACTTCACATTCAACTTCGGCATCATTCACGAAATGTCTCCGCCAAGGTGGGTTTTCAGTGGACCAAAAAGGTGGAAATCGCTAGGGCTAAGTCGGGACTGTAAGGTGGATGTTCCAGAACTTCCCACCTTAGTTGGTTAATTTTCTCCTGAGTTAATCGAGCCGTATGTGGTCTGGCATTGTCATGAAGAAGCAACACTCCTGGACGTTTTTTTCAATTGCATCATGAAGCATCGATAGAACTTCACAGTCGATTCGAATTCACATTGTCACCTTTCTTCATGAAATTGGTTAAAAGCACTCCTGACAATCCCAGAACACCGTCAACATAACCTTCTCTGCTGATGGCGTAACCTTGAATTTTGGACACAAGGCGAAGAAGGATGTTTCCACTGCATTGAAGCACGCTTGGATTCGGGCTAGTAGTGATGCACCCATGATTCATCCCCAGTAACAATCCTGTTCAGCATCTCTTCTCCTTCATCTTCGTATCGACAGAGATGATGCAAGGACAGGCCAAATCGGTTCATTTGTGTTCCTCTTTCAATTGTCTGGGTACCCACCTTGAGCACACTTTCTTAAATTTCAATCGATCATGCATTATGCTGTATGCTGAACCATGTGAGCACCCTATTGCAGATGCTACAGAGTGTATCGTTACTCGTCTGTCACCTCTAATCATCTCCTCCACCCGCTGCACTGATGCTTCTGTTGCAATCTCAACAGGACGACCAGATCGGATTTCATCAACAATTTTAGAGCGACCTTGAGAAAATTTTCTACCCAACTATGCACCGTTTACGGACAAACATTTGTCAGCATAAACAGGAAGCATTTCCTTATGAATGTCCTTTGCAGGCAGTCCTTTTGCCCACAAAAAGCACAACAGCACGTTGCTCTTTGGTTTAGCGCTCCGTAAGTACAGTCACCATTTTGTTTATGCGCTGCGCATGCGCATGAGACACATAGCACCACCTGGCGACCGGGAATATAAAGTTGGATGTTGCTGTCACCTAATGACACTTTTAGAAAACACCAACTACATTTACCTACCATCTCACATAACTTTGTGGCTTACTTATTGACTTCCCCTCGTACTAATTATACAGAAACAATTTACAAACAATGGCTGAAACTTGACTTACTTGAAGAAGTTCCAAAGAAAAACGATATACACCAATGGATTGTAAACTGAGAAATATAAGTATGTTGTGGTATCAACAACGCTGAAACAAAATAAAGATAATTAGTTTATATCAAACAGTGAATGTAGTGTTGCAAACAAACTAAAGATAATTAGTTTATATCAAACAGTGAATGTAGTGTTGCAAACAAACTAAAGATAATTAGTTTATATCAAACTGTGAATGTAGTGTTGCAAACAAACTAAAGATAATTAGTTTATATCAAACAATGAATGTAGTGTTGCAAACAAACCAAAGATAATTAGTTTATATCAAACTGTGAATGTAGTGTTGCAAACAAACTAAAGATAATTAGTTTATATCAAACAATGAATGTAGTGTTGCAAACAAACCAAAGATAATTAGTTTATATCAAACTGTGAATGTAGTGTTGCAAACAAACTAAAGATAATTAGTTTATATCAAACAATGAATGTAGTGTTGCAAACAAAATAAAGATAATTAGTTTATATCAAACTGTGAATGTAGTGTTGCAAACAAACTAAAGATAAATAACATTCTTCTTCTTCTATGAACGTTCAACATCGACCACTTGTTAACCACTCTTTGTGATTTGTGTGTGATCTGAGCCTAAGAGTGATTGTATGTTGTGCCAGTTATGCGTCCACAAGTAGGTCAGCACATCCGATTTATGCAATGCTTTTTATTTACTAGGTAGCTTCCCTAGGCCCCTACCTCAGTCGCTTCTTACGACATGCTCTGTAGGTCGCAGTGTTACTACTCTCTGCTCCCCTTGAGAGCACCACAAACATATGGGTGAGAAAAATAATACACACCAATGGATTGTAAACTGAGAAATATTGGTATGTTGTGGCATCAGATCATTAGACAACATATGGAGATCATCAGCTTACAGGACACAGACTCAAATCAATATATACAAATCAAATGTGCGCTCAGTACGTACTACTGTATAGATCAGAGACATGGGAAAACAAGTACCAAGACAGATAGTCGCAAAAGAGGCTTCGATGGAAGATGTCTTAGAAGAATTCTCTGAATTCGCGGGGACCAGAGAATACCAAATAATGAGATCACCCGTTGCACAAGCATCAACAATATCAACGAGGAAATCAAACGTAGGAGATGGAAGTGGTTGGGATATACGAGCGTGTTCAAATGAAAACGGGACTTGTGGATTTATTTAAAAGTATCATACGCAAATTAACAGTTTCAACGGAATTAAACAAAGCAACCACTTGTGAATAAGAATGCACCTGGGTTCATCAGAAAAATCTCTGTATGCATTTAGGCAAGCATCCCACTGTTTAGGTAGACGTCGGAGGACTGCCAGAGAGTTGATGCTGCTCTGCCATGCTGCTACACGCGTCTAGCTTCGGTTGAATCCTACTGTCCGGCATTTGTTCGAGTTCCCTGGTCTTACTCAGGACGATAACTTGAGTACCTCTGAAGTCGGAGAAAATCTGCCTGTATGGCGAGGGAATACTAATTACCAGTACATTGAGCACACGGCTGCCAGTGTAAAGTAATTTACAATTTGCACGCTGCTGCCATTGTAAGAAATTGGAAAACGGATTTTCACGCAAAAATCAGTTTCAGAGATGAAACTTTGTTTGAGTTGAAAGCGACGAAAGAAAAAAAAAAAGGGAAAAAAAAAAAAGGTAGACGCGAATGCTGTCCGAGAAAAGGTGCGTGGCTGCTCACTGAACCGATGTCCCTATGCTTCTTCACGTCTCGACAAATGCTGCAGGACAAATCGGGACTATAGGCTGGGTAATGAAGAACTTCCCAATTCTTCTTTGCTAATGTTTCCTGCACAATTTTGCGACGTCGATGACGAGCGTTTCGTGAGAAGAATCACACCTTGAGAAAGCTTGCCTGGTTGCTTAGCCTTGATGGCCTTATTTGTCTAAAGTGTCTTTATAATGGGCGGCATTGATGTTGACACCAGGTTCCTTAAAATCGGCCTACAAAAGCCCTTCATGGTAAAAAATGCGGTCACCATAACCTTCCCATCAGAAACCTGTGTCTTAATTTTTGGGTTTTGGTGAACCTGGAAGTTTCCAATGCATGCTGTCAATTTTGCTGCTCGGTTCATAGTGGTGGCACCACGATTCATCACCTGCCACAATGCTCAACAGAAATGCATCACCCTCTGTCATGTAACGCAAAGTGGTTCAAACTCCACCCCATCCGTTCTTCCTTATGGTGGTCAGTCAACATCGTGGGACGACTGTGAACACACCTTCCGATAGTTAAATTTCTTCCGAACAACCATGTGGGCTGTTCCAATTGACATATGGAATTCTTCTGCAAGCGACGAATGCTCCGGACGACGGTCAGTCAGTACTGCTTTATCAAGCAAGGCTATGGCTTCTTCTGTTGCAACAATATGCGCCTGACCTGGCCGTGCAAGATCTGCTGACAACGCTCGTCCGCATGTCGCAAATATTGTGCAGGAAACATTGGCAAAGAAGATTTGGGAAGTTCTTCATCACCCAGCCTATAGTCCGATTTGTCCCGTGTGATTTCCATTTGTTCGGACCATTGAAGAAAGCACTAAAGGGACAGCGATTCAACAGTGACGCAGACGTAAAGACAGCGGTGACCACATGGTTCAGTGAGCAGCCACGCACCTTTTTCTCGGACGGCATTCGACGTCTACCTAAACAATGGGATGCTTGCCTAAATGCATACGGAGATATTTTCTGATGAACCCAGGTGCATTCTTATTCACAAGTGGTTGCTTTGTTTAATTCCGTTGAAACTGTTAATTTGCGTATGATACTTTTAAATAAATCCACAAGTCCTGTTTTCATTTGAAACACCTCGTACATGAGGAATACAGAAAACCAGACAGCCACATGTGGTTTTGAAATGAAATCTGGGAGGCAAGAGAGGTAGGGGACAACCTAAAGAAAGATGGATATGAACTGTAGACAGAGGAGAGGCTGGAAAGACCTGGAATGAACTAAGCTGGATTGCTCAAGATAGATCTGGTTGGAGGACGTTTGTTGATGCCTTAGGCTTCAAGGGGAGTTCAGAGAAGAAGTGACATCAACGACGTTGCTTTCTGTACATGTGACGTCTCTGTCTCTTGTGTCCTATTCTTTGCGAGACATAAGGAAGGTGGTTGTGTTTTTGTTGTCTGCAGTTGGGTAATTCTATGTATCTTCTTCTTCTTCACATTGCAACTCCCAACAGAGCACAGGTCTTCAACAAACTTCTCCCAGCTCTTCCTCTCTCTTTCCATGTTTTTTACATATCCTTTTAATATCAGTCTCAGCTCTCTTCTCTAGTATTTCTAGGCCTTTCCCTACTCCCCTTTCCTGCAGGTTTCCAAAACAGTGCCCGTCATGCAATACTTCTGGTCTGTCCTCTCTACGCATGTTCTTGCTATATCTTCTTACCATTAAGAAAGTCAGACAAGCGTCTGCTATCCTGCACACAGTGTGGAAATCTACTTCCATTTCCACTAAAACACAGCTCAGGATATTTAGCTCAAATGTGAAATATGTGTTGCTATATTGCTTAGGTACATGGCGTCACCAAGTTAAATAAAATAAGATTCAGACCTTTTTCAACAGTTGGCTTCAGAGGATTCTCAGACTGAGAGTTGCAAAAACAGACCTGTGGATAAGAACAGGACAGGAACCCATGAGGTTAAGAGGAGAAAACGACAATGGGTTGGGCATACCCTACAGACGACACAGTCGAGTGACACTAGACAAGCACTTGAGTAGAACCTGGAAATAAAACGGAAAAGGGGACACCCTAAACAGCACTGGAAACGAAGTCTTCTTGGAGAATTGAGGAGTACTAGACTATCGTGGGAGGCCATGAAGAAAACAGCCAGAAACTGGGAAAAATGGCAAACATTTTGTTGAGGCCCTATGCTCCATGAGGAGAAAAGAGGAATAAGTAAGTAAAAACACACAGAGGCCTGGAAAAGAGGCAAACAACTGTTGAGATCCTATGCTTCATAAGGGGTGTAGAGGAAAATGTCAGTTAAGTAAAGGAAAATGTCAGTTAAGTAAAAACACAAAGATGCTAGGAAAAGAGGCAAACAACTGTTGAGGTCATAAACTAAACATATATCTTCTTACCACAAACTCTCTAGATTGCCCTTGAAAAGAAGCATACTTCCAACAGCCTGTGAGAGGTTAAGGCAGGCTAAACTGAAGCAGTAGTAGTAGAAGAGACGCTTGGCTGAAAGATAAAAACAAATAGTTAGCCTCAAGCATCAAAGCAACTTCTAGAAACATATTTCTTGACATTATTCACGCAGATTAAAAAATGACATATTATATCATGAAATCTTCTTCTTGACGCTCCATATTGACCACTTGTTAACCACTCTTTATGATTTGTATGATCCGATTATATGATGTGCCATTTATGTGCCTACAAGTAGGCCAGCACATCCGATTTCTGCAACACTTTTTATTTACTAGGGCAATTTCCCTATGCCCCTACCTCAATCACCTTGTAGGTCGCAGTGTTACTATTCTTTGCTCCCCTTGTGAGCCCCGGCAACACACTGGTGGTATGTCATGAAATTTAAAAAAGCATTGTTCACCACAATATTTCATCTGATATTCTGCTATCAGTGTCAAACCTGGACGCTGACATCAAACAATAGAAGAAAACTAATCAAGACAGAGATGAAGTGTCAACGCAGAATGCTGGGAGTAACAAGAAGAGGCAGGTTGAGAAATGGATACATCAGGAAAAAAGTGGATAAAACATTAGTACTGAACTTTATCAAGAAACAACAAATTAAATGGTTCGGTCACATAAGCAGATTACCAACAGACAGTGCACCTCAAAGAGCAATGTTACTCCAATACAGTGGATGCAAAGCAAAAGACTGACCACTCAAAAGGTGAAACTCAAAATAACATAGGCGGTGAAAAACACTATTTACGAAGCGCACACAAAAGGGGCTCATTCTAGAAATCTCTTCTTATTCCGACTCTGTATGGCAAAACAAGATTAGAGAAAAGCACAAAAGAAATAACTTTAATAACAACAAAATTACAAAAAGGTTATGATGTATTTCTGTAAATGTGTGTGTGTCCTTATTTTTTTCTGGCACCTGCGTAATAGCTGACACGCTCCGTCTTCGGCAGGTCGGGTGTGTTTTTTAAATCTGGATTGTTTTCCATAGCCATTTGTGCACAAACTGCAAGGTGGCAGGTTGGTTGGTTTTCCTAGGTTTCCTTCTGGCAGGTTGGTTGGTTTTCCTAGGTTTCCTTCTCTGTGGCAAGAGTTTTAAATCAATTTCTGCCTGGGTGTCTCCTGTTACAGGGGTATATCACTGGGAGAATCAGTGCCGCAGTACCCTGACTTTTGTAAGAACTACAAAAGACATTACGGTTTTAAAAAAGACAGTATTGACTTTGTATAGACAATACTTCAAGCAAAAAACGATCACTGATACTGGTTCGATCATCAAGACGATCCTTGATACACTAGCAAGTCAAGGCGATCCTTGCTCCGCCAGCAAGACAAACGATTCTTGCTCTGCCAGCAAGACGAATGACACATGCTTCGCCAGCAAGATGAACGATCGTCGCTTTGCCAGAAAGATAAGGGGATCTTTGTTTTGCCCGCAAGACAGTCAATCCATGCATCCCATGGTTCATTTCAGAGTTACCTTATTGCATCCTTTCTTTCTTGAACCATTTGTCTCCCACTTAATGATTGCTTTGTGATTCTTTGATCATTTATTCTCAGAGTATGCCCAACATATCTCCATTTTCTCAACTACAAAAATCTTTCTTCCTTTGTCGTCACACTGTTACTGGGTTGTTGTCCAGTGTTGTGTTTTTCTGTTTTTGTTGTGCGCTACTTTAGTGGCTTGGGTGATAGTTATTTTTGCTTTTGACAGGATTCTGCTATGCCATGTAATCATCTTTTCATGGTCTCTCTCGCCTTCTTTCCTGATGTTCTGTTGTAGAAGACTGTAAACAGTGGAGTTTGGATGCATTCTTTTTAAGTGGCTGAACCACTTCATTCTTTGCTTCTCAATGTAATTCAAGCAAGGTTGTTTCAACTTTCTTTTTTATGCTGATGTTGGTGGCTCTGTCTTTTTCTGGTGTTGGTAACTCATCATCAAGATGCGTATCCTTTATAGGACGTTGCTCTCTTTGCAGCGCATCTGAAATTGACTCTGTCTCTTGCCAGTTCACCCACTTCGTCGTTGGTCCTGTTCATGGTTTCTTTAATATCTTGTAGCCATCTTCTTCTTGGTCTGCCTCTGCATCCTGGGACCCTGCCCTCTAGTATTGTTCTTTCCAGGCCATCGTGGCGCTTGATGTGACCAAAGTATGTAATTTTTCTGTATAGTATGTTGTTTATCAGCCAATTCTCTTTAACATTTAGTTCTTTCAGGACATCAGTGTTCTTTCTTTTTCTGTCCATGGTATTTGTAGGATCTTTCTGTAGCATTTAGTTTCGAGGACTGGATTTTCGTTCTTAATTTTTGTGTAATAGTCCATGATTCACAACCATAAGTAGCCACTGGGAAAATGCATGCTCTCAATATTTTTAATTTTAGTATTTTGCTGGTGCTTTGCCACATGTTTTTCATTGTGTTTAACTTCTTGATTGCTATTGCCAATCTTCTTGAGATCTCTTTGGAGCAGCTTTGGAGTTGGTAACTACAAATATAAATACACTAAATTGTTTACTTACTTGGTAACATGTATCTTTCTTTTAACTTGGTAAATGGCAGTATTACAATTGTGGTGTACACCTGAGGATGAAGTTGTCACAGAATAAATGGAACAATAAAACAAGATACACAAATATGTGGAAACTGTATGACACAAAACCTAACTGTCCTCTGAGACAAAAAGGCCAATAAAGCTGCCTGCCTGACTATCAATCCAATCCACCTATCCTATCCAATCTATCTATCTATCTATTCTCTAATCCTGTTTTTCCTTTCTGTATCAGGTTGAAACAAGAGATAACTGAAGCAAGCCTCCTTGTGCGCTTTGTACAAGGTGGAATTTAGTGCCTCGGATATTCCGTCGATCCATCACTTACATGGTCATCCTCTAGGTCTGTTATCATTGTATCTGAGTGCTAGTGCTCTTTGTGTGAGACTGTCTTGTGGTAAACTTGATGCATGTCCGAACTATTTGGCCTATTTTTCTTTATATATATTGTAACAGTAAATGAATGTATATATATGTCTATGGAGGCATACCCCCAAATAAAATATGTCATATTTTTGTTCAACCTTATTTGATTGCACATGTGGTACCTAACTGATAAATGAAATGGCAGAACATGGTTCAACTAAATAAAATCCAGACTGAACTTACCAGGAAAAAGAAAATGGATGTTGTGAATAAAAATATCATGCCTCCGTGAGCAAATAGATCATAGTTGTCGGAGGAAGCCGTGTTATTATTAGAATAGCAATCAAAACTTTTAGAAAAATTTGGGTGGCAATATTCAAATTCCAATGTTCCCTGCAAAACAACAATAAGCACAGATTAAGTGTTATACAAACCCCCCACAAAAACAACTGTCTTTACTGCCTGTAGTACTGCTTTTTAGGGCAGTGTGGGACAGGGGGAATGAGAACCTGAGGAATTTAATGACCACATGGCTAGTGCAGTCGCAGCGAAAATGTTTAGGTTATGATCTTTCTTTCATGCCCCTGACAAAAAAATGCTTGGCCTTACTGTGGATTGAACATGAAACTCCCGAAGGAGCAGCACTCTAATCCACTCGGTCAGACGCTCCTCATCAAGTGTTGTAAAGTTATGAAATCACTCACCATCTTTTTCACCCCTAGAAAGGCATAGGTTCGCAACCAATGTTTTCCAAGCCCTTCTATCCAAGGCCATCTTTTCCAGATCTCTACACTCTCTCCCATCTTTTGCTTTCTGTTTCCAACTCCCACATCCAGATGTTTCTGGGTCTTCCCTTACTTCTAAAGGCCGAAATTTGACTTCATTGCACTGGGTTTTAGCCCATATGGCTTGGTCCCATTCCACAGAGATGACAAGCCATGTCCCAAGACTATTGCACAAAGTACAAACTTCATAACTCCAGCAACAATCCTAGGGTCTCAGGAAAAATTCACCCGTGAACAGAACGGGGCTGTCTAAATTCAAACAAATGACCTTCGGAACGCAAGGCAATGGCTTAACCACAGAGACCCCCTTACTTCTATTACCCTGAGGGTTCCATCGAAGTGCCTGTCTCGAGGTGCTGTCAGGAGGTCTCTACAGTAATCAATCTCCTAGTTACATAAATTACACGTTTGAGCATCAGATCAGAATACATACCCTCTTCCCACCAAACTCTTTCTCTTATTTCTTTCCGTTCCAAATGGTGTATTGGGCTGCAAGTTATCACTAATGATGTGATCGTCAATAACAAATTTGATAACAAGTTTCGTTAGTGACCATGTGCAGTGGAAACTCCAGGGGTTTGAGGCTAGCTTGGTGCAAAAATTTGATGTGCACACAGTACATGAGAGCCGTGTGTAGCGTAGTTGTTTGTGAACTCGCTTCTTAGGCTTGTGGTCTGGGTTCAATTCTACAGTGGGTGCGGAATTTATTCAGACCGTAACGGTTCTCAGGCAGACCCAGCTTATTTTGGGTACCAAGAAAAGCACTGGGGAGTAAAGGTGACCAGCGTCATGTTGATCACATGACCCATTGTGTGCTGACTGTCAATGAAAAATACGGGCCTAACATCGTATAACCCTATATACCATGTGTTATAAAAAGGGTTCTTTTATTTTTTTAACCACAGTGCGTGGTTGGACTATTAGAGGCTCTGATTCTTTACTTGGAGATCTAAATTACAAGTACCTTTGAAGTCAGAGTAAGGCTTGCCTGAATGGTGAGGGACATTTGTGATAAGAAAAGCAAGCTTTCAGCACCCATAAGTCTGATGTAATACCTTTCATTACTCTGGAAGACTTCAACACATATGAGTCTGATGTCCTACCTATCACCTACTAGAAGCGACTCCGAGGGTCTCAATGATGAAGTGGTTAAGTTGTTTGCCTGTCGTACTGAATGTTGTGGGTTCGAATCCAACAAGAGACGTGTAATTTTTATGAGATCCCTAGGATTGTTGCTGGAGCTACGGAGTTTGTGCTTTGTGCAATGCTCTCGGCAGATGGTATGCTATCTCTGCAGACAGGGACGGAGCCATATGGGGAAACCCGGTACAATGAAGTCAACCCTTCATCTTTAGACCTTTTGAGAAGTGACTCCAGCACCTATGAGTCTACCTGGAGTGTTGAGAAGTGACTCCAGCACCTATGAGTCTACCTGGAGTGTTGAGAAGTGACTCCAGCACCTATGAGTCTACTTGGAGTGTTGAGAAGTGACTCCAGCACCTATGAGTCTACCTGTGGAATGTTGAGAAGTGACTCCAGCACCTATGAGTCTACCTGTGGAATGTTGAGAAGTGACTCCAGCACCTATGAGTCTACCTGTGGAATGTTGAGAAGTGACTCCAGCACCTATGAGTCTACTTGTGGAATGTTGAGAAGTGACTCCAGCACCTATGAGTCTACCTGTGGAATGTTGAGAAGTGACTCCAGCACCTATGAGTCTACCTGTGGAATGTTGAGAAGTGACTCCAGCACCTATGAATCTACCTGGAGTGTTGAGAAGTGACTCCAGCACCTATGAGTCTACCTGTGGAATGTTGAGAAGTGACTCCAGCACCTATGAGTCTACCTGTGGAATGTTGAGAAGTGACTCCAGCACCTATGAGTCTACCTGTGGAATGTTGAGAAGTGACTCCAGCACCTATGAGTCTACCTGTGGAATGTTGAGAAGTGACTCCAGCACCTATGAGTCTACCTGTGGAATGTTGAGAAGTGGCTCCAGCACCTATGAGTCTACCTGGAGTGTTGAGAAGTGACTCCAGCACCTATGAGTCTACCTGTGGAATGTTGGAAGTGACTCAGCACCTTGAGTCTACCTGTGGAATGTTGAGAAGTGACTCCAGACCTATTGAGTCTACCTGTGGAATGTTGAGAAGTGGCTCCAGCACCTATGAGTCTACCTGGAGTGTTGAGAAGTGACTCCAGCACCTATGAGTCTACCTGTGGAATGTTGAGAAGTGACTCCAGCACCTATGAGTCTACCTGAAGTGTTGAGAAGTGACTCCAGCACCTATGAGTCTACCTGTGGAATGTTGAGAAGTGACTCCAGCACCTATGAGTCTACCTGGAGTGTTGAGAAGTGACTCCAGCACCTATGAGTCTACCTGGAGTGTTGAGAAGTGACTCCAGCACCTATGAGTCTACCTGTGGAATGTTGAGAAGTGACTCCAGCACCTATGAGTCTACCTGTGGAGTGTTGAGAAGTGACTCCAGCACCTATGAGTCTACCTGTGGAGTGTTGAGAAGTGACTCCGGCACCTATGAGTCTACCTGGAGTGTTGAGAAGTGACTCCAGCACCTATGAGTCTACCTGGAGTGTTGAGAAGTGACTCCAGCACCTATGAGTCTACCT
This sequence comes from Arion vulgaris, assembly GCA_020796225.1. Lineage (NCBI taxonomy): Eukaryota > Metazoa > Mollusca > Gastropoda > Stylommatophora > Arionidae > Arion > Arion vulgaris. Next base: position 3,064,789 of record CM036773.1, read on the forward strand.
GTGGAATGTTGAGAAGTGACTCCAGCACCTATGAGTCTACCTGTGGAATGTTGAGAAGTGACTCCAGCACCTATGAGTCTACCTGGAGTGTTGAGAAGTGACTCCAGCACCTATGAGTCTACCTGTGGAATGTTGAGAAGTGACTCCGGCACGTATGAGTCTACCTGGAGTGTTGAGAAGTGACTCCAGCACCTATGAGTCTACCTGGAGTGTTGAGAAGTGACTCCAGCACCTATGAGTCTACCTGGAGTGTTGAGAAGTGACTCCAGCACCTATGAGTCTACCTGGAGTGTTGAGAAGTGACTCCAGCACCTATGAGTCTACCTGGAGTGTTGAGAAGTGACTCCAGCACCTATGAGTCTACCTGGAGTGTTGAGAAGTGACTCCAGCACCTATGAGTCTACCTGGAGTGTTGAGAAGTGACTCCAGCACCTATGAGTCTACCTGTGGAGTGTTGAGAAGTGACTCCAGCACCTATGAGTCTACCTGGAGTGTTGAGAAGTGACTCCAGCACCTATGAGTCTACCTGTGGAATGTTGAGAAGTGACTCCAGCACCTATGAGTCTACCTGTGGAATGTTGAGAAGTGACTCCAGCACCTATGAGTCTACCTGTGGAGTGTTGAGAAGTGACTCCAGCACCTATGAGTCTACCTGTGGAATGTTGAGAAGTGACTCCAGCACCTATGAGTCTACCTGGAGTGTTGAGAAGTGACTCCAGCACCTATGAGTCTACCTGTGGAATGTTGAGAAGTGACTCCGGCACGTATGAGTCTACCTGGAGTGTTGAGAGATCAGGTCAATGAAACCAGAACATCAACAAATGGACTAATGAATCAACACTTTACAAAAACAAACAACTATACCTGAACAACAGAATAGATCAGGGCTATTGAGAAAGTTAAAATCAAAATTCTCTGTATGCTTGTGCGACTGTCCAGGTGACCTAGAATAAATAAGACATGTAAAAGTCATTCAAAAATATACCTTTAACTGTCACAGTTCTTATGCAGTTTCTTCATGTTAAGCATACACCGACACAGTTATATCCTTCCTTTTGTTTGCTTGAAATATTGTCTATATATTCAACATTGTCTCTTGTATATTCACTGTCTTTTGTAGCTCACACAGAGGTTCGTCTAGTTTTTTGTAGAGTGTTGTTTCATTAGGCCAGTGAGTTTGCCTCAGTATATCATATTCGAGGCAGTCTTGAAGTATGTGCTCTGCAGTCTGATGTGCCTGTCCACATGGCTGAGTTAACAATCTTGAATTTTACAGTTATATAACGATAAGTAAACATAGATACAGGTGAGATGAAGATAAGTCAATATGTACAAAGCATTCTTCTTCTTTAAGTGCTCCTCATCAACCACTTGTTAATAACTCTGTGTGATCTGTATGTGATCAGAGCCTAAGAATGATTGTACGTTGTGTCAGTTATGTGCCTACAAGTAGGCCAGCACATTCTATTTCTGCAATGGTTTTTATTTACTAGGGTCGCCCGTGTGGTGCGGAGCCTGCAAGGAAGCAAAGAATAGTACCACTGCAATCTACAATGCATGTCGCAAGAGGCGATCGATGTAGGCCCTAGGATGTTACCTAGTAAATAAAAAGCAGTGCAGAAATCAGATGTGCTGGCCTACTTGTAGGCGCATAACTGGCACAACGATCAATCGCTCTTAGGCTCAGATCACATACAGATCACACAGAGTGGCTAACAAGTGGTCGATATGGAGTGTTCGAAGAAGATTTACTAGGGTAGCTTCCCTAGGCCCCTACCTCAGTCGCCTCTTACGATGGCCTTGTAGGTCACAGTGGTACTATTCTTTGCGGTCCCGGCACCAACAGGCGATAAAGCACACAAAATAGCATATTCTTTAAATCTCTTCTTATCCTGACGATGTGTGGTCTTCTTCTCCTTCTTCTTCGTATCCGCTATGAATTCAGGCATAGTCAGAGCACCTGGAATGGCACTCCTGACTGATTTTTGCATGAAAGTTTGCCGTCCTTTTTATCAGTGTCCCCCACCATACAGGCAAGTCTTCTTCGACTTTAGAGGTTAGGAACATGTGTAGTAAAAATGGGTTCTAGAAAAAAATTATCAAACATATGAATGTAGTGGGTTTTCTTTTCTCCAATCCTGTTTTGCCTCAAAGCGACAGGATAAGAAGAGATTTCTAGAACGGTTTTTTGAGTGCGTTTCATAAACAGTGTATCACCTGAGTGGTTCCCGGGGCCCAAATTTGGGGTGTAAAGAATAGAACCACTGTTACCTGCCATGCATGTCGTAAGAGGCGACTAAGGAGGTTTGGCTGAAATCGGATGCACATGTCCTAAACTTGTAGAAATCTATGCGTTTAGGGGCCTACCAAACCAATGTGCAACGTATACACGTTCTTGGCAAAGATCAAACATATCACAAAGAGTGATTAAAATTGGTCGTTAAGAACGAACGCGAAGAAGAAGAAGATAAACAGTGTATTTGTCGCCTCTGTTATGTCTGAGGTCCACCTTTTGCGCCGAGGGTCTTTTGCTTTGTATCCACTGTATCAGTGTAACACTGCTCTTTGAGGCGGATTGTCTGTTGTTAATCTGCTTATGTGGTCGAGCCATTTAATTTGTTGTTTCTTGATGAAGTGACTAAGTCCAATATAAAGCAATCAATACAAATCTATTAGAAACAGATCAAGACTTACCAAAGGCTACCCCAAAGATGACTACAGATAATTCTGTTGCCAACAAGAAAAATCTCAGAACCAACCACAGTGCCTATATAGAGATATAAAATGTAAGATTTATAAAAAGATTCTTCTCTGTCAAATGACCACTTGTTAAACCGCTCTTAGTGATCCTATGTGATCTGAAGCTAAGAACGATTATATGCTGTGCCAGTTATGCGCCTACAAGTAGATCAGCACATCCGATATCTGCAACACTTTTTATTTACTAGGTAATTTCCTATGCCCCTACCTCAGTTGCCTAGTAGGTCGCAGTGTTACTATTCTTTGCTCCCCTTGTGAGCCCCTGCAACACACAGGCAACTCATTTGATGAATTTATTTAAAACTTCTTCTTCTTCCTTGTGCGTTCTCATACTCCCGTTGATTATAGAAGGATGCAGTCCAGAGAATGGAATGCACTGTGCTGCAGTTTTCAGCATGAATTGTGATATCAGCACCTTTAGGTCTGACACATCCTACTTCAGTATACCCTTTTTTTGTGCACCGAGTTAGCTTCTTCTTCTTCAATCTCCACAAACTTAGACAGGCTTCTTAGTAGTCATCTGTTCCGGGGCCGTCATGGGGAGGCGGAAAGGAGTCTTGGTCAGCTTTGTTCTTATGCTGATGCTGCAGCATCTGACCTAGAGTTTATTAAAACAGTATATACTGGAAGATTGTCACCTGTTGAGAGAACACAGGCCAACAGAGACAAACATCCATGCAAAGCTGTATGGAAGTTTTGATGATCTAACAAATATAACAACATACATCAAGAGAATTAGACTCATTGTGTAGACATTGAACAAAAGTGAACGAGGAGAATAAGAAAACATTAAGAAATCACGACAAACTTTTGACATCTAAAAAATCTGCTATTACTGCCTGTAGTACTGCTTTTTAGGGCAGTGTAGGTCAGGGGGAACAAGAGCTGGAGAAATTTAATGGCTGCATGGCTAGTGCAGTCGCTGTGAAGCTATTTAGGTTAAGAATTGTCTTTATGCCTCCACAGAAAAAATCCTTTGCCTTACCGTGGATTGAACACAGGTCTCCCGCATGGGAGCTGCGTTCGTATCTATTCGACCAAATACTACTCATCACTCAACATACTCAACAAATTGTGGAAAGCCAAAGGATTTCATCTCAAATCAGAAGTTAAAATATATAGAAGAAATGTTCTATAAGTGTTTTCATATACATTGTGTTTATAAAGTCACTGTGCAGTGACTTTTGAAAATATTTTAGTAATTACATCACGAATGGTGGACATTTCCATCATGATATTCTGTGTTCCACAATTGTGTGTGCACAAGCCGTTCTTATATTCACAATTTAATTGTTGAAAGGAAATAGTGTTAACCAATGAAAACAGGGTATTTATGGTAAAACATGTCTTTCGTAATGATGGCAAATATACTGAAGAAGTAATTCGACAATATGTACTGAAATTTCCCGACTCACAAGTCGTGTTCACTGCCACTTTACCGAATACAAGCTAGCCAAGAGAGGTAGTCTATTGTCTATTCCCAGGTGGAAGATGTAGTTGGCTGTTCACTCTTCCCTTTAAGCGTAGGGATGGGAGCTTTAATTTGCGTTCTAGGGATTTATAATCTGTCTTTTAGTCTCTACTGGAAATACTGGGTGTTTCAAGATTAGGGTAAGTTGGTATGTGACATTGTTGGGTTGCTGGATTCTAGTTTCTATCTCTCTGTCCAGTCTACCATCAGATGGGAAAATACTTCCAAGGTATTTGAATTCTCTCACAATATGAGTTGGTTGTGGCTCTATTATACTATCTCAGTTCCTCTATTCTGCGTAGACATATGTTGATGAATATTTGCAATTTATGCGTTTTTATTTTAGTCATTCTCTGTGCTTCTGACCCGTTCCGCAGAACTGCTTTAACATTGGATTGGAGAGGACAGTAGTATCTAGATCACAGGTTCCCAAACTGTTTAGGCCCACCGCCCACTTTGCACAACACAAACTTTGTAACGCCCTCCACACTATAACGGTTTGCCAACCCCCATATATACATGCTGTATTTTCTCTTTGACATAGAAAATTGATATATATTTCTGTCATACATGGTCAATTTTTAAATGATTATATGCATGAAATAGAAAATTGATGAAAAATGGATAGTGCAAGACGGGCATAAGAAGAATTTAAATGCAGAATTCAAATTGTAAATGATTATTCAATCGCCAAATCCGAAAATAATTTATTTTAAAATATTTATTATTAATTTCTTCTTTAAGGAGTCACCGACCCCTTATTGCCTGAACACCCTACAAATTCTCCTGAACCCACTATCGCCCCCTAGAACACTTCAGCGCCACTGGGGCGGTATCGCCACTTTGGGAAACGTTGATCTAGAAGAATAATAACAATATACGTTATAATTTTTTATGCGTATCTGAAGCCCCAATTGGGAACCACATTTCTTGAGTAGTCTCGCCCAGTCGTAAATTTCACTGCACAGCGATTTTATTAACACCATGTAGTAGTAGTTCTGCCACAATAAGAATGCAATCAAACTCCACAGTATACATAGTTTTATACAACAGTTTACCTTGTCTGTGTAATCCCCAACAGGTTGTGTTGAGTTGACAGTCATAGACACAATACATCTCAAAACACTGATGGCTGACACACAAATTACCTAGAGTTGATGATGTACAAATAAAATAGAATACATTAATTCATGACATAAGTCAGGGAGTCTCTGTGGTTTCTTCTTTTTCTTCTTCAAACACTACATATTGACAACTTGTTAAACCACTCTTTGTGATTTGCATATTTTGTCTTGTATCCCTTGTCTTTTGGATGTGTGGGTGTTGTGTGTTCTATCTTTTTGGCAGCTCATTTTTTATCTATGTCTCATCTGTATGACAATTCTCAGCAATAATGATTGTTTGTGTGTTGTAGCAAGCCCCACTTTTGGCAATCTTGCGTAAAGTATTCCCAGCATGTGGTGTTTATATCGAAGCGTTTTAGAGATACTTTAATATAACTTTGCAATGAGATAGGCTTCCCTGTAGGGCAAAATTATAGATATCAAAGAAAGCACACAAAAATGGGGAGAAAACTCACCAATCCATAAAAAGCTGTGAAGATTGGGCTGCTTGACACTCTCAGTTTTCCTATGGCATCTCGCAAGTAGAACAGCAGAAACACCATGAAAAGGCAGTTGGGAATTAAAATACTAACATCCCAAATTCTGATTCTGAAAGTAAATGATAAAATATTCACAAAATTAATTAATCCTTTAAAAAAACTGTTTTACTGCTGTATCATCCGCTTTTTAGGGCGGTGTAGGACAGGTGGATCGAGAGTATGAGGACTTTAATGGCCGCTGGACTAGTGCAGTCGCCACGAAACTGTTCAGGTTAGAATTTATCATTTATGCCCACAATAAAAAAATTCTTGGCCGTATCGTGAATTTAACAAGGGTCTCCTGCATGGGATCCGCGCTTTAATCCATTCGCCAGACCTCCTCTTTACACCCCCATAATTTTTCTTTTCCCATCGGACGCATTTCTATTGCAATGTAAATGGAATTACCCAGTGTACTTGCTATAAATACAACTGCCTCAAATACAACGTGAAGATTAAAAGACAGAAGTCATGACTATAAACAGAGAACATAAAGATATCAACATACAAATTAATGACCAAATGCTAAGGCAGGGGAGAGAATTCAAATACCTTGGAAGTATCTTCACATCTGATAGTAGACTGGACAGAGAGATCAAAACTAGAATCCAGCAAGTCAACAACATCACATACCAACTTACCCCAATCTTGAAACACCCAGCAATTCCAGCAGAGACTAAAAGACAGATTATAAATGCAATCTTCATACCAACACTGTGCTACCAGTGCCAAACATGGGCACTGACAAAAGAACAAGAAAGGAAAATTACCACATACGAAATGAGATGCCTGAGGAAAGAAGAGACCATATAAGAAATGAGGAAATTAGAAGAACAGTCGGAACAACACCTACTATTAGATTCATTGAAAAACAGAGACTCAAATGGTTTGGTCACTTGGTGAAAATGAACGTGAATACACCAGTTGCAAGAGTGCACAACCTGAAAATGGAATCATCAAGAGGAAGGGCAGACCAAGAAAAAGATGGATTGATGGAGTAACAGACATCTTAAAACTTCACAATACCATAGCATATCAAGCGACAGAGCGTGCACTATCTCAGAAACCAATCATCAGTTTAACCTGCAACACCTAGCGGCAAAAAAGCAGAGAAGGACAAAAGACGAAGACTGGTTTTGAATCATGTTAAAAAATACTGTAAGCCAATACATCAGCTCAGAAGTACAAGGTAGTTAACATATGATATGCTTCATCTCTTCTGTGATCAGCCACTCCTTGTGACTCGTCTATGATCTGAGCCTAAGATCTGAGGCAGTGTTGAGATACAGTGAGAGCATTCTGTATAAGGAACACACCCATCCTTTTCATCACCACAGTTAATTAGGGGTTTTCACTCTGTATTATTTCTCTGTGAATAGATCGTGAACTCTAGACACAAGACAGATATGTTTTCTAACAATAGTATTGACAAGACCAGTCAATTACGCTGTATCGTTACATATCTCTTTGCTTTCCAGGTAGCAGTACGGGACAATTCTGTATTAAAAGAGCTTGGCTAATACTGGGTAATTCTGGTACTACCAATGAATCTGGCTCTGGGTGGCAGGACTGAATATATAATTCCAATGTTAAAGCAGTTCTGCTGAATGGGTCAGAAAAACGGAGAACGACTAAAATAAAAACACATAAATTGCAAACATTCATCAACCTTTGTATGCGCAGAATAGAGGGACTGAGATGGTATGATAGAGCCACAAATGAGGAGCTTATGGAGAGAACAAGAAAAATTCCAGTGAACCAAGAGGTTAAAAAAGGTGCTGGGATAGGGCCCATTTTGAGAAAATCCAATGGCAATTTAACAGAGGGAGAGAGGAGGCTTAGAAATACATGGAGACAAGTTTTGGGAAACAGATCAACAAGAAGACTGATCTTCTTTATAAGAGCTGGAGGAGCTGCAGGAAATAGCTAGAGATAGGAAGACTTGGCATGAGTTGGTTGAGGGCCTATACCCCAATCTGGGTTAAAAAGACATGAGAGAAATACCATGGTTAATATACTCATTTCTTTAGTGCAATCTCCATTGTTTTTTAGTTACAGTAAAGATATCCTAAATTTGTCACATTTCAATGTCTTCATTTATTGCAGATAATTTTGGGTTCAGAAAGCGATAGCAAACTCATCATCATCAGGTGCTGTGCTGGCTGGCGTATGCGATCATGGATCTCCACAAATCTCTGTTCCTGGTATTTGCTATCTCAGATGTTGGCGCTCTTCCATGTCATGAAGTCAGGTTGTATACAATTTTATTTCTATGTCTTCCTCTGTTTCGTCTCCCTTTGATTTTACCGGTTGTATTATAAAACAATTGTATTCATAACTCAGTAACACTAGTGGTACAGAAAGTTTCAATGATGTACTTGAATAGGTAAGACACTTCCTGTTCTGTTGTCACAACAGGATAACTACTGAATGAAAAACACCAATAAATCATGACATTCAAAAATTAATAAACTTTAGTATTAGTATTACACAACATATACATTACTACATACCCTGAGCTACCAATTGATGTATATAAGATCCACTGACATGTTGGAACGTTCAAATCAATAAATGGAGATGGAATGTATGTTGTAGAAGAGTTAGAGAGATCAAGTCCTTGTGTTTGTTCCATCTTGTTACTGTTGAGCTAACTTAGTTCTTAATCAAAGTTAATCATTGAGGAATGTGACGCTGTTTAAGTGAGGCTCAGGCTGCTACTAATACTTAGTAAGACTTAGTTATTAGTTGATCAGATGGCTAGTGACAACCCGGCACAATCACTACATTTAAAGTGAATCAAATAATGACTATATATATGTGTCAAATTATACAGTAGTATAAAGACAAATGAGTTAAGGAAACAAACAAACTAAATGAAACCGATAGAGTGGCGATAGTCGTCTCTGTCTCACTGCAGAAGTCAAGTCGGGCTGAGTTGCCGACAACTATTTATTTCGGATTTTCAACTACGCAACAATGACGCATAATGTTGAACAACTTATTTATGTTCTGAAACTATGAATATACATTTATGTAACAACGCATTTACACATCAAATTATTTTCTGCCACTTATTGTTGACTGTTATTACAGACGTCAATTATTATGTTTACCACATATTATAAATAGAGATAATAGACAAATTTCGTGTTTGTTATTGGATTGAGGAAACAGGAAGTGTCTTGTGATCTGGTTAATACTTAAAAACATGAATCTGAAATTGTATGAGACTACAATGTAAAACGAAAACAACATGATAAATGTCGCTCCATGCAAGCAGTCCTGATATGATAAATACAATAACTCATTGCAGCATACCTGGTAATGATGAGGCCGGCAGGTTGGCAAGGATGTGGAGAAGACTGATCCAACTTTATGCGAGCCGGAATTTTGAGACGTTTATCACAATAAAATGCATGTTTCAGTTTGGAATATCTTCATTCCATTCTGGACGTGTTCATCATAGGTGCTCCGATTTCCTTCACAATATCTCCAACAACGTCCAGCGACTAAACGTGCCAGTTAGATTATGTTATGCGGTCGACGTCATGGTACATTGGGAGATATCACGAAGACGACACTCAGGGCCGTGCTGTGCTATAATACAGAGTGGCGGCCGCATCAGGCGGTACTGTAAAGGGGGCGGCATAAAACGCGAAATCAAAATCACAATTGAAGGTTATTTCAAAGAAAAACTTTTAAGGGCGGCATTTCGAAGACTTGAATCATACTGAGAAAATATACCGCCCGGCCCTGACGACACTGTCTGGCATATATAACTTAATTCTTATTTCTCGAGCTCGTTCCAGGGTCTGAAACTTGCCCTTATCACATAAATGAGAGCGTACCGCATTGGTGACATGGGCTCTGTCCATACTTCTGTCCGCTTGAGTTGGGGCCTTGTTTGCTTGTACGGAAGCACTTTCGTTGTCCTGCATTCCATCATGCTTATGTTTCAGTTAGGAATATCTTCATTGCACTCCGGACATGTTCATAGCTGCGCCGATCTCCTTCGCAATATCGCCAACAGCGTTCAGAGACTGGTCGTACCAGTTCGATTTTGATTGATGAGTCTACTCATATACCTGGAAAATGAAGTGATGAGGCTTATACTTGGTTGCACACGTGACACTTCATGTGAGGCAATACGAAAAGTCCTTGCATTGCCAACAATGGCCATGAGACACAAAGTTGCACATGTAAAATCTTATCGGAGAGTTTTTGCAGACACAAATCATCCTCTGCACAAGTCCCTAAATGAAAACAAGGGCATGCGCTTGAAGAGAGGCCGATCATGGATGGCCAAAGCAGAGGATGCTATTAAACAGGTCTGTACACTAGATGAGCTGAGGCATGGCGAAGAAATAAATGCCTATATCAGAGGATATGAATGCTTGCACTAGGTTGTCAGTAAACTTGAACGCTGCTGTAGAGAATGGGCCACGGGCGTCGTCAATGCGGAGATTATTGCACTCGTGGATCAGTACTCCCATCCAGGTGATATCATTATCTACACCTATAGCTCTGTCAAACGCGGAACCAGATCATCATGGGTTTATTCAGCACAACGAAACGGTTGCACACTTCTTGAGGACTTCGACGCTTTCGAGACAACGACATCGAGCATGACTATGGAGATCACTGCTTCCTCTAGGGCTATCTCATGGGTGGCTGAGCAACAGGTAACCCATATGATTATCATAGCAGACTCGATGAATATGCTTCAAATGATCGAATCTGGAAGTATGCGTGTGGAATGGGTGGACAGCATTCGGAGATCACATCTCAAGAAAATGACTTGGCCGTACACGCCTGGACATGCTGGAGTGCAGGGTAACGAGCATGTTGATTTTCTTGCAAACAGTGCCCCGACTCAAGTGGGCAGAAGTATGAATAGAGCCGATATCATCAATGCGGTACGCTCTCAATTATGTGACATGGGCAAGTCTCAGACACTGGAACGAGTTTGGACATGCCAGACAGTGTGGTCTTCGTCGTAGATAGAGAAGATATAGTAATCAACTTCTCATGGGTACGGTGAGCAGATGGACTTTGGGATGGTTGCTGCAGCGGAGGACAGAACACGAATGGAAATGCCCAATGTGCCATGACGTCTATAGCATAACATAACTCATATAACCGTTGTGTTGTTCTTTTCTGGCCTCTCCAATTTTCAATCCCAGCTCTTGAAATCTAGCAGTCGACGTGGATTGGTTTAAATGAAAATCTTCTTTGCCACCACTCTCTATGAGGGCGCTCAAAATGTCAGTTCTATCCATTGGTTGCTCCTTGATATAGTGGCAGAGCTAGCCAGCTCATCTGCTCTCTCATTGTCAACGACACCCATGTGCCCCGGAACGAAGATAAGTGTGATTCTGAGAATTGTTGACGCTTGTAGTGATTCACTATATTACCTGCGCACCGAACCAGCCTCCACTTTTCGGATCATAATGAATCACTCAGAATGCACGCATGAGCGTTGTTTTGTGACTCCAGTCAGAGTAGTGCATTATTCACTGCCAGTACTTTATCGTCATGCTGCTTGTTGTTATACCAAATGCAACACTTGCTTCCTTGACCATTTCGCCGTATGAGCTTGAAGAGAAGGCCCATGTGAACTTTTCATCGCTAACTACCGATACATCCTTCTTGTAAATCACATCGTTACATTAATTGTAGTTTTCATTAATGATGGCATTAACCTCTGCTTCCAAAACCACGGGATTTCTCTCTCGAATGTACGCATGAGTGTAGTTTTGTCACTCCAGCCAGAGTAGCACCTCAGTCACAGCCAGAGTAGCACCTCAGTCACAGCCTGAGTAGCACCTCAGTCACAGCCAGTACTTCCATTGTCACTGGATGTTGACGTTGAATTCTTTGCCCAGGTCATTGCCTTCTCGATCTAGTTACCGTTGGCCTTGGCCAGGTCTACACTTTCCTGATCTCACCGTATGCTACTTGTTGTGAAGCGTTGTTGATAAACCGTGCAGGATCCCGGACTACACGCACGATTGCTGTTGCGATACAGAGAAAATCCATTTCCAAAAATTCATGTTTAAGCGGGAAACAAAACATGTAGGCTACCAGACAAACAAGCAATGGATATTACTAGTTCAACAGAAAAGAGGAAGTTATAATATTCAGACTCCGCAAAAACGGATTTTAAACAAGCTAAAGATAAGAACTTATGATGAATGTGACTGTGGTACAAACAAAATGTTTGAACAGCTTTTGACCAAGGTATTCGTTGTACTAGAAGCAGAGAACTTATGATGGATGTGATTGTGGTACAAACAAAATGTTTGAACAGCTTTTGACCAAGGTATTCGTTGTACTAGAAGCAGAGAACTTATGATGGATGTGATTGTGGTACAAACAAAATGTTTGAACAGCTTTTGACCAAGGTATTCGTTGCACTAGAAGTAGAGAGTGTCAGATATTGTAGTGATAGTTCCCATTATATTATACTTTCACACGCTCTTTCGATTTAAGTTCTCGACAACCGGTGACGGACCACTACTTTTTGTTGTTACTAAGTCATACTGACTTCTTTTGTTGTTATTATTATTTGTATTTTTAAAAAAACCAGAGAGCAGCACAGAAAAAGTATAATGAGTACAAAGCAAGAAGAAGACGACGCAAACGATGGATCGACGGCATCAAGACAATAAGTAGACAACCAGAAAACCTTACAATAAAACTCCAGAACGTAGAAATAAAACAAACAATTGAGGCCAAATACACGTCCGAGTGGTTACCAGGGCCCAAATTTGAGGTGTAAAGAATAGAACCACTGTTACCTACCCCGCATGTCGTAAGAGGCGAGTAAGGAGGTTTGGCTGAAATCGGATACACGTGTCCTAAACGTGTAGAAGTCTATGCGTTTAGGAGCCTACCAAACAAATGTGCAACGTATACACGTTCTTGGCAAAGATCAAACATGTCAGAAAGAGTTATTAAAATTGGTTGTAAAGAACAAACGCAAAGAAGAAGGCCAAATACTTAGGAGTAATTTTTACAGCAGATGGCAGTATCGATAGCGAAATCAGCAATCGTTGCACAAAAGCCACCCAAGTACTGGGCCAGTTAACACCACTGTTGTCACATAAAAAAAATACCGCTAAAAACTAAAGCAAATCTCATAAGAACAATTTTCTGGCCAACACTATGTTACCAGTGTCAAACATGGCAAATAACGGCAGCTAATGAACGGAAAATCATAACGACAGAGATGATGTGTCTTAGAAGAGCTGCAGGTGTAACAATAAGAGACAAAATTAGAAATGAAGAAATCAGAAGACTGGATGTGAAACCAGTCATGCAATTCATAAAAGAACAACAGATTAAATGGTTTGGACTCCTGACAAGAATGCCCTGGTATCGCCCCACCACAGAGCGCCACACAAAAAAGTATAACGAGTACAAAGCAAGAGAAAGACCACGAAAAAGATGGAGCGACGGCATCAAGAAAAGCCTTACGAAAATGAATATCAGCTTACAAAGTTCCTAAAAACAAGCACATACCAGATCACTACGTACCCTCCCCAACACTTCTATAAAGAAGTAAGTGGTAGAAGAGAAGAAAAAGAAACCACAGCGGTAAAATGTGTTCGTTCTGTGGTGGAATGCGATGTTGTCTTGTAAGGCAACAATTTACCATATTCCTTGCTTATTCACGTCATTGAGATCTATTTGATATAGTCAGCGCAGCTCAGTATTACACTGTATACAATAACCTTTTCAGACCTTAGATCTCCCGTCTGCCATTCCCCATAGGGGTTTTTGACCGTCCACCACACTTCTTTAGAATGTGTCCCATCCATCTGTCTATGAAGACTGAACAGATAAAATATTATTGTAACAGTTTTTCTTTCCAATATCTCATTGTTGGTGATCTTGCGTCGCTATCTAATGCCAGGAAGTTTACAAAGATAATTAATGCGAAAGCTACTTACTGCAACCCACAGAACCGTAAAATGTTTAACACAAAGTGCCATTGAATGAAACTCATTTTTTACACGTCTTTCATTGTGCATTTGATAAATTGATATCGCAATTGAATATCTTTTCAACCTCTAAATGGTGGCGATAGAGTAATATCCCACTTCACTATTTCCCCAACTGTTTATATGTGTGACCTTGATTAAAATATCTAAAAGAGGGCAGTCAAATAATTGAACGTCAAATAATTGAACGTCAAATTGATAGCTATCGTCGCGACGACACATGATGATAATCAGTTTGGGCCCATCCCTGAATGTGAATTTAATGGCAGAAATAGTTTAGGTGGCTTTGACGCAACTTCCTGTCAATAGTTACAATATGGCGGAAGGAGGAGCACCGGATTTGGCAACTCAGAAGAAACTCATTGAGGAATATCTGTCATTAAGTCTGAAAAAAGGAGAATCTTGGTAAAATGTTAAACAAGTTGAAGATATCGAATTTAAAACAAATTGAAAGTAAAACCTATCTAGCAGTTTCCGCCAAAGAGCGTATGTAATACTATTATACGAAAAAATGAATCAATAATATCGTGTAAAATCGCAAGTGAAAAGTTAAAGTTAAATAAAATAAATAGTAATTAATTATTCATAACGAACGGAAATTAATAATGAATGTTCAACGGGAATTCACCTTTTTGTCCAATCAATTTTTAAATCATTGTATGTGGCTGAATTTTGATTTTCAAATCAATGTTTAATTATTTGTAAAAAGGTCATATTTGACTTAATTTATAATTATGATAATTTATTATATAAATTATAAAATAAATATATATTTATTTTTAAATAAATATATAATTATTATATATAATATGTATTATTATTGATTGATTATGATTATGTTAAGTATGTATTTAATAGTATTAAGAATCATATTTCATTATTTGTTTAGACATTAGACAGTATTATGATGATATGGCAGTATTATTTATTATTAAGTTACTAATAGTATTTTATTAAATGTCAGTTAGTATAATCTAAGTATTATTTAATATTTATACATAACAAGACTCATGTAGTTGTAGACTAGAGTTACGAGTAGTGTAGAACCACTTGTGACAAGAGGGTGGGCGGTTCTTATATTCTCTATCCACAACTTGATGTTCCGCACTTGTGAATAAAGGAATTGGCCCTCCATTGCTTTCTAGGCAAAAGGAATTCGCACACCCGGAACTTAAATGTGAAGTGGCAAACACTTCATACCCTAAGGTCTGGAAAAAGTACACTACATTTAATTTATTATAACTGTGTGTATATTATATATATATGTATAGTATCAATAAAATTTCCCATGGCCTTTTCAGACCTTATGGTAGGAAGTATCTATATCTTCTTCCTCAGCGATCTCTGGTCATGCGCTTAATTCACTGTGGACCACAAACTGGGCAGTCAGCTTCAGGTCTGTCAGGTTTTCCCAAAGCTTAGTTTTCAGGTCGACTGGGTGTGGCCACATGTTGCTTCTCAGCTCACCCAGGAGAGAACAGTATTGCAGGATATGCTCCGGTGTCTGTTCCGCCTGCTGACACTGGCAGAGAGCTGTTTGACATATTCCTAGTCTATATAAGTGTTTGTTGAGTCTGCATTGTCCTGTATTCAAAATATAATGATCTGGTCTGTTATGCTTAGGTCTTTGAGGAAGTTTTTCCATAATCATATCCAGTGTTTGTCTGTAGGAAGTATATGTGATTTGTGCCAATGGGGATTAGTTTGTTGTGCCAGTTAGGCACCTACAAATCTGTATGTATGCAAACACATTAGGCTTCCTGTATGTTTTTTCCCCATTCTTCTACTGTGAATTCAAGCTACTGTGAATTCAAGCTACTGTGAATTCAAGCGTAGTCGTGGTGCCTCTGATGTTTTGCATGAATGCTTGCTTTCCTTATCACCAGTGTCCCACACCATTTTGGCAAACATTACTCTAACTTCCAGAGGTACATACTTATTCAGGCGTATTTTTGTAGTAATCAAACTACTATGCCCAGAGTACAGACTGGTCGAAATATGCAGTTGCCAGGCTCACCTATTTCCAGTAGGACATTAACTACTACACTGCAAGAATATCAAATCAGAGTGTAGCTAGACAAGACCACTATACTGGAAGTCAATGAGTAATAATAAACCAACATACACCTCGCCGCCAGTTACCACATGTTCAGGAAGAGATCAGAGCACTTGTGAACTGTTGGTTTGATGTGCAGTAAAGATGTGCTCTGACGACTAAATTAAAACTACCAAAATTTTTTTAAAAATATCGGTTCTCTTCAATAGGTTCTGTAGTTTTTTTCAACATTTTAAACCTGCACCCTAAACACCCTCCACTCTCCCAATGCTCCTGAGCAAAAACAACACATAGAGGATGTTTAAAAATGATAATTTAGCACACTTAAGTGCTCAATAATGTATTGACTCACCCCATCATCTCCGTTATTTATGTTTGTTATATATATTGCGAAAACCAAACTCTTAAATTTACTTGATATATTACGTAGGTCACACCCCGAATAGTCCCAGGTGATGTAGCTTGTGCACGAGATTGAACATCTATGGCTTAAATATTAATTGATTACAATAATTCTTTGCCATCTCTCTCGCGATCGTTCTTAAGCCGTTTTTATCATTCTATTGTGATATATAAACAGCCAAACATCAAGAATAGAATGTACATGCACAGTCTTCAGTACCAATTGGACCTCAAGTGCTTATCCTTCGGTGGTGTATTCGATTTAAATCAGCATTTACTGGGTTCGCTCTCTGTTAGCCTTTTGCTATCCCCAGCCAAAACCCACAAGGCAGCAGGTTGCTTTTTCTTTCAGGGCAGCGACCCGTGAGCGACCTGCCCTCCCGGGCTGATGAGCGTCATCTGCCCAGCTATACCAGTCTTGTTAATGGACTGCTTAGTTTGCCTACTGTCCAGTTTTGTGTGAGGTTTGCTCCGCTAGTCTTTGATTGTCCCTAATCAAACTACAAGGCAGCAGTAGTTTCCTACGAGCGAAACAGCACTGGTTTTACCTCTGCTGGGGTTTGCAGTATTTTTTGCACACTCGGGTGGTCTACACACCCTCTTGCCATGCTTGCCTTGCCTGGCTTTTCTGGCCGCCTGTTTCCACCCGTGCATCGCTCGCATGCGCGCACACTCCGCCCTGGTGCCTACCTCACCATTTCCGCCAATTCCCACCATTTCTGTCAATTCCCACCTTGCTCAGATTTGCCTGGGCTGTCCTCGCCTGTGACTCAACCCAGTCCCCATCCCAGTGATGGGGTCACGGGTTTCACCCCATGAGGGCCACCCGTACATTGCTCGCATGCGTGCACGCTCTGCCCTGGTGCCTACCTCACCATTTCCGTCAATTCCTACCGTGCTCACATTTGCCTAGGCTGTCCCTGCCTGTGACTCAACCCTGAGGGCCCACCCGTGCATCGCTCGAATGTGTACCCGCTCTGCCCCGGTGCCTGCCTTATCGTCACCGTCAGTTTTTATAGTGCTCACATTTACCTAGGTTGTCCGTGTGGACCCATGTGCAGCTCAGCTTGACTCACAGCATACTCATCTGCTCAAGAGAGCATGCACGGGCTCCGAATTTTGCCCCTTGTTGGTCTTTGCCATCTAAATGATCGTGTCTCACTTTGATATCCTTATCAGAATAATCACATTCTAAGTCTAATTCATCTTCAGATTCATTGAAAACAAGTTCAACAGCTTGCAATGTTGTTACTCATTCATAGTGATAATTTCCAAAATTGTTAGTATATCTTTTCATCATGGAATTACTAATTACCATATCAGCTAAAAATAAATCATACAACAGCGTCTGCCATCTTGCTAAAACCATGTAGAACACATGGGTTATGTTTGACTTCACACTTGTACACAATTTATCTTTGATCACCTACAGATAACAATGTAAGTCTTCTCAGACCGATATTTTGGGATGTCAGGATACACAATTTTTACATTCAATACCGAAATATTGGGATCACAGATTCTAAGGGTTAATTTCTGCAGAGACAAAAGTAGTAATACTTTAGTACAGTAGAACCTTGATTGACCATCACCGTCTGGACGAGGTCTGTGACAGATAACCGAATAGACTGATAATAGAAATATCTTAATACATATGTCCAGTAATGTGATTTCAGTGCGGGCTTGGGACAAAAATGAAAATAAAATCATTTAAAAGTGAATACATATTGTATTTAATTTTCAAAACGATCAATATAAATTTCAGTATAAGAGTAGTCATGTACAGAAATGTATTGTAATACTAACCTACGTTACTTTAAAACAATCTGTCATCTCTTTCTGTGTCTTTTTTAGAGGATGATGGATAACATAGACTGATGGTTAAACGTATGATGATTAATCGAGGTTTTACTGTAAACGTTTGTAAATCAAATTATGTGTTATTATTTCTCCAGGTATCTGGTTGATATAAAATGGTTCAAACAGTGGAAGAAATATGTGGGCTTCAACCAATGGGACTCTCACATTTCAGGAGACCAGTCGGTACATCCTGGACCGATTGACAGCAGCTCTCTGTTTAAACGTAAGGAAGTAAACTCCTTTTCAGGAGTTCATCAAAATAAACTTTTGTATTTCTCTTCTTTTCGTTCTTTCATGCAATTAGTTTTTTATCTCAAGAGTTCCCATAATGTTATGTTGTTGGTTCTCAGATCAGAGTGTTTGTAATCTTCTCCTGAGGTTCTTATTCTTGCGTTTGCCCCCTATGAGTTCAGGCGTAGTCAGGGCACTTCTGACTGATTTTTGCATGAAGGCCTGCTTTCCTTTTTAATCAGTGTCCCCTGCCATACAGGCTGTGCCTACTCCGACTTCAGAGGCATCTCAGGAGGTTTATAGCATATTAGTTAGTACCCAACAGATTTGTAGCACAAAGTTAGTTCAATGAAGGTTCTAGCACATTAATTAGCTTCCGTTAGTGGTCTTGTTTGGTCTACACGACGTTTGACTTGATATTCGCCCGTGTGTTGACATGGCCCTCTAGAGGAGCAAAGAATAGTAACACTACCTACAAGGCGACTGAGTTAGTGTCCTAGGAAGCTACCCTAGTAAATAAAAAGCGTCACAGAAATCGGATGTACTGGCCTATTTGTAGTCGCATGACTGGCATAACATACAATTGCTATTAGGCTCGGATCACATACAAATCACAGAGTGGTTAACAAGTGGTCGATAGGGAGCATTGAAGAAGAAGAAGGTAGTCATCCTGTGTTGGTATTGGTGACCTGATTGCTTTAATCATCCTTTCTTCTGATGATATGTAACTGATACGTCCGTTTTCATCTGTAGCACATTCCTAAGCCAGTCGTTGCTGTCTCATATCCTGGTGTTCCACAGTGAGACAGTATCCACTTCATGATGGCGTTGTCCTGGTAGCAAAGTAAATCATGTAGACCTGACAATTATCTGGAATGCTGTTCTTGCAACTGTCAAGAGTATAACAGACTGGGAACAGAGATTGATGTTACCTCTGAAGTCGGAGAAGGCACACCTGTAGCAGGGTACACTGATAATAAGGAAAGCAGGCTTTCATGCAAAAATCAGTCAGAATTACCATACCAGGGGCCCAGACTACGCCAGAATTCATAACAGGTGAATGAAGAAGAAGAAGAAATGTTCACCAGTTTCTCAGTTGCTATCTTTGTTGCCTGATATTCTGCATCATAGTTATGATGCTCAGCATTCACGACAGCGAATGGATGCCAATGCCTGTGGATACTAATATTATCATTTTCGTCCACATCACGCTTGGAACAATGTGCAGAGCAAGTTCATACTGCAGTAAATTCGGTATGCATACATCTAAACAGATTGTTCTTCGCCCATAGGAAAGTGTTGGTCCGCAACCAAGGCCTTCCAAGCCCGCCTATCCAAGGCCATCTTTTCCAGATTACTCATCTTTCCCCATTGTTTGTGCATTCCATCTCCAACTCCCGTCTCCAGGTGTTCCTGGGTCTTCCCTTACTGCTATTGCCCTGGGGGTTCCATCAGAGAGCCTGTCTCGTGATGCTGTCGGGGTTTCCTCTGTGTGTTTCCTATCCATCTCCACCTTCTGCTCGCTATCTCTTGTTCCACTTGCTGTTGTCCGCTCTATCCACAGTACCCTGTTTGTGGTTCTTTGCTGTCTTTAAACAATAATATTTTTGATGTCTGGGGATGTATACAAACATCTAAACATATGCTTTCTGTTTGTCAATCTTAGAGGGGACAACCACTTTGAGAGAACATTTGGTGGATGATCTTGACTATGTGTTATTGGCGGAGGAAGCCTACAAGAAACTGGTTTCGTGGTATGGACAAGCACCTGGTCAGGTAGAGGATAAATGAACAATTTTATGTTGTGTAATAGTGACGTTATCATTTATAATGTCATGTCAATGTAGTTTCATATTATTGTTTAATCTCATGTGGGTCATGTCATGTAGTATATCATGTGGGTCATGTCAAGTGTTGAATAATGTCATATCATGTATCATTCAGTATTCTGTTAAGTCTTCACTTGATATTGTAGACATTTGAATATGAGTAGTTCATCTGTTAGTTCTTCACACATTTGCTAAATATGAGTAGTTCATTTGTTGCATGTTAGTTCTCCATTTGTTATTGTAGAGGGTCTCTGGGGCTAAGTGGTTAAGCCCTTCCTACAAGTCTAAAGTTGTGGGTTTGAATCTGGACCACACCACTCTGTTCACGAGTGCATTTTTTCAGAGACCCTTAGGGTTGTTGCAGGAGTTACGAAGTTCGTGCTTTGTAAAATGGTCTCGGCATGTGGCGGGCATGCCATTTCTGCGGAAAGGGACCAAACCATATAGGGTAAAACCTGGTGCTTTGAAGTCAATCCTTTGCGTAAACCCCCTCCTCCCATTATTGTAGATACATGCTAATTGTAAGTAGTTCATTTGTTGCGTGTTAGTTCTTCATTTGTGGCTACAGTAAATCAATACTGATCAAGATAAGAAGCATTACTGCATTGTAATATTACTATCACCTCTACAAGCATGCACTGTTACATAAACACATTTGTTACTCTCATTGAAACAGGAACCTGTGATTAGAAAGGTGATTGAGCAAGGCATGTTTGTGAAACATTGTAAGGTGGAGGTGTACCTCATGGAACTCAAACTGACGTGTGAAAGTTCTGATACAACTACCACAATAACCCACTCGTTTAGTCGGGTCGATACTATTGGTAAGTTTTTTTCTTTCTTATCGAAAGACGACCCATTTATGAGATTTTAAAATTACCCTACCTCATAACTTGTGCACTCAGTCTTACTATGTGGATTAGAGACATGGAACACTCGTGTTGCCTGATCTCGCAAGAGGAGAAAAGAATAGTAACACTGACCTACAAGGCATGTCATAAGAGGCAACTGAGGCAGAGGCCTAGGGAAGCTAGGCTAGTAAATAAAAAGCGGCACAGAAATTGGATGTGCTGGCCTACTTCTAGGTGCATAACTGGCACAATGTACAATCGCTCTTAGGCTCAGATCACATACAAATAATAATGAGTGGTTGATATGGCAGGTAGAAGAAGTTGCTGCTGCCCTAAGCGACAGGGGCATCAGAAGATAAAGAGATGAAAGCTGTGTTCAGTAATGAACTTGCTGCTAAATAAATATGAATTTTATCATGGGACATGGAAGGAGGAGCATCTGGCCGAATGGATTAGAGTGTGGCTCCCATACTGGAGACCCATATTCATTTTGCGGTAAGACCAATGATTTCTTCTGTCGTGGACATAAATGAAAAATCATAACCTCAACAGCTGCACGATGACTGCACTAGCCATGCAGCCATACAATTTCTCAGTCTCTCGTCCAACCTGTCCTACTCTGCCCTTTTTTTTTTTCCTCCGATCCAGAAGCACTTGAGCTGAAAGCTCTTCAGCTTGGTGTCATGGACATCGTAACCCTTCGGCTCGGTGCCACGAACACCGTAACTCTGGGGAACCTGTAGCTTTTCTGCCAGTCCGCGGAGTTGAACCCGCACTTACAGAGGACTAGTCACCCGTAGTCCAACGCGCTACGAACACACTGGGCACGCTGCCTACACTGCCCTAAAAAGCGGTACTACAGGCAGTAACGATTTATTCAAATATTTTTTTATCATGAATGTGAAATATATGATATAATCTGTTTACAGCCACACTGGAACAAGAAATGCGAAGACTTTTCTCTATTCCCGAAGACAAAGAGGTCAGACTCTGGAATCGATACATGAGCAACACCACATTTGAACAGCTCAGCAAAAAGGATGCTACTCTGCAAGATGATGGCTTGTACCAGGGGCAGGTAATGCATTTTTGTTGGAATAAAAAACAAATAGAAATTTTCATAATAACCGGCCATTGCAAGCTATGATTACAGTCTCAGATGTGTGCTGCTACACCACTCTGGTGTGTGTGGAGATGACTGTAAAGTCCAATTCTCGAACACATTCCCCCCACCACGGGTGGGGTATTCATGATCAAGGTTAAACATGTGAGCGTTATGCGTTTCATCTTTTCGCGCAGCTTGCTTTCTCTGTGCCTCAACAGTTAAACGATTCTCAGCTATACAAGTTCCTCTTATGTTATTACAGCGCCACATTTGATGATCTTGCACAAGGAATTCATAGAAATGGAAAGCATGGTTCCTGGAGTATGAGGCAGGGGACGACCAAGGTGAAAGTGGTAGCAGGACACCAAAGACACTGTGAACATGATGCTGGAGGAGGCGGGAGAACTTGCTAGAGATGGGGAGTATTTCAGGAGGGCAGTGATGAAAGCGACGTTCTGCAAGGGACATGCTACTTACTTGATGGTCATCTATTAACAAACAGGTTACTTATTCTTTGTCCATCATCAGATCACAGCACCAGTAGCTTTACTGAACTGTATGATTCACTTCTTTTCATTAGAGGTTACTCTGTGACAAAGTGGTCAAACCTTTTATCTTGTATTATGTAAGTCGTATGTTTGAATCTTGACCTGCCCAGGGTTCATACAGTGAACAGTGCTTGAACAAACACATGCGATTAGCTTTTTGTGTTTGTATGTAAGAAACAAATCAACAGCATACATACACCCAAGTATACATATATAACATACATGCACACATCATTTATAGGTAGCTTCAAGATATCTGGCCTATGAGAGATAGAAATTCTAAAGGGCTGTTAGGGTGTCAAAGTTCTGTTCAGTACAAGCTATTTGATGATGATACAATGACAGTTAATGTTGTAGTTAATGTTATATTTTGACTGACACAAAGTATTTGTTAATATTCCTGTCTACACCAGGTGATTGTGATTGAAGTTAAGAAAGAAGACGGGACATGGCCTCGGCAGAATGTCAAGTAAGTAGCTTTCATTCAGTAAACCACAATATTGTAAAAGTATATATTTATGTATGGCCTTTTTCGTCTTTATAGACTATCAATTGGCAAGTGTTTTACTGTGACAACTTCTGAGTTTCGCTTTTCTCTCTTGTCGTTCAGCTCATACATAAGTCTCTTCTCAAAAGACTTTGTGCCATTGCGCAATATCGCTTTCCACACAACTCTGTCATCGGTTAGTTTTTCCCATGTGCTGGAACCTATAGAACAGTTTTTCATTGAGGTTTTGCAGACATCTTTAGGGGACTGCCTAGAGTAGTTGATAGTAGCTCGGCCTGCTAGCTGTGAGACGCCTCATAGCTCGGGTTCGAACCTACTGTCCGGCATTTGTTCGAGTCCCTGGTCTTACTCAGGACGATAACGTGAGTACCTCTGAAGTCGGAGAAAATCTGCCTGTATGGCGAGGAATACTAATTACGAGTACATTGAGCACACGGCTGCCAGTGTAAAGTAATTTACAAGCACGCTGCTGCCATTGTAAAAAATTTGGAAACAGTTTTCACGAAATCAGTTTCAGAAATGAAACTTCGTCTGAGTTGAAAGCGGACGTAAGAAAAAAAAAAAAAAAAAAGCAGACATCTTTACATCTGAACAGTGGTCTGCCCTGGTGCCTCTTTCTCTCCAAAAGTTCACAGTAATTATGGTCACAGAGTAAAAGTATAAGTGAGCTGAATACCAAAAGAAGGGTGTTGCTGCAGTAGATACCATCACACTGTGACATACCAGGAAACTAGGAGGGTAGAGAAATTAGCAAAGGAGTTCGCCTATGTGTTGCCTGGGCTCGCAAGGAGGCAAAGAATAGTAACATTGCGACCTACAATGCATGTCGTGAGAGGCTACTGAGGTAGGGGCCTAAGGAAGCTACCCTAGTAAATAAAAAGCTTAGCAGAAATCGAATGTACTGACCTGGCATAGCGTACAATCGCTCTTAAGTTCAAATCACAGTGTTTTCTTCATCAGTGATATCTGGTCATGTTCTTAGTTTACTGTGGACCACAAACTGGGCGGTCAGTTTCTGGTCTGTCAGGTCAAAAAGAGTGGTTTAACAAGTGGTCGATATGAAACGTTCGAAGAAGAAGCTGCTTGTTCTTTCCTGTCGCCTTTTTTTTAAAAAAAATGATGTACGTTCAATTTATTTCAAATGAATATTTCACTGATTTTTATGTGTATCTTCACAGGGGCACAGGTTACAGTGGTGCAAGTGCATCAACTAATCAGGACTCGAATAATCAAGGCACAAGCACTAGTGGTAGCAGCAATTACTACAATGGTTACGGTCGCAATAGCACCAACAACAAACCAGGACGTTGTGGCTTGACAAATTTAGGGAATACC
Organism: Arion vulgaris; assembly: GCA_020796225.1. Classification (NCBI taxonomy): domain Eukaryota; kingdom Metazoa; phylum Mollusca; class Gastropoda; order Stylommatophora; family Arionidae; genus Arion; species Arion vulgaris. The sequence continues at coordinate 3,089,396 of CM036773.1, forward strand.
TGCTTTATGAACTCTGCTCTCCAGGTATGTTACCTTTAAATAGATTTTCTCTCAAGGCAGTGCTACTGTTGTATGTGTGTACAGTAGTTTCTTCCCCACCTTTCTTCTTGCTCTCTCACCAGAAGTATAGCAGACGTATATATATATATATATATATATATATATATATATATATATATATATATATATATATATATATATATATATATATATATATGCAAGTGCAACTAAAATAACAGAAAATAAAATGTACATTCAACTAAAATAACACAAGTTTATATGTTCTTGTACTTAAAATAACACAAGTTTATACGTTCTTGTACTTAAAATAACACAAATTTGACGCTTGTGCTTAAAATAGGAATACACGTATAACAGTCTAGTAGTTTACAAAAGACAGAAACAGTGACGATAGAACAGCACGTTTTCACCAACAAGGCCTTTATCACAACGAACAAACAGGAGTTTTATCATCACTGTTTCTGTTTTTGTAAACTATAGTACTTTGTTATAATGTTTCACTATTTACAAGTTTTACTGCAGTCTTCCCTATTTCATGTACTTAAAATAACAAGTTTATATGTTCTTGTACTGAAAATAACAAGTTTATACGTTCTTGTACTGGAAATAACACAAGTTTATATACCCATGCAGCTAAAGTAACCAAATTTGATCTGCATGTTCGCCCAGTGGTTACCGGGGCCCAAATTTGGGGTGTAACGAATAGAACTACTGTTACCTGCCATGCATCTCGTAAGAGGCGACTAAGGATGCACATGTCCTAAACTTGTAGAAATCTATGCGTTTAGGGGCCTACCAAACCAATGTACAACATATACACGTTCTTGGCAAAGATCAAACATATCACAAAGTGTGATTAAAATTGTCAGTAAAGAACGAACGCAAAGAAGAAGAAGATCTGCATGTTGCAACCGAACTAGCACTAAAAACATGAACGTATTCATGTACATATAGCATAGAGGCAAACCCCATCATGGGCGCTACATCAATTGTCTCTTGACATAACATGATGCCATCATACCACATACATCACATCACAGACAAGTGACAGTTTTCACATTCTTTGTTTTTCAGTGTATGAGCAATGTGTGCCTGCTGACAGACTACATGTTGAGCAACCAATGGGAGAAGGAGCTGAATAAGGAGAACCCACTAGGCATGAGGGGGGAGATTGCTGTATCTTACAACGAGCTCATCAGGGACATATGGTCAGGCCAGCGAAGCTACACTGTGCCGAAGAATTTTAAGGTGGAATTTTAGTAGTGATATTTGCTTAGCTGTATTGAGTGAATTAGGATGTAAAACCATACAAGATCTCCAACTGCTAGCACGAACCGCATCACATGGAGATCTAAAACCTCCGCCCTATGTGCCGCCTTTGGCATGAAAGGAACTAACTAACTAATTAATGATTAAGCAATTAAAATGTAATCAAATCTGCCGTACCCAGATTCTGGACCAGTCCACAAATTTCCGCTTCGTGGTTGCCACGGTGATCTGTTTCTTCTTCAATGATCCAGCGGCACTTGAGCTCTTGCCCTTCGACCTAATGTTATGTAGTGGTATCTCATCATCAAATAGCTTGTCCTGAGCAGAACTTTGACCCCCTAACAGTCCTTTAGAATTACTCTCTCGTAGGCCAGCTGTCCTGCTTCTACAGTAACATCTGCAGTTAGTGGTATCTGCATGTGTTTATAAGTTGTTATTTTGTTCCGTATAAAGTGTTTCATGTATCTGGCCTTGGAGGTAGAGGATCTTCCTGACATGATCTAGTGATTGGCATCTGAAGAGGTGATGGTGCACGGTTTAGGTGATCTTTTTCATTTCTTCTCTGAACACTCTATATCGACCACTTGTTAACCACTCTGTGATGTATATGTGATCTGAACCTAAGAGCTATTGTATGTTGTGACAGTTATGCGCCTACAAGTAGCACATCCAATTTCTGTGGTGCTTTTTATTTACTAGGGTAGCTTCCTAGGTCCTACATCAGTCGCCTCTTATAACATGCCTTGTAGGTCGCAGTGGTACTATTCTTTGCTTCCCATGCGGGCCACATCACCACACAGGCGCATTGTATCTGAGGTGATCTATTTCTTCTTCAATGATCCAGCGGCACTTGAGCTCTTACCCAGAGAAAACAAGCTGCGCGAAAATACAGAACACACAACACCCACATGTCTAACCTTGATCATGTATGCCCCACCTGTTGTAGGGGACTGTGTTCTAGGATTTGACTCTACAGTCACCTCTGCACACACCAGAGAGGTGCAGCAGTACACGTCCGAGGCTGTTGTCATCATCACTTACGATAGATGGCTATTATTATTATTACATTGAATATATGTAGAAGTCTACCATGTGTCATACAGCGCTCTGATCACTAACACATTATTTATTTTACAGATTGCAGTCGGAAGGTTTGCTCCACAATTTTCAGGCTACCAGCAGCAAGACTCGCAGGAACTAATGGCATTTTTGTTGGACGGACTTCATGAAGATCTCAACCGTATTAGAAAAAAGCCTTACATTGAAGTGAAGGATTCTGGGGGAAGACCTGATAAGGTTGGAACTTTCTGCAACTTGATTTTTTTTAATGACTCAGCCTAGAAGCCTAGAGAACTGTACCACTGAAGTGTGTTTGTGTTTATTAGCAGCAAGGAAATTCATTAGAAAGATTAAGAAATCAAAATTCCTATAAAATATTTTCACAATCTTCTAAATTACATCAGGGACCCTAACAGGTGCTACAGAGTTTGTGCACTGCCATTGAGATCTTCCTGTGTAAGAAAGAGATCGGAGCACATATGGTTACTCACCGAAGTGCAATGATGATGGTTCTATCCATCAATCATAGGTGCAAAATCTGGTGTTCATAACAAGTTTTATTGTTTTTTTTTGTACATAGTTTTTTTCTTCAAGACACAGAAAATTTATTATCAATATAAGAAAGAGGCAGTCCTCATTTTTCGGACATGTGATGAGGAGGGAGGTTTAGAACACATTGTAACAACTGGTAAAATCAAGGGTAGACGAGACAGAGGAAGACAGAGAGAGAAAATTTTGATGGCCTGACTTCATGGCACAGTAGAGCGTCAACAACTGAATTGGTAGCAAGCACCAAAGATAGGGATTTGTGGAGATCCATGATCACCTACGCCAGCCGGCACGGCTCCTAATGATGATGAGTCTTTTTTCTGTGCATTCATTCTTAATAACCAGGTTAACCAATTCTGTAATCTGTGAGGTTTGCACAGAGAATGGGAATACATTGTCTTGTTTATAAGCCCCTTACAACATGTAGGAAAAGCAAATCTGAATTTTGGTCAATTTTTACATAATAAATTTCTGCATTATAACAATACTCTTTAGAATTATAAAGTTTTTATGGCATCTTCAATCCAAGCTTTTGCAACCTTACTGTTGACGTTTATTGGTTTAGTTGAAAGTATTTGCTGCCACACTCTATGAGAGCATTCAGAATGTTAGCTCTATCCATTTTCCTGATCTCACAATATAGTGACAGAGCCAGCCACTCTTTCATTGCCATCTACATCCATGTGTCCCAGAACGAAGATGAATGTAATTCTGTTAATTGTTGAACCGTGTAGGGATTCAGTCTATTGTCGGCGTACCGAACCAGCCTGCACCTTTCGGATCATACTCAATGAATCACTCAGAATGCACACATGGGTGTAGTTTTGTCACTTCAGCCAGAGTAGTTCCTCCAGTACCGCCAGTACTTGCATTGTCATGCTACTTGTTGTCATACTAAATGCACCACTGGCTGCCTTGATCTCTCTGCCATAAGAGCTTTGCAGAGAAGGCTCAAGTGGACTTTTGGTGGCGAACTACCAATCCATCCGCGTAGATCCCAACGTTACCATCACTAATTTTCATTAATGATGGCCTAAATGTCTGCATCCAATGCCACATAATTTCTCTCTCTGCACCCTTTATTGAATTTGAAGATGGCCATATAGGTGTTCCCGAATATTGAGGGTACCGGTATCCATTCCTCCTGGGTCAATATTCATGAGTCCACATACCAGTTAAACAGTGTCTGCAATACGGCTAACCTACGATTTGCCCAGCTTCAACTTACTCCCATTTCTGATACTGAACACCTTGGATGGTTCTTTTTTAGAACTTATTTGAGATACACACAGGCTCTATAAATCTTGATTCTATACTCCATGATATGGAAATCAAGGAGAAACCTCATCGCCATGCAGTGTGTATCCCTAGTGCACCTGAAGCGATGCGCATAGCTTCATTCTATATTCTCTCCAGTCGTTTAATTTTGCGTCTTACTTACATTGAGGATGGCCACCACATTTTCAATGATTGAAAGGACCAGCTCCTGGTACAGGATAAGAAGCAGCTGTTGCTCTGCATTAGCAGTCACCATGACTCTCTTTGCCTGCAGCTTTGACAATAACATGGTTCTTGTAACACAAGGTGCGGTCAAATTTCACACCCAAATATCAATTTATCTCCGGATATTTCAACACTGCACAGTCTCATAACAGGCGTTCTCACGTTAACAGTTTGTTTATTAAAGGATAACCATGTTGCTGCTGGCTTACACCAAATCAAACATGTGAGATCATCAAATTCAGTACAAGAAAGAAATTATATCAGTGTGATCGCTATGTGTTGCCGGGGCTCACAAGGGGAGACAAGAATAATAACACTGCGACCTACAAGCCATGTCGTAAAAGGCGACTGAGGTAGGGCCCTAGGGAAGCTACCTAGTAAAAAAATAAAGCATTGCAGAAATTGGATGTGCTGACCTACTTGTAGGCGCATAACTGGCACAACATACAAATGCTCTTAGGCTCAGATCACATACAGATCACAAAGAGTGGTTTAACAAGCGGTCGATATGGAGCATTCGAAGAAGTGGATATCAATGTAATAAAATGTAATGTTGATCTTTACAGCTATCATTTTTCTGGAGCATTCGAAGAAGAAGTAGATATCAATGTGATAAAATATACTGTTGATCTTTACAGCTATCATTTTTCTTGTTATTTCTAGATTGTTGCATCTGAAGCATGGGAGAATTACAAGAAAAGAAATGACTCCATCATCATTGACATATTCCATGCACTTCTTAAGTCCACGGTGCAGTGTCCTGACTGCAGAAAAATCTCAGTGACATTTGATCCATTCTGTTACTTATCCTTACCTCTGCCAATCAAGAAGGAGCGTCAGATTGAGGTGATATGGGTACCCATGTCAGCAGAGAAGAAACCTATGCAGGTATGTAATTATCTAATTTTTTTTTCTGTATCCTCTTCGTGTTCCGTTTGACAGGAACCACAAATAGACAAAACTGTTAGTATACAAAGTATAAAATAGATTCTGAAAAACAACCCCTGAGAAGATTGGCGGAATTGATGGACTATGGTAAGACTGGTTGGGTCATGTATGCAGAGATAAACAGATCTAACTATTACCGGGCTGTTGCCCAGTGTCAAGGTTTTCTGCTTTTGTCTTGAACTGCTCTAGTGGCTTTGGTGATAAGTTATTTTTGCTTTTTTGACAGGATTCTGCTATGATATCTAACCACCTTCTTTCTTGGTCTTCCTCTCGTCATCTTTCCTGATGTTCTGTTGTAAAAGACTGTATACAGTGGAGTTTGGTTGTATTGTTATTAAGTGGCCAAACCACTTCATTCTTTGTTTCTCAATGTAATTCAGGCAAGGTTCTGTCTCAACTTTCTTTCTTATGCTGATGTTGGTGACTGTCTTTTCTGGTGTTGTTGGTAATGTTTCGTAGCATATCACATTTCATATGTAGTCATTTTTTGCGACGGTGCATTGCTCATTGTCCATGTTTGGCTCTGTTAACACACGACTAGGCATGAATCTGTTGTTCAGCTGTCAGTGAGATTTTTGTGTGCCTTAACAATGGTAGGTTACATTTTATTTTTGCACTCTAGCCTCTATCTCTCTATCTATCTTCTGTGAATATGCTTCCTAAGTATTTGAATTCTTGCGTTTGGTTGATTGTAGTGCCATTGATATGGATGTTTAGTTTATTATGTTGTCTTCCTATATTCAGGTTTTTCATTTACTGGCTATTGTAGATTTCTTATGATTGTTGAAGGATTTATCAATGATACTTAAGATCATACTGTGTGTTAGCTAAAGCGAGATGCTGACACTTTCATTATGAAGCCATTTCCCCCCCTTAATTTTGGATGTTTAACTTCATGATATCTTTTTTTCAGAGAAAACTGACAGTGCCTAAAGCTGGAAGCATTCGTGATCTGTGTTTAGCCATGGCAGACCAAGTTGATGTCTCCCCAGACAAAGTGAGAACATTTAGTAGTTTGTCTTGTCTTAGTGTGTTATCTTATGTTTATGGGCTTTTACCGCTAGAACTAAAGGAAAGGTCATCTAAGTGGCACATGTGCGACAACTACCAGCAGCATGACTATGGATGTCATGGCAGTAACAAAATCCCTGGAGTGGCTACAGATGCAAACATTCACCCATGCATGCTCAGCGACTCTATGATCATGCTACAGAAGATGAAGACCAGTTATGTACGAAGGCAGTGGATACCATTAACACAAAATGTGACAATCCAGACACTTACTTTCTTTTTCCCAGATCATTCTGGGATGAAGGGTAATGAAAGAGAGTGGATGCACTGGCGGGCAATGCTGCGATCAAGAATGAGTCTTCTATGGACAAAAGCAACATCATCAACACTCAAATCATACGCTCTGAAGATTTCAACAAAGAAGATACAGAAGATATTCTCTTTCTCGGTTGCGCAAATTGTGCATAGCGATAGGTGCTGCAAGCGGAAATCCCAGTAGATACATAATTCAACACAGAACAGGAGTTGTTAGTCTAAACATACTGAAATACAGGCTTAGGAGATTGGAGCAACAATGGACATATCCAGTGAAGATGATCCACAAATGAATGTTGTTCAGTATGATGTTATAGAAGGTAATATACAAAGACACCAAGTAAGGTATATTGAAATACATAGCACAAAAACAAGACAAATCAGTTTTGACCAACATTCATCAATAGAGGCAAAGGATACATGAACAACACAGGATGATTGTTCAATATGACCATTGAGTCATTCGTATGTGTCGATTCATCCCGCAATCTTCTTTCGTTGTTCTTTACGACCAATTTTAATCACTCTTTGTGATATGTTTGATCTTTGCCAAGAGTGTGTATATGTTGCACATTGGTTTGGTAGGCCCCTAAACGCAGAGACTTCATCCGGCATCGATTTCAGCCAAACCTTCTTGATCGCCTCTTAAGACATGCGCGGCAGGTAACAGTGGTTCTATTCTTTATACCCTAAATTACACCCCATGGTGACAGATGTGTATAACCACAGATTGTGTTCACTTGGTTGTTAATATTTTCTTATTATTATTATTTGTGTGTGTAGATGGTCGTCACAGATGTGTATAACCACAGATTTCACAAGATATTTAAAATGGAAGAAGGTTTAAACAACATTCACGACAGAGATGACATATTTATGTAAGTATATGGTCTTTTGTACTGATTGTATGAGTCATAGGTGCCCTTGCTTCACAATATATTCACAGTACAATCAGATCACTTTACATTAGATTCACAGTACAATCAGATCACTTTACAATAGAATCAGATCACTTTACATTAGATTCACAGTACAATCAGATTACTTTACAATAGATTCACAGTACTATCAGATTACTGTACAATAGATTCACAGTACTATCAGATTACTTCACAATAGATTCACAGTACTATCAGATTACTGTACAATAGATTCACAGTACTATCAGATTACTTTACAATAGAATCAGATCACTTTACAGTAGAATCAGAATAAGATCAAATCACTTTACAATAAAATCAACATTGAGCTGCCATATTGGGCAGCTGAATGCTGGATTAGTGTAGGCGGAGATCGGAGAACCTATGGACATGTCTGAAGTGATATGATTATTGCATACCTCAATGACTTGGAGAGCTATCCCGCTAGGGTTATCCAAGTTGGACAGGTCAAAGTAGAGAAGTTAGACTCAATGTGGCCTCCTGGTCCTCCAGGTTTGGGGGTTGTACATGCCACTAGACAAGCACTTGACTGGAACCCGCAAGAAAAATGGACGTCCTAAACAGACCTGGAGATGGTTTTCTTGAGGAACTGAAGGGTGCTGGACTATCCGGGAAGAAGTCATAAAGAAAACAGCCAGAGACTTGAGAAAAGTGACGAACAACTGTTGAGGCCCTATGCTCTACAAGGAGAGCAGAGAGGAATAAGTCAAGTCATAAAAGATACATACCATACTATTAAAAATAATTTTTGTGTTTTACTTGAGGGGTCTTGTTACACCGAGCACACATGGAATATATCTCACTGATATAACGGTATGACTGGAGATGGATAGGACACACATTGAGAATACTGACTGGAAGCATTGCAAGACAGGCATTGTTTTGGAACCCGCAGGTAAAGAGGAGATGGGGAAGTCCTAGAAATACCTGGAGAAGAAAGCTAGAGGCTGATATTAAAAGGATGTGCCTTTTTCTTTTCTCCAATCCTGTTTTGCCTCACAGCGTCAGGATAAGAAGAGATATATAGAACAGGCTTTTGTGTGTGCTTCAGAGATAGTGTCTTTTGTCGCCTGTTATCTCTGAGGTCCATCTTTTGTGTGGCTTGCCTTTTGCTTTGTATCCATTGTATCAGATCAACATTGCTCTTTGAGGTACACTGTCTGTTGGTAATCTGCTTATGTGGCAGAACCATTTAATTTGAACCATCTAAAAGTATAGGTAAAACATTGAAAGAATTGGAAGGAGGACGAGAGAGAGGAAGAGTTGGAAGAAGTGTGTTGTGAAGACCTGTGCTCCGTTGGGGGTTGTGAAGTGATATAATGGTATATGTTTCATTGTGTTTCTTCAGATATGAGATTCCAGTCAGTGAGATTGATCGAAACATATTGATTCTACCAGTCTATTTTAGGAATAGAAAGTAAGTAATAACTACATGCTACTTTCTTGAGTTAGTTAGTACCATTGGAGATGTATTATATACAAATTAAGTGTTTTTTTTAGGTATTAGAATTAACTGTACTACACTCCCACTCCATGAAGACCTGTAGAATTAACTTTACTACACTCCCACTCCATGAAGACATGTAGAATTAACTTTACTACACTCCCACTCCATGAAGACATGTAGAATTAACTTTACTACACTCCACCCATGAAGACCAGTATAAGCAAAACTACACTCCCACTCCATGAAGACCAGTAGAATCGACTGTACAACACTCCCACTCCATGAAGACAGAATCAAGTGTACTACACTCCCACTCCACGAAGACCTGTAGAATAAACAGTACTACATTCCCACTCCATAAAGACCATAGAATCAACTTAAGTCACTCACTTTCATGAAGACCATTGGGTACACAGTACAGTACCTTACAAAGGATAACATTTTCATAGTATTTTATAAACTCAGCAAACAAAAACTAGAATGTAAACTAGAATTTAACTTTCCATTTGCCAGGTACAAGGTACAGAATTCAAACCAAAACTTGGTGTTCAACCAGTCCTTGTTTAGCCATCCTTTATTGCTAGCGGTTCCTAGACAGTCATGCACTTATAACAAACTGTACCAACTGTTACTGCAGAGGATGTCGTAAGTAGTTTTTTACGTAATTTTTTTTTTCTGTTCTTCTTTCTAAACGTAATATTGTTTCTGGTAATCTTCATGATCATTAATTGAGCAACTGAATCAACAATTGATAAAAAAAACAGCTGAAAACAGTATGGAACAGATCTGATAGGAAAACAAAAGATCAGAATACTAAAAGCGTGCATATTCCCAGTGGCAACTTATAAGTATGAAACATGTGACAGTGGAAAACATATATGTGCTTTTGAATATAAGTGTTACAGAAGAGTCCTTCGTATATCATGGACACAGAAGAGAACAAATAGATCTATCCAGAAAGAACTCAAAATAAAGAAAACTGGCTGATGCTACAAATAAGAAAGAAAATTGTAGTATTTTGGACATATAAAAAGACATGAAGGGCTGGAGAAGACTCATGGAAGGAGACGACGACAAAGAGAAGAAGAGGAAAACCACAGAGAAGATGGATTCAGGATGTAACTGATGGTCTGAACATGACTGCTGCAGGGACGAGATACCTTTGCTATGAGAGAGAGAAATTCTAAAGGACTGTTGGGGTGGTAAAGTTCTGCTCAGGACAAGCTATTTGATGATGATGATGATGATTGTGATATAATTATTTTTGAGTTGGATTTTCAAAATCACAAGATGACATAACTGAAAACTTGGTGACTACATAATATTGTCTGTAGAATGAAATGAAAATCGTGGCATATCCTTTACATGACTTTGCCATTAACCACAGTAACTAGTCGTTGATTTTCTAGGCACCTCTTATACGTTCAGTAGTTTGCCATTGCTTTCTTAACGGTGAGGTCTATTTTTACCATTTGTAAAATTCCACAAGAACAAATTTGCTTCCCACAGTAGAGTTTGAACCAGATACTTTTGGGTTGTGATCGAGTTCACTACCGCTAAGCCATAGACGCCCACATGTATATGTATTAAAGAACTTGTCCACCTAAGCTCTCGGTTCTGCTTCATAAATAATCATGTCTTCTTTCTGTCATTGACAGTCGTTATGTGAAGGTCCCAAATGACTCAGATGACTGGCCAGTTGAGTCATCCAGTGATGCGGATGAGGAGGGTCCACTAAGCACTAAGTGTTCTTCTGTTGGTGCCAGCAATGGAAACTGTGAAGGGGATGGTGGCGGAGGAGAAGCAAGCAATGGACATATTGCATCAGGTAATTCTCAGCAAAAAAAAATATTCTGCATTTGAAAGATTGTGTACTTTTATTGTCCACTGTTTTTCATTTAGTTCTAGTTTAGTTTAGTCGTCGGATCATCATCATTGCACATCGAAACATCATTGCACATCGAAACATCATCATTGCACATCGAAACAATTAGTCCATAAGTGCTCAGATCTCCTCCTCAGTATGTCTCTCAGCTTGTGGCGACTAACGACATCAGTTCTTTATTGGTTTGCAGTTCTTCTTCGGAGCATCTGGCCAAATGGATTAGATTGTGGTCTCCATTAAGGAAACCCTGGCTCAAACCCCAGTAAGGCAAGAAGTTTTTATGTCTGGGACATAAAGAAAAAATCCCAACCTGAACAGTTTTGCTGCGACTGCACTAGCCATGCGGCCATTAAATTCCTCAGGCTCTTGTTCCCCCTGTCCTACACAGACTAAAAAAGCGGTACTACATGCAGTAACGACAGTTATTCTTTGGTCAACAGTATAGTGCTCTTGTCTAGTTGCACCACATTTGATTTGAAATTCTTGCAGCCTGGTTAGAGTTGTAGATTCACCACTATTACTTGAATCATTTACACGTTCTCTCTCCCTTAGGGAATTTAGAATATCAGCCGTTAGAATCCTCGAAGACTGAGACAAAGGATGTGACCAGGCTGGGTTGTTCCATTTTTCTTGGCATTTTGCCACTTCCTGACAGCACACTGCTTGTATAACCACACCTTCCCCACCTCATCATCCCACCAGGGTGGTTGTTCCCAGCATTTCCTTGGTCTTTTTCTTAAGAATCATTGTGTATGGTTCAATCTGTTTTATTGACCCAGGAAGACCTCATATGAAATCTGTAGCACTGATAAGGATGGTCTTTAATTGTCATTTTGAGGATTGTGAAAATGTGAACTTTTCAAATTAGTTATATTGGTTACAGGGCCCAAATTTGGGTGTAAAGAATAGAACCACTATTACCTGCCATGCATGTCGTAAGAGGCGACTAAGGAGGTTTGGCTGAAATTGGATGCATGTGTCCTAAACGTGTAGAAGTCTATGCGTTTAGGGCCACAAACCAATGTCAACGTATACACGTTTTTGGCAAAGATCAAACATATCACAAAGAGTGATTAAAATTGGTCAGAAAGAACGAACGCAAAGAAGAAGAAATTGGTTATAAATACTACTACATAGGCAGCGACTTTCCAGCCACTCTTATCTATTATTAACTTCTAAGGACTCTTACATGCTCATCTTGAACACAGGATGGGATTTTTTTAACAAAACTAATTGTTCTAATCACTTTGAAAGGAGACTGCATGTTTTTATAGAATCCACATTTTTTTGGTCTCCATTTTAATATTTATTGTTTTTGTTTTATTTTTTACAAAATGACATGGAGGCTAAGTGGTTAAGTCCTTGCCTTGTGCCCTAAAGGTTGCGGGTTAGAATCCATACCGCTCTGTTCATGAGTGCATTTTTCTAGAGACCCTAGGATTGTTGCAGGAGCACGGAGTTAGTGCTTGTGTAATACTCATCAGATGTGTCTATTCTGCGGTTGGGACCGAGATATATATTCTTCTTCTCGTGAACGTTCTTAAGGCCGTTTTATTACTCTAATGTGATATATATATATATATATATATATATATATATATATATATATATATATATATATAACAGTCAAACACCAAGAACAGGTGTACGTGCACAACCTTCAGTACTAATTGGAGCTCAGGTGCTTATCCTTCGGTGGTGTGTTCGGTTTCAGCCAGTGTTTACTGGGTTCGCTCTCCGTTAGCCCTTTGCTGTCCCCAGCCAAATCTGCAAGGCAGCAGGTTGCTATTTTCTTTTAGGGTAGCGACCCTTAGACAACATGCCCTCCCGGGTTTATGAGCGCCAGCGAACCGGTCTTTACTGACAACTTGGTTTACCTCCCGTCCATTTTTGTGTTCGGTTTGCTCCGCTAGCCATTGATTGTCCCCTATCAAACTACAAGGCAGCAGTAGTTCCCTGTGAGCGGAATCGCGCACTGGCTTCACCTGCTGGGCTTTCCAGTTTTTCTGCACATTCGGTGGTCCACACACCCTCTTGCCTTCCGTACATGCCGTGCCATGCTCTTCTGCCCACCGGTGGACCCACTAGTGCATCGCCCGCATGCGTGCTCGCTCTGCACTGGTGCCTGCCTTATCGTCACCTCAGTTTTCGCGTGCTCACATTTGCCTGGGTTGTCCGACCCTGGGGCTTAAAATCGTGCCCCCATCCCTGTGATGAGGGCCCGAGTTTCACCCTATGTGGGCCCACGTGCAGCTCAACTTGACTCCCAGCATATTCGGACTCGAGAGAGAGAGAGAGAGAGAGAAAGCATACGCAGGCTCTGAGTTTTGCCCCACAAGAGTCGTCTCTTCGATGATCTCTCATCCCTTTATGCAGCGTTTCCCATCTGTCAGGAAGTTGTTATGACCGTTGTGCTCTCACATTTGCCGCTCATTTACGTGCCTTGGGTCTGCCTTGACTCGTGCACAGGACTCTGAGCTCGCTCGCGCTCGGCTTTGGGATGCACCTCTCATCCCTCCACTCGGTCATTTACTCCGGGGAGTTTGCATTTTTCGCATGCGACTGCTACTGCTGTATCTTACATTTTTGGAACTTGGACAAATTCTAGCGGACATCGACCAGGAGATGCGTGCATTGTTCAGGACTTTTTGGCCCTGCTTTCCCCTTCCGTGCTTGCATGGCTACCACTACCAGTAGCTCTCCTTTGATCCCTGTACCCCCTTGGCCAGACCGGAACCAAAGTCTGTTACCAGGGTCACCATATGGAGGTGGGGGACAGGGTCTTGATTAATGCCCCTTCACTAACCCTGGCGCAGCGTTGTCACACTGCGCCTTCGACCCCATATATATTCTAAAACCCAGTGCAATTAAGTTAATCCTTCAGCCTTTATAACCTGTTTTATTTTTTTTTAAAAAACAAAATGAATTTAATACCAGTGGTTAAAATTGGTAGAATATTTTCATGTTGTTTTCTCTAATGAAATATATATATCTACTCAATCAGTTCAACAGATGGATACAGTGACCTGCCAGGAAGGTAACATAAATGCTCCCAATAGCATCAAAGATTCAGCTGCTCTTGCATCATGTTCCACATCCCTACCTGTGTCTCGGAGCAAAAGAATATTTACTTTGAGGACAACTGATAACATTGGTCGGGATGAAGCAGATACAGATTTGTTAGATGATGGCAGTCCTCTAAGATTGACCAGTAAGTTTCCTTAGATTGACCATTAAGTCTCCTTAGATTGACCAGTACGTCTCCTTAGATTGACCAGTAAGTCTCCTTAGATAGACCAGTAAGTCTCCTTAGATTGACCATTAAGTCTCCTTAGATTGACCAGTAAGTCTCCTTAGATAGACCAGTAAGTCTCCTTAGATTGACCAGTAAGTCTCCTTAGATTGACCAGTAAGTCTCCTTAGATAGACCAGTAAGTCTCCTTAGATAGACCAGTAAGTTTCCTTAGATTGACCAGTAAGTCTCCTTAGATAGACCAGTAAGTCTCCTTAGATAATCCTGTAAGTCTCCTTAGATTGACCAGTAAGTCTCCTTCAGTAAGTCTCCTTAGATTGACCAGTAAGTCTCCTAAGATTGACCGGCAAATCTTCATGTAGTCAAAAAATGGTACTTGAATGTAACCATATATAAATGTAAGTAGGATGTAAGATGAATAAATGGATGTAATCATGAATATGTAAGGGTAGGATGTAAAATGAATGAACACAATCATGCAAGTTTTAAACCATTTCTTACTATCCTGGTACAGATCAGACTTATCTTGCTGTGGACTGGTTGAAAGCTGCCAAAGATTGCTTCTTTGATGAGAAGGCTGCTGAGGTGAGCATGATTTATTTATTCACATACTTCCAACTAGAGTTCTTGGTTATTGCTTACTTGAATTGAGGAAAAAAGAATCTAGTGGTTTGGCCACTTAATAAGGATACATCCAAACTCCACAGTGTACAGTCTTCTACAACAGAACATCAGGAAAGAAGGCGAGAGGAAGACCAGAAAAAGATGGTTAGATGACTAGCAGAATTATGTCAAAGAGCAAAAATAAAAATCACCCAATCCACTAGAACAGTACAAGACATAAACAGGAAACCACAACACTGGGCAACAACCCGGTAGCAGTGTGATGACACTGGGCAACAACCTGGTAGCAGTGTGATGACAAAAGACGAAGAAAGATACTATATTGTATTCATCACCTGCGTGTATTCTTCTTATGCTCTATATTGCTCCACTTGGTAACCACTCTGTGTGATTTGTATATGATCCAAGCCTAAGAGCGATTGTACGTTGTGCTAGTTATGCGCCTACAAGTAGGTCAGCACATCCGATTTCTGCGATGCTTTTATTTACTAGGGTAGCTTCCTAGGTCCTACATCAGTCACCTCTTACGACATGCCTTGTAGGTCACAGTGATACTATTTTTGCTTCCCTTGCGGGCCCCAGAACTGTTACATGATGCTGCGATGGCTGATCTGTTTGCAGCACAACATTTTAGAGACTAGGTTTGCTTTCCTACTCTGATTCTTAATCACTTAGCTAGACTGCAGGGATGCAGCTTGTTACCAGCACTTGAGGCGGTGTTGGATCTTAAATAAGCAAGCTTTGGTTCCATGACACATTTCATTTCCCTTCTTTGTATCACTGTTTCCGCTCCCCTCTTAAGAAAAATACAGAGCGAAAACTCCTAATTCCTTGGGGTGACAAAAACAATATGGGCCTCAAAACGGTTGAATTGTTACTTATCTGGATCGGTCTGGCCGAGTCATAAAAATTGACATAGTATTCACGCTAAACAGAAAAGCACAGAACACAGTCTTCAGATTTAGAATGGGTCTCAGGGACTTGGCTGCCTGCACATGTGGAGCACGAAAGCAGTCCCCAGAGCACATCCTGCAAGACTTACTCAGCCTGAGCAGTGCGAGAATGGAAATCTGGTCAACAGAAACAACCCTACAAAATAAACTATGGGGGAACTGTGAAGACCTCAAGCGCTCCGCCCTGTTTATGACATATACCGGAGTAGTCGCATAGCAGAAGTTGATCGCAGAAGAAGACATAGTATTCTGATGCTCTTTACCTCAGATCCTATTCTATGAAATCCTTTGGCATTGATGTCACAACTGGGAGAATGTTGCTCAAGACAGATCAGCCTGGCGCACACTTCTTCGACACAGTTCTTCAGTTTGCGAGGCAGGTAGAACTGCATGGATGGAACAAAAACGTAAAAATGGAAAGGCATTAAAACTTCCCACAAGTGCAAGTATACCTTGCCCACATTGTGCAAGAACATTTCAAGTCCTCGTCAAGCCCACTAGTCATCTACGCACACACAGACAAACATAACGCAACTACATTCCTTTGGATGAAAAATGTCATCCATCACCCGTGATGGACAGAAGAATATGTAAGATCCTATACAGGTGACTAAAAAGTCCTTCATACAGGGCGCAGGGCGATCACAATCCAGTGCCAGTATAAGCAAAATGTAGCTAATAATCAGTATCTAGACTGTGAGAGTCAAACCCAAATATTAATTTGGCCGAAATTTGGATGCGCATGTCATGTTTACTGTAGGGGTCTAGTGAGAGCGCAATATATATGCATCTTTGTGCAAATCTGCACTTGGAGGTGGACTAGGGTCAGAGTTGGATCCCTGGCTTCTGTCATATCTGGTTCCCTGACTTTTGTCATCTCTGGTTACCTGATCTCCGTCGTCTCCATCTCCATTCACTGTGTCACCAGCACTTGGAGGTGGGTTTGTATCTTAGCTCTGGTTACCTGATGTTTATCGTCTTAAACCTCGATCAGTTTGATCACATTCTGGTTTACCAAGCAATATTAATAATATCTATATTTTTATTTGAAATTGTCAGGACTTTGAGGAGCATGAGAGCATGAAAACACACCATGTTCCGACTAGAACTGTGATTCAGCTGGATGACTGCCTCAAATTGTTTATGAAAGAAGAACAACTAAGTGTCATGGATCCCTGGTATGTATCTATCTCTATTTGTCATTCAATCAACTTCATGTTTTGTAATCATTTTTGTTTCTTCTCTCTCTGTCAACACAATCTTTCTCCCACACTATGCTACCAGTGCCAAACGTGGACACTGACATCAAACGATAGAAGAAAACTAGTCATGACAGAGATAAGATATCTGCACAGAATGCTGGGGTAACAAGAAGAGACTGGTTGAGAAATGAAGACATCAGGAAAGGGGTGGGTACAACATCAGTATTAAACTTCATCAAGAAACAAATTAAATGGTTCGGCCACATAAGCAGATTACCAACAGTCAGTACACCTCAAAGAGCAATGTTGTTGATACAAAGGATACAAAGCAAAAGGCAAGCAATGTAAAAGATGGACCTCAGAGATAACAGAAGCAGCAAAAGATACTATTTATGAAATGCACACAAGGGTTTGTTCTAGAAATCTCTTCTTATCCTGACGCTGTGAGGCAAAACAGGATTGGAGAAAAGAAAGAATTGCTTTTCTATTAAGTTGGTCATATGTTTCCTCAGAACATTTCTCAAATATTTTACTTGTCTAAGGTAAACTACTTCCAATATGAGGATGGAGGTTGAGGTCGTTATTGTTGCGATACATTGGTCCTCTGGGACTCTATTTACTGTGGCCGTTGTATCTGACTTTCAGTCGATGCTTCTCAGATCCAAAAGGGCAGGTTTTGGTATGGTAAAGTGATATGAGTTTCTACCTCCAGGCTTGGCCGCGCTGCAACACTTGTGCTTATGTAATACAGACCCGCACGGTGTCTTTTCCAAAGCCACGTTCGTTGTTGAAGACAGTTTCGTCAATCGATATTATCTATGCCATTATCTGCAGCGGTGCAACAAGGCCTATATTGGAAACCGCAGAACTCAGTGACGATCCAACACTTGGCGATATCGCCAATGCTCTGTGACCCCTGTAGCTACCCATTTCAATGATACTGGCCATTCAGGAGCTGCATGTCAGGTCACAGCCATCCGATCATGTTCCTCTGATGATCGTATCGATTTGCTCTGGAGAATCGGTTGATTTCTTTGTATGGTACCTTGCGGGCTCAACGTATTACATTCTTATGTTCTTAGTACTTTCTTCCCATGTTTGTAATCTCTATGGGTATATGTTGCATGTATTAGATTCTTATGCTTCTTAGTACTTTCTCTTTCCATGCTTTATAATCTATATGGGTATATGTTGCATGTATTCAAGTTATATATTACTAGATGTTTCATTGTTTCTTTTCTATTTCTAGTTTTATGTGTGTTTTTGTGTTACATTTATTTCGTTATTGTTTTTATTCCAGATTTTCTTAGATACGTTGGTATTTGGTGTCCATTTGTGTTTCATTTTAATTTGTCACTCCTGTTTGTTCGTTTGCTTGATAAAGGCCTTTTGGTAGAAACGTTGCTGTTTATCGTCACTGTTTATGTATTTTGTAAAACTATAGTACTTTGTTTGTCGTGTTTACTATTCAAGGTTTTGGTATGAGTATAAGTCGCATATAGAAGTTTCTAACCTCCAGCGGCTTGACAGGGATCTACTGTCATGGGCATGCGGGTGTTTGCGGTAATGAGAGAGTGGCAGGCTTGCACCAGCAGCATCGATTGTTGGGGAGTTGAAGATGGATAAACAGGATGTTCTTTGGTCTCTTTGCGACTGTCTGTTGGATGAAAACACTGGAATAGATTTTGAATCGATCCAGTGATTTAACTCTTGCAATACGCATACTAAAACTGCCTTTTTACGCACTATTTTTGAGAAACAAATGTTAAGGCGAAGATGTCCTTACAAAATTTGTTATAACTTTCTTACATTCGACAGCAGAGACAACTGCATACACCAAAATGTGCTCAATTGGAAGATCTATTACAAACACCCACCTGCTGTATTTGAATTTTAAAAATACACTTAAGGCATTAAAGTCCTCTAAGATATATTAACAACTGGTTAGAACCATATGGTCCGTGAAGTGGCTTGTCGCAAAATGGGAACTAAGTTTATGGTCTGTCAGGTGGCGTTTCGTATTCTAAGAGTTATGTAGTTTGGCGTTACCCATTGTACAAGTAGAACTGAGGGGCAGAGTGAGGAGTGTGTTTAATCAGCGAGTCACGTGAACCATCAGTATACATACTCTTCAATATCTGTTGGGGGAGACTGAGCACTCATTGGTCTGTATTGACGTCAGTTTAGTAACCAATAACCGACTGGACTTTACCTGTGTAGAGTCTCTGCAACACTAAGTATAGCACAACACTAAGTATAGCACTAAGCATAGCACTACGTGCCTGGAGTTGTTGAAAGTTCCTGGGCTGTAAAAAAGCTAGGTATTCCCCCTCTCTTCCCCAGCAAATCAGGCAAAAATGTGAAATAATCCCATAATTCCTGTGGTTAGAAAATAAATTAAGCAATAACTAAGGTAAACATGACCTGACATTTCTGTGTGTGTTAACCCAGGTACTGTCCAGACTGCAAGCAACATAAACAAGCTACAAAGAAGTTTGACCTGTGGTCACTTCCAGATGTCCTGATCATCCACCTCAAGAGGTTCTTATATAACAAGTTCTCCAGAGACAAGATTGATGTATTAGTAGAATTTCCTATTCAGTAAGTGGACAATTCTTATACTTATCATCTGCTATGTCCTTAAGCCGTTAAGGAATTTTTTTATTCTTTCTTTCTTAGTCTGCCCGTTATAAATACAGAGGCAGTCTAATGACTGATATTGCATGAAGGCTTGCTTTTCATATCACCAGTGTCCCCTCGCCATTCTAAGGAGCTGTACTCCTACTTTAGAGGTATCTGTAATTTAGATCTCATGTCGCCGTGGGGTGCCGGGCCCTAAGGGAAGCAAAGATAGTACCACTGTGACCTACAATGCATGTCGTAAGATGCGACTGATGTAGGACCTAGGGAAGCTACCCTAGTAAATATGTTTTTATGTATTTGTCTTGCGCTTCTCTGCTTTTGTCAGCACACTGTTACCAGGTTGTTAACCCAGTGTCATGGTTTTATGTATTTGTCTTGCGCTTCTCTGGTGACTTGTGGGATAGTTTTCTTAGTCCCCTGACAGAATTCAACTACGTTATCTATCCACCTTTTCCTCGGTCTTCCTCTCGTCTTCCTTCCTGATATTCTGTTGTGGAAAGCTTCATAGGTAGTTTGGTCTGTTTGCATTCTTACTAAGTGGCCAAACCACTTCATTCTCTGTTTCGCTATATAATTCAAGCAGTCTTGTTCCAACCTTTTCTCTGATGCTGGTATTCGTTACTCTGTCGATTCTTGTGTTGTTGGTGACTTTGCGAAGAGATCTCATTTCGCATGTTGCTATTTTCTGTGTATGTTTCTTATTCATTGTCCATGTTTGGCATTGGTAACATAGAGTGGGTATGAAGAAGCTGTTGATCAACTGTTGTTTAGCTGTCAGTGAGATATTTGGATGTCTTAAGTAGTGGCGCTAGTTGGTAGGTTATTGCATTTGCTTTCTGGACTCTAGTTTCTATCTCTCTGTCGCCCGCCTGCCCAGCGTGTTCGTAGCGCGTTGGACTGCGGTGACTAGCCCTCTGTGAGTGCGGGTTCAATTCGCGGGCTGGCAGAAAAGCCACAGGTTCCCCAGATTCACGGTGTTCGTCGCACCGAACCGAAGGGTTACGATGTCCATGGCACCGAACCGAAGAGCTGAAAGCTCAAGTGCTTCTGGATTGGGAAAAAAAAAATCTTTCTGTCGAGTCTTCCATCCTCTGTAAATATGCTTCCTAGGTACATGAATTCCTGTACTTGCTCTATTGTACTGCCATTGATGTTGATGTTTAGTGTATTATGTTTCCTTCCTATATTCATTACCTCAGTTTTGGCTTGTTTATGTTCATGTCATATTTGTTACAGTTATAATATGTGGACATAGGAGTAACTTGTAAAATAACCAGAATATCTTCCGTCTACAGGGGTCTTGATCTTCGTAAGTACATCATCAATGAGGAATCTGCAACATGTGATTTATATGACTTGGTTGCTGTGACAAATCATTATGGAGGTCTTGGTGGTGGTCACTGTAAGTTAGTTGTTTGTTGTGATTACAATACAGATGTTGCTGTTGTTATTTTCTTCTTAACTGTTGGCTCTAGTATGAAAATCATAGCATATCCTTTACATGATGTCATCATCAATCACAGTCAACAAGTCATTGATTTTTCTAAGCACCACTTATATGTTCAGTAGTTTCCCATTGCTTTCTGAACCGTGCCGTCTATTTTTAACCATTCATAAAAATCCATGGAATAAATTTGCTTCCAAACTGCCTGCTGCAAGGTTTGAACCAGGTACTCTTGGGTTGTGATCGAGCTTACTATCACTTAAGCTATAGACATGGTATATCATCATCATCAAATAGCTTGTCCTGAGCAGAACTTTGCTACCCCAACAGTCTTTGGAACTTCTCTCTCTCATAGGCAGTCCCACCTCTGCGGTTATCATGCTCAAACCATCAGTTACATCCTGAATCCTTCTTCTCCTTGGACTTCCACTTCTTCTCTTTGCCAGGATACCTCAGTCCATGATGTTTTTCTCCAGCCCTTCATATCTTTTTATGTCTTTTAAATACTTCAATTTTCTCATTCTTATTTGTAGCATCAACTAGTTTTCTTTGATTTTGAGTGTTATAACAAGTCTCATGGTTCTCATCTAAGTGAATGTGTAATAGAATATAATGTGTCAAATATAGAGTTTTGTAATAGTAGAGTTTAGTATGGGTGTGAATCATGGACATTTAATAAGACAGTGGGAAAACATATACATGCTTTTGAATATAAGTGTTACAGAAGAGTCTTCTGTATATCATGGACAGAGAAGAGAACAAATAGATGTATCCAGAAAGAACTCAAAATCAAAGAAAACTGGCTGATGCCACAAATAAAAAAGAGAAAATTGAGATATGTTGGACATATAAAAAGACTTGAAGGGCTGGAGAAGACCATCATGGAAGGAGGCATACTGACATAGAGAAGAAGAGGAAGACCACAAAGAAGATGGATTCATGATGTAACTGATGGTTTGAGCATGACGGCTGCAGAGGTGGGACATCTGACCTATGAGAGAGAGACATTCCAGAGGACTGTTGGGGTGGCAAAGTTCTGCTCGGGACAAGCTGTTTTATGATGATGAGAGTTTAGTACTAATATAATGTGTAAAATAGAAAGTTTAATGTAAATAAGGTGTAAAATAGAAAGTTTAGTGTAAATGTAATGTGTAAAATATAATCTAGTTTTAGTCAAGTCATTGTAAGACACTTCCACTTGAAGAGATATCTAATACACCCATCTTGTTTTTGTTTATAGACACAGCTTATGCCATGAACAAGGATGATAGTAAATGGTACTACTTTGATGACTCCAGCGTGACAAGTTCATCACCAGATTCTGTTGTTGTAAGTTTGCTTTCTCACATTCTAGCTCATGATATGCTGGTTGTTAACAAATCTTTCTGTAGTAGGTACAGGAACCTGTGTGCATCCCCATTGTTCCCTTGTGCAGCAATTGGAATATTTTTCCAGAGATCCCTGATCTCAGTGTGGGTGAGATCCAGTTCTTACGGATGATAAAAACGTATGTACTATGTTCAAAATCGAGAACAGCAGGCTGGAAAACCGCCACCTGAGCAGAATTCATTAGAAAGATTATAAAAAAATTCCCACAAAATATTATCACCATCCTCTAAATTACATCGGGGACCCTCACCGGTGCAACAGTCGCCGGGATCTTGGGGACCCTCACCGGTGCAACAGCTCGCACGGGATCTTCCTGTTTAAGAAAGAGATTAGAGCACACATGGTTACTCACCGAAATGCAGTGATGATGGTCTTACCGATCCATCAATATAGGAGAATATGTTGATTTGTTTGTATTTTTATTAGACCATCGGTACTTGATGGGTGATGTGGTCTGCTTTAAGCCGGCCACATTTACTTCTCAGTGTTTGTCTGCAATAGGGCTTGAAATTAATAATATAGCAAAAACAAAAGTAATGAGGAAATATAACCATGACTACAATGTACATTTGTTTCTCTGCAGACAAAAGCTGCCTATGTCCTGGTGTACCAAAGAAGAAACAGCCAACACAGAAAGCCAACACTATCAGGAAAGAGTTCCATTTCTAGGACATCCCTCAGCAATACTAGCAGTTCTAGCTCTCTCGGATATCAAGAACGATCTGTCCCAAATGGAGTTGGGGCAGCCAGCGAAGATGATGACATGGAAACCAACTGATGCATCTCCTGGGTTGTGTACAGACAACTTGATTCTGCAGGAACTTCTACTAAAACAGCATCAGACCAGATACTATAGTTATTTTTTACTTAAAGATGACGGGAGACTATCAGATAGTCTGCCTGTATTCACATTAATCTTGGGAGGGGGGTCTAATGTATATTCTTATTCTAAAGTCGTTGTTGGTTACAGAGTTCCTTGCCTAAAATTGTGATTATTTTCCCTCTCCTCTACATACTGACTCATATTTTGTTGGTACTATAAAGAAAAATCAGAACCTGAACAGTTTTCGCGACTGCACTAGCCATGCGCCAATTAACAATTAACTTGCAGGAACATAGGACCCCTGTCCTACGCGCCTAAAAGCGGTATTACAGGCAGTAATGACAGGTTTTAACAAAAATACAAACAGAAGCGTCTGGCCGAATGGATTAGTGCCCTGGCACCCATGCTGGAGACCCTGGTTCAATCCCCGGTACGGCCAAGGCGGTTTTATTTGTCTGTCAGGGCATAAAGAAAAATCAGAACCGGAACAATTTCGTGGCGACTGTACCATAAAATCCAGCCATTAAATTCAATAGGTACATTTCCCGCCTGTTCTGCTATTCTCAAATCCTGTTATGCCTTTCGGCATCAGGTCGAACAGGAGACACCTGGAGTGAACCTCCCTATGCACCTTGTCTTTCTTTCTTTTCCGCAGTCCTGATTTGCTTCACAGCATCAGGATAAGAAGAAATTTCTAGAACTTTTTTTGTGTGCGCTTCATAAGCAGTGTCCTACAATCAATCAATGCCATGCCTGTCGGCGTAGGCGATCATGTCTCTCCACAACTCTCTTTGCTTGGTGCATGTAATCAGTTCTGACGTCGATCTTGTGTCGAACCATGATGTCAGGTCATCCAACATCTTCCCCCTCTGTCTTCCGATTTCTCCTTCCCTGATCTCTCCTTCCTGATTTTACCTGTTCTACAAATGTTCTAAACCTTCTCTTCGCATTATATGCCCGAAGAACCTTGATTGTCGGATTCTTATTCTTTTGATAAGGTTTCTTTGTGTGCAGGTCTGATTTAAAACCTCCTCATTTGTTTTCTTCGCTGTCAATGGAATTTTCACTTCCTAGTGAAGTTTCTTACACCACCATCAAAAATGGTATTACAAGTAGTAACGATATTTTAAAAAATACAAACATATCCTAGTTAAGAATTGTATTTCACATTTGTTCTTGTACTCACGCTTGATTTTGTTGTCAACTAAGTAAATGGCAAATCTTTCATTGATGGTTGTTTGAAATCAAGCAGTAACCAGAATGATAAACAAAAGAAATAATCAACTTGTGGAAACTATTAGCTGTATATTTTGGAATAAGTTCAGTGTGAAATAGTTGTAAATATTGATAAATAGTTTCTTAGTTTTGTCATGAAGTTGTACAAAAAATTGGAATCAGAATGAGTAGAAATGTCGTTTGATAACTTGAAATGAATAATAAAATATTTGAATTGTGTGTTTCTTGTATTATATTAATGTATTTGATTTTTTCAACATTATTTGAGTTTTTAATGTTTTTTTGGTATTTGTTCTTATGGTGTGTTCCATATCGACCACTTGTTAACCACTTTTTGTGATCTACAAGTAGGCCAGCACATTCAATTTCTGCAACACTTTTTATTCACTAGTGGTAGCTTCCCTAGACCTCCCTATCTTAGTTGTCTCTTATGACATGCCATGTAGGTCGCAGTGTTACTATTCTTTGCTTCCCTTGCGGGCCTCGTCAACACATGGGAGACACTAGTAAATAAAAAGCGTTGCATAAATAGGATGTGCTGGTCTTGTGGGCACATAAATGACACAACGTACAATCACTCTTAGGCTCAGATCACAAAGAGTAGTTTAACAAGTGGTCAATATGGAGCGTTCAAGAAAAGCAGTATTTACATTCATAACTTTAAAAAATTTGGACTGTTTATTCCTGCAGAAATTTGTAGATCAATCCGATTATTTCCCACCTTTGATGGGCTTTCTTTACAATTTACGACTTAGTTAAGTTGGTTTTAAAAAATGTATACATTTTATAGCATGTTTATAATCAGCCAGTATACTAGATCACTGAGCATGAGAAGCGGTAAACTAGGAGAAAACCTAGCTGCACAATTTATAAACCGGGAATATCAATTAAAAAATCGGATCAAAATTTCTTTGCATATCAAAACACAGACTTCTTTTTCTTTGCGTTCTGTTTCGTATACTTGTCTAAACCATGAGATGGGCTGCCTCTATGAAGCTGCATGTCAGTTGGAGTTCTCGAGAGTTCCCCATAGCTTGCTCTGTAAGTTTAGTTCATGAGGTCACGTTTCTTTTCATTGGTGTATGTATGATGCACATGACTGCAGGATATGCTATGGAGTCTGTGTGTTTCTGTCTAACATGCACACTGCGCAGTCTGAACAGGCTTTATTCTGTGCATGTGATGGTTGAGCATGCAGTGTCCTGTTCTTAGGCAAAAGATTGTTGTGTGCTGTTTTCTGTTTAGTCTGCTGATGGGATCTTGTGGGTGTTTGCTGTGGGTTTGTTGCCTCCACAACTTCTTGCATTTTGCTTGATTTCTGGTAGTGACACTGGGTGTTTGTGTTGTATAAGTTTTGCTCCCTCCTTAGCCAGCTTGTCTGCTCTCTCATTTCATGATACACCACAGTGAGCTGGTATCAGCTCTGTCTCCAGATTATCTTGTGATTTCCTTTGTGTGGTCTGCAGAACTGACATGCAGTCATAAAGTATGAACAGGTGAGACAGATTTAGTTCTCTGTTTTTTAAAAAAATCCTGCAAACATAAATTTCTTATATTATTTGTTTGGAAAATGTTATAGATGATGGTAGATGTATAACAGAAATTAAAAATAGAATAGGAATGGCCAAGGATAATTTCAATAGTATGAGAAAGTTACTGACATCCAAACAAATTACAAACAGACTAAAAATGAGAATGATCAAATGCTATATATATCCTATATTAATGTATGAAACATGGACAATGAACAAGCAGTTAGAAGACAGAATTGACGAGACTGTTATTAATGCAGTTGTGGTGGATTTTAATAAAAGTTTACAGAATGCTGTGGTACCCGAGGATTGGCTTCATAGTTATTTACGACCGCTCCACAAACATGGAAGGATCCTAAACTGCTCAGCAGCTACCGCATACTCACCTTGCAAAATGTATATGGCAAATTACTAGAGAAGATAGTGGCCAGAAAGGTAATGTGTCACTTGGAGAATGACCACATTCTCCTGACACTTGGGTAGCTACCGGCCAATAAAAGGGGACATGGTACAATGCTGGCACGTTTGCATATGATGTTTATGAAGGCTTCCAATCCAAGCAAGAGACTGTTGCTGTGGCCATCGACTTGGAGGATGCTTATAACAAGGTGAATTATTCAATAATGGTGCGCTCTTTGATTAAATGTAAAGTTAATCCTTGGCTGGTAAACTGGATAGCTGCTTCTTTAATGGAGAGAACCGTTGCACTCCGTTTAGGAACATGGACATCGGATCCTGCTCGTATATGCCCGGGATTGCCCCAGGGTTCTCCTCTATCACCCGTGTTGTTTAATATTTACACAGCAAATGTAGCTAAATTCAGCCAACCGGATTGGGTCGGACATTGACATTTGCAGATGATATCTTAATATATAGGACTGGGTCAGATCGACGAGAGATGGTTGACGACATTCAGAAAACATTGCATACCATCTCGGGTTGGTGTAGAGTCTCGCTCTCAGGTCAATCCTGAAAAAGCGTGTATGTTATGGTGCTCGTTGAATAATCACATCGTCAAGGCTGACCTACCCTGTGTAATCTTTGATGAACATACCATCGAGCGCAGAGACAGGCTTCGCTATCTTGGAATAACCTTTGATCGTAGTCTATCTTTCAAACACCATATTGAACAGACGATACAACGGTGCAAGCGTGGTCTTGCGGATCTCAAAGTTATGGTGGCCGCACATCTTGAGCAGAGACTACTTGCCCTTTTGTTCGATCGACTGGTAATGTCAGTGGTAGATTACGGACTCGGAATTCTTACGATATCAAGATCACAATGTGAACGACTTGAACGGGTTCAGAATGAAGGTATGCGTATAGTTCTGGGCTGCACTAGAGATACCCCCATTGTGAAGATGAGATATATGCTTGGCCTTCTGTCACTACGCTCCCGTCATGCAATCGCCCAAACCAAGGCATATATGCGGGTTACTTCGGATAAGAGACATCCACTTCACAGGAACACTAATGATGTTAAGGGCACGAGAATCAAGCGTGGCATGTCGTGGATGGCCCAGGCTGAGAGAACGATTGGCCAGGTGACTACGGTTGCGACTCTACCAAAAGGGAAGAATGGATCCCAACAGATGGAAGCATGATGAACTATCTCAACGTTATCATTACTCTTGGAAGAGAATGTAGAGATTGGGGCAACATGAAGGCTGATCTCGCAGTTAAGCAGCTGATAGAAGATAATGCAAGGGATGATGATGTTGTTGTATATACCGATGGGTCGGTTCAACGTGGTGAGAAATCCGGCTGGGGTTTCTTGGCTAATGCGCATGGTAGGGTTGTTGCAGAGCGAAGTGGGGCATACAGGACAACTACTTCTAGTATGAGGATGGAGGTTGAGGCCGTTACTGCTGCCCTCCATTGGATTTCTGGGACTTCATTTACTGGGGCAGTTGTTGTATCTGACTCTCAGTCGATGCTTCACAAGATCCAGAAGGGCAGGTTTCGGTATGAGTGGATGTCGTCTATAGAAGTTTCTAACCTCCAGCGGCTTACGTGGATATACTGTCCTGGGCATGCGGGTGTTTACGGTAATGAGAGAGCGGACAGGCTTGCATCAACAGCATCGATTGTTGGGGAGTTGAAGATGGATAAGGGGATATTCTTCGGTCTCTTCGAGACTCTCTGTTGGATGAGGACACTAAAATCGATGTTGAATCGATCAAGCGATTTAAGCAGTTTGGAATTACCCTTTGTTCAAGTCGAACTGGATGCCTGAGAGGCAGAGTGAGAGGTGTGTTTAATCAGCGAGCCACAGGAACCATCAGTATGCATACTCTTCGATATCTGTTGGGGAGACTGAGCACCTATGGGTTTGCCGGAGTGCAATGACGTCAGTTTAGTAACCAATAACCAATAACCAATAACCAGACAGAATTGATGCATTTGAGATGTGGATATATAGAAGAATAGGCAGAGTTTCATGGACAGAAAAACAGACAAATAAACAAGTTTAGGAAAACTAGGCATGAAGAAACAATTATTAAGAGAAATAAAATTCAAACAAGTAAAGTATTTTGGGCACATAAAAAGACATGACACCATGATAAAACATTTACTAGAGGGAAAGTTGAGGGGAAGAGCAAGAGGAAGACGAGAGATAAGTGGAGAGGAAACTTTAAGAAATGGACAGGTTACAATCTGGCAGAGTGCAACACCAAGGCGAAAGACAGAGGATGCTGGAGATTCATTGCAGCCAATCTTCGATGTGGAGACGGCACATAATGATGATGAAAATGTTATGGAATCTACAATTTATAAATAAACAGAAAAGTAAAGGAGCCAGTTGTTATTCATACCATGAGAAATATTGAAGAATATACAGTGTTAGACCCATATTTTAAATTGAGCTATGGCACAGGGTGGGTGATGTAGTCAACGTCACGTCGGCTTTCTCTGGACATGAAAACCGTTCAAGTAGTAGTATGTCCCTTGTGTAACATCACTATCATCATAGCCTGCCTGAAAAATCCTGTCTCTACCAAGTTCTTCTGCCTACTCCAGCGCCATGTTCAAGGTTTCTTTGAAGTCCTGCTGCCTTGTACACCAGGAACCATGCTTTCCATTACCGTTCTCTTCTAACTACTGTGACGTTTCTTCTTCACCTCTTTCTCTCTCGATCACCGCCCAGACTGATGTACCAGATCTCCCTATAAATTCTGTTCATGCGGAAATCTGATTCATGCAGCCCTAGCATTGGTCTGTTTATGTCACATCTTCAGCACCAAATGGAGCCTATCCTTCGGCGATGTGTCCGGTTTCAGCCAGCGTTTACTCGGTTCGCTCTCCGTTCTGTAGCTATCTAGTATTTTACGGTGTGGGGTAGCTAGCACCACACCCAACCTCCTTAGTCGCCTCTTACGACATGCGTGGCAGGTAACTGGTTATATTCTTTACACCCCAATTTGGGCCCTGGTAACCACTCGGGCGTTATTCACCTTTCAACTCCCAATGGAGCACAGGTCTTCAACACACTTCTAGCCCTTCCTCTCTCTTGCCATCCCTTCTAATGTCTTGCCTATCCTTTTAGACTCCAGCTCTCTTCTCCGGGTATTTCTAGACCTTTCCTATCTCTTTCCCTGCAGGTTCCAAAACAGTAATTGTGACGTTAACGTTGCCAACATATCTCATCTTCCGGATCATGATGTTATTTATGAGACAATGCTCCTCGATATTCAGGTCTACGTTATGAGCCAATGCTCCTCGATATTCAGGTCTACGTTATGAGCCAATGCTCCTCGATATTCAGGTCTACGTTATGAGCCAATGCTCCTCGATATGCAGGTCTACGTTATGAGCCAATGCTCCTCGATATGCAGGACTACGTTATGAGCCAATGCTCCTCGATATGCAGGTCTACGTTATGAGCCAATGCTCCTCGATATGCAGGTCTACGTTATGAGCCAATGCTCCTCGATATGCAGGTCTACGTTATGAGCCAATGCTCCTCGATGTGCAGGTCTACGCTATGGTCAGGAAACAATTCTACAACTAGATCCCACGCGTGCGAAGCTGGGTATTCATGACAGTCTAACACACACACACACATATATATAGAATAGAGAGACTGAAATGTTATGATAAGATTACGAACTCGGAGAAGGAGCTAAGGAAGAGACTGGAGATGAATATTACACACATTGAGAAGACCAACCGGAAACATTGCAAGATGGAACTGTTTTGGAACCCGCACGGAAAGAGGAGTAGGGGAAGACCTAGACAGACCTGGAGACATATTAAAAGGATAGGTAAAACATGGACATAATTGGAAGGGATGGCAGGAGAGAGGAAGGGCTGGAAGAAGTTTGTTGAAGATCTGTGCTCCGTTGGGAGTTGAAAGGTGAAGAAGAACATGAAATAGCCATGAAAATATCACGTAAGAATCACTGCTCTTCAAGTTCTTTCTGTAAATTCTTAGTACCTTTCTACAGACATTCACTGTTCACTAGGTTAACCAATCAAAGATCACTATTTTACATCAGAGAGTTACTGTTCACTAGGTTAACCAATCAAAGATCACTATTTTACATAGCCAGTACTGCTCACTAGGTTGAACCAATCTCGCTAGTCTTACATAGAGTTACTGTCATAGTTGAACTAATCAGTCACCATTTACATCAGGAGTTACTGCTCACTAGGGTTACAAGTGAAAATCAGTACCTTACATCAGAGTTACTGTTCAGAGTTAACTAATCAGTCACCTTTTTCAGTAGTAAGTCACTGTCACAAAATTGAACCCAATCGAGCTTACAGTAGTAGTCACGTGTGCAAGTTGAACTAATCAGTACCTTACAGTAGTTAAGTCACCTGTGCAAGTTGAACTAATCAGTAGCTTACAGTAGCCAGTCACCTTGTGTAAGTTGAACTAATCAGTACCTTACAGTAGTTAAGTCACTGTATGCAAGTTGAACTAATCAGTACCTTACAGTAGTTAGTCACCTTGTAAGTTGAACTAATCAGTACCTTACAGTAGTTAAGTCACTGTATGCAAGTTGAACTAATCAGTACCTTACAGTAGTTCAGTCACTTTTATGCAAGTTGAATAATCGTACACAGTGCAGTCACCTTGAGTTGACTAATCAGTACCTTACAGATGTCACTGTATGCAAGTTGAACAATCAGACTCTAGTTAAGCACGCGTTGACTACGTACTGCAAATATGTATTATTGAGTGTTGACAATAAAACTCGGTCTCTACGTCACATACTGCTGTCCTAATATGCACTGAAATGTCATTTTTTCCTTCTTCTTTTGTCGTCACGCTGCTACCGGATTGTTGCCCAGTGTCGTCACACTGCTACCGGGTTGTTTCCCAGTGTCGTCACATCTCCGTTCTTACGCTGGTTGTTGCCCAATGTCGTGGTTTTATGTTTTGTCTTGCGCTGTTCTGGTGGCTTGTGTGATTGTTATCTTTGCTCTTTTCACAGGATTCTGCTACGCCATCTAACCATCTTTTCGTGGTCTTCCTCTTGCCTTCTTTCCCGATGTTCTGTTGTAGAAGACTCTGTATACTGTGGAGTTTGGATGCATTCTTATTAAGTGGCCAAATCACTTCATTCTTTGTTTTTCTATGTAATTCAAGTACGGTTTTGTGCCAACTTTCTTTCTTATGTTGATGTTAGTGATTCTGTTTCTTCTTGTGTTGTTGGTAATGTCATCGCTAATTCAAAATGTAGGCGTCTGTAGCATAGCTGGTTCAAACACCTTGGCGGGCAATTTGGAAGCAAATTCGTTCTCGTGGATTTTTACATACGATAAAAAAAGACCTCACCCTTCAGAAAGGAATGGCAAACTGCTGAACGTATAAGTGGTGCCTAGAAAATCGACGACTCGTTTACTGTGGTTGATGGCGATGTCATGTCAAGGATATGCTAGGATTTCTAATTCAATATTTCCTCAAGCAATCTATTTCTAATTCAATATTTCCTCAAGCAATCTATTTCTAATTCAATATTTCCTCAAGCAATCTATTTCTAATTCAATATTTCCTCAAGCAATCTATTTCTAATTCAATATTTTCTCAAGCAATCTATTTCTAATTCAATATTTCCTCAAGCAATCTATTTCTAATTCAATATTTCCTCAAGCAATCTATTTCTAATTCAATATTTCCTCAAGCAATCTATTTCTAATTCAATATTTCCTCAAGCAATCTATTTCTAATTCAATATTTCCTCAAGCAATCTATTTCTAATTCAATATTTCCTCAAGCAATCTATTTCTAATTCAATATTTCCTCAAGCAATCTATTTCTAATTCAATATTTTCTCAAGCAATCTATTTCTAATTCAATATTTCCTCAAGCAATCTATTTCTAATTCAATATTTCCTCAAGCAATCTATTTCTAATTCAATATTTCCTCAAGCAATCTATTTCTAATTCAATATTTCCTCACAACTATTTCTAATTCAATATTTCTCAAACAATCTATTTCTAATTCAATATTTCCTCAAGATCATTTCTAATTCAATATTTCCTCAAGCAATCTATTTCTAATTCAATATTTCCTCAAGCAATCATTTCATAATCAATATTTCCTAAGCAATCTATTTCTAATTCAATATTTCCTCAAGCAATCTATTTCTAATTCAATATTTTCTCAAGCAATCTATTTCTAATTCAATATTTCCTTAAGCAATCTATTTCTAATTCAATATTTCCTCAAGCAATCTATTTTCTAATTCAATATTTCCTCAAGCAATCTATTTCGAATTCAATATTTCCTGAAGCAATCTATTTTCTAATTCAATATTTCCTCAAGCAATCTATTTCTAATTCAATATTTCCTCAACAATCTATTTTCTAATTCATTCTCAAGCAATCTATTTTAAACCATGCTAGTCCTAGACTCCATCACTTGAAGCAATCTATTTTAAACCATGCTAGTCCTAGACTCCATCTCTTGAAGCAATCTATTTTAAACCATGCTAGTCATAGACTCCATCTCTTGAAGCAATCTATTTTAAACCATGCTAGTCATAGACTCCATCTCTTGAAGCAATCTATTTTAAACCATGCTAGTTATAGACTCCATCTCTTGAAGCAATCTATTTTAAACCATGCTAGTCCTAGACTCCATCTTTTGAAGCAATCTATTTTAAACCATGCTAGTCATAGACTCCATCTCTTGAAGCAATCTATTTTAAACCATGCTAGTTATAGATTCCATCTCAGGAAGCAATCTATTTTAAACCATGCTAGTTCTAGACTCCATCTCTTGAAGCAATCTATTTTAAACCATGCTAGTTATAGACTCCATCTCTTGAAGCAATCTATTTTAAACCATGCTAGTCATAGACTCCATCTCTTGAAGCAATCTATTTTAAACCATGCTAGTCCTAGACTTCATCTCTTGAAGCAATCTATTTTAAACCATACTAGTCATAGACACATTCCATCTCTTGATGCAATCTATTTTAAACCATGCTAGTTATAGACACATCATTCCATCTCTTGAAGCAATCTAGTTTAAACCATGCTAGTCCTAGACTCCATCACTTGAAGCAATCTATTTTAAACCATGCTAATCCTAGACTCCATCACTTGAAGCAATCTAGTTTAAACCATGCTAGTTATAGACTCCATCACTTGAAGCAATCTATTTTAAACTATGCTAGTTATAGACTCCATCACTTGAAGCAATCTAGTTTAAACCATGCTAGTCATAGACACATTCCATCACTTGAAGCAATCTATTTTAAACCATGCTAGTCCTAGACTCCATCTCTTGAAGCAATCTAGTTTAAACCATGCTAGTCCTAGACTCCATCACTTGAAGCAATCTATTTTAAACCATGCTAGTCCTAGACTCCATCTCTTGAAGCAATCTATTTTAAACCATGCTAGTTATAGACTCCATCTCGTTCTAATATGAGAGGCATTCTTCTTCTCTTCTTCTTCTTCAAAGGCTCCACATCGACCACTTGTTAACCACTCTTTGTGATTTGTGTGTGGTCTGAGTCCTAGAGCAATTGTACGTTGTACCAGTTATGCACCTACAAGTAGGCCAACACATCCGATTTCTGCAACGCTTTTTATTTACTAGTGTAGCTTAGGCCCATA
This sequence comes from Arion vulgaris, assembly GCA_020796225.1. NCBI lineage: Eukaryota > Metazoa > Mollusca > Gastropoda > Stylommatophora > Arionidae > Arion > Arion vulgaris. The sequence continues at coordinate 3,123,523 of CM036773.1, forward strand.
CCACAGTCGTCTCTTACAACATGCCTTGTATGTCGCAGTGTTACTATTCTTTGCTCCCTTGTGAGCCCCAGCAACACAGGGAATACGAGAGCACGCTAGTGAACAATAACTAAGGTCAAATATTTAAAACAACACATGTTAAAATTAAAATTATTCAGAAACATATTTGCTTTCCATATTAACCTTAACCTTAGTTGACCTTGCTCACAAATCGATTTATGCTCCCTTCGTACATTATCGTATTCATAAATTTACCTTGCAAATGTTCATCTTTCTACCGTGTGCAACAGACCCTAACCTCAGTTAACATTCCTCAAGAATCAATAGTGTGCACGCGTATGTTTCTTCATTAAGCAGCCTGCTCATAGTACTATTTGTTTATCACTTGGTAACAGCTTATAGCTTTTAGTGACTTGGTATTACTAATTTCATTGAATACATAAAAGTCGAATTGACTTGTCGACCATCCTAAAGCAGAATTGGAACAAGACATTTTTATAAGAACATTGAATGTAGTGTTAAGGATATCATGATAACAAATATTTTTATACCAACACTTTGCTACCAGTGCCAAACTTGGTCTCTGACAGCAACATATCACAAAAAGCTCACCACCACTTTGCTACCAGTGCCAAACTTGGTCTCTGACAGCAACATATCACAAAAAGCTCACCAACACTTTGCTACCAGTGCCAAACTTGGTCTCTGACAGCAACATATCACAAAAGCTCACCATTACAGACTGTCTGCTACCAAAGTCCCAAATCATTGGTCTCTGACAGCAACATATCACAAAAAGCTTACCACGTGTGAAATGAAATGCTTGAGGAAGGCAGTGGGAGTTACCAGGAAAAATAGACTACGAAATGAGGACATCAGAAGCAGAGTGGGCATAACTTCATGCACGAATACATTGAAAGACAACAAATGTTGTGGTTGGACATTTAATGAGAAGGGAAAATACAACCAACCACAAATAACAGGTAGAAAGAGAGAGAGAGAGAGAGAGAGAGAGAGAGAATATACTAATCAACTTCTCATGGGTACCATGAGCAAATGGACTTTGGGATGGCTGCTGCAGCGGAGGACAGAGCACGAATGGGAATGCCCAATGTGCTATGACGCCGATCGCATAACAACACAATAACAGCATATAATAAAAAGTAATGAGGTACTAGAGCCAAGGGAAGACCAAGAAAAAGACGGTGAGACAATATCAAGAGCACACTAAATAAACACGGATATATCACAAGGGCGACTCATCTGGCCCTGGAACGAAAATTAAAGCTCCCACCCCTACACTTAACTGAAAAAGTGGACAACCAATTCCATCATCTACATGGGGAAAGGCAATAGAGAAATAGCAAAGCCTCAACGAAGAACTTTTCTATCGGTCACAAGGGATGGGAAAACATAGCTTATGACTGAGTTATATGGAGAGCAACATTACACAAAGGTGCATTATCTTTTGAAAGGGGACTTAGGAATGAGCTGAAAGACAAGAAAGGCAAACGTAAACTCAGAAGTTGTCACAGTAAAACAATTGCTAATTAACCGTCTCTAAAAATGAAAAAAAGATGTCAAGATAAGAATACAAAAAGCAAGTGGAAACTTGATTGCATTGAGTAAGATATGGAAGTCAAAGGAGATCAAAACAAACACAAAACTGAGAATCTTTCAATCAAATGTGAAGTCTGTGCTGTTCTATGACAGAGAAAACGAGCTGTGCGAAAAGGCAAATAACACAACGCACACATGTCTAACCTTGATCATGTATACCCCATCTGTGGTAGGGATTGTGTTCTAGGATTGGACTCTACAGTCACCTCCGTACACACCAGAAAGGTGCAGCAGCACACGCCTGAGGCTGTTGTCATCATCGCTTGCGATGGCCGATTATTATTAGTCATGGGAATTAAATTCATCAGGCTCATGTCCCCTTTTCCTGTCCTACACCGCCATTACAATCAGTATTACAAGCAGTATTACAAGTAGTATTACAATCAGTATTACAAGTAGTATTACAATCAGTATTACAAGTAGTATTACAAGTAGTATTACAAGTAGTATTACAAGCAGTATTACAAGCAGTATTACAAGTAGTATTACAAGCAGTATTACAAGCAGTATTACAAGTAGTATTACAAGTAGTATTACAAGCAGTATTACAAGTAGTATTACAAGTAGTATTACAAGTAGTATTACAAGCAGTATTACAAGTAGTATTACAAGCAGTATTACAAGCAGTATTACAAGTAGTATTACAAGTAGTATTACAGACTTTCATGCTAACTTTGTTCTACACCACCAAGCAGTGTTACAAGCAGTGTTACAAGTAGTATTACAAGTAGTATTACAAGTAGTATTACAAGTAGTATTACAAGCAGTGTTACAAGTAGTATTACAAGTAGTATTACAAGCAGTGTTACAAGCAGTATTACAGACTTTCCTGTTAACTTTGTTCTACACCACCAAGCAGTATTACAAGCAGTGTTACAAGCAGTGTTACAAGTAGTATTACAAGTAGTATTACAAGTAGTATTACAAGCAGTATTACAAGCAGTATTACAAGTAGTATTACAAGCAATGTTACAAGTAGTATTACAAGTAGTATTACAAGCAGTGTTACAAGTAGTATTACAAGTAGTATTACAAGTAGTATTACAAGTAGTATTACAAGCAGTGTTACAAGCAGTATTACAGACTTTCCTGTTAACTTTGTTCTACACCACCAAGCAGTGTTACAAGTAGTATTACAAGTAGTATTACAAGTAGTATTACAAGTAGTATTACAAGTAGTATTACAAACAATGTTACAAGTAGTATTACAAGTAGTATTACAAGCAGTGTTACAAGCAGTATTACAGACTTTCCTGTTAACTTTGTTCTACACCACCAAGCAGTGTTACAAGCAGTGTTACAAATAGTATTACAAGTAGTATTACAAGCAGTATTACAAGCAGTATTACAAGCAGTATTACAAGCAGTATTACAAGCAGTATTACAAGTAGTATTACAGACTTTCCTGTTAACTTTGTTCTTCTGATAAATGCTTTATTCAGCATCGAACAAATGTTACTTTCTTCTTTCTTTTCTCAATCCTGTTTTACCTCAGAGCGTCATGATAAGAAGAGATTTCTAGAACGAACTCTTGTATGCGCTTCATAAATTGTGTCTTTCGTCGCCTCTGTTATCTCTGAGCTCCAGATTTTCCGTGTCCGGCCTCTTACGTTGTATCCATTGTATCGGAGCAGCATTGTTCTTTGAGGTCCACTGTTTGTTGGTAATCTACTTATGTGACCGAACCATTTAATTTGTTGTTTCTTGATGAAGTTCACTACTGATGTTGTACCCACTTTTTCCTGATGTCTTCATTTATAAACCGGTCTCTACTTGTTACACCCAGCATTCTGCATAGACACTTCATCTCTGTCGTGACTAGTTTTCTTCTATCGTTTGATGTCAGCGTCCAGGTTTGGCACTTTATCTCTGTCGTGACTAGTTTTCTTCTATCGTTTGATGTGAGCGTCCAGGTTTGGTACTGATAGCATAATGCTAACCGTAATATTGCTCAATTTGTAAAATTTACCAACTGAGCAATATTTATTTTAGAATTTGCGTATTCTGTAAATTGAACGTGCTATATTGAACATAACAGCTGTGGTTTGGCCTACGTGTGTTGGTTATCGATCGCCATGTTATTATATGTTTGTAATGTTATCAGTTTAGTATGTTGAAGTGTATGCACAGCAGCAAACTTAGTTGTTCTCTGAGCCTGGTGTGTGATCAGTATTTAAGTGAGAATGTACGTGAGCACTAGGAAAGTTATATCGACCTGATGTATATGTGAGAATCACAGACACATCAGTACGTAGTCTATGGTCGACGAGGCAGATTTCATGGAGTTTCATCATGTTGTGCTTAGAATCGCCAATAATGTTTGTTCAGGGACCGATCCCGTATTGTTGTGTTTTAACTGATTCAGTACCAGGTTTTTCACCTCTGGACGGAATTATTTTTAGCTTCAAAATATTGCACACATACTTTAGTTAAATTAAAATATTGTTTCTAAATATGATTTAAAGTTGAACTTATTATATATCAAATTAAAGATAAATGATTGTACTTTCATAAAATATTTATTGTATGCGAAAATATAATGTTGTGTTGACTGTGCATGACAAATATTAGCATGTAATAAAAAAATTAATTGAAATTGTGAGAACAAAATCCAACTTACCAAGGGCCTTGAGGAACAATATGGTGAATAAATCAGTGTAACTGCTCTCTTTATATAAGTAATCCATTTATGAATACACAAAAATTAAGAAAATATTGACGGAATATATGGTTTACTAACTGTTCGCAAATTAGCAACACGACCATCTGGAACCTGACTGGGGCAACGCCCTCTCGCAACTGGTTGGAAACACTACTAGTATTATTTAAATTATTAATAATCGACGTATTTAAATCACAAACTTCTGTGTCATCAGAATCAGAAGCTTCACTATCTTCACTATCAGTATCTACATCTTCATGCAACCAATCTCGCGCTTCTGCAGCTGTAAAACGTGCAGAACGAGCTGATAACAAACCATTTCTAGACTCTGAATTGTTAGACATTATTTTTTAATCACAGGGTAACTTGAAAACGAAAATTAAACTTGGTTTCACTTCTGATTCTAGTCAAAACCACGATATTGTGATTTGGTTATCGTTAGTACTTCCTTTCTACTTAGTTTCCGGTTGATATAAAACTACAATCGAAGTGAAAATTAATAAAAACTCAACGCAATAGTAGCCGTCTTTTAAAAGACGCTTGGGACACGCAGATAAGAAATATGTGCACTAGAGTGTTCAACGGGACTGAATCAGTTAAAAGTGATGTTAGATTGTAAACTTTACAGTGTTTTTACGGTAAAGTCTATTCGGTGTTTTAGTTACTAAAATGCCCGTTTCACCAACACTTGCGCGATATGGCAAAGCTCTGTGACCTCTGTAGCCACTCATTTCAATGGAACTGACCATGTAGGAACTCGCGAGCCAGGTCACAGTCATCCGATCATGTTCCTCTGATGATCGAAGTTGATTTGCTCTAGAGAATAGTTTTATTTCGTTATATGGTACCTTGCGACCTCATGGACTCAACGCACTACATTCCTATGCTTCTTAGTACTTTCTTTTCTTATGCTCAATATTCTATATGTGTTTATGTTCAATGTATATAAGTTATACATTTACTTGTTTTGTTATCCTTACTCTTCTTTTTCCACTTCACGTTTTTCTGTATTTATTTCGTTATTCGTTTTTAGTCACAGATTTTCATTTTATGCCCAGTGGAATATATCTCTGTTGTAGTCTACATTGTAGTGTGATGTGAAATTCTTCACTCCTGTTATATCGTTTGCTTGATAAAGGCCTTTTGTTCGAAACGTTGCTATGTATTGTCATTGTTTTTGTATTTTGTATAAAACTACAGTACTTTATTATTAGGTGTTTCGCCATTTTACATAGTTTTACTGCAGTCTCCCCTATAACGATAATGTTTTAGTTCGAAGCTCTTCGTTCAGTAAGTTAAGAAAAGTAATAGACGCAAGTGTACCCAGGCCCAGTAAGCGTTTGAAACGGATATAGATGGTTAAGATTAGGTTAATAATGGCAGGGTGCGGTATGAGTGGATGGTTAAGATTAGGTTAATAATGGCAGGGTGCGGTATGAGTGGATGGTTAAGATTAGGTTAATATTGGCAGGGTGCGGTATGAGTGGATGGTTAAGATTAGGTTAATAATGGCAGGGTGCGGTATGAGGGGATGTCGTTTATAGAGTTGTCCAACCTACAGCCTCACGTGGATCTATTGTCATGGGCATGCGGGTGTTCGCTGCAACGCGAGAACGGACAGGCTTGCATCAACAACATCGATTGATGGGGTATTTTGGATGGGTAAGGGGGATGTTGTTCAGTCTCTTGGTGACCTAATATTGGGATGAGGCACAGTCAACTCTAGATAACTAGGCCAGACAACTGACTGGGAATCCTGACCTACCTCAGAACGGGAGGGCGTGGGGGGGCTGGAATCTATATATGCTTGATAGAACACTGCAAGTTTTTTTACAATTTTACTCAATTCTATGAGTCTATGGTTATTTATTGGTGACAAATATTCATAATATTGATATTCCTTATCGTTAAACTTGACTTGTTGGATAATATAACTTTGAGTTGACATTTTGTGTTGATTTTAAAATAAATTAGTCTATACACACCAATACTGGAATGCGAGGTCACGTGGTGTAGTTGTGTCTGTTTCACATAATTCTTACCCGAGTCCGAAGGCCCATAAGTTTATAGTTGGCTCTGGATTTGACGTTGAATCAATCCAGCGATTGAAGGAATTGTACAGGTTGTACAAGCAGAACTAGATGCTTGATGGATAGAGAGAAGAGTGTGTTTAACCAGCGAGCCACAGGAACCATCAGTATGCATATCCTTCGACTCCTCACCTTTCCCATTTAGTAAAGATTTATCAAGGTGTCATGTCTTTTCATGTGCCCAGAATACTTTATTTGTCTGAATTGTATTTCTCTTAATAATTGTTTCTTCATGCCTAGTATTCCTAAAACTTGTTTATTTGTCTGTTTTTCTGTCTTTCTCAGCAGATGTCAAATAGTATGTATGGTTTTATTTGCTCACACAGAGACACGTGAGTTCTTGTCAGTGTTGTTTCAATGAAGCAATGAGTTTCTTTCAGAATATCATATGCAGGACAGTCTTCAAATGTTCGTTCTACAGTCTATGGTTTCTGTACACATGTACACATGGTTGAATTCAGAATCTTGAATTATGTATACATGCGCCTGTGGAGTTAATTGTTTTCTGCGCTGAACTACAGAGGGACATTTGTTCGTATCTGTTCATATTTTAATAGTCGTCCTGTGTTGGCAATGGTCTCTTATCGTCTGATTTAATCATCCATTTCTTCCGATAGTACAACACAATCTAAAGTGGAAGGATTGATTTAATCATCCATTTCTTCCGATAGTACAACACAATCTAAAGTGGAAGGATTGATTTAATCACATAAGGTTTTACCTTCACATGGCTCGATCTCTCTTCACAGAAATGGCATGCCACCTGTCGAGATTCTCGCACTAAAGCAGGAATCCCGTAGCTCAGGCAACAATCCCAGGATTCTCTTCTTCTTCTTCCAACGCTCCATATCGACCACTTGTTAACCACTCTGTGTGATTTGTATGTGATATGAGCCTAAGAGCGATTGTACGTTATACCATTATGCGTCTACAAGTAGGCCAGCACATCCGATTTCTGTGAAGCTTTTTATTTACTATGGTAGCTTCCTAGGCCCCTACATCAGTCGCCTCTTACGACATGCCTTGTAGGTCACAGTGTTACTATTCACAGTGTAGGTCACAGTGTAGGTCACAGTGTAGGTCACAGTGTAGGTCACAGTGTAGGTCACAGTGTAGGTCACAGTGTAGGTCACAGTGTAGGTCACAGTGTAGGTCACAGTGTAGGTCACAGTGTAGGTCACAGTGTAGGTCACAGTGTAGGTCACAGTGTAGGTCACAGTGCTGCTCCCCTTGTGAGCCCCTGTAACACACGAGCGCTAGGGGTCTGAAAAAATGCACCCGTGAACAGAACGGGGCGGTTCTGGTTCGAATCCACGTCTTTCGGAACACAGAGCACAGACTTAACCACTTAGTCACGTAGACTCGCACTCTTCTTGTGATGATATGTAAGTAATACATCCCGTTGTCTCTCTCTTGGCCAGCTTGTCTGCTAATTCTACAGTAATACGGTATCCACTGTATTTGCGATCTTCGTTATTTCCACATTTCAGAGAGTAATACTTTTACTTGGTCTCCGATAACATACGGCCGGCGGGCTCATGTAAATAAGTCTAGAAAATAAGACTACAACTATCGTGTGACCTTGCATTCCAACATTAATGTATACAAACGCATTCATATTACAAACAGCACAACATGTTAAATCAAGGTTATATTATGTTACAATTTAAATTTAACAATAAGGAATATCAGTATCATGAATATCGGTATCATGAATATCAGTATTATGAATATCAGTATTATGAATATCAGTATTATGAATATCAGTATTATGAATATCAGTATCATGAATATTTTTCATCAATAAATAACCATGGACTCATAGAATTGAGTAAAATTGAAAAAAACAAAAACAAAACAGTGTTCTGTCAAACATGTACAAAAATCAGCCACCATTAAACAAGAATTTTCGATTTCCCGTTGAGCTATTCGGTTTTGTGTGATTGTAGACATGGCAATTTTCGGTACTGAAGTGTTTAAAGTTGAGTGTTTCTGTACTGAAGTGTTTAAAGTTGAGTGTTTCTGTACTGAAGTGTTTAAAGTTGAGTGTTTCTGTACTGAAGTGTTTAAAGTTGAGTGTTTCTGTACTGAAGTGTTTAAAGTTGAGTGTTTCTGTACTGAAGTGTTTAAAGTTGAGTGTTTCTGTACTGAAGTGTTTAAAGTTGATTGTTTCTGTACTGAAGTGTTTAAAGTTGAGTGTTTCTGTACTGAAGTGTTTAAAGTTGAGTGTTTCTGGACTGAAGTGTTTAAAGTTGAGTGTTTCTGTACTGAAGTGTTTAAAGTTGAGTGTTTCTGTACTGAAGTGTTTAAAGTTGAGTGTTTTTGTACTGAAGTGTTTAAAGTTGAGTGTTTCTGAACTGAAGTGTTTAAAGTTGAGTGTTTCTGGACTGAAGTGTTTAAAGTTGATTGTTTCTGGACTGAAGTGTTTAAAGTTGATTGTTTCTGGACTGAAGTGTTTAAAGTTTATTGTTTCTGGACTGAAGTGTTTAAAGTTGATTGTTTCTGGACTGAAGTGTTTAAAGTTGATTGTTTCTGGACTGAAGTGTTTAAAGTTTATTGTTTCTGGACTGAAGTGTTTAAAGTTGAGTGTTTCTGTACTGAAGTGTTTAAAGTTGAGTGTTTCTGTACTGAAGTGTTTAAAGCTGAGTGTTTCTGTACTGAAGTGTTTAAAGTTGAGTGTTTCTGTACTGACGTGTTTAAAGTTGAGTGTTTCTGTACTGAAGTGTTTAAAGTTGAGTGTTTCTGTACTGAAGTGTTTAAAGTTGAGTGTTTCTGGACTGAAGTGTTTAAAGTTGAGTGTTTCTGGACTGAAGTGTTTAAAGTTTATTGTTTCTGGACTGAAGTGTTTAAAGTTGAGTGTTTCTGTACTGAAGTGTTTAAAGTTGAGTGTTTCTGTACTGAAGTGTTTAAAGTTGAGTGTTTCTGTACTGAAGTGTTTAAAGTTGAGTGTTTCTGTACTGAAGTGTTTAAAGTTGAGTGTTTCTGAACTGAAGTGTTTAAAGTTGAGTGTTTCTGGACTGAAGTGTTTAAAGTTTATTGTTTCTGGACTGAAGTGTTTAAAGTTGAGTGTTTCTGTACTGAAGTGTTTAAAGTTGATTGTTTCTGGACTGAAGTGTTTAAAGTTGAGTGTTTCGAGTATATATTTTGTATCTCTCAAGAATATCCTACGTTGTGAGCTGAAATCTCTTCATGATTCTATGAACATAGATTAAATTAGATTGAAACCTCTGCCGGCTTGCTAGAACTGTCCCTTATTTATTCTTTTCCGCTCCTCGGGAGCATAGGCCTCAACAGTTGTTTGCCACTTTTCCCGATCTCTGACTGTTTTCTTGATGGTCTCACAGGATAGGCGAGCACTCTTCAGTTCCTCAAGTAGACTTCATCTCCATATCTGTTTAGGGCGTCTTATTTTTCGTTTTCTTTGCAGGTTCCCCTCAAGTGCGTATCTAGTGACAGTCGACTCTGTCTTCCGTAGGGTATGCCCGATCCATCGCCATTGGCTTCTCTTCACCTGGGTCATTATGGGTTCCTTAGACCTGTAACAGAGCCATAGAATCTTCTAGATGATTCAAACGGTAAACTAGTATATTGCATTCAGGATAGACTACAGAAATTTCATCGAATCAAATCTGAAATCGACTCCGATTATAGCCGGCCGAAATACACATTCAACGTGCCGCGCCATCTTGACCGTAAGTTCTGGGATGCCTGTACAGCATGGCTGAATTGCCAATCTTATTTTTCTTTTTCTTCAAAAGCTCCATATCAATCACTTGTTAACCACTCTCTGTGATTTGTATATGATCCGGGCCTAAGAGCGATTGTACGTTATGCCAGTTATTCGACTATAAGTAGACCAGCGCATCCGATTTCTGCGACGCTTTTTATTTACTAGGGTAGCTTTCCTAAGCACATACCACAGTCGCCTCTTACGACATGCCTTGTAGGTTACAGTGTTACTATTCTTTGCTCCCCTTGTGGACCCTGGCAATACACGGACGCAATTGTCAATCTTGATTTTTGTTTACATGTTGACATAACAGAGACAGTGAAAGACAGAGTCAGTGAAAGACACAAATGTGGCAGGCGCACACAAGAGTACATTCTAGACATTTCTTCTTATTTTGACGGTATAAGGTCAAACATAATTAGAGAAAGATAAGACAAAAGTGAACTGAAATAGTTGCGTGGTTCGGGGTTCAATTCCGCAGTAGGAATATAATTTATTGTTTTTGTGACGTCTCCCAGGTCGATTCATCTTCACTTGGGTACTAGAAAAAAACAGAGATGTAAAAAAAAAAGACCAGAGTAAGCTTGGCTACATCATACATTGTGGGCGGTTGGTCAAAGACAATAACTCTCTAGTAGAGGACCTACTGCATTTTCCTATATACTTCATGGTATGAAAACTGTTTTGTTTCTTATATCTCTGAAGGTCGTTGGTTCGAATCCGGATTGCGTCCTTGGGTTAACGAGTGCCTTTCTTTTCCATGATCATTAGAACTGTCTCTGGAGCTACGGAGTTCATGCTTATGTGAAATACTCTCAGCAGGTGGTGTGCCATTTTTGCGGAAAGAGACATAGCGATATGGTGAAACCAGGTGCAATGATGTCAATCCTTCGCATTAAAACCCTGTAAGAGAATGGTAGTGGCGTCTGTGGCTTAGGGGATAGTGACTCGGTTACCTATTTAACGAGTTTGAAATCGAATACGCTGCGGGAGTTTGGTCGGAATTGTTTCGTGGTATTTTTAAAGGGATTTTTGTGAGCTGTTATTAATTTTCTTAAGGCTGTTCTTGATGCCATCGCTCCATCTTTTGCGTGGTCTTTCTCTTGCTCGGTACTCGTTATACTTTACAGTGTGTTTTCTGTGTATTTTCGGCTGTTAAGTTGATATGATTTTGTCGATGCCCAGCAAACCTACTGTCTCCAGCATTTGCTATTCATTCATAAATTCCCACAAGCTGAGCACTGTCCGGAGGGTGCGACACGTAAAACGTGTTATAATGTCAGATTTAATAGCACCGTGACACTACACACAGAGAACACATCGTAGATGTGTTATGTATATATCTACACGCTAGTTTAAACGTTGCTAAACTGTTTTTGAATTTAATTATTCTCGTCCCGTTTAACAGTTTTGTCATTAACCGTAACTTCGAGTTAAACAGAAAGTAATTAATACTCGTTAGATGGTAACTTGATATAAATGTCGGGCATAGTGATTCTTGTATAGTGAGTGATTCTTGTATAGTGAGTGATTCTTGTATAGTGAGTGATTCTTGTATAGTGAGTGATTCTTGTATAGTGAGTGATTCTTGTATATGGTGATTCTTGTATGTGAATGATTCTGTATAGTGAGTGATTCTGTATAGTGAGTGATTCTGTATAGTGATGATTCGTGTGGTGACTTGTAGTGAGTGATTCTTGTATAGTGAGTGATTCTTGTATAGTGAGTGATTCTTGTATAGTGAGTGATTCTTGTATAGTGAGTGATTCTTGTATAGTGAGTGATTCTTGTATAGTGAGTGATTCTTGTATAGTGAGTGATTCTTGTATAGTGAGTGATTCTTGTATAGTGAGTGATTCTTGTATAGTGAGTGATTCTTGTATAGTGAGTGATTCTTGTATAGTGAGTGATTCTTGTATAGTGAGTGATTCTTGTATAGTGAGTGATTCTTGTATAGTGAGTGATTCTTGTATAGTGAGTGATTCTTGTATAGTGAGTGATTCTTGTATAGTGAGTGATTCTTCATAGTGAGTGATTCTTGTATAGTGAGTGATTCTTCTTCTGTGAATCTAACTATGATTAAGGTTAATGGGGAATTGTAGAATCTGTGAATTCAACTAAGATTAAGTCTGATGGTGAATTGTAGCATCTGTGAATTCAACTATGATTAAGTCGGATGGTGAATTGTAGCATCTGTGAATTCAACTATGATTAAGTCGGATGATGAACGACAATGTCTGTGAAAGAAAAACGTTGTGTTACGTTTGAGGACCCTGAGCCCAACCTGGGGTCGAGCGTACCAAATCTGAGAATTAGCGACCCAAGTAATCTGAATGGATCCCGGTCCAGCTTGAAAGGTACTTACAGAAATGATAGTCGTTCGAGGCCGAGGTCTCGGTCCAACTCCTGGTCGAGATTCAGAGCCAGAAGGGCTAAATCTCATGATGTTTTGACCAATTTAGATTTAAGTCAAGATGGTTTAGATTCGGATGGGGGTGTTCATGGTGATCAGTGGATGTCAAGGATGACCAGGACTGGATCACGAAACTCAGTTCGAAGCCTGGTTAGGCTATTTGAGACACGTTGGGTAAGTACATCATTTTCTGGTGTTTATTTTATATCTGCATGTATATACATTTGATCGTCATCATCACCACCATCATCATCATTATCAATATCATATCACCACCATAATCATTTTCATATCAACATCGTCATTGTTATTATTATCATCATCATGATCACCATCATCGCCATCAAATAGATTTTTCTGATCACAACTGTCACGCAATAATAGTACTTCAATGTTTCCCTATTTGTTCATAGACCACATTGATCTACCTCCGCTGCCACCAAGGTTCAAATTACCTATATTAACGTCAATCTTTCTTCCTCACGGTCTTCCTCTTTGCCAGGCTATCTCCCTCCATAATTGTCTTTTCCAGTATTTTGTGTGCCAACATATTTCAATTTTCTCATCCTTATTTTTAGCATCAACCATTTCTCTCTCTATATTTGAGTTAGTTATCTATAGATTACTCCCAAAACAAAGAAAACTTACCGATTCTACAAATAAGAATTCTTCTTCTTTTGAAAGCTCTCGTATTGTAGGATTAGACAATTGGTACCGTAAGCTCTCGTATTGTAGGATTAGACAATTGATACCGTAAGCTCTCGTATTGTAGAATTAGACAATTGGTACCGTAAGCTCTCGTATTGTAGGATTAGACAATTGGTACCGTAAGCTCTCGTATTGTAGGATTAGACAATTGGTACCGTAAGCTCTCGTATTGTAGGATTAGACAATTGATACCGTAAGCTCTCGTATTGTAGGATTAGACAATTGATACCGTAAGCTCTCGTATTGTAGGATTAGACAATTGGTACCGTAAGCTCTCGTATTGTAGGATTAGACAATTGGTACCGTAAGCTCTCGTATTGTAGGATTAGACAATTGGTACCGTAAGCTCTCGTATTGTAGGATTAGACAATTGGTACCGTAAGCTCTCGTATTGTAGGATTAGACAATTGGTACCGTAAGCTCTCGTATTGTCGGATTAGACAATTGATACCGTAAGCTCTCGTATTGTAGGATTAGACAATTGGTACCGTAAGCTCTCGTATTGTAGGATTAGACAATTGGTACCGTAAGCTCTCGTATTGTAGGATTAGACAATTGATACCGTAAGCTCTCGTATTGTAGAATTAGACAAATGATACCGTAAGCTCTCGTATTGTAGGATTAGACAAATGATACCGTAAGCTCTCGTATTGTAGGATTAGACAATTGATACCGTAAGCTCTCGTATTGTAGAATTAGACAAATGATACCGTAAGCTCTCGTATTGTAGGATTAGACAAATGATACCGTAAGCTCTCGTATTGTAGGATTAGACAATTGATACCGTAAGCTCTCGTATTGTAGGATTAGACAATTGATACCGTAAGCTCTCGTATTGTAGGATTAGACAATTGATACCGTAAGCTCTCGTATTGTAGGATTAGACAATTGGTACCGTAAGCTCTCGTATTGTAGGATTAGACAATTGATACCGTAAGAAATAAAGTGTGGTTCGAATCCTGTATTACCCGAGGGTTACCGGGCCCATCCATGGTTACCGGGCCCGTAGTGGTTACCGGGGCCCAAATTTGGGTATAAAGAATAGAACCACTGTTATCTGCCCGCATGTGTAAGAGGCGACTAAGGAGGTTTGTCTGAAATCGGATGCATATGTCCTAAACGTGTAGAAGTCTATGCGTTTATGGGCCTACAAACCAATGTGCAACGTATACACGTTCTTGGCAAAGATCAAACATATCTCAAAGAGTGATTAAAATTGGCCGTAAAGAACGAACACAAAGAAAAAGAAGAAGAAGAACCCTGTATTTAGTAATTTGTTTTTTCTGGAAGCTTCTAATACTTGTACACTGTCTATTTATGAATCATATACATTGTTTCCCCTTGGAGTTCTTAAACACTTCTTACTCCTGCCTTCAAATACCAAATGTTTGCCAGTTAATTTTTGTTATTGATATCCAACGAAACAATTGAATACCATCAGTTTTGTGTTTCAGTTTCAAAGAAATTGTTCAGATAATAGAAATGATAAATTAGTGTCATAAATTCTGTATTTATTGAACAAGAATGAACTTCGAATGTTCGATAATTTTTTCCTGACATTGTAATGGAGAATAAACCACCGATGTTGCAATTTTATCGCTTTCCAAGCAAAAATAATATAATAGTTTATCAATTATAGTTTCCTGCTTGTTTGATAAATCAATATGCCAGTTGTATTTTCTATCGCTGAAGGGATAAGTCTGTAGCCAATTAAATATATATTTGGACCGTCTTTCTTGTCTGGCAACTTATGTTCTGAAATGTGGGAAGTTTATATTCTCGTTATTGAACTAAATGGAATAGCGCAGCGCCGTCCAACGTGAGGCCCGCGGACGCCATGTCGCCCCTGTTATACATTCATGAAGCCTATTTTAGATCTTCTTCTATTTTAGATCTTCTTCCTTCTTTCTTTTCTCTATTCCTGTTTTGCCTCACAATGTCAGGATTAGAAGATTATTATATAACGGGTTTTTGTGTGCGCTTCATAAGTACTGTTTTTTGACGCCTATTTTATCTCTGAGGTTCACCTTTTGCTTTGTTTTAACTTTTACTCTGATCAGGTTTCAAGAAAACATTTTTCAGGTTTCTTTCTAGCACTCGGTGGCGTCTGTGGCTTAGGGGATAGGGACTCGGTCTATTAACCCCGACGTTCTGAGTTCGAATCACACTGCGGACAGTTTGGATGCAAATTGTTTCGTGTAGATTTTTACAAAAGGACGATGGCACCACCCGTTCAGAAAGCAATGCAAACTACTGAACGTAATAATGCCTAGAAAATCACAAACAGCGTTAAAAAGCTGGGGTTGATTCGCAAATTCCTGTAAAGGATATGCAATTTAATTTTAACTTCTAGCACTCACATGTACACGATCTTCCCACTTTAGCCATTTTCTTACCATTCTACTGCCCACCTAACACCACTCTTGTTTTTTTCACTAGAGAAAGCGTCGACATCTTAATCATATTAACATTACTATTGTTATTACTATCAGTGTTCGGCCCCATCTAATGAGAATGGAACCACATTTATTGCCATCGCGTACCTACAATAATCGACACTCAGAGCGCAGAGCACGAGGCAGGACAAGAACACGATGGATAGATAACATCTCAGAGTCCTGCGAAAGCATGGACTGACAACGTCAAGCGCAACACTGGAACAAGATAGTAAACTAAATCTCCCCAAGACGCTACACGGCAAATGTGGTTAAGATAAGATAAGATTACTATCAGTAGTAGTATTACAATTATCATATTAATATTCTTCTTCTTCTTTTCCGCCATGGGGGTGGGAGGAGGAATGTAGTGATCTTGTGTGTGCTTGTTCTCACGCATTTTGTCAGCTTTTATTTATTTTCTTCATGCTGTTCTTGATGCTGTCTTGATTCTGTGTTTGCTCATTTTGTTTTTTGTTCGGAATCATTTAATACTTGTTCATTGTCTATTTACTGATCATTGGCTTCGATGTTTCCCCTGCAGTTCTTTACACTCCTTATTCTCTTCTTGTCTCTTATGCTGGGACTGAGGTGAGAGAACTGATATGTTTCTCCTGCGATTCTTAAATCTCCTTATTCTCTTCTTGGCTCTTATGCTGGGACTGAGGTGAGAGAACTGTTATGTTTCTCCTGCGATTCTTAAATCTCCTTATTCTCTTCTTGGCTCTTATGCTGGGACTGGGGTGAGAGAACTGATATGTTTCCCTGTGGTTCTTCTTCTTCTTCTTTCTTCTTTGCGTTCGTTCTTTACGACCAATTTTAATCGCTCTTTGTGATATGTTTGATCTTTGCCAAGAACGTGTATACATTGCACATTGGTTTGGTAGGCCCTAAACGCATAGACTTCTACACGTTTAGGACATGTGCATCCGATTTCAGCCAAACTTCCTTAGTCGCCTCTTACGACATGCGTGGTAGGTAACAGTGGTTCTATTCTTTACATCCCAAATTTGGGCCCGGTAACCACTCGGGCTCCTGTGATTCTTAAATCTGCTTATTCTCTTCTTGTCTCTTATGCTGGGACTGGGGTGAGAGAACTGATATGTTTCCCCTGCGGGTTCTTAAATCTGCTTATTCTCTTCTTGTCTCTTATGCTGAGACTGGGGTGAGAGAACTGATATGTTTCCCCTGCGGGTTCTTAAATCTGCTTATTCTCTTCTTGTCTCTTATGCTGAGACTGGGGTGAGAGAACTGATATGTTTCCCCTGCGGGTTCTTAAATCTGCTTATTCTCTTCTTGTCTCTTATGCTGGGACTGAGGTGAGAGAACTGATATGTTTCCCCTGCGGGTTCTTAAATCTGCTTATTCTCTTCTTGTCTCTTATGCTGGGACTGAGGTGAGAGAACTGATATGTTTCCCCTGCGGGTTCTTAAATCTGCTTATTCTCTTCTTGTCTCTTATGCTGGGACTGGGGTGAGAGAACTTATTAGTTACTGAATTGAAAAAAAATTGGTTGTGGCTGAATTAAATGTAGGTCTAATTTTCCCATTACTGGTGTACGTACACATTCAGCTGTAGTTTTCTTAATTCTCAAACACATTTTAATACGTAATATATCAATTTGTAAGTAAATGAATGTTCTTTAAGATCATTATTCTAAAACAATTATTTGTCGTGATTGATATTCCCTTCGACATGAATTGCGATTCAAGTGATGAACAGTTTTGTGTTGACACTTTAGCGACGGCTATATGCATTTATGCGGTGCAGGTTGCTGTTTGTGGCGCTACGGCTGTTTCATTCTGGAATTAGTTCACACACAGGAGACAGTTGTTAGCATTTCGTGTGATTTTCGCTGGCACAGAAACGGAGCAATTATGGGGTGACCCGGTGCAGTGAAGTTGGAACTATGAACTTATGAAAACAATTCTTTGCTTGCTGCTTCCAGCGGCTTATAGGACCCAATCCGTTTAAATTATTTGAAGCGTAGATAAGAAAAGCGTAGATAAGAAAAGCGTAGATAAGAAAAGCGTAGATAAGAAAAGCGTAGATAAGAAAAGCGTAGATAAGAAAAGCGTAGATAAGAAAAGCGTAGATAAGAAAAGCGTAGATAAGAAAAGCGTAGATTAGAAAAGCGTAGATAAGAAAAGCGTAGATAAGAAAAGCGTAGATAAGAAAAGCGTAGATAAGAAAAGCGTAGATTAGAAAAGCGTAGATAAGAAAAGCGTAGATAAGAAAAGCGTAGATAAGAAAAGCGTAAATAAGAAGTATAAGAAAAAAAGTAAAGGAATCCTTTTATACCACGTGGTATATAGCGTAAAACGACGTTAGGCCCATATTTGTCATTGACCGTCGGCACACGATGGGTGTTGTGGTCAACATCACGTCGGTCGCATTTACTTCCCATTGCTTTTCATGGTACCCAATTGAGATTACATCGACCTGATAGCTGGTTACAGTCGGACAAATTCCACGCCTACTTGTCGAAGTGAACCCCGGCCACTAGCCTACGAAGTGAGTTCACTAACAACTACGCTACTGCGGCTCTCGTAGATGGGGCATGGTTCATAAAAAGTTTGAGAATCCCTGATCTGTTCTCACGTGACACCCATGCATAGTAATAGTAAGAGCATCACAATGAGAATGTATGTTTATTAGTCACTATTGTGAATCTGGTTTCACCATTTGTCAATTTGTACCACGGTATGATCAGTACGGATCGCTGTACTTACTATGCAACAGATGTAGGACATCTGTGAACGTAGAGAATTTATCTACTGTTCCCTACTCACGTCCATTCTATGCTCCACTGATTTAGGACTCTAGAATGTGACATACATTGCACTTCGTGGCAGAGGCGTGTCTATAGTTGCTATATTTATTCGAGAGTCATCATCAGGTGCCGTGCCGGCTGGAGCAGACGATCATTGATCTCCAAAAATTTATGTCCCTGGTATTTGCTATCATCACGTCGCCCATGTGTTGCCTGGCCCGCAAGGGAAGCAAAGAATAATAACACTGCGACCTACAAGACATGTCTCCAAGAGGTGATTAATGTAGGAGTTTAGGAAGCTACCCTAGTAAATAAAAAGCATCGCATAAATCTGAGGTTCTGGCCTACTTGTAGGCGTATTACTGGCACAACGTACAATCGCTCTTAGGCTCATATCACATACAAATCACACAGAGTGGTTAACACGTGGTCGATATGGAACGTTCGAAGAAGAAGAAGAAGACACTATCATCGCAGACGTTGAAGCTCTTCGGTGCCATGAAGTCAGGCAGTTTAATATTTGTTCTCTCTGTCTTCCTCTGTTTTGTCTCCCCTTGACTTTGACGGTTGTCACAATGTGTTCTAAACTTGCCCTTCTCATCACGTGTCTGACAAAATGATGACTGTCTCTTTCCTATATTTATAATATATTTTTCTCTGTGTTTTGCTTTCATTCAACACTTTTTTTGAGAGTAGGAAAGTTTGAAAAGAAATGTTTATAAATATAAATTGATGAGCTAGGTTCGTATTACATAGCAGCGGGACAACTACTTCTAGTATGAGGATGGAGGTTGAGGGCGGGACACCTACTTCTAGTATGAGGATGGAGGTTGAGGGCGGGACAACTACTTCTAGTATGAGGATGGAGGTTGAGGGCGGGACACCTACTTCTAGTATGAGGATGGAGGTTGAGGGCGGGACACCTACTTCTAGTATGAGGATGGAGGTTGAGAGCGGGACAACTACTTCTAGTATGAGGATGGAGGTTGAGAGCGGGACACCTACTTCTAGTATGAGGATGGAGGTTGAGAGCGGGACAACTACTTCTAGTATGAGGATGGAGGTTGAGAGCGGGACACCTACTTCTAGTATGAGGATGGAGGTTGAGAGCGGGACACCTACTTCTAGTATGAGGATGGAGGTTGAGGGCGGGACAACTACTTCTAGTATGAGGATGGAGGTTGAGAGCGGGACACCTACTTCTAGTATGAGGATGGAGGTTGAGAGCGGGACAACTACTTCTAGTATGAGGATGGAGGTTGAGAGCGGGACACCTACTTCTAGTATGAGGATGGAGGTTGAGAGCGGGACACCTACTTCTAGTATGAGGATGGAGGTTGAGGGCGGGACAACTACTTCTAGTATGAGGATGGAGGTTGAGGGCGGGACAACTACTTCTAGTATGAGGATCAGAGCCGGATTAGACCAGCGCGGGGCCCGTAGCAAATTTTAGCGCGGGGCCCTAAGTTTTGTATGATAATAAATAATAAAACATAAATTTTACAAACAAACTTGTCTCGATTTAATGTGAGCAAATTTAGAGATAATACTAGACAAATCAATTTCTCTAAGTAAATTACATTCAATGTTCATTAAGGTGAGGTTATTTAGACGATCTTGTCCCATCATGTTTCGTAACTCACTTTTTATACGCTTTAATGTTGAAAAAGAACGTTCTCCGCTGCAGTTAGTAATCATTAAAGACAAGTAAATTCGTAAGACTATTTCTACATTTGGGAAACACGACTCTAATGAATTTTCCATTATAAGTTTATAAAATTGCAGTTCAAGGGCCTCATTCTTTTCGTTGCTAATAGCAGCAGCTACATTAGTTTTAAGAGTTCAGCGAACTGCACAAGTTCGTCGCCTAGGCTTTCTTCCAAATCCTCTTGGTAAGTAAGAGCTGACAATATTTGGAGTTCTTTTCAAGATCTCTTCTGCTGTAAGAGATTTTAACTGCCGAAATGTTCCAAATACAGCAGTCACTCTATGGTACGCTTCCATGCGTTTAGCTAAGGCAGAGAGTACATTATCAATTATGACAATAAACACCTGACTTTCACATTTTTGTTTGGGTGTTTGATTTTCTACAACTTCATCGAGCGTAGTAGAGCCACTAAAATCGTCGTACTTAGTATTTCGCTTGCGTCGTCGTGAAGTTTGTTTCTGATATTCTTGACAGTGAGTCAGGATTTTGGCTTTGACCTCAATATCTGAAAATGTAGGCCGCATTTCTTGAACGTACCCGTGTAACGATTCATAAAGAGCATATCCCGTGTTAAGGTCTTGATCAGGTGACTGTAATGAAGCGCTAGACGCTTGCAAGCGTTCTAGAATTCCGTTCCATAAAATGCTAACTATTCCCGTTTCCAACTTACTCATCTCCAAAACTAGCCCATACGCTTGATTACGACACTCTACCTTTTGATCCATGTTATTTGAGATGTCATCCAAAACTTGTTTGATAATGGTAAACCACATAAAAGTGCTTTTGTCGCATCAGCTCTGGAAGACCACCTGGTGTCCGACAGTCTCTTCAAAGTCGGGAGTTTTGAACCTGTATCTTCCAGTGCTTTTGTAAGAATGCCCCATCGATAGGTAGAAGCGGAAAAGAATGTATAGAGACTTTCAACAAAATCGAAAAAATGGATGCTTCTATACAACATTCTGCAGCACACTTTGGCCCTCCCTCGCATTATTTTCTGGGACATCTAGTCGAGTGCAAAACAGTTTCTCACAAAAACGTGAATGACATGAAATTTATTTAGGAGTGCCCAGATCTGCTCATGTCTTAGAACAATATTTCATACGCCCACTTGCATTTATTTTAAACTAAGTTTTGCGCGCAAAAACTACTGAACGAACAGAGACTTGAACTGGGTTATGAGTCAAATTTAATTGTTCTTTTGTTCAAGCTTTCAAGTTTTCGTTTATTAGAAGCGTGTGCACACAAGAGACACTCCTATACAAAAAAGTAAAAAAAAGTGTTACGTTGTTAATGAGCTCAGTGTGACCGCCCAATTAAGTCCGAAATTGAGTAAACATGACCTTGGCCCTAACCTCAATAAAAAAAAAATGAAAGGGGAAATTATTACCCACCTCCCAAACTTGGTTCCTTGTTTATGACTAGTGACAACTTAGCTCCAGAGGCGCGGGGCGCCCCCAAAGCGCGGGGCCCGTAGCATTTGCTACTTCTGCTACTATGCTAATCCGGCTCTGATGAGGATGGAGGTTGAGAGCGGGACAACTACTTCTAGTATGAGGATGGAGTGTAGCAGACCAGCTGGTACAAGGCCCCACATTTTGTCTCTGTAACAGACTATGATCACAGGTATAAAGAATTACAACAGATAACTGATTAGAAAATTCATAAGTATATTTAATCACTTGTAATATCAATCTCTCTCTGTCTTGGAGAGTGAATAACAACAACAACAACAAAATGACGCTTGTAACAGACTATGATCACAGGTATAAGGAATTACAACAGATAACTGATTAGAAAATTCATAAGTATATTTAACCACTTGTAATATCAATCTCTCTCTGTCTTGGAAGTGAATAACAACACTTGCACCATCAAATTCCCCGAATCCTTCTGAAATATTATGTCTTATCTTCTGTGCTCTCCGGTCTATATTAATAAAGTTAGTTTTTCGCCGATGTCCCTTTTAGGAATTCAGTCCACACTGTAAAATAGTTCATTAACTTATAACAGTTCATTACCTGGCGTTGATGTTCGAGATACTATGGTCGTTCACAATTCCCTTCAATCTCAGGGAAAATAGGATGCTTCTGGCACCTTACTGGTCTCGTCTTTGGTTGCGGAAAGCTAGTCTTCACAGTCAGCGGGTCGCTTACTCATCTGCTTCTATAGTCTTCAGGCATCAGTCCTCTGGTCGTCAGGCACTGGTCATCGGTTAGTCTGGCATCGGTTCATCTAGGCGTCAGTTATCTGGTCGGCATCTCGTCGTCTTGGTTCGCAGTACATATATAAAACCTCGCTGTTCTTCTCTGGTAAATGGCTGTTTATTGATGTGAACTAGTTAACAACTTCATGTTAGTTCACCGCTCTATCTCTCTTTGACTTTAAGTGTTGCTCTTAGCAGTTCCAATCAATTTAAAATCACTGTTAAAGGCATTCTAGTTTCTCTCTCAAAAATCAAAGTAGTATCTACTTGCTACTTAAACATTATTATGATCCGTTCTACTCAACTTCTCCAGTCTCTGTCTTTCTCTGCTGCTCAAATGTAAACTTCTCAACTCCCCCAAAAAAAATATTCCTCTGAAAACCTCACTAACTCGACGGTATTTCTCTTGTACTTCCATGTATCCGTCCGACCTCCTCACTTCTCAAGTTGTAACTATCCTACTTTTCAAACCAAAAGCTCCCAATTGTCCCTTCTCTGGTTCGAGATCCTCGATTTTTTTACGAGAGTCCTCGCCTATCTCGGGTTAGAACCCTTTTCATGAATTTAACTCCCTACTGGTCAGCAACTGGACTGGTAAACAATTTAATACTAATAGTATTCAAGGACGTCCCGTGCAAAAATAAGGGTCGTGGGTTGACCCCCGACTGTACTCCCTAATTAGGATAACAGTGAAACTGTTACAGGAGGTTGAGGGCGGGACAACTACTTCTAGTATGAGGATGGAGGTTGAGGGCGGGACAACTACTTCTAGTATGAGGATGGAGGTTGAGGGCGGTTACTGCTGCCCTCCCCTGGGTCTCTGGGACTCCGTTTACTGGCGACGTGGTTGTATCTGACTATCAGTCCATGCTGCGGAAGATCCAAAATGGCAGGTTTCTGTATGAGTGGAGGTCGTCTAGAGAAGTTTATATCCACCGGAGGCTTACGTAGATCAGTTGTCCTGGACATGCGGGGAACGTTTTGCGACAATGAGAAAGCGGACAAGCTTGCATTAACAGCATTGGTTGTTGGGGAATTCAAGATGGATCTTCGGTTTCTTCACGACTGACTGTTGGATGAAGACACTAAAATAGATGTTGAATCGATCCACTAGCATCATTGAGGGTTCACGATGCAATTTTGAAGAAGATGTGGACAGTTTCTGTAGGGTCATCACTACCCCGTAAAAAACACTAACTATCTACAGAAACCACAAGCAAGAAACTTCATTGCTCGCTACTGGAAAAAGTACTTCGCAAGGAGGGAGATGAAATGCAAGAAAATGGGAAGCGAGCAGAGAGATCTAGAAAAGATGGCATTGGATAGACTGGATTGGAAGGCCTTGGTTGCGGATCTATGCTTCCCTAGTGGCGAAGAATGAAGAAGAAGACAAATCAACGCGAACAAATTTGCTTCTAAACTACCCGCCACGATGTTTGAATCAGGTACTTTTGGACTGTGATCGAACTCATCACCGCTTAGTCGTTTCACTTCGTATTTTGTTTTAACCTCTGTTGCCAAGGAAAACGCAGGCTCTTAAACACTTGATTTTTGTTCTTATGTCAGTTCCCTTCCATAGGTTAGTTAGTTCTTATGTCAGTCTCTTCCAGGTTAGTTAGTTCTATGTCAGCCTCTCTTCCATAGGTTAGTTAGTTCTTATGTCAGTTCCCTTCCATAAGTTAGTTAGTTCTTATATCAGTTCCCTTCCATAGGTTAGTTAGTTCTTATGTCAGTTCCTTCCATAGGTTAGTTAGTTCTTATGCAGTTCTCTTCCATAGGTTAGTTAGTTCATGTCGCTCTTCCATAGGTTAGTTAGTTCTATGCGTCTCTTCCATAGGTTAGTTAGTTCTTAGTCAGTTCCCTTCCATAAGTTAGTTAGTTCTTATATCAGTTCCTTCCATAGGTTAGTTAGTTCTTATGTCAGTTCCTTCCATAGGTTAGTTAGTTCTTATGTCAGTTCCTTCCATAGGTTAGTTAGTTCTTATATCAGTTCCTTCCTAAGTTAGTTAGTTCTTATGTCAGTTCCTTCCATAGGTTGTTAGTTCTATGTCAGTTCCCTTCCATAGGTTAGTTAGTTCTTTTAGTTTCTGCAAAGCAATGATCAGCTTTCTTTTAATTTCTTTGATAGCATCCCCATCATTTGTCAGCAATGTCCCAAGTTATTCCAAGTTGTCGAATCTTTCTATTGTGTGACCGTTGACACATATATTAGCCATCAATTCTGTTTTATCAGTTGTCAATATCTTCGTTTTCATTGTATTGAGATAAAGCTTTTGATCTTGACTGGTTTTTTTTTGAAGTGACCGTATCAAGTTCTCTAAACCATTTTGTGATGTAGATAATAGCACTGTATCGTCAGCATATCTTAATTCTGGTAACTCGTATAATAGCACTGTATCGTCAGCATATCTTAATTCTGGTAACTTGTGATCTCCGATCACCAGAGCGTCTCATTTTTCCATCTCTGCAGGCACATACATGACATAAGGCACATATAAGACCCATACATGTCATAAGGCCCATATATGACATAAATATTCACTATGTACTTGAAGCAAGAACACCTGCTATTCAATGATAAAGTTACAACAGATTATTGCCAGAGGTCAGGTGTTGTTAAAGACAGCGAGGAGACCTGTCATTTACCAAATTTACACATTAGACAGGTGAGAAAGGTATGCCTATATACACATAGTAATCTATGTGTATTCGCATTGGCGTACACATACATTTTTTCGGGGGAGGGGAGGGAGGGGGAAGGCGCACAATGAATTAACAAAAATGTAGTTGGTACTGCATCTTCTGAAGTCGGTGAAGACTTGCCTGCATGGCGAGGGAGATCAGTCAAATGGTAGAAGCAGTCCTTCACGCAAAAATCAAGTCAGAAGCGCTATACCAGGCATTATGGCTAACGCCTGAATTTACAGCGGACAAACGCAGAAGAAGGAGACTACTTTGAGCACTTACTTAGATCGCTAGCACTCAGATACAACGTTAGATCGCTAGCACTCAGATACAACGTTAGATCGCTAGCACTCAGATACAACGTTAGATCGCTAGCACTCAGATACAACGTTAGATCGCTAGCACTCAGATACAACGGCGGAACGTCCTCATAGTCAGACAGGGCATAATAGCGTAACTCACTGTCGTGGCGTAGATCACAAAGCCCAAATATACGACAAAGCTGATCGAAAAGGCGAAGATCCGGCCGACATAGTCGGCAGAAAGGATCATACCTAGTAAATCAAAAGCTGGCTGAAACCGGACGGGCGGGCCTAGTCATCATGGGCGCACAATCGACCCTGACGTAGATCCCCTGTTCTTGTCAGTGGACCAATTATACATCACAATAAGAATGATAACATTGGCCGTGAAGAATGATCGAGAGAAGATGAAGAAGATACAACGGCAACAGACCTAGAGGATGACCACGTAAACGATGAATCGATGGAATATCCGATGCACTAAATCCCACATTGTACAAAGCGCATAGGAGGCTCGCTCCTCCAGTTGTCTCTTTTATCGACCTGACGCCGAAAGACAAAACATGATTAGAGAATAGCTTGTTTACTACGGTTGAAATATAGACAATCAGGTTTTGTAAAACTGTTTTATCACAAAGCAATTTTTCATGTGGTGGGCGAGAACTTTCCCCCTCTTGTACTAACGTATTGACGCCTATGCCTATTTGTCGATCCGTACCTGGAGAAAGGGAGGATATAATAGAAGTAGTGAAGTCATATCAGGTCGCTGGCTGAAGGTGAAGTTTTACGTACTAAGCAAGGACACAGATGAACGTTTATGTCATGCCAACAAATATATGAAGATCAGAATGACTTTAATTAAAAACTAAACCCTGAATCTTATTAAGCAACATTCTCAGAACAAATGCAATGGTTTTGGACATTTAATGAGAATAAAATACAACAAACCACTAATAACAGCATACAAAGATATAAAAAGAGATCAGGTACTAGAGCTAAGGGAAGACCAATAAAAAAATTGATAGACAATATCAAGACCACACTAAATAAACACGGATATAACGAGGTCAACTCATCCGGCCCTGGAACGCAAATTAAAGCTCCCACCCCTACACTTAACGGCAAGAGTGGACAACCAATTCCACCATCTACCTGGGGACAGAGCAACCAATTCTATCATCTACCTGGGGACAGAGCAACCAATTCTATCATCTACCTGGGGACAGAGACAATAGACAATAATACTCAGAATATTTCTATTAAAAAGAAACTGTTTTAAAGCTGTTTACAACAGAGATGAAGTGTCTACACAGAATGTTGGCTTACAACAGAGATGAAGTGTCTACACAGAATGTTGGCTTATAACAGAGATGAAGTGTCTACACAGAATGTTGGCTTACAACAGAGATGAAGTGTCTACATAGAATGTTGGCTTACAACAGAGATGAAGTGTCTACACAGAATGTTGGCTTACAACAGAGATGAAGTGTCTACACAGAATGTTGGCTTACAACAGAGATGAAGTGTCTACATAGAATGTTGGCTTACAACAGAGATGAAGTGTCTACACAGAATGTTGGCTTACAACAGAGATGAAGTGTCTACATAGAATGTTGGCTTACAACAGAGATGAAGTGTCTACACAGAATGTTGGCTTACAACAGAGATGAAGTGTCTACACAGAATGTTGGCTTACAACAGAGATGAATTGTCTACACAGAATGTTGGCTTACAACAGAGATGAAGTGTCTACACAGAATGTTGGCTTACAACAGAGATGAAGTGTCTACACAGAATGTTGGCTTACAACAGAGATGAATTGTCTACACAGAATGTTGGCTTACAACAGAGATGAAGTGTCTACACAGAATGTTGGCTTACAACAGAGATGAATTGTCTACACAGAATGTTGGCTTACAACAGAGATGAAGTGTCTACACAGAATGTTGGCTTACAACAGAGATGAAGTGTCTACACAGAATGTTGGCTTACAACAGAGATGAAGTGTCTACACAGAATGTTGGCTTACAACAGAGATGAAGTGTCTACACAGAATGTTGGCTTACAACAGAGATGGAGTGTCTACACAGAATGTTGGCGAGTATTTGACTTCATTGCATCATGTTTCCTTATGTGGCTATATCTCTCTTGATAGATATGGCATTCCAGCTGCCGAAAGTGTACATATGAACTCAGTAGCTCCAACAACAACCATAGGGACCTCCTGACAAAATATGGACATGTAAACTCGTAAATGGCACAGTTCAAATTCAAGCCCGCGACCGTCAAAACGCAGACAAATGCTTTAACCTCTTCACCACAGATACCCACATAGATAAGTAGATAGTAATGCTAATGAAAATAATGTGTAGGCTTGAATATTAGACTGTAATGTGTAGACTGTAATGTGTAGACTGTAATGTGTAGACTGTAATGTGTAGACTGTAATGTGTAGGCTGTAATGTGTAGGCTGTAATGTGTAGACTGTAATGTGTAGGCTGTAATGTGTAGGCTGTAATGTGTAGGATGTAATGTGTAGGCTGTAATGTGTAGACTTTAATGTGTAGGCTGTAATGTGTAGACTGTAATGTGTAGGCTGTAATGTGTAGACTGTAATGTGTAGGCTGTAATGTGTAGACTGTAATGTGTAGACTGTAATGTGTAGGCTGTAATGTGTAGACTGTAATGTGTAGGATGTAATATGTAGGCTGTAATGTGTAGGCTTTAATGTGTAGGATGTAATGTTGTGTGGGTGAGCGTTGTTAGCATAAGCGGCAGTGAACTTGATCACAACCCAAGCGTACCTGGTTCAAACTCTGCGGTGGGTAGATTTAGAAGCACATTCGTTCCTTGATTTTTATGAACAGTAAAAATAGACCTCACCTCAGAAAGCAATGACAAACTACTAAACGTATAAGTTGTGCCTAGAAACTTTACGACTCGTTTACTGTGATTAATGGCTAAGTCCTGCAAAAGATATGCTACGATTTGTCTGTCAATGTTGAAATGATCTTGGGGAATTTATCATAAATAACTTTGGAGTGCAATGGATTTTGCTACAATACATTTTGGCTGAGCTTCAGGATGGATCACTGGCTGAAATTGAAACGCAAATGTACTGGTGATGCTAATGATGTCGCGTATTGTTCAAGTCAAAAGGAAACCTCTTCCTGTTTATTAAAAAGTTAAATTGCAGACATTATTTACTATTGTAACACACAGATAATTGCAGACATTGTTTACTATTGTAACATACAGATAATTCATTACTGTCCATGTTCATATATGAAAACTGTTGGGAGTTCGTGGCAGCAAAATACATTTAAAAGGGGGTCCACTGTCATGCAAAGTTTGATAACCGCTGCTCCAGTAGATCTCATATATACTTATGTACATATTTACCAGTAGATCTCATATATACTTATGTACATATTTACCAGTAGATCTCATATATACTTATGTACATATTTACCGATCTACAATTGAGTCGGAATGTGTTTAGCATTTTATCAAAATCAAATGAACTGTCCCAGTTTCTGAACTTGATTTTCGCACGGAAGATTGGGTTCGGCGTAATAAGGTGCACATTAATTTGTGAAGAGTTCAATCAAAAGGTTGTTGTCATGTAGTTCGTGTGACACTTTTAGTTTAAGTTCTGTGCTGTGTCCGTTGAACTGTTTTGTGGTGTTAATTTTAACGAAATGTTGAAGTTAGATCTTGTGATTTGGATTATTTCAAATGTTAAAGTTTGGCGTTGTTTTGTCGTGGATCGTAAGGGGAACAAAGAATAGTACCACTGCAACTACAAGGCATGTCGTGATAGGCGATTGAGGTAGGGGGCTAGGGAAGCTACCCTAGTAAATAAAAAGTGTCGCAGAAAGATGTGCTGACCTACTTGAAGGCACATATCGGGCACAACGTACAATCGCTGTTATGCTCAGATCACATACAAATCACACAGAGTGGTTAACAAGTGGTCGATATGGAGCGTTTGAAGAAGAAGATGAAATTGTTGTTTGTTTCTGGTCATTTCATATGTTATTGTTTTTTCATTTATCAAGTAGTAACACATCCCTTGTGAAACATCGCTTTAATCACAGCCCGCATGAAAACTCTCTGTCTCTGCTAGCAAGTTCCATGCCTCTTGATTTCTGCTGCCACTTTCGTCTTGGTCGTCCTCTGTCTTGTTACTCCAGAAAACACGCCTTCCATTATCGTTCTCTCCAGACAACTGTGACGTTTAACGTGGTCAAAATATTTCATCTTCCGGGACATGATGTTATTTATGAGCCAATGTTCCTCGATATGCAGGTCTTGTAAGATATCTTTGCTTTTTCTCTTCTCTGTCCAGGATGTTCTAAGAACTTTTCTGTAACACTTTGTTTCAAAAGCTTCAGTTTTGCTCTTCAATGTTTGTGTTATGGTCCACGATTCACATCCATATGTTGTCACAGGGAATATGCATGTTCTCAGAAGTCTTACTTTTGTTTCTTTGCTTGTGTCGTGTCATAGTTTCTTTTGAATAAATGCTAACTTTCAATTGTTAGCCTTGCCATCTCATTCTTCTCTATATTCTTTTCGTTGCCCGTTTGACATATAAGGGGCTTTCACAACAGCTTTCCATTGTTGTCGTTCTGCTGCCTTTCTACTAATTGTTTTCTGTTGTCAGGCCGAAATCTTTCAACTCTCTTTTCACAGTTCTTCTCCATTTTTCCATTGACCGTCCATGCCTTCTTTTCCCATCTGCTCTAGATGTGGATTTGGGTGATAAAAGGTTAGTCGTCTGGACGGAGATTTCCTTTCGGATTTTATTTCCCTATTGTCTATTGACTATCCCCAGGTGGAAGATGGAATTGGTTGTCTACTCTTGCCGTTAAGTGTAGGGGGTGGGAGGTTTAATCTGCGTTCCAGAGCCGGATGAGTCGCTCTTGTGTTATATCCGTGTTTATTTAGTGTGGTCTTTATTGTCTATCCATCTTTTGGTCTTCTTGCATACCTGATCTCTTTTATTGTATGCTGTTAGGGGGTTCTTATCCCATTCCATTAAATGTTCAAACCACTGTATTTATTGTTTTTCGTACCTGTGATCTCTTTTTATTGTATGCTGTTAGTGGTGATTAGTTGTATCCCATTCTCATTAAATGTTCAAACCACTGTATTTGTTGTCTTTCAATGTACCTTGTGATCTCCCTTGTTCATGAAACCAGATGTATGACTGACCTCGATCTCTTGACCCCAATGCAATACAGGTTGATCTTGCTTCCGTTACCGTAACACAATATTTTTTTTATATGAATGGCCAAACCCCCAACATGGAAGACCAGGAGGTCATATTATGTCTGCCTATATCCTTCAACATGTCCTTACCTCTATTACTCGGCTGGGGGTGGTGGTTTCCATAGGAGGACCTGTCTCGAGATGCTGTCAGGAGGTCTCCACAATAATAAATCCCCGTGTTACATAATTTACAAGTTTGAGCATGAGATCAGAATATAAACCATCTTGACAACAGAGATTCCTAAAAATTATCCTCACTCGCTAGGAATCGAACCCCGGTCTACCGCGTTACAGGCGGGGATACCTACCACTATACTCTCTCTCTGCCTTTTAAATCCGCATTGGGGAATATGCCCTCAACCAACTCATGCCAAGTCTTCCTATCTCTAGCTATCTGCAGCTCTCTCCAGCTCTTCTTTATAATGTTGATCTCTGCCTCCAAACCCGTCACCATGTATTTCTCGGCCTCCACTTCTTTCGCTGTCCCTGCGGGTTCCAGGAAAGGACCCTTCTTGTTTACCACTTTACTACCGAGGAACATTTCTGTTGAGAATCGTTCACTTCATATTCAAGAAGATGACAAGTAGACGCGTTATGTTAATCAGATGTTAAATGGCATTACAAATATCATTAAAGAGTGCTTACCGTACGATACAAAGAGAACGTCGCACTTAGTTAGAAAAGTTGCAAAGAGAACGTCGCACTTAGTTAGAAAGGTTGCAAAGAGAACGTCGCACTTAGTTAGAAAGGTTGCAAAGAGAACGTCGCACTTAGTTAGAAAGGTTGCAAAGAGAACGTCGCACTTAGTTAGAAAGGTTGCAAAGAGAACGTCGCACTTAGTTAGAAAGGTTGCAAAGAGAAAGTCGCACTTAGTTAGAAAGGTTGCAAAGAGAACGTCGCACTTAGTTAGAAAGGTTGCAAAGAGAAAGTCGCACTTAGTTAGAAAGGTTGCAAAGAGAACGTCGCACTTAGTTAGAAAGGTTGCAAAGAGAACGTCGCACTTAGTTAGAAAGGTTGCAAAGAGAAAGTCGCACTTAGTTAGAAAAGTTGCAAAGAGAACGTCGCACTTAGTTAGAAAGGTTGCAAAGAGAACGTCTCACTTAGTTAGAAAGGTTGCAAAGAGAAAGTCGCACTTAGTTAGAAAAGTTGCAAAGAGAACGTCGCACTTAGTTAGAAAGGTTGCAAAGAGAACGTCTCACTTAGTTAGAAAAGTTGCAAAGAGAACGTCGCACTTAGTTAGAAAAGTTGCAAAGAGAAAGTCGCACTTAGTTAGAAAGGTTGCAAAGAGAACGTCTCACTTAGTTAGAAAAGTTGCAAAGAGAACGTCGCACTTAGTTAGAAAAGTTGCAAAGAGAACGTCTCACTTAGTTAGAAAAGTTGCAAAGAGAACGTCGCACTTAGTTAGAAAAGTTGCAAAGAGAACGTCGCACTTAGTTAGAAAAGTTGCAAAGAGAAAGTCGCACTTAGTTAGAAAGGTTGCAAAGAGAACGTCTCACTTAGTTAGAAAAGTTGCAAAGAGAACGTCGCACTTAGTTAGAAAAGTTGCAAAGAGAACGTCTCACTTAGTTAGAAAAGTTGCAAAGAGAACGTCGCACTTAGTTAGAAAAGTTGCAAAGAGAACGTCGCACTTAGTTAGACAAGTTGCAAAGAGAAAGTCGCACTTAGTTAGAAAGGTTGCAAAGAGAACGTCGCACTTAGTTAGAAAGGTTGCAAAGAGAACGTCGCATTAGTTAAAGGTCTCAAAGAGAACGTCGCATTGTTAGATGGTTGTAAAGAGAACGTCGCACTTGTTAGAATAAGTTCCATAAGAGAATGTCGTCACGTTAGTTAGGAAATGGTTGCAAGGAAAGTCGCCTTGTTAGAAAGTTGCAAAGAGTAACGTCGCATTAGCTTTAGAAAAGTTGCAAAGAGAAAGTCCGATCTTGTTAGAAAGGTTGCAAGAGAACGTCTCACTTAGTTAAAAAGTTGCAAAGAGAACGTCGAACATGGAAGACAAGTTGCAAGCAACAGTCTCACTTATTAGAAAAGTTGCAAAGAGACGTCGATCTTAGTTAGAAAAGTTCCAAAAGAACGTCGGCATCAGATTAGAAAAAGTTGCAAAGAGAAAGTTTCCCACTTAGTTAGAAAGGTTGCAAGAGAACTCGCACTATGTTAGAAAGGTTGCAAAAGAGAAGTCGCACTTAGTTAGAAAAGTTGCAAAGAGATCGTCGCACTTCGTTAGAAAGGCTTTGCCAAAGAGAACGTCTCTAGTTAGAAGTAAGTTCAAAGAGAAGTAGACCTTAGTTAGAAGAGTTGCAAAGAGAATCAATTAGTTAAGAAGGTTCATCAAAGAGAACGTCTCACTTAGTTAGAAAAGTTGCAAAGAGAACGTCGCACTTAGTTAGAAAAGTTGCAAAGAGAACGTCGCACTTAGTTAGAAAAGTTGCAAAGAGAAAGTCGCACTTAGTTAGAAAGGTTGCAAAGAGAACGTCTCACTTAGTTAGAAAAGTTGCAAAGAGAACGTCGCACTTAGTTAGAAAAGTTGCAAAGAGAACGTCTCACTTAGTTAGAAAGTTGAAAGAGAACGTGCACTTAGTTAGAAAGTTGCAAAGAGAACGTCGCACTTAGTTAGACAAGTTGCAAAGAGAACGTCGCACTTAGTTAGAAAGGTTGCAAAGAGAACGTCGCACTTAGTTAGAAAGGTTGCAAAGAGAAAGTCGCACTTAGTTAGAAAAGTTGCAAAGAGAACGTCGCACTTAGTTAGAAAAGTTGCAAAGAGAACGTTGCACTTAGTTAGAAAGGTTGCAAAGAGAACGTCGCACTTAGTTAGAAAGGTTGTAAAGAGAACGTTGCACTTAGTTAGAAAAGGTTGCAAAGAGAACGTTGCACTTAGTTAGAAAGTTGTAAAGAGAAAGTCGCACTTAGTTAGAAAGG
This sequence comes from Arion vulgaris, assembly GCA_020796225.1. Lineage (NCBI taxonomy): Eukaryota > Metazoa > Mollusca > Gastropoda > Stylommatophora > Arionidae > Arion > Arion vulgaris. Next base: position 3,157,042 of record CM036773.1, read on the forward strand.
TTGCAAAGAGAAAGTCGCACTTAGTTAGAAAGGTTGCAAAGAGAAAGTCGCACTTAGTTAGAAAAGTTGCAAAGTACAAAAGGTTCTTTGGCGTAGATCCAAACCCAAATATACGGCGTTAAACGGATAATTAAAGAGAACTTGTACACATGAAAGAAGGGGAAGCGTTGGGGACTGACTGTCAGCGAGACAGACTCAAAACATTTCCCGTAGAAGAAAAACTGAAGACCTGACCTACACATGTATGACACCATACACAAGTAGGGGCATGTAACAGGGGTTTAACATTAGCCATTCTTGTCAAAGATCAATTTTATATCACAATAAGAATGATAAATTTGGCCGCGAAGAACGAACGCGTAGAAGAAGATGTTAAAGTATTTGGTACTATTCTAGATAGAGTTTTCTCAAACAAGGATGAAATTATAACATCAAATTATAACATCAAATTATAACATCAAATTATAACATCAAATTATAACATCAAATTATAACATCAAATTGTATGGTAAACTGCTCTTGTGTCCGCATTGAGTTAAATACTCGCTTTATTGTAGTGTTGATGTTGTTCAGCGTGGTGTTATGAAGGGATGGCGTTGATGTTTAAGCGACGGACAAGCAGGATTTATCATGTACGTTGGTGTATGAGATGGTTTAGTGTTGGTTGATGTTTGATGAGGTTAGACATTTGTATTATGAGGTTTGAACGTTATGGGTTTTGAGACGTTTAGAGGTTTGTGAGACGTGTTATGAGGTTTGTGAGACGTGTTATGAGGTTTGTGAGACGTGTTATGAGGTTTGTGAGACGTGTTATGAGGTGTGAGACGGTTGAGGTTTGAGACGTGTTATGTTAGTTAGTTTTCATGTTGCAGACAACTTGATTTATTAATTGATTGATAGGACTATCATCATTTCACTTCCGTTATTAACCTTGTGTGCTTCGATGTCTTTTGTACACAGGAAGATATCATCGGCAGTGCACAAACTCTGTAGCACCGGCGAGGGTCCCTGCTGTAATTTAGAAGATGGTGAAGAAATTTGGTAGAAATTTTCCCAGAAAACGTCTGGAAGTAGATCAAACAAAAGTTAATCCATTCTGGACCAGACGCTTTCACTTAAAAAACGAAACCGTTACAGAACTGAAAAGGATATTTCCTGACGGATCTTGCGTCTTTAAACAAGACTGACACTGACAATAAGGAAAACATATCTTCACGCAAAAATCTATCAGAAGCCTCCATACCAGGCGCAATGACTACACCTAACTTCATAGCGGGCAAACGCAGCAAGAAGAAGAAGAAGAAGAAGAAGAAGAAAGAGAATCTGGCTCCGTGCCACACACAAACAAAAAATGTTGAAGAATTTCCTCACAAATAATCAAATGAATTTATTAGTTTGAGTTGGGACATCGCCAGATTAAAACTTCATAGAAAATATATGTTCTATTTACAAGCAACTTCTTTATTAAATCTACTATACGACAACGTATAAATATAGTCAAGCTTAAAATCAAATGTGTGTTACAGGGATCCAAGATTGGCTTACAACTGTTCAAAATTAGCTGATTCTCTGTCAAACAGTATATAAAGTATTCCCCCAATCCGAGACTGTCATATTTTGTAATAATGTGAGAATATTAGTGGGATTTATAAACATGATCACTGATATTAGTGTAAGTGAGATCGAGTTCATAGTCCTATCGGAGACGAACGATAAAACGTAGGTCCCGTGTTCAATTTAGACAGGTAAAAGAACTCTTGGCAGTACAAAATTGAGAAGAGCAGGCTGGAAAGTCACTTCCCGGGAAAAATTCATTAGAAAGGTTTAAAAAAATAAAATTCATACAAAATATTTTTACCATCTTTTAAATTACATAGGAGACCCTCACCGGTGCTACGGAGTTCGTGTACTGCTGCTGAGATTTTCCTGTGTAAGAAAGAGATCTGAGCGCACATGGTTACTCACAAAAGTGCAACGATGATGGTCCTATCAATCAATCAGTCACTCCATCAATCAATCAATCAATCAATTACTCCATCAATCAATCAATCAATTAATAGCCGTCCATCGCAAGCGATGATGACAACAATCTCAGACGTGTACTGTTGCACCTCTCTGGTGTGTGCGGAGGTGACTGTAGAGTCCAATCCTAGAACAGAATCCTCGACCACAGGTGGGGCATACATGATCAAGGTTAGACATGTGCGTGTTGTGTGCTCTGTCTTTTCGCGCTGCTCGTTTTCTCTGTGACTCAACAATACGATGATTCTCAGCTATTCGGGTTCCTCTTTTGTTGTTACAGCGCCACATTTGGCGATCTTGCGCAAGGATTCCCAGCACGTATTGTCTATATCGAAGCATTTCAGAGACACTTTAAGAGTGTCTTTAAAGCGTTTTTCTGTCCACCAGCTAAACGTCTACCCCTTCAAGCTCGCCATACATCAACTGTTTTGGGATGCGTTCATCAGGCATTCGAGCAACGTGACCGACCCATCTCAGTTGGCCCTTCTGCAACAGGGTGTTGACGCTTGGGATCTTTGCTCTTGTGAGGACTTCGCTGTCTAGAATTTTGTCCTGCCAGTTTATTTTTAGTATTCTGCGTAGACAGCTTGTGTGGAAATGGTTTAATTTTCCTCCGTGTCTGCTATACACTGTCCATGTCTCGCTTGCGTACAGCAGCGTGGTTAGCACTATGGCCTGGTAAACTTTCAGCTTTGTGACTATGCTTATCCCCTTCCGTTCCCACACAGTGACACGTAACCTTCCGAACGCAGCACTGGCTTTGGATATCCTATTGTGGACCTCAGAATCTATGTTTGCCGATCTGGATAGGAGGCTGCCAAGATAAGCAAAGTTGTCCGTTGACTGGAGACGCTGGTGTTTAATGTTGATGACTGGATCGTAATACTGTTCTCTAGGGGCGGGCTGGAAAATGACCTCTGTTTTTTTGGTGTTAATGGTGAGGCCAAACCTATCACAGTAATCAACCAATTACTCAATCAATCAATCAATCAATCAATCAATCAATCAATCAATCAATCAATCAATCAATCAATCAATCAATCAATCAATCAATCAATCAATCAATCAATCAATCAATCATTCAATCAATCAATCAATCAATCAATCAATCAATCAATCAATCAGCTACTCCATCAATTAATAAATCAATCAGTTAATTAATCAATCAATCAGCTACTCCATCAATCAATCAGCTAATCAATCAATCAATCACTCCATCAATCAATCAGTTACTCCATCAACCAATCAGTTACTCCATCAACAAATCAATCAGTTGATCAATCAATCACTCCTTCAATCAATCAAGCAGTTACTCCATCCATCAATCAATCAATCAGTTACTCCATCAATCAACCAGTTACTCCATCAATCAATCGATCAGTTACTCCATCAATCAATCAAACAATCAGTTATTACATCAATCAATCAATCAATCAATCAGCTACTCAATCGATCAATCAGTTAATCAATCAATTAATCAATCAGTTACTCCATCAATCAGTCAATCAATCAGTTACTCCCATCAATCAGTCAATCAATCAGTTACTTCATCCAATCAATCAATCAGTTACTCCAGCAATCAATCAGTTACTCCACCAATCAATCACTTACTCCATCAATCATTCAATAAGTCAATCAATCAATCAATCAGTTACGCCATCAATCAATCAATCAGTTACTACATCAATCAATCAATCAGCTACTCCATCGATCCATCGATAAATCAGTTAATCAATCAATCAATCAATCAGTTACTCCATCGATCCATCGATCAATCAGTTAATCAATCAATCAGTTAATCAAAAAGGGAACTGACTTCTGGTAGGAAAACTGTTGGGATATCCTTCATGTTCTAGAAAGATGTATGCAAGAGTGACTTGAAGGTATTTAACATGAATACACAAGAGTGACTTGAAGGTATTTAACATGAATACACAAGAGTGACTTGAAGGTATTTAACATGAATACACAAGAGTAGCAGAGCTCGCCAGAACAGATCCAACTGGAGACAGGCTTTGAATACAAGTCTGAGAACGGACGAAGACAGACTAAGAGAACTTGCTATACAAGTCTGAGAACGGACGAAGACAGACTAAGAGAACTTGCTATACAAGTCTGAGAACGGACGAAGACAGACTAAGAGAACTTGCTGACATAAAACAGGCATAGAGAAGGCAAAAATAACATATCACATATTCCATCCACTTTCGAGACTAACATAATGCTATCGTCACATATTCCATCCACTTTCGAGACTAACAGAATGCTATCGTCACATATTCCATCCACTTTCGAGACTAACAGAATGCTATCGTCACATATTCCATCCACTTTCGAGACTAACATAATGCTATCGTCACATATACCATCTACTGTCGAGACTAACATAATGCTATCGTCACATATTCCATCCACTTTCGAGACTAACAGAATGCTATCGTCACATATTCCATCCACTTTCGAGACTAACAGAATGCTATCGTACATATTCCATCCACTTCGAGACTAACATAATGCTATCGTCAATATCCATCTACTGTCGAGACGTAACATAATGCTATAGTCACATATACCATCCACTGTCGAGACGTAACATAATGCTATAGTCACATATTCCATCCACTGTCGAGACGTAACATAATGCTATAGTCACATATTCCATCCACTTTCGAGACGTAACATAATGCTATAGTCACATATTCCATCCACTTTCGAGACATAACAGAATGCTATCGTCACATATTCTATCCACTGTCGAGACTAACAGAATGATATCGTCATCATCCTTCAGCCTCACCATCATTTTCACCATCCTCATCCTCATAACTACAACCATCATCATTACCATCATCATCATCATCATCACCACCACTCGTGATAATAATAATAATAACAATTATAAAAAAAACCTCACCTATTTCAGTTACCTTCACAATATATTTCACCTAATTTACACCTGGGCGGCGTACGTGTACTAACAAAATCGGTCGTGACAGGTGTAAAGATACGATCCATGTTCAAATTGGCAAACATCCATTGCCTGGTTGTTTATTGAGTTGTATATTTTCAGCTGCTTTACTTTTACGTACTAATCGATATTTGCTGTGTCATTACATTGTAATCGATAAACCACGAACATTGATATCATCCAGGACGTTTATCTCAATCTGGAAACATTCTTTCTGATTTTTGTTTGTTGTTTCCCTCCCATTTCTTAAAATTGTATTACACATTTTTCAAAGTTTTAAAACTTGTTCAATTTCTCGTCTTATTGTTCTTGTTTATCATTTTCTTTTTTAAAAGGCGGAGACTGACTCAGAACAGGGTTTTTAAAATAAAAAATGGAAATAAAATAAACTAACAAGCATATTGTAAATAATGAATATCAAATGGAATGAATTCAGGAGAAGTGATGAAATCAGAGACATGTCTGGTCAACCACTAGTGACAACTGTTATAAGAAAGAGAAGATGGAGATATGTTGGACACCGTGAGGAGAAATGATCAACGAATATCAAAGCAGGCATTGAAGTGGGATGCAAAAGGTTCACGAAAGAGAGGTCGACCTAAGGAGACCCTGAAACGAACTTTGCTGAGAGAGGCAAGAAATATCGGTCTCAGTTCCATGGATGAGATTGAGCGAGTTGCCCAGGATAGAGCGGTATGGAGAAATTACTTGCAGGCCCTATGTAACGTATAACGGTACGAGAGGAATTATTATTATATTGTCATACAATTTGACCACATGTTGCAAAAGACATTGTTTTTGATGATCAAGAACATTTAGTGTATACATTGTAATTATTTATTACAAATATATTTAATTTTCTTTAACATTTATTGTAACTCCCCACCCCCCTCCTCCTTTCATCGTGCAGTGGATTTCACGAATATAAGATGTGCAAGGAATGCCAGACTAACATATGATGTACATATCACCCATAGTTATAACGTCAACCTTCACTTGTTGCCTTCACTTGTTGCCATCACTTGTTGCCTTCACTTGTTGCCTCATTGTTCTATCACTTGTGCCATCTTCCACTCTGTTGCCTTCACTTGTTGCCTTCACTTGTTGCCTCACTTGTTGCCATCACTTGTGCCTTCACTTGTTGCCATCACTTGTTGCCTTACTTGTTGCCTCCTTATTGCCTTCACTTGTTGCCTTCACTTGTTGCCTCACTTGTTGCCTTCACTTGTTGCCTTCACTTGTTGCCTTCACTTGTTGCCTTCACTTGTTGCCTCACTTGTTGCCTTCACTTGTTGCCTCACTTGTTGCCTTCACTTGTTGCCTTCACTTGTTGCCTTCACTTGTTGCCTTCACTTGTTGCCTTCACTTGTTGCTTCACTTGTTGCCTTCACTTGTTGCCTTCACTTGTTGCCTTCACTTGTTGCCTTCACTTGTTGCCTCACTTGTTGCCTTCACTTGTTGCCTTCACTTGTTGCCTTCACTTGTTGCCATCACTTGTTGCCTTCACTTGTTGCCTTCCCTTGTTACCTTCACTTGTTGCCTTCACTTGTTGCCACTTGTTGCCTTCACTTGTTACCTTCACTTGTTGCCTTCACTTGTTGCCTTCCTTGTTGCCTTCACTTGTGCCTTCACTTGTTGCCTTCACTTGTTGCCTTCACTTGTTGCCTTCACTTGTTGCCTTCCTTGTTGCCTTCACTTGTTGCCTTCCTTGTTGCCTCACTTGTTGCCTTCACTTGTTGCCTTCCCTTGTTGCCTTCACTTGTTGCCTTCACTTGTTGCCTTCACTTGTTGCCTTCACTTGTTGCCTTCACTTGTTGCCTTCACTTGTTGCCTTCACTTGTTGCCTTCACTTGTTGCCTCACTTGTTGCCTTCACTTGTTGCCTTCACTTGTTGCCTTCACTTGTTGCCTGCACTTGTTGCCTTCACTTGTTGCCTTCACTTGTTGCCATAAGCAGAGATATTGATGTTCTAATTTGAAGTTTTTTTTTTATATTTGGAAGTGTTATAGTGCAAGAGCTATATCTACAAAACCAATTGAGTTAGATATTTTATGGAGGCTAATACTTTAAGTATAAGTGATACCTACATTATATGTTATAGTTTGGTATTCTTTGCACTTCTTATGTTAATGAAATCCACTGCACGATTTGGGAGGGGGTAAAATATATTCTCAAGAAAATTAAATATTGTTTTAATAAATAATTTCAATGCATATACTAAACGTTATTTATCATCAAAAACAATGTCTTGTGCAACATGTGGCCAAATTCTATGATAATATATTTGTTAGTTGTTTTGTTTCTGTTAATTTTAATAACAGACAACCCTTATTCTGGGTGAGTCTCCTGCTTTTGAAATACCTCGGAGTCCTTGTAACGTCAGATGAAAATCACAAATAATAGGGCAGGTAAAAGCAACGTTTCAGAAAATGAGAAGCATTATCTGCAACAAACGATTGTCAATTGAGATCAGAATGAGAGTTATTCAGTGCTACATAGAACCAATACTGACATACGGATGCCAGTCATGGACAATAAACAAACAGATCGAAAATCTTTGAGGGCCACAGAGATGTGGTTTTACAGAAGAATGGTGAGAATCCCATGGACTGCTAAAATGACTAATGTGGAGGTGTTGAATGAGATCAAGAAACAGAGAAAGCTTATCATCAATATAAGAAAGAGGCAGTCATCATTTTTCGGACATGTGATGAGAAGGGAGGTTTAGAACACATTATGACAACCGGTAAAATCGAGGGTAGGGGAAGCGACTGGTTGGACAGAAAAAACTCTGTAAAGACACTCTTAAACTGTCTCTTAAATTCTTCCTCTAGAAATTTTAGAGAAATGATTAAGTTGGGAATCCCTTGCGTACGATCGGCAAATGTAACTCTGCAACAACACAAGAGGAACTCGCAAAGCTGAGAATCGTTGTACCGTTGAAAGACAGAGAAAACGAGCTGCGCGAAAAGACAGAAAACACAACACCCACATGTTCAACTTTGGTCATGTATGCCCCACCTGTGGTAGGATATTGATTTCCAGAATTGAACAGTCACCTCCGCACACACAAAGAGGTGCAACAACACGCGTCTGATGCTGTTGTTATCATCGCATGTAAAGGACAACTATCAATATATCTTTGGGATTTAGTTTTCACACTAGCAGACACTGTGGTTAAGTGGTTATGCCCTTGCCTTGCTAGTCAAAGGTCAAAGGTCGTGGATTCGAATCCGGACCGCGCTGTCTAGTTCACCAGTGCATCCCCCGATACCCCTAGGATTGTTGCCGTAGCTGACGAGTTCGTGCTTTGTGCAATACTCTCGGTAGGTGGTGTGACATTTCTGCGGAGAGGGACTGAGACATATAGGGTAAAACCCGGTGCAATGAAGTCAATCCTTCAGCTTTAAGACACTGCTACGGGTAGATAACCAAGACAATTAAGAGGGGCCTCAGATATACACAGTTATAGAACTTGAAATAATTTAAATTGACTGTATTAAAATGTTGATATGGACTTCTTGGGGGCACCGGATCCAGGTTCAATTGTCAGGATATAATACTTTTCCGACCGTAACGGCTCTCATGTCCACCCAGACTCAATGGTCCACCCAGGTCCACCCAGAGACTCAATGGTCCACCCAGCTCCACCCAGACTCAATGGTCCACCCAGAGACTCAATGGCTACCAGGAAAAGTACTAGGAAGTAAAGCAATATTAAAAGAAAAAAGATTAAAAATAAACTTACTACAAATAATTTTTACTAATTTCTAAATTACATTGACGATCCTCTCCGGTGCTACGGAGTCCGTGTACTGCGTCTGAGATCTTCCTGTGTAAGAAAGAGATCGGAGCACACATGGTTATTACCAAAGTGCAATCAATCAATCAATCAATCAGATCAATCAATCAATCAATCAATCAATCAATCAATCAATCAATCAATCCATTAATCAATCAATCAGTCAGTCATTCTTGGTTCAATAAAGAACAGCCGGATCAATAATCATAGTTATAAGAAGAACAGACTTCTGACAAGAGAACTCTTTAAATATCTATTCTCTATTGTTTTTCCCCATGTTGATGATGGAATTGGTTGTCTACTCTTGCCGTTAAGCGTAGGGGTGGGAGCTTTAATTTGCTTTCTAGGGCCAGATTAATCATCCTTGTTGTGTTATATCCGTGTTTATTTAATGTGTCTTGATATTGTATATCCAGTTTTGTTCTTGGTGTTGAAATATCATTGCTGTCTTAAACAAAATTGGGACAAGCTTGTCAGATCCGTCACTTCATTATCTTTCAGGTTCTCTGAACAATATCTTTCTCTTATTGTCTTATTATCCTACTCATTCTCATTGGGGGTCTGTTATCTCATTCATTCTCTCATTCGTTCTTTCATTGACTCTCTCATTGACTCTCTCATTCACTCTCTCATTCACTCTCTCATTCATTCTCTCATTCATTCTCTCATTGACTCTCTCATTGACTCTCTCTGATTCACTTCTCTCATTCACTCTCTCATTCTTCTCTTTTTACGTTGACTCTTCCTCTAACATTCACTCTGATCGAATTCACAATCTGTCATTCTACTCATCACTCGTGCAAATACATCTATATCACATACTGTAGATTTATAAAAACTGAATCGATATATACAACAATACGAATGCGAGAGAGATATATACAACAATACTGGAATGCAGAAGATATAAACAATACTGGAATGCGAGAGAGATATACACAATACTGATGCGAGGATATACAACAATACCAAATGCAGAGATATAATACTGGAATGCGAGAGAGATATATACAACAATACTGGAATGCGAGAGAGTATATACAACAATACTGGAATGCGAGAGAGAATATACAACAATACTGGAATGCGCAATGAGAGAAAATATACAACAATACTGGAATGCAGAGACAACGAAAGCAAGATATCACATACAAATAGATATTATTGGAATGCAGAGAGATATACAACAATACTGGAATGAAGCCTTAGGTTCCCATACGTGAGACGTGACGGGTTATAGTCTTATTTCCTAGAATGTTTACCTGAGCTCACCTGGCGTATGTTATCGGAGGCCATGGTTGGACATACCCTACCGAAGACACAGTCGACGGGAAGCACTTGAGTGGAACCCTCAAGGAAAACGAAGACTCCTAAACAGACTTGGAGACAAAGTCTTATTGAGGAACTGAAGAGTGCTCGTCTACCCTGTGAGACCATAAAGAAAACAGCCAGAGACGGAGAAAAGTGGCGAACAACTGTAGAAGCCCTATGCTCCACGAGGAGTGGTTAGGAATAAGTCATTCTCTATATTGCCTAATTTCTCTCTCTCTCTCACTCTAAAACACAGATAACACAATAAGTACATCTTCTCTCTCTCTCACTCTAAAACACAGATAACACAATAAGTACATCTTCTCTCTCTCTCACTCTAAAACACAGATAACACAATAAGTACATCTCTCTCTCTCTCTCTCACTCTAAAACACAGATAACACAATAAGTACATCTTCTCTTCCTCTAAACAACGAAGGACCAAAGTAATTATTTTCCTGATGACAGACATTGATCTTACTCTAACCAGATAAGTAGAGTCTCCCTCTCTCACTCTCCTCCTGTATTCTCCCTCATCCATCGGTCCTGGGCCCAATGTTTTTTTCCTGAATCAGACTTTGACTATTTTTCCAGTAGTTGTATCTCCCTCAATCTTTCTCTGTCTCCCTCAATCTCTATCCTTATGTGTCTCCTCAATCTTTACTCTCTGACTCATTTCCTCGTTTCTCCTCTCATTCCTCTTGCTCTCCCAGTTTCTCCCTTATCTGTCTCCCTCAATCTCACTCTCATATCTTCCATTTCCTTTTCCTCCATTCTCTTGTCTCCTGCCTCTCTTATGTGTCTCCTCAATCTCACTCTCTGTCTATCTCATTTCTCTCTCTGTCTTCCATCTTCTCTGCTCTGGCATATCCTTGCTCATCTCTGTCTCCTTCAATTTCCACTTCTACCTCTCTCTCTTTTCCCATCTCTGCCTTCCTCAGTCTTCCTCCCTGGCTGTTGGTCTACTATCCTCTGCCACTCTGTCCCTGCCCGTGCCTCTATATTTCCACGTTCTACCTCTCTCTCTCTCTCTATTCTGCCTCCTAGTCTCCTCCTCTTGTCTCTATCCTGCAAGTTGTCCTCCTCTCCTCATACTTTCTACTTCTACCTCCTCTCTCTCTCTCTCTATCTCATACATGTCTTCTCTCTCATTTATCTATAATTACCTCTCTTCCCAAATCTTCTCCTCTCTCCCCCTTTCTTGCTCTCTGCCAACATGCTTCTTCTTCTTCTTCTTCGAGCGCTCCATATCGACCACTTATTAAACCCTCGTTGTGATTTGTATGTGATCGATTGTACATTAATGCCAGTTATGCGCCTACAAGTAGGTCAGCACATCCGATTTCTGCTACACCTTTTATTTACTAGGTAGCTTCCTAGACCCCTACCTCAATCGTCTCTTACGACATGCCTTGCAGGTTGTTACTACTCTGGCACCACATGACGTGCCACTATACTAAAGTGTGTCTCTGTGTTACTTTCTCTCTCTCTTAATTTTCTGTCTTCTTGCTCGTTTCCTTTCCAAAAAATGTGTGTATTACCTCCCTTATATAATGACTCTATTTCCTGTATTACCTCCTTATATAATGCTCTATTTCTTGTATTACCTCCCTTATATAATGCTCTATTTCTTGTATTACCTCCCTTTATATAATGCTCTATTTCTTGTATTACCTCCTTATATAATGCTCCATTTCTTGTATTACCTCCTTATATAATGCTCTATTTCTTGTATTACCTCCTTATATAATGCATTCTTATTTCATTGTTCCATTACCTACCCTTATATATGCTCATTTCTTGTATTATCATATATGTTCCATTTCTTGTATTACCTCTCTTATATAATGCTCTATTTCTTGTATTACCTCCTTATATAATGTCAATTTCTTGTATTACCTCTCTTATAATATGTCATCTTAAATATGTTACTATTGGCATCTGTCTATGTTAGCCCAAGTTGTATGCCAGTGAACTACTAGACCTGGTAGCCTCACACGTCAGACTTAAGGAGAAACAGTACTTTGGACTTGGTTTCCTTGACGACACGTAAGTTTCTATCATTGAGTTAAAAATCTGACTTTTCTGTGGACCACTACACACAGTAGGGTCTGGACATATGATACATATAACGCATATTTAATGTGTAGCAATATTGTCGTATCTGGGCTGAGACATAACTACTATTTTTTCGCTCCTCGGCTTTTGGCTCAGATCATAGTGCTTATGCCTACTGATCGCTGCCAAAGGATCGGAGCCTTCATAAAGTCAATTTTAAATCTTTAAATCGTGGCATATCCTTTACATGACGTAGCCATTTACCACAATAGACGAGTCGTTGATGTTCTAGGCACCATTTATACGTTTAGTAGTTTGTCATTGCTTTCTGAACGGTGATGTCTATTTTTACCTGTAGTAAAAATCCCACGGAAACGAATTTGCTTCCAAACGTGCCCACCGCGGATTTTAAACCAGGTACGCTGGGTTGTGATCAAGCTCACTACCGCTTAAGCTACAGACGCCATGACTCTCGGGGTTGTACAGGTTTAAAACGTAGCTGGATACCACCCTCTGCGGCACTAAAAAGCAAGGGCGCAACACTGATTTAAAAAAAAAAGTGCAATGTTTAAAGATCACTAGAATTGTTGGTGAATCTATAGAGAATGCTTTAGATAACACTCTAGGGATTTCTGCCGACATGGTCGTGGCCATGCGCTGAAATCTGCTGCAATGAGGTCCCACCTTCGTCTTTAAGAAACCTTTTCTGAAAGTTCAGAAATATAACTTTTTATCAGGAAATCCGATAGAGAAGTCACACTTCACTAATTGTCACTGGCCGTAAAAGTTTCGAGGGTACGATGACTCACGACAAGTGGTTCAGACAACAGGTTTCCTGTAACTATCACACTTGAAGGATCTAATCTTCAAGTACCTCTGAAGTCGGCAAATGCCTGCCTGAATGGCGGGGGACATCAGTCAAATGGTAGAAGCAGGCCTTCGCGCAAAAATCAGTCAGAAGCGCAATATCATGCTTCATGGCTAACACTTGAATTTACAGCGGACAAACGCAGAAGAGAAGAAGCAGAAAAGCTTGTCACTGCTATGTAGAGCCACTACTGGCATATGGAAGCAAATCATAGATAATTACCAAAATCACAGAGATGGAGTTTTACAGAAGAATATTAAGAATCCCATGGACTGCTAAACTGACTAATGTTGATGTTCTGCAAAATGTTAAAGTATATTGCCGGGGCTACGGAGTTCGTGAAAACTGAATTGGCAATTAAACAACTAAAGGATCCAAAGCTCAAGGATTGATATTACTGCATCGGATTTAACCCCACATGACTCAGTCCCGCTCTGCAAAAATAGTACGCCACCTGCCGAGAGTATTGCTCAAAGCACGAGTTCCATAGCTCCGGCAACAATCCTAGGAGTTTCTGGAAAAAATACGCTCGTGAACAGAACGGCGTGGACCGGATACGAACCCAGGAACTTGAGATCGCAAGACAGTCTCCCACACAGTCTCCCACACAGTCTCCCACACAGTCTCCCACACAGTCTCCACACAGTCTCACAGCTCACACAGTCTCCACACAGTCTCCACACAGTCTCCACACAGTCTCCCACAGTCTCACACAGTCTCCACACAGTCTCCCACACAGTCTCCACACAGTCTCACACAGTCTCCCACACAGTCCCGTCCCACACAGTCTCCACACAGTCTCCCACAGTCTCACACAGTCTCACAGTCTCACACAGTCTCCACACAGTCTCCACACAGTCTCCACACAGTCTCCCACACAGTCTCCACACAGTCTCCCACACAGTCTCCCACACAGTCTCCCACACAGTCTCCCACACAGTCTCCACACAGTCTCCCACACAGTAGCTTAATCACTTAGCACATATACCTCCCCACACAGGAGCTTAATCCTAGCCACATATACCTCCCACACAGTAGCTTAATCACTTAGCCACATATACCTCCCACACAGTAGCTTAATCACTTAGCCACATATACCTCCCACACAGTAGCTTAATCACTAGCCACATATACCTCCCACACAGTAGCTTAATCACTTAGCCACATATACCTCCACACAGTAGCTTAATCACTTAGCCACATATACCTCCCACACAGTAGCTTAATCACTTAGCCACATATACCTCCCACACAGTAGCTTAATCACTTAGCCACATATACCTCCCACACAGTAGCTTAATCACTTAGCCACACATACCTCCCACACAGTAGCTAATCACTTAGCCACATATACCTCCCACACAGTAGCTTAATCACTTAGCCACATATACCTCCCACACAGTAGCTTAATCACTTAGCCACATATACCTCCCACACAGTAGCTTAATCACTTAGCCACATATACCTCCCACACAGTAGCTTAATCACTTAGCCACATATACCTCCCACACAGTAGCTTAATCACTTAGCCACATATACCTCCCACACAGTAGCTTAATCACTTAGCCACATATACCTCCCACACAGGAGCTTAATCACTTAGCCACATATACCTCCCACACAGTAGCTTAATCACTTAGCCACATATACCTCCCACACAGGAGCTTAATCACTTAGCCACATATACCTCCCACACAGTAGCTAATCACTTAGCCACATATACCTCCACACAGGAGCTTAATCACTTAGCCACATATACCTCCCACACAGTAGCTTAATCACTTAGCCACATATACCTCCCACACAGGAGCTTAATCACTTAGCCACATATACCTCCCACACAGTAGCTTAATCACTTAGCCACATATACCTCCCACACAGGAGCTTAATCACTTAGCCACATATACCTCCACACAGTAGCTTAATCACTTAGCCACATATACCTCCCACACAGGAGCTTAATCACTTAGCCACATATACCTCCCACACAGTAGCTTAATCACTTAGCCACATATACCTCCCACACAGGAGCTTAATCACTTAGCCACATATACCTCCCACACAGTAGCTTAATCACTTAGCCACATATACCTCCCACACAGGAGCTTAATCACTTAGCCACATATACCTCCCACACAGTAGCTTAATCACTTAGCCACATATACCTCCCACACAGGAGCTTAATCACTTAGCCACATATACCTCCCACACAGTAGCTTAATCACTTAGCCACATATACCTCCCACACAAGAGCTTAATCACTTAGCCACATATACCTCCCACACAGTAGCTTAATCACTTAGCCACATATACCTCCCACACAGGAGCTTAATCACTTAGCCACATATACCTCCCACACAGTAGCTTAATCACTTAGCCACATATACCTCCCACACAGTAGCTTAATCACTTAGCCACATATACCTCCCACACAGTAGCTTAATCACTTAGCCACATATACCTCCCACACAGTAGCTTAATCACTTAGCCACATATACCTCCCACACAGGAGCTTAATCACTTAGCCACATATACCTCCCACACAGTGAGCTTAATCACTTAGCACATATACCTCCACACAGAGCTTAAATCCCAGAGCTAATCATAGTCACATATACCTCCCACACAGGAGCTTAATCACTTAGCCACATATACCTCCCCAGTTAAACTAATCACTTAGCCACATATACCCCCCAGTTAAACAACTAATCACTTAGCCACATATACCCCCCAGTTAAACAACTAATCACTTAGCCACATATACCCCCCAGTTAAACAACTAATCACTTAGCCACATATACCCCCAGTTAAACAACTAATATTACATATACCAGTTAAACACATATACAGATATGTTTTATCATTTCATACATGTATCCCTGTTTTTGTTGATATAATAATCATTCCTCTAGTACCGTTATATGTTACATGGGCCTACTAGCAATTTCTCCATACCGCTCTATCCTGGGCAACTCGCTCAATCTCTTCCGTGGAACGGAGACCGATATTTCCTGCCTCTCTCAGCAAAGTTCGTTTCACGGTCTCCTTAGGTCGTCCTCTCTTTCTTGAACCCTCTGCATCCAACTTCAATGCCTGCTTTGATATTCTTTGATCATTTCTTCCCAAGGTGTGTACAACATATCTCCATCTCTTTCTTATAACAGTTGTCACTAGTGGTTGACTAGACATTTCTCTGATTTCATTACTTCTCCTGAATTCGTTCCATTTTATATTCATTATTTTTCGCAGACATCTATTTTCAAATGCATTCAACTTGTTTTCTATATCTTTAGTCATTTTCCAACTCTCGCTAGCATATGTTAGGATTGATACAACATTTAAATTGAAAATTTGTAATTTAGTTTTAATACTATATAACTTGCAGTTCCATATTACAATTCGTAGCATAATTTCTTGTTTAACATTTTCAAAACACAGCAGTACATATATAACATACATGCCTACATCCTTCATAGTTGACTCTAGTTATATACTGGAAGAAAAAGAGGAATGGTAAATCAATAAAGAACCGGTGTTGATAGTTACCAAACGCTGAGAGACATACTGAGGAAATCGAAGCACTTATAGACTAACTGGTTCGACGTACAGTGATGATGATTCGACGACTAAACTAAACTGAGAGACAAACTGAAGAGATTGGAGCAAGTATAGACTAATTGGTTCAAAGTACAGTGATGATGATCCGACAACTAAACTAAACTGAGAGACAACCTGAAGAGATCGGAGCACGTATAGACTAATTGGTTTAAAGTACAGTGATGATGATTCGACGACTAAACTAAACTATACCGTACACAAAAATCCATTCATGCAATCGTGCATTTTTTGGTAATCCTACTCCTTATCCATGTCTCAGACCCATGTTTCCTGTTGATATGGATAACTGATAAATGTATACTGTATCCACAGAAACCATTTTCACTGGTTACAGGGAGACAAACGAGTTCTGGATCATGAGTTTCCCAAGAAATCAGGCCTGCTTATCCTTTACTTTGCCATCAAGTAAGACTATATCTAAGATAACTGACCGGGGAAACCCTGACCTAGTTTGAGTTGGTGGGCTGGATTTTTATATATGTTTGATAGAACACTGCAAACATTTTTGCAATTTTACTCAATTCTATGAGTCTATGATTATTTTTTTATGATAAAGTTTTAATTATACTGATATTTTTTATTGTTAAACTTAATTTGTTGCATATTATAACTATTGATTTGTTGCATAATATAACTATTAATTTGTTGCATAATATAACTATTGATTTGTTGCATAATATAACTATTGATTTGTTGCATAATATAACTATTGATTTGTTGCATAATATAACTATTAATTTGTTGCATAATATAACATTGATTTGTTGCATAATATAACATTGATTTGTTGCATAATATAACTTTGATTTGTTGCATAATATAACTTTGATTTGTTGCATAATATAACCATTGATTTGTTGCATAATATAACCATTGATTTGTTGCATAATATAACCATTGATTTGTTGCATAATATAACCATTGATTTGTTGCATAATATAACTATTGATTTGTTGCATAATATAAACATTAATTTGTTGCATAATATAACTTTGATTTGTTGCATAATATAACTATTGATTTGTTGCATAATATAACCATTAATTTGTTGCATAATATAACTTTGATTTGTTGCATAATATAACTATTGATTTGTTGCATAATATAACCATTGATTTGTTGCATAATATAACTTTGATTTGTTGCATAATATAACATTGATTTAGCATTTTGTATTGTTTTAAAAAGGAATTTGTCTTTAAATAATAACACAACAATCACGCGACGGTTGTGGTCTGTTTTCCTATAGTTTTTTTTGCCTGAGCTCGCCAGCCTTATGTTATCGGGGGCCATGGTTGGGTATACCTTGAAAAGAAGTGGTCAAAGAATACCAAAGCAGGCATTGACGTGGGAGGGAAATGGTTCAAGACAGAGAGAACGTCATAGGGATAGCCAGAAATAAAGTTTGCTATGAGAGGCAAGAAATATCGGTCTCAATTTCCTAGAAGAGATTGGTGGAGTTGCCCAGGATAGAGCGGTATAGAGAAACTACTTGCAGGTTTTATGTAACGTATAACGGTACGAGAGTAACATATATATATTTGTGTTATTTTATTTAATGAACTGACGGCACAGCACTACGGGCACACCTGTAGGTGCTCAGTCTCCTTCAACAGATGTCGAAGGGTATGTATACTGAAGGTTCCTGTGGCTCGCTGGTTAAACAAACTTTTCTCTCTGCCCCTCAAGCATCCAGATCTACCACATATATATATATATATTGGACCCAAAAAAAGATGGATAGACAATAAATCAAGACCACACTAAATGAACACGGATATAACACAACAAGGGTGACTCATCTAGCATTGGATCGCAAATTAAAGCCCACACCCCTACACTTAACGGCAAGAGTTGACAATCAATTACATCATCCACATTGGCTGTTCAAATAGACGAAACATTTATTTTGTATATTTTTGTTTCCTTTGTATTAGTTGTTCTACCATTTGAAAGTGCCTAAACCCAGATTTATTTGTTGTTTCCGTTCCAGGTTTTATGTTGATACAATTGGACTTTTACGAGATGTACATACAGTAGAATTATTTTATCTCAATGCCAGACAACAACTGTTTAAGGTTAGTCATCAGGTCATTTTCTCATGTTTTTTTTTTGCTACCTGAATTATTCTAGACACCATCTCCTTAAGGTGAGTGGTATGCGTTTAGATAGCTCACCTATTGTGAAGTCCGACACACCACATGTTACTATAGATGGACATATACTCACCGAACAGCATCTATGAGTTATTTGGGTGTAAAATTTGATCGCAGTCTATGCTTTAGGGACCACATCGACCAAGTTATTGCCAAGGCTCGCAACACACTATCCGCACTGAGAATCATGACGGCTACTAACATTGAGCAACGCCTTCTTGTGTTCTTGTACCAAGGTATTGTTCTGTCATGTATAGAATATGCATGCGCTCTCCTAACAATTAGTCCTACGCAAACAGTGAGACTGGAAAGAATTCAGAATGAGGCTATGCGCATCATTCTGGGATGCACCAAAGATACACCAGAAGTGTCAATGCGATTGCTTCTTGATCTCCCAACTATTGCTAACAGAATTGAAACTTGGAGGGTTCGATCATATCTAAGAATCAATGCAAACAAGGAACATTCTCTCCATGAAGAACTCATTAAGGAGAAAGGGTGTAGACTCAAGAGAGGCAGATCATGGCTGAGTCAGGCGGAAGATACGCTTAGGAAAAAATGTGATCCTTCCGGAATTGAAACAGGAGAGGAATGGATTGCTGTGCCGCCTCAATTTCCGACTGCTTTCACCGTTATTACATCTATTAAGAAAAACTGCGAACAAAATAATCTATCACTGCTAAACGTGGAGGTGGAGGCTCTCTTGAATGACATCATCAATGATACAGATGTGGTTATTTACACCGATGGGTCAGTCATTCGCCAACAACGCTGTGCGTGGGCTTTTTCAGCACGCTCAGGAGGAAAATAATAAGAGAGGCCAGTGGGGCCTACGCAACAACCACAAGTAGCTTGACAATGGAGGTTCGGGCGGTTACGGAGGCTGTGAACTGGTTGGCATCTCACAATTACTCTCGTGTTTTCATACTCAGTGACTCCATGAGCATGATTCGTAAAGTCGAATCAGGAATGGTGAAACGCAACTGGGTGGAGGTACTGGTACAGACAATGATCAGAGAAATCACCTTTATTTTTGTCCGTGAGCACGCAGGAGTTAGGGGTAATGAACGAGCTGATAGATTGGCTGGCTTAGCTACAATATCAGAGGAAGTTGCAATGGATCGAAATGACATTCTTCACGCATTGAGAGAGTCTTTCCGAATAGAGGAGTTTCAGGGCTGTGAATCCCACTCGCTGACCAGATTGAAAGAGATGGGTGTCAATATTGGTGCAGTCCGAAAGGAACGACATACTAAATATGCAAAGAGATTGATTAATCAACATCGAACTGGCGTGTTGGGTCGCTGGACGCTGCTGGATTTGCTGAGGCGGAGATCGGAGCACCTATGGACATGTCCGAGTGCTATGATGATAGTCCTCATATAACTGATAACTGATAACTGATAGCTCACCTGTCGTTTTACCTGAATGTCAGATAGTTTCGGTTGAAGGTAAATAAACAGACAATTGTCTGACCTGACATTCTTATTGTAAGACATTTTATGTTTTAAAGTCATTGTCCGAATGTGAAGTTCTAACTGAATGTCATTGCCAATGTGAAGTTATCTAACTGAATGTCATTGCCCAATGTGAAGTTTCTAACTGAATGTCATTGCCCAATGGTGAAGTATTCTAACTGAATGTCATTGTCAATGGAAGTTCTAACTGAATGTCATTGTCAATGAAGTTTCTAACTGAATGTCATTGTCGAATGGGAAGTTTCTAACTGAATGTCATTGCCGAATGTGAAGTTTCTAACTGAATGGATTATAGAGCGACTCCCATGCAGGAGACCCGGGTTCAATCCACAATAAGGTCAAGGAAGTTTTTCTGTCTGGGCATAAATACAATTCTCACTTGCACAGTTTCGCGGCGGCTGCACTAGTCATGCGGCGACTGTACTAGTCATGCGGCGACTGTACTAGTCATGCGGCGGCTGCACTAGTCATGCGGCGGCTGTACTAGTCATGCAGCCATTGAGTTCCACATTTGCACGTTCCTCTTGTCCTACACTGGCTAAAATGTGATATTAAAAGCAGTAACAATAGTTTTTTTCAAAATGTTTAAAGTCATTGTTCATTGTCCCATCCGTTATTTTATTCCAGGACTTATTTGTCCGGTTATCCACTTAATCAAAGACTTATTCAACTCAGTCATTCATTTCAAGGCCGTGCGGTATATTTTCTTAGTATGATGCAAGTATTCAAAATGCCGCCCCTTAAATATTTTTTCTTTAAAGTCTTTTGGCGAGCGCTCGCCAACTATGCACCTGCACCAGATACCGAAATCAAAGAGTATCGAAAGCGCTTAGGCAGAGGCATGCGATAAATCATAAATCGTATACATAAATATCCAAATAATATATAGAAAAACTAATATACAAATAATATATAGAAAAACTAATATACCAATACACTAATATAGAAAAACTAATATACCAATACACTAATATAGAAAAACTAATATACAAATAGACCAATATAGAAAAACTAATATACAAATAGACCAATATAGAAAAAGTAATGTACCAATAGACTAATATAGAAAAACTAATATACAAATAGACCAATATAGAAAAACTAATATACAAATAGACCAATATAGAAAAAGTAATGTACCAATAGACTAATATAGAAAAACTAATATACAAATAGACCAATATAGAAAAACTAATATACAAATAGACCAATATAGAAAAACTAATATACCAATAGACTAATATAGAAAAACGTTATGTAAAGATTTTAAATTATTGAATGGTTCAAAACGTATTTTGATGCCGCCCCCATACGGTACCACCTGATGCGGCAGTTTCTGTGTATCATAGCACGCACTGATTCATTTAGCCTACCCGTCTGTGGCCGGGGCTCACACGGGGAGCAAAGAATAGTAACACTGCGACCTACAAGGCATGTCAAAAGAGGCGACTGAAGTAGGGGCCTAGGAAGCTACCCTAGTAAATAAAAAGCGTCACAGAAATCGGATGTGCTGGCCTACTTGTGGGGCGCATAATTGGCACAGAGTACAATCACTCTTAGGCTCAGATCACATACAACTCACAAAGAGTGGTTTAACTAGTGGTCGATATGGAGCGTTTGAAGAAGAAGAAGAAAGAAAATTCGTTTAGCCATTAACTTCATCTTCAATTCATTCACTTTCTTAATCTCTTTATTCATTTCATTCACTCCATCATTCACAATACCACTCTGTTCTTAATCTCATAATTGCAACACTCCATCATTCACAATACCACTCTGTTCTTAATCTCATAATTGCAACACTCCATCATTCACAATACCACTCTGTTCTTAATCTCATAATTGCAACACTCCATCATTCACAATACCACTCTGTTCTTAATCTCATAATTGCAACACTCCATCATTCACAATACCACTCTGTTCTTAATCTCACAATTGCACCACTCTGTCACAGAAAGGTAGAGTAGCTCAGCATAACCAAATTGAATTAACTCAGAGGTTCTCAAACCGAATAGTACCGTCACTCCAATAGACTTATTTGACTTTAATTTTGACTTATTCCTCTCCGCTCCTCGTGGAGCATAGGGCCCCAACAGTTGTTCGCCACTTTTCTCGGTCTCTGATTGTTTTCTTTATGGTCTCTCAGGATAGTCGAGCACTCTTCAGTTCCTCAAGAAGACTTTGTCTCCAAGTCTGTTTAGGGCGTCCTCTTTGTCGTTTTCCTCGCGGGTTCCACTCAAGTGCTTGTCTAGTAACACTCGACTCTGTCTTCCGTAGGGTATGCCCGACCAACGGCCCTTTTCTCCTCTTGTCCTGGGTCATCATGGGTTCCTGTACGGTTCTTATCTACAGGTCTGTGTTTGCAACTCTATCATACAATCTCAGTCTGAGAATCGGTCGAAGACATCCCACTCCAATAGTATATATGCATATTTTGGCGCTCAATAAACTATAAGTTTATATCAGTTTATATGAGGACTCTCTGATGGGCGTCTGTAGCTTAAGCAGTAGTGAGCTTGATCACAACCCAAATGCACCTTGTTCAAAATGCTGTGGCAGGCAGTTTGGAACCAAATTTGTTCGCTTGGGAATTTATGAACGGTAAAACACAGACCTTACTATTCATAAAGCAATAGCAAACTACTGAACTTTAACTGGGGGGAGAAAATGACGACTGTTTATGTTGTTAAGATCAAATGAATATGTCACGATTTTCATTTCATCATAATAAAATTTCCCGGACCAACCGGTACTCCTCCCCCCTCCCCCAGCGCTTCCTTCTCAAAGCCATTCATCTTTAACAAACTTTTTTTTTTTTAAAAAAATGCCCCCCAAAAAAAGACCTTTTAACATCAAAAAAAATTAAATATTTCGGCTATAAGCAGATTAAAAGCGTCAAAAAAGCTTTTCCCATAAAATAACAAAAGCATACAGTTGATCAAGCATCCCCAGTTGATACAAAAGGGATAAGTTGATACAGAAGGATACAGTTGATACAAAAGGGAAAACAGTTGATACAGAAGCGAACAGTTGATAAGTTTAAGTTGATACAGTTGAACACCAAAGTTGATACAGTTGATACAGTTAAAATAACAGTTGATACAGTGATACAGTAAACAGTTGATACAGTTGATACAGTTGATAAGTTGGTAGGATACAGTTGAAAGTTGATCAGTTGATACAGGATACAGTGATACAGTTGATCAGAAGCAGGTTGATCAAGGAAAGTGATAAGATACAGTGATACAGTTGATACAGTGATACAGTTGTACAGGATACAGTTGATACAGGATACAGTTGATCATTGATCAGAAGCGATCAGTTGATACGAAAGTAATGATAAGGATCGTGATTGATCAGGAAAGGGGATAAGCGAACAGTGATAAAAGCAGTTGATACAGTTGATACAGTTGATACAGTTAAACAGTTGATACGTTGATATGATAAAAACATCGTTGATACAGTTAAACAGTGATACAGTGATACAGTTGATACAGGGATACAGTTGATACAGGATACAGTTGATGTTGTAGTGATGGTTGATACGTTGATAAATACTATGGGCCAGCTATAAGTGTACAGTGATACGGATACGTGATACGGGGAAGCGATGATTGATACAGAAGCGATACATTTGAAAAGTGATACGTTGATACAGTGATACAGTTGTGTTGATACAGGTTATAAGTGATACAGTGATACAGGGGGATCAGCGAAAAAGAAGGATACAGTTAAAAATTTTTTACCAGTTGTTTACAGCTGATACAGTTGAACAGTGACAGTTGTACAGAAGCGATACAGTTGATAGAAGCTTTACAGTTGATACAGTTGATCAGTTGATACAGTTTGTTTACAGTGATACAGTTGATACAGTTATACAGTTGAACAGTATCAGTATACAGTCGTCATCTATAACAGCTGATACATTAAAACTGATACAGTTGATACAGTTGATACGTAAAATGGATACAGTTGATACAGTGATCTTTAAAGTTGAAACAATGGTACAGTTGATACAGTATTGACTTTAATTTTATAGTCTCTGATACAGAAGAAAGGGCTCAACAAAAGTTGCACTTCTGAGATAAGAGTCAAGGTCTACTGTTATAAACGCACAAGGACTGGCCAGGTTAAGCCTGTTCATGAAGCGCACAAAAGGGTCACCAGGTTCAGGGGAAACGAAAGACTCTGTTTTGCCAACAAGGGTTACTCGGATACCAGAGGCACGAAAGACACTGTGAAGCGTCTACAACAGTGACTTCCAGAATAACAGAGAAATGACAGACACGTTTATGAAGCGCACACAAAGGTGACACGGGATACAGGGCAAGAAAGACACTGTTTATGAAGGCACACAAAAGGTGCGCCGCAAAAAGAAAAATGACAGACACTGATGAAGTTCAAAAGGTGGCACGAGATAATGAGGTAACCGAAAGACACTGTTTATGAAGTGCAAAAGGTGAGCACACCTAATAATAGAGGCAGAAAGACACTGATTAATGGGGAAAAGGTGGACACCAGAGAAAAGGATGAAGCAGTTATGAAGCGAAAGGGATCATTCAGATAAAGAACACGAAACCGGTTATGAAGCGCACACAAAAGGCACCAGAGATAAAGGTAACGAAAGACATGTTTATGAAGCACACAAAAGGTGGAATGATGAACAAGAGGAACGAAAGACACTGTTAGAGCACAAAAAGTGGTACACCAGAGATAACAGAGGAAACGAAAACACTGTTTATGAAGCGCACAAAAGGGGAACCAAGAAACGGCAACGAAAGACACTGTTTATGAAGTACACAAAGGGGAAACAGTTGATAACAGAGCAAAAGAATTGTTTAGAAGCACAAAGGTGGACAAGAGATAACAGAGGCAACAAAAACTGTTATGAAGGCACAAAAGTGGACACCAGAGATAACAGGAAACGAAAGACATGTTTATGAAGCGCACAAAAAAGGTGGAAAATTGAAAAGAAACAAGTTGATAAGAAGCGCACAAAGGTGACACCAGAGATACAGGAAACGAAGGATACGTTTAGAAGCACACAAAGGTGGACACCAGAGATAACAGAGGAAACGAAAGACACTGTTATGAACAGCACACAAAGCCGTTCTAGAAATCTCTTTTATCCTGACGATGTGAGGAAAAAATTGGAGAAAAGGCAGAAAAAGAAGAAGGGTTCATCTTTCGGGCTGTACCAATATCGACATCCATTCTCTCTCAATTGGTCGAGGACAATCTACCGTAACAATTTCCTCCAAGTCCTTCTCTGTCTATTGGTAATGTTATTTCCCACTATTTCCTTTGCATTGAAAACACACATAATTCTTTCATTATGTTCCAATAAACCTTGCCGATCAACCATTTACTAATTAAACTAGTTTCATTGAAAAGATTGTCAGAGTTTTGTGTTTATATACTTTTAGTACTTCTTTCTGTCTTTTTTTAAAAACTTGCGAGTCAACAAATGATGATAGTCATACTGAGGAGGAGTCGAGGTTCAATGTTTGAGAATCCCTTGTCTTGTTCAAGTTCCGGTAGTTCATCTAAAAGTTAAGTCTCAGGGGCAGTGATTTAACTCGTCCTGTAGATTTGAAACGTAAAACATGGGCGTCTTTAAAACATTCTCACAGACAGACAGGGATAGCTAGAGAGAGAGAGAGAGAGAGAGAGAGAGGAGAGAGAGAAGTGGAACATTGCAGAGAGAAGGTAGATAATGAGAAAGAGAAGATAACAAGAGGTAGAATCGACAGAAACAACAAAATAGAAGTATGAGAAACATCAAGAGCAAAACAGAAGAAAGAGAAATGTTGAGGTCCCTATAACTAAATGATTGGTCCCATTATAACTAGAATGATTGGGCCCCATTATAACTAGAATGATTGGGCCCCATTATAACTAGGATGACTGGGCTCTATTATAGCTAAAATTATGGGACCCCATTAAAACTAGATTGACAAGGCCCCATTATAACTAAAATGACTGGCCCCCATTATAACTAGGACGACTGGGTTGGCTCCATTATAACTAAAATTATGGGGCTCTATTAAGAATGGCAAGGCCCCATAGTGATCGGACAGCCAGTAGAATTATTGGTTGTCTTTTCTTGCTTGTCTCAGTATCAGATTTGGTGTATATCTTTAGCCAAACAAATAGTAGGGCTGACTTCATTGCACCAGTTTTCCCCATATGACTCGGTTCCTCTCATGAAGTAGCACACAATGCATGAAGCACAAACTCCGGAGTTCCCAATAATCCCTAGGACTCTGTAGTAAATTTTCCCGAGAACTTGTTATAAAAGTCTCCAATTTATTACTACATTCTTCAAACATTTTTGTTTATTAACCTGGAGACTATCTAAGATTTCTAATTTCTTAAAAAGGCAGCTTCTTGTGAATCGTGTGCTAGGCCACCTCAGAGTTTTCTCTCAGTCTGTCGTCCTATCTATCAATACATTAATCTACTCCGTTGGTCTATCAACATTAATCTACCGTCTGCATCGATCGTATGTCTGTAGTTACACAAGCACATATTTTCAGTTTGTTTGTTGATAATTTTTAAAAGAAAAACTGGATGCGGTTCTTCAAATTGTCCCTAGAGAGATGGATGTCGATATTGGTACAGCCCGAAAAGAATGACATATCAAATATGCAAAAACGGTTAATCAACATAAACTGACATATGTTGGGCCGTTGCTGGATTTATTGAGGCGAAGATCGGAGCACATATAGACATATTTAGAGTGTTATAATATTTTTCATATAACTGATCACTGATTTTCAAATGTCTGGAAAATGAAAAAAATAACCACAAGTCACGATAGAGTGGTTTATCTTGCAATCTGGTTGCTCGATACACTATTTATTAATTTTACAAGTTGAAATGCTGTAACCTACCAGCTAGTTCCATTGTTTAATCACCCAAACATCTCACTGACAGCTAAACAACAGATGATCAACAACATTTTCATACCTACTTTGTATTACCAGAGCCAAACATGGACAATAAGCAAAGCGCAGTCACAAAAAATAACTAGATGTAAAATGCTTTGCCTGGAAAAATTTTAAACACCAGAAAACAAGTCACCAACATCACATAAGAAAGAAAGTTGGCACATAACCTTGCTTGAATTACATTGAGAAACAAATAATGAAGTTATTTGGCCACTTAATAAAAATGCAACCAAACTCTACTGTATTCAGAGTCTTCTACAACAGAACATCAGGAAAGAAGGCAAGAGGAAGACTACGTTAAAGATAGTTAACTGGAATAGCAGAATCCTATCAAAGAGACAACAAATAACAATCACACAAGCCACTAGAACAGCGCAAGACAAGAACAGAAAACCACGACACTGGTCAACAGTCCGGTAACAGTGTACAACAAAAGAAGAACAAGTTAAAAAAAACAAAAACATTGTTATTATCTAAAATGATATGTTGATCATATTCGTTACTTCCGTTGCTTCCTCTGGGGTTCTTGAAAAAAACTCCTTGTGTTCATATTATCTAAAAGCATTAAAGACAAATTATTAATTACATTGCATAGGGTTTTTCCTGTATGGCCCGGTCCTTCTTCGCCAAAAATGGCACATGAACTGTCGAGACTATTGTATGATGCACGAACTCTGTTTATAGGAAGACAAAAATTGATTTGGTTGCTTCGAGTTTCCCGATGTGTTTCGATTGTTGTTTGAGAAAATGGCAAGCCACAAGACAAACGGAGAGTATTATACACAGCATGAACTTCGTATCACTAGCAAACATTTGAAGAATATTCAAACAATTTACTCATGAACTGAATGACCTTCAAACACAAGCCCTGTCAATACAGCTGATATAGATATGTCTTGGGGGAAATTGGGTCTTATGGCAAAGTTGTTAAGATGTTTGCCTGGCGTTCTGTAGGTTAAGGGTTCAATTCCAGACCGCGAGTCACATGTGCAATATATCCAAGAGATTCTGAGGATTGTTGATGGAGATACGGAGTTAGTGCTTTTTGCAACCATCTCAGCAGATTTTGTGCCATTTCAATCGACAGAGACGGATCCATATGGGGAAACCCGATACAATGAAGTCAATACTTAGCATTTGGACCCTTTTTAGAGTAGGATTTCGAGAAGATACACTTATGATTTGTTCTAACAAGTGGCGTTTATGCTCTTGTGAAATATTATGTGAGAATATGCGATTAGTGTTCAATCTGAGAATATGAGATTAGTGTTCAATCTGAGAATATGAGATTAGTGTTCAATCTGAGAATATGAGATTAGTGTTCAATCTGAGAATATGCGCTGAGGTATCGATATTAAAATATGCGCTTAGGTATCGATATTAACATATGCGCTTATGTATATATTAAAATATGCGCTTAGGTATCGATATTAGAATATGCGCTTAGGTATCGATATTAGAAAATGCGCTTAGGTATCGATATTAAAATATGCGCTTAGGTATCGATATTAAAATATGCGCTTAGGTATCAATATTAAAATATGCGCTTAGGTATCGATATTAGAAATACGTTTAGGTATCGATATTAGAAAATGCGCTTAGGGTTCGGTCTGCTGAGAGAGGGTGCACTCATATTTCATTATTTCATTTGTGAAAATATACGTTTTGGGTGGAATCTAAGAAAAAGGATCGATTTGAACTTATTGCTTGTTCGGGAGGAAAGGGGTCAATATTTGTCAACTTTTTGTGATGGCAAACAAAAACAAAATAACCCAGATGAAGTGCATTAAACGCTCTGCGAATAGAAAACTCATTTTCACAGACTGTGACATTTCTTGGTTTGAGAGCGGTTTTTATTTCAAATTTGAGTAAGAAAAATGTATGTAAAAACCAAATTTAAAAAAATGTATGTATAAACCAAAGTTAAAATGTAGATAAATCAAAGTTAAAAATGTATGTATAAATCAAATTTAAAAAAATGTATGTATAAATCAAAGTTAAAAATGTATGTATAAATCAAGTTAAAAATTATTATAAATCAAAGTTACTATGTGATGTAATTTTTTAAACGTTACCTCGCTAACTCGATCGAGTTGTTGTATGTGATTGTATAAACAGTTAGTTGGAAATTTTTTGTATTTTCTTGTTGGGAGAAGTGTTTGACGATTGTATAAACAATTAGTTGAAGAGAGAGTGTTGTTGTATGTGATTGTATAAACAATTAGTTGGAGAGAGAGTGTTGTTGTATGTGATTGTATAAACAGTTAGTTGGAGAGAGTGTTGTTGTATGTGATTGTATAAACAGTTAGTTGGAGAGAGAGTTGTTGTATGTGATTTATAACATTAGTTGGAGAAGAGTGTTGTTGTATGTGATTGTATAAACAATTAGTTGGAGAGAGAGTGTTGTTGTATGTGATTGTATAAACAATTAGTTGGAGAGAGAGTTGTTGTATGTGATTGTATAAACAATTAGTTGGAGAGAGTGTTGTTGTATGTGTTTGGTAAACAATTAGTTGGAGAGAGGGGTGTTGTATGTGATTGTATAAACAATTAGTTGGAAAAGAGAGTTGTTGTATGTGATTGTATAAACAATTAGTTGGAGAGAGAGTTGTTGTATGTGATTGTATAAACAATTAGTTGGAGAGAGAGTTGTTGTATGTGATTGTATAAACAGTTAGTTAGAGAGTGTTGTTGTATGTGATTGTATAACAGTTGTTGGAGAGAGAGTTGTTGTATGTGATTGTAAAAACAGTTAGTTGGAGAAGTTGTTGTATGATTGTATAAACAGTTATTTGGGAGAGAGTGTTGTTGTATGTGATTGTATAAACAATTAGTTGGAGAGGGGGTTTTGTTGTATGTGATTGTATAAACAATTAGTTGAAGAGAGAGTGTTGTTGTATGTGATTGTATAAACAATTAGTTGGAGAGAGTGTTGTTGTATGTGATTGTATAAACAGTTAGTTGGAGAGAGAGTGTTGTTGTATGTGATTGTATAAACAGTTAGTTGGAGAGAGTGTTGTTGTATGTGATTGTATAAACAGTTAGTTGGAGAGAGAGTGTTGTTGTATGTGATTGTATAAACAATTAGTTGGAGAGGGGTTGTTGTATGTGATTGTATACACAGTTATTTGGGAGAGAGAGTTGTTGTATGTGATTGTATAAACAATTATTTGGGAGAGAGAGTTTTTGTAGGGATTGTATAAACAATTAGTTGGAGAGAGTGTTGTTGTATGTGATTGTATAAACAGTTAGTTGGAGAGAGTGTTGTTGTAGGGATTGTATAAACAATTAGTTGGAGAGAGAGTGTTTTTTTGTTGATTGTATAAACAGTTATTTGGGAGAGAGAGTTTGTTGTATGGATTGTATAAACAGTTAGTTGGAGAGAGAGTTGTTGTATGTGATTGTATAAGCAATTAGTTGGAGAGAGGGGGTTGTTGTATGTGATTGTATAAACAATTAGTTGGAGAGAGTGTTGTTGTATGTGATTGTATAAACAGTTAGTTGGAGAGAGAGTTGTTGTATGTGATTGTATAAACAATTAGTTGGAGAGAGTGTTGTTGTATGTGATTGTATAAACAATTAGTTGGAGAGAGAGAGTTGTTGTATGTGATTGTATAAACAATTATTTGGGAAAAGAGAGTTGTTGTATGTGATTGTATAAACAATTATTGGAGAAGAGTTGTTGTATGTGATTGTATAAACAATTAGTTGGAGAGAGAGTTGTTGTATGTGATTGTATAAACAGTTAGTTGGAGAGAGGTTGTTTATGGATTGATAAACAGTTAGTTGGAGAGAGAGTTGTTGTATGTGATTGTATAAACAGTTAGTTGGAGAGAGTGTTGTTGTATGTGATTGTATAAACAGTTAGTTGGAGAGAGTGTTGTTGTATGTGATTGTATAAACAGTTAGTTGGAGAGAGAGTGTTGTTGTATGGTTTTGTATAAAAAATTGGGTTGGAGAGAGTGTTGTTGTATGTGATTGTATAAAAAATTAGTTGGAGAGAGATGTTTTGTATGTGTTTTGTATAAACAATTAGTTGAGAGGAGTTGTTGTATGTGATTGTGTAAACAATTAGTTGGAGAGAGAGTTGTTGTATGTGATTGTATAAACAGTTATTTGGGAGAAGTGTTGTTGTATGTGATTGTATAAACAGTTATTTGGGAGAGAGAGTTGTTGTATGTGATTGTATAAACAATTAGTTGGAGAGAGAGTTGTTGTATGTGATTGTTAAACAGTTATTTGGGAAGAGTGTTGTTGTATGTGATTGTATAAACAGTTAGTTGGAGAGAGATTGTTGTATGTGATTGTATAAACAGTTATTTGGGAGAGAGTGTTGTATGTGATTGTATAAACAGTTAGTTGGGAAAAGAGTTGTTGATGTGATTGTATAAACAGTTAGTTGGAAGAGAGTTTTTGTTGTATGTGATTGTATAAACAATTAGTTGGAGAGAGTGTTGTTGTATGTGATTGTATAAACAGTTAGTTGGAGAGAGAGTGTTGTTGTATGTGATTGTATAAACAATTAGTTGGAGAGAGAGTGTTGTTGTATGTGATTGTATAAACAATTAGTTGGAGAGAGAGTGTTGTTGTATGTGATTGTATAAACAATTAGTTGGAGAGAGAGTGTTTTGTATGTGATTGATAAAAAATAGTTGGAGAGAGGTTGTTGTTGATTGTATAAACAATTATTTTGGAGAGAGAGGTTGTTGAGTGATTGTATAAACAATTAGTTGGAGAGAGATGTTGTTGTAGGGGATTGTATAAACAGTTAGTTGGAGAGAGAGGTTTTGTATGTGATTGTATAAACAATTAGTTGGAAAAGAGTGTTGTTGTATGTGATTGTATAAACAATTAGTTGGAGAGAGTGTTGTTGTATGTGAGTGTATAAACAATTAGTTGGAGAGAGTGTTGTTGTATATAGTTCACAAATTATTCCATGAAAAAAAATAAAAATCCTGGCATATCCGTTACAGGACGTCGCTATCAGCTACAGTAAACGAGTCGTTGATTATCTTAGGCACCACTTATGCGTTCAGTAGTTTGCTATTGCTTTCTGAACGGTGGGGTCTTTTTTATCGTTCGAAAAAAATCAACGGAACAATAGCACAAACTTACCGCCGCGGAGTTAATTCAGATACCGCCCATGTGGTGCCGGGGCCCGCAAGGGAAGCAAAGAATAGTACCACCGCCACCTACAAGGCATGTCGTTAGAGGAGACTAATGTAGGATCTAGGAAGCTACACTAGTAAAAAAAAGCATCGCAGAAATTGAATGTGCTGACCTACTTGTTGGGGCATATTGGCACAACAGCAATCGCTCTTCGGCTCAGATCACATACAAATCACACAGAGTGGTTAACAAGTGGTCGATATGGAACGTTGGAAGAAGAAGAAAAAGAAGGAAAAAAAACCCGGTACACTGGATTGTGATCTAGCTCACTACTCAGCTCATCGATCTCGTACACTTGGATTGTGATCTAGCTCACCACTCAGCTCATGGATCTCTCACTTGATTGGATCTAGCTCACTACTCAGCCTCGGATCTCTCTCACTGGATTGTGATCTAGCTCACTACTCAGCTCATGGATCTCTTTACTTGGATTGTGATCTAGCTCACCACTCAGCTCATGGATCTCTCACTTGGATTGTGATCTAGCTCACTACTCAGCTCATGGATCTCTCACTTGGATTGTGATCTAGCTCACTACTCAGCTCATGGATCTCTCACTTGGATTGTGATCTTTCTCACTACTCAGTTCATGACCCCTGGAAGCACGACCAACTATATTTTTTAAGAAGGTCGTGGCTGAAGCTACAGATGCCCACCACATATCAATAGAAGACAATATTGATGTTGATAATTAATACAAATAATCGACATATTTCTGTCAGAATTTCTGTTGAGATATCTCTTCCCTTTTTTATGTTGCCTGGTCGTACTTAATATATTGTGTTATAATATCCAGGGACACTTGCAGTGTAATACGGAGATTGTCTTTGAGCTGGCAGCCCACGTCCTTCAAGCTACCAATGGCGATTATATAAGGTAAGACATTTGACTTATTCCTCTCCCCTCCTTGTGTAATAGGACTTAACAGTTTTCCATTTCTTACCGGGTCTCTGGTTTTTCTATTTATGGTCTCTCAGGTCAGTTGAGTTGGCCCAAAACGGTCGTCAGCACATCAGCTTCCTTTGAACGTTTGGCTGCTGCGCGTCATCTGTCTCCGACATCTAGTCCTTCCCAGACTCGAGTTAGTTTTGAACAATTTGTTTTTAGTTACTGTAACTACGTTCTTGTTTAAATGGATGAGTAGTTAGCTCATCGCACAACTCTCCAACCTGGAGGACTAGGAGGTCACGTTTAGTATGACCTCTCTCCTTTGACCTGTCCGGCTTGGATAACCCTGTCGGGATATCTCTCCGGGTCATTGAGGTACGTAAAAGGGTCCCTCCCACCACCACAACAAGGTAATGACCTTAGGGGGCTAGACATTTGATTAAACGTAGTATTCAATCAATCAATCAATCGTTCAATCAATCAATCAATCAATCAATCAATCGACCAATCAATCAATCGATCGATCAATCAATCGATCAATCAATCAATCAATAACATTTGACAAGTGTATGGTAACCAAGATCTTTCATTCAATCTATCGTTATATCTGAACATTTTAGATAATCGAATCTATCAATCTATTTAATCGTTAGAAATGATCAGTAAACAAAAAATATACCCAACTATTTAAACGTTGAAGATAAGTAAATCTATCGATCTAAGAGAGAAAGAGACAGAAGTGAGAGAGAAAGGGAGAAAGAGAAATAGGGGGAGAGAGGAAGAAAGAGGGAGAGAAAGAGATGGAGAGAATGAGAAAGAGAGAGAAAGAGATGGAGAGAATGAGAAGAGAGGGAGGAGAAGAAGATAGGAAGATAGGGAGAAAGGAAGAAAGAGAGAAGAGAAAGGGGGAGAGAGAAGGAGAGAGAGAAAGAAAGGTGAGAGGAGAAAGAGAGAAAGAGAGAGAGAGAGAGAGAAAGAAAGAGGAGAGAGGAAGGAGAGAAGAAAGAAAGAGAGGGAGAGAGCGAGAAAGAGAGAGTAAGAGAGAGCAGAGATAGAGTGGAGAGAGAGAAAAAAGAGAATGAGAGAGAAGAGAGAGGAAAAGCGAAGAAGAAAAAGGAAGATATAGTTGATAGAGAGAGGAGAAGATAGAAGAGAAAGAGAGAAAGAAAGGCGAAGAGAGAGGTGGGAGAAGGAGAGTGAGTGAGAGAAATAGAGAGCGAGCGAGAAAGAGGCTTTAGAGAGGAGAGTGAGTGAGAGAAATAGAGAGCAGGAGAGAGAGAGAGAAAGAATGTATGCTGAAAAACTTCTCCATGCGCTACCTCATATACCCTACTTGCAGCCCTTTGTAGCCAACGATATTGATCGATCGACACCCATAGACCAGACAGAGTAATCTCCTATTCAATTCGATCATGTTTCGGAGAAGACACAGAGAGAATTTTTCCCACCAGCGCGACTTAATTTCTCATCGTCATCCCTGGTCTAATACTAGTCACAAGACAGATACAATCTGTGTCCTTTGTGAGGTGAATAAAATTGTATTTTACCCAGTCCTTTAATTTATCTGGCTGGCACCAGTTGTTTAAGGCTGTCAGACAAAACAAGTAATGACATTCGCTAGAGAGGAAAACACTACCAATATCTCTATCGACAAAACAGAAGTAATGACATTCGCTAGAGAGGAAAATACTACAAATATCTCTATTGACAAACAGCTAAACACGTAAACACAAAGTACTACAGTTTTACAAAATACATAAACAGTGACGATAAACAGCAACGTTTCGACCAAAAAGGCCTTTATCAAGCAAACAATACAACAAGAATGACGAATTTCGAGGAACACTACAAATGGACGATTACATATGGAAACATAAACCTATCTAATGAAAATCTGGGAATAAAACGAACAACGAAATGAGTGCAACACAAAAACCGAAAGTGGAAAAGAAGAGAAACAATAAACAATATAGTGGATAAATGAAACATATATGGAGCAAACACACATATAGATAACAAGGCACGAGATAAGACAGTACTAAGAAGCATAGGAATGTATGCGTTGAGTCCAAGAGGTCGCAAAGTGCCATAGAATGAAATAAAACGGTTCTCCAGGGCGAATCGACTGCGATCATCGGAGGAACATGATCGGATGGCTGTGACCTTGACATCGTCAACTCCTGAATGGCCAGTATCGTTGAAATGAGTGGCCACAGGAGCCCAAGCGCGTTGGCGAATATCGCGTAAGTGTTGGGCGAATCGGTCACTGAGTCTCTTACCGGTTTCGCTAATATAGGACTTGTTGCATCGTTTGCAGGTGATGGCATAGATGATATTGCGGGACTCAAACGTGAAACTGTCTTGAATGGCATACGTAGCTTTTGGAAAAGAGACAGTGGGGTCTGTATATGCACATGTATTACAGCGCCGACGTCCGCACTGGATGGTGCCAAAGTGACTCTGGATATTAGGCTTGAGGCGACTGTGTACCAACAAATCCTTGAGGCTTCTGTCCCGTCTGTAAGCCACCAAAGGATAGTGTTGGAAGACTGAACGTGTCTCAGGATCAGACTGAAGAATAGGGAGATGATGGAATAAGACCTTTTCACCAGGGAACTATGAGGGTGGAAAGTTAAGATGTTTAACCCTGTCAGAATTGGGGGTTCTATGTATGTGAGAAAGGGCCTCCTGGCGAGCAATTAGCTGAACCCGATGCATGGCAGATGTAAGCACATTCTCCGGGTATAGGCGCTGGCGGAAGAAATCCAGCATCTCGTGAGCTCTATCAAGAAAATCGTCGTCCTCACTACAGAGGCGACGAAGGCGTAAGAGTTGAGAGAAAGGTAAAGAGTCACGACAGGCCTGGGGATGGGAAGAGGTATACAGAAGAAAGCTATGTGTATCAGTAGGTTTGTAGTATACTGATGTAGTGATAGTGGATAGGCTGATGGTGATAGTGATGTCAAGAAAATTGACACAGGAGGTAGAGATGGGAGAGGTGAACCGAATAGCAGGATTGAAGGCATTGATGAAGGTGATGAAGCGTGACAAATCGGCTCAGACATATCGGTAACTCCAATACAATCATCGATGTATCTATGATACACGGACGGAAGAGGGCCATCATAGGTGTTCCATACTAAGTGTTCAAGATGACCCATGAATAGACAAGTATAGCTGGGTCCCATTTTAGTACCCATGGCGACCCACTAATCTGTTCGAAGAACTGGTCATTGAACTGAAAGGAGTTGAGAGTGAGAACTAGTTCAGCAAGACGAAGGAGAGTCGAGGTGGAGACAAGAGGGGTTTGTTCTCCTGTCGAGAAAAACTGGAGAGCTTGAAGTCCGTCAGAATGAGGTATAGAGGTATACAGTGAGCAGACATCAAGGAGGAAAAGGCGATAAGTCCTGCCAGGCAACAACTTAATAGAAGAAAAAAACAGACAAAGTGTGGTTAGTATCCTTCAAGAATGAAGGTAGTGTGGTGACTATAGGATTGAAGATACTATCAAGGAATTCGGAGATATGTTCCGTAGGACCAGAGCAAGCAGAAACAATAGGCCTACCCGGATTGTGAAGTTTATGAATTTTTGGGAGCATATAGAATGCGGGTTTGCCCAAACAACTGTCGATGACACATAGTGATGATGCGCCGGTAGGAAGGTCTTTGGAGGCAATGAGGTTCTTGATGACTGTACGGACCTTACTATTGTTGGATAGTGTAGCATCAGAAGGAATATTATTGTAGAATAGGGTGTTACTTAGTTGGTTGTGGCCTTCCTGAAGGTATAGTTCTTTACTCCATACGACTATGGCACCACCTTTATCAGCGGGTTTGATCTTCTTCTTCTTCTTCCAACGTTTTCAGACATCGATTTGTATACTTTTAAAGTAGTTAGTGGTCAACCGGAGTCCATGTACATCTCCGTATAGCTTGTCTTGGACTGATATGGGGATTGGCCATGTGTTTTTTTCTCTGTTCCATGTACATTGGACATTCTTGCAGTATGTGTGTCTCTGTCATCTTGCTGGTGCCACATGTACATATGTCAGATGGGCCTATTTTATACTTGTTAAACAGATGGTACCTCAGTCTATTGTGCCCTGTTCGTAGACGAAAAATGACAACCTGTTCCTCTCACTTAGTTGGTGGTAAGCATCGTCCTTTTCATGCCCTGGGTGATCTCTCATCCATTTGTTCTTGTTGGCCATTTTTATCCGTACTTTTGCTTCCTCATATGTCATACTGGTGTCTGTCTGTGGTAGCCTGCTTCCTGCTTTTGCCAATATGTCTGCAGTCTCATTTCCAGGTATTCCGCAGTGAGATGGTATCCACTGTATTACCACTCTAGAGAAGATGTTGCATACTTGGTGTAGTGATGCTTGCAGTTCCTTCAAGTTGTTATCGTCTTCATTTTTAGACAGTAATTACTGACAGGGCATCAGTAAGAAATACCAGGTTTCATTTACATGTTCCTCTGACACTATGGCTTCTGCTGCCGCTTTTAAGGCCTCTGCCTCTGCTCTGTAATTGCTGGAGAACCTTCCTGTCGCTAATTTTAGCTTCCTGAGTTTCATGTCACTGAGCACTATGAGGGCTCCTCCTCCTCCATTTTCGGTTGCATTTGCTGCAGACCCATCTGTGTATACATGGGTCCACCTGCTGTTAGGAAAGTGTTCCTTTAGGTACTCGGTGCCAGGAGTTTTCTTCTTCACTTGTTTGCTGGTTTCCTACTATCCCTGTGATGTTCCTCATTCAGCTCTGGGAATTTTGTATCTTTCCATATCTGTCTTGTGTTGGTGTATTTTAGTGGTTTGGGGGTAACTTCAGCACATGATGGTTGTTTGCTCATCATCATCTTGGTTGTCGCTGCAAAGTTGGTTCGTTTTAGTCTGCCCTTCCTAGCCCATTCATTCTGTGGTACATTGGGTGATCTTCTAGTCTCTTGAACTTTCTGCTTGTTTTTGTGCTCTGCTGGCTCTTATATCCTCCATTGGTTGTAGGCCGGTGGTCTTCTCCATTTCCTGTATTGGAGTAGATCTCATTCCCCTGTAATAATTCTCATAGCTTGGTTCTGAACACGGTTGATTTTATTGAAGTTGGATTGGGCTACAGTTGCCCATGCAGAGATTCCATAGTCCAGTGTCGGGCAACATATCCATATAAAGCTTCTTAAAACATTGTTATCTGCACCCCAGGTTGTGCCAGCTAGTTTTTTCATGATTGCCATCCTGGATTTTGCTCGGTTTTGTTTTTTTCAATCTGAGCATGCCATGTCATGCGCTGGTCGAAGGTGATTCCAAGGTATGTGGGGTTTTTCTCTGGGAGCAATATATGGTTATTTAGTAGGAGCTTTGGACTTTGGGGCTTTGTTGATAAGGAGAAAATCGTATATGTCGTTTTCTTTTCATTGGCTTTGATCAGCCATGTATTGGACCATTGGTCTAGGGATGTGAGGGCCTGTTGTATTCTGCTTGTTGCAGCGGTAATGCGCTCCTCTGATGTCCACAGGGCCAGGTCATCCGCATACAGGGCGTTGTGGATCCTTCTGGGTATGTTCTCGGTTATGTCATTGATGTATATGAGGAACAGTGTTGGCGACTGTACTCCACCCCTGAGGAACTCCTTGTTCTAGTGTTGTTTTCCTGCTGGTGAACTCTTGCACTTGCACTTTAGCAGTTCTTTTTCTAGATACTGTGATATCCATTTGTACATTCGTCCTGCTACTAGGTTTCTGCGCAACTTCACTTTAGGCCAGCCTTCCACACTTTATCAAAAGCCTTCTCCAGATCTACCCATACTGCTAGCGTTTGTTTTCCTCTTGAAAAGCATCCTCTATCTCCCAAGGATGTATGTCACTTGATCTTCTGTAGATCTGTGTTTTCGAAAGCCTGCTTGTTGGGGGAGTAGTAAGCCCTTTTCTTCCAAATGCCACATTAGTCTGGTGTTGATCATGCGCTCTAGCAATTTTCCTACGCAGCTCAGTAGGCTAATTGGTCTATAACTGCTAGGGTCTGTGGGATCCTTCCCGTCTTTTTTATCGGTATCAGTATAGCTTCTTCCATTCTTTGGGTATAAGCCACTTTTCCAGCTACAGTTAAATATTTCTAGTAGCTTCTTTTTCGCTTGTCGTCCCATTTCTATTATCATTTCGTTAGTTATCCCATCATTGCCTGGTGATTTTCTTTTCTTTAGAGAGCGTAATGCTTTTTCTAATTCATGTATTGTGAATTTAGTTGTCATGTGCTCCTCCGGGGACCTTGAATGAGGTCGTGGGCCATTAGTTCTTCTTTTATGGTTTCCTTCCTTTCTTCAGGAACATCTATATGATTTACTTGTGTAAAGTGCTCACTAAGGATATTGGCAGCTTGTTTCTCGCTTAGCTGTTCATCATTCTGTTTGATGGTGATTGTGTGCTTGTATTTATTTTCTTGGTTTAGTGCCCTGGCTAGTTTCCACAACTTATTTTCATCTCTGTCTAGGTTAAGGCTTTGTGTTTTTTCTATCCAGCTGTTTCTAGCATTTTCGTTTAGTGTTCGTTTGTATCTTGCCGAGGTGGCTTTAAGTTTAATGTTTGCTTCTGTTGTTCTTTCTATTTCTGCAATGTTTCTTGCTTTCGTTAGTTCTACTTCTAGTTGTTCTAATTCGTCCGTCCAGAATGGGCTGTAGTTTGGTCTCGCACCTCGAGGGATGGACTCGGTGGCTGCTTTTTTGGAGGGCTTTGTTGAAGTCTGCAACCCCAGCTTTTAGCATACTCTTTGCGATGTTTAGGGGTTCACAGTATAGGTCTGTCAGAGTGCAAATTTCCCCAGTCTGCTAGTTTGTAGTTCCATCTTGGTAGCAGCTTTGGTTGCTGTGGGCAGTATGCAACATTTACGGCCAGCTTTACCGGTCTGTGATCACTTCCTGCGAGTTGGTCCAGCACCATTCTGTCAATTTTGTGGTGGATGTCACCTGTGGTAAAGGCCAGGTCTGGTGTGGAGGTGGTTTTTCAGGTTCTGGAGTAGTAACTAGGTTTATCCTCAGCATTGTTGATTAAGTGTAGGTTGCTGTCTATCTCCCAGTCCTCCACCTCATCACCTCTGTTATTTGTATCCTGGTAGCCCCACCGCTTGGAGTGACTATTAAAGTCTCCTACTACTATGCAGTTTGTTGGTATTATGTTCATGTTCTCCAGTACTAAGTCTTTGTTTGGAGGGCAGTAGATGTTATAGATCCGGTGCTCCCAATTGGAGTTGTTGTCTATCCCTACAATTTCTGACTGTCTACTAGCACATACTGTTATTTCTTGACATGCAATCTCATTTCGGGCGAGGATCAGACTCCACCTTGCGTCCTTCCCTGTCTAATCGGAAGGTCTGATATGCTCTAATGGAAAATCTGTGGCTAGAGTTTAGGTGCGTCTCTTGTATGCATGCTATGTCTATCTGCTCCTGTTGTAGATATTTTGACTAATGGGACCTTCTTCTTTAGTATTCCCTCTGCATTCCACTGCATAATGTTGAATGTTCTATGATTTGCTTCACTAGTGTTTGTCCCTGCTAACTGTCCCCTGGCTCGGCGGCGTGGATCGATCATTCCTGCCGTCTGTCGAGACTCCGGTTGACCACTATCTTTTTGTATACTAGTCGATGTCGTCGTAAAACGAATTGCGCTGCACATTGTGCACCCGTCTTCTGCGGCGCTTCTGTCAGGCTGCCCACCTTTAGCCTTAATTTATTAACCTACAAGGCAGCAGGTTGGACTCGCACTTAGCCCATCGCCATGCGGTGTGCTACCTATCGATAATAGGTTACGCTATTCTCCGATACGGCGCCGGCACGCTCAGGGCCACAATGTACGGTCAGGCGTTTGCTCTGACCATACATACACAAACACGGACACTAATCAACACGTTTTATCCGCTTATAGTAGCCAGAAACCGCGTAAATCACACCGCAATCACAAGAAATCGCGCACAGTTTATCCGTTAAGAATTTTCACACCCGACATGTTGGCGACCGGAAATCGAGTCAGCGGGTTTGATAACAATGTCATCACGTCGACGGAGGTGTGATAGAGCACGAAACTCGGACGGTGACATGTTAGAACGCCCTAGGCGTTTAGGGTGGAGAAGTCCAATGTCGTATGAAGTATTCTTGATGTAGAGATCAAGAGCGTTAGAGGCACCAGGTTTAGGAGTCCAATCATGTTTGCGAGTGGAATACTTGGAGAACATACTCGAGTCGTGATGTTCTAGAGGGTCCTCCTGGTGATGAAAGTGGAATTTGAGTCGCAGGCCACGGTGGAAACGGTTCACATCCTGAAGAGTAGAGTAGTGGTCAATGGAGGGACGGAGAGGAACAAACTTGAGACCCTTACTTAAAACACATCTCTCGCTGTCAGATAAGAGAAGGTCTGGAGGGATGCAGACAACCTGGGTAGGAGGAGAAGATAGTGTTGGACAATTGAGAGGAGTGGTAGAAGGTACAGGGCGAAGAAGGTCAAGTTTTTGTTGATGATGCATGCAAATAAATTCATGCAGTTGTCTGTTGAGAACGTGGATGGTGAAACGAATAAGGGAGTAAAGGAGCATATTGGTAGAGGTGAGACTTCGTAGACGTTGTAGAAGTAGGGACTGGGAGGAATCCAAGTCAGATAGAAGGTGTGAGTGGTTGGTCGTGATACACGCATGCGTTGTAGTGCACATTTGGTTTCTAACTAAATTGCTGCACCTTTTTATTGACAAAACACAAGTAATGACATTCGCTAGAGAGGAAAACACTACCAATATCTCCATCGACAAAACAGAAGTAATGACATTCGCTAGAGAGGAAAACACTACCAATATCTCCATCGACAAAACAGAAGTAATGACATTCGCTAGAGAGGAAAATACTACCAATATCTCCATCGACAGAACAGAAGTAATGACATTCGCTAGAGAGGAAAATACTACAAATATCTCCATCGACAAAACAGAAGTAATGACATTCGCTAGAGAGGAAAATACTACCAATATCTCCATCGACAAAACAGAAGTAATGACATTCGCTAGAGAGGAAAATACTACAAATATCTCCATCGACAAAACAGAAGTAATGACATTCGCTAGAGAGGAAAATACTACAAATATCTCTATTGACAAAACAGAAGTAATGACATCTGCTAGAGAGGAAAATACTACAAATATCTCCATCGACAAAACAGAAGTAATGACATTCGCTAGAGAGGAAAATACTACAAATATCTCTATTGACAAAACAGAAGTAATGACATTCGCTAGAGAGGAAAATACTACCAATATCTCCATTGACAAAACAGAAGTAATGACATTCGCTAGAGAGGAAAATACTACCAATATCTCCATTGACAAAACAGAAGTAATGACATTCGCTAGAGATTGGTTCCTTGATTGATAGGACCATCATCATTTGCACTTCGGCGAGTAACCATGTGTGCTGCGCTCTTTTTCCTAGGCAGAAAGATCTAAGCGACAGTGCACGAACTCCATAGCACCGGCGAGGTTTCCCAATGTAATTTTTAAGATGGTGAAGATATGTTTTGAAGGCATTTAATTTTAATTTTTAAATAATGAATTTTGACTGGGCATCGGCTTTCCAGCCTGCTCTTTGAACTGCCAGGATTCTTTTAAATGCTCAAATTGTACACGGGACCTACGTTTTATCGTCCTTCTCCGATAGGACTAGGAACTCAATCTCAGGGATCTCTGGAAAATTATCCCAATGGGTCCACAAGGATACGAACCGAGTACGTTTGGAAATAGAGGCGAGCACCTGACTTCTACGTCACAGACATCCCACACCCCAATTTTTCAAGTTTTGATTGGATTAAGATGCACTAGAAAATTACTATTTGTGATATGATTGAGTGATCGTATTCTAACAATGATTAGTTGATTGAACAAAAGAATTACATCATTACAATAATTAGATGAGAGCTGATTAGTTGATCACACAATTGATAATTTTTATTGAGATTTGATTGGTTGATACCAACATGGCAATTATTCATTGAGATTTGATTGGTTGATACCAACATGGCAATTATTCATTGAGATTTGATTGGTTGATAACAAAATTGACAACAATTAATTGAGATTTGATTGAGAAAGAGAGAGAAGAAGATAGATTCACACAATCCACAATGATTCATCTAAATTCTTTTGTGTAATGAGACACTACATCACTATCGATAATTGATATTTTATTGAATGATTCCATGACGTGATTGCTCTAGCGAGGATCGAAGATTGGCATTTGATTTCATTAGTATTCTATGTGGCTTCGAAATGAAACAATCATTACCTATCACTTTCTTGTCACTTCTTGTCACTTCTTGTCACTTTCTTGTCATGTACAAGTCCTTTCATGAATAGAAATGATCCAGCGATAATCTCTACGTCGATAGAGATCAAACACAGTGACGTCATCAAACAGTTCTTTTACCGGCGGCTCTCAAACTATCACTGGAAACCCCCTCCCCATCTTCTTCTTCTTCAGCGATCTCTGGTCATGCGCTTAATTTACTGTGGAACACAAACTGGGCAGACAGCTTCAGGTCTGTCAGGTTTCCAAAGCTTAGTTTTCAGGTCGACTGGGTGGGCCACATGCTTCTCAGCTCTACACAGAAGAGGACAGTCTTGCAGGATATGCTCTGGTGTCGGTTCTGCCTGCTGACACTGGCAGAGAGCTGTTTGACTTATTCCTAGTCTGTGGGCAGTGTTGTTGAGTCTGCAGTGTCCGGTGCGTAGTCGAAATATAATGACCTGGTCTGTTCTGTTTAGGTCTTTGAGGGAGTCTTTTCCATAATCATATCCAGTGTTTGTCTTCCAGTCTACTGCAGATTTTCTCTGTATGAGGGTTTTGACCT
Source organism: Arion vulgaris (assembly GCA_020796225.1). Lineage (NCBI taxonomy): Eukaryota > Metazoa > Mollusca > Gastropoda > Stylommatophora > Arionidae > Arion > Arion vulgaris. The sequence goes on from CM036773.1 coordinate 3,201,208, forward strand.
CTTGAAAAGACAAGGGTGGTAACTGCTCTTGGCACTGCCCTCCTTAGCTAAGACATCAGCACTCTCATTGCCTGCAATGCCACAGTGAGATGGAATCCACTGCAAGTGAATTTCCCCCTCCAACCTTCTTTAAAAATACATTTTGTGCTCGCTGACACCCACACATTTCTATATATGAAAATGGACAGGTATGAATTATCTGTGTGTTACAATAGTAAACAATGTTCACAGACTGCGGGAAACTTCAAATAATCTTTCATGTTGTCATGTCAGGCATTTAGATTCCGGTCTCGGTCGAATCCTTTGATTTTGTAGTGGACCTAGTTTACCACTGTTTTTATACATGTTTAACCAAATTATTTTTGTCTGTTTGAAATGTCAAAGATCACAATATTTCTTCAATCGTTTGAGAACCCTCTGTGAGTACTCGAGGAACCCCGTGTGTCCATAGACTCCCAGTTTGGGAAAACGCTAGTCTGACTAACATTGTCAGAATAGTGTTTCCAGTAGTCTCACTCTATGGGAGGAATGAACATAATACGTAAGTGTTCACCTATCAAATCCCAACCTCGGAGTTTCTGTACGTTCAGTCCAGCACTCAACGTTCCACACGCGAGGAAAGGAATTAGCCCTTCTACCTCCCGGACACTGAAATGAAAATCGACGCATATCTTTAACATGACGTGAGCATAACCACAGTAAACGAGTCGTTGATTTTTTAGGCACCACTTATACGTTCAATAGTTTCCCACTGCTTTCTGAACGGCGAGGTCAAACCACTTTGCTACAGACGCTATGACTTCATACTCTAGACACTAGAAATATGAAGTGACTTCACACTCTAGACACTAGAAATATGAAGTGACTTCATACTCTAGGCACTAAAAATATGAAGTGACTAGGTCTAAAAAAGCTATCAGAAATGTTATTTATGATTTAGTCTCACAGCAGTGACAAAAGTATTTACATGTTTTAAAAGGAATTCCTCAATGGCACAGATTTCTTGTATGGCTCGATCACTTTCTGCAGAATTAGCGCACATCTGCCGTGAATATTACCCAAAGCACGAACTCCGTAGCTCCAGAAACAATCTTAGATATCTGAGGGGAAAAAATACACACGTGACTCGGTTCGAATTCGAACCTGCAACCTTCAGAACGCCAGGCAAACTTGCTAACCACTTCACCATAGAAGATCTTCTATAAGTAGGTAGTTGTACCAATGCAACTAGCTTTTTCTCGGACAATTAGTATAGCAACATTGATTGATTGATTGACTGATCGGAACATCATCATTGCACTTCGGTGAGTAACCATGTGTGCTTCGATCTCTTTCTTACACATAAAGATCTCAGCGGCAGTGCAAATTCCGTAGCACGTCTCTGGGTTCCCTGATGTCATTTAGAAGATGGTAGAAATATTTATAATGACACAAGAGCGACTCATCTGCGCCCTGGAATACAAAATTCAAGCTTCCACCCCTTCGCGTAACGGTAAGAGTGGACAACCAATTCCATCATCTACCGGCACAATAGATAGAAATATTTTGCAGGAATTTAATTTTTAATTTTATATATTAAATAAACAAAAATATATATAACCACTGATAGTTTGTAGCACAATGATGATAGTTTTAGCTACAATGATGATAGTTTGTAGTCTACAATGATGATAGTTTGTAGCTTACAATGATGATAGTTTGTAGTCTACAATATGATAGTTTGACTTACAATGATGATAGTTTGTAGCCTACAATGATGATAGTTGTAGTCAAAATGATGATAGTTTGTAGTCAACAATGATGATAGTTTGTAGTCTACAATGATGATAGTTTGTAGCCTACAATGATGATAGTTTGTAGCCTACAATGATGATAGTTTGTAGCCTACAATGATGATAGTTTGTAGTCAACAATGATGATAGTTTGTAGCTAATGATGATAGTTTGCAGCTTGCCAAGATATAGTTTGTAGTCAACAATGATGATAGTTTAGCCTAATGATGATAGTTTGTAGTCAACAATGATGATAGTTTGTAGCCTACAATGATGATAGTTTGTCTACAATGATGATAGTTTGTAGCCTAAATGACTAGTTTGTAGTCAACAATGATGATAGTTTGTAGCCTACAATGATGATAGTTTGTAGCCTACAATGATGATAGTTTGTAGCCTACAATGATGATAGTTTGTAGCCTACAAGATGATAGTTGTAGTCAACAATGATGATAGTTTGAGCTCATCAATGATGATAGTTTGTAGCCTACAATGATGATAGTTTGTAGCCTACAATGATGATAGTTTGTAGTCAACAATGATGATAGTTTGTAGTCAACAATGATGATAGTTTGTAGTCAACAATGATGATAGTTTGTAGCCTACAATGATGATAGTTTGTAGTCAACAATGATGATAGTTTGTAGCCTACAATGATGATAGTTTGTAGTCTACAATGATGATAGTTTGTAGCCTACAATGATGATAGTTGTAGCCACAATGATAAGTTTGTAGCCTACAATGATGATAGTTTGTAGCCTACAATGATGATAGTTTGTAGTCAACAATGATGATAGTTTGAGCTCATAATGATGATAGTTTGTAGTCAAATGATGATAGTTTGTAGCTACAATGATGATAGTTGTAGTCAACAATGATGATAGTTTGTAGCCTAAATGATGATAGTTGTAGCTTACAATGATGATAGTTTGTAGCTTACAATGATGATAGTTTGTAGTCAACAATGATGATAGTTTGTAGTCAACAATGATGATAGTTGTAGTCTACAATGATGATAGTTTGTAGCCTGCAATGATGATAGTTTGTAGCTCTATAATGATGATAGTTTGTAGCCTACAATGATGATAGTTTGTAGTCAACAATGATGATAGTTTGTAGCCTACAATGATGATAGTTTGTAGCCTACAATGATGATAGTTTGTAGCCTACAATGATGATAGTTTGTAGTCAACAATGATGATAGTTTGTAGCCTACAATGATGATAGTTTGTAGCCTACAATGATGATAGTTTGTAGCTTACAATGATGATAGTTTGTAGTCAACAATGATGATAGTTTGTAGCCTACAATGATGATAGTTTGTAGTCAACAATGATGATAGTTTGTAGTCAACAATGATGATAGTTTGTAGCCTACAATGATGATAGTTTGTAGTCAACAATGATGATAGTTTGTAGCCTACAATGATGATAGTTTGTAGCCTACAATGATGATAGTTTGTAGCCTACAATGATGATGTTTGTAGTCAACAATGATGATAGTTTGTAGCTCAATGATGATAGTTTGTAGCTACAATGATGATAGTTTGTAGCCTACAATGATGATAGTTTGTAGCTTACAATGATGATAGTTTGTAGTCAACAATGATGATAGTTTGTAGTCAACAATGATGATAGTTTGTAGCCTACAATGATGATAGTTTGTAGTCAACAATGATGATAGTTTGTAGCCTACAATGATGATAGTTTGTAGCCTACAATGATGATAGTTTGTAGCCTACAATGATGATAGTTTGTAGTCAACAATGATGATAGTTTGTAGCCTACAATGATGATAGTTTGTAGCTCAATGATGATAGTTTTAGCCTAATGATGATAGTTTGTAGCCTACAATGATGATAGTTTGTAGTCAACAATGATGATAGTTTGTACCCTACAATGATGATAGTTTGTAGCTCATAATGTGATAGTTTGTAGCCTACAATGATGATAGTTTGTAGTCAACAATGATGATAGTTTGTAGTCAACAATGATGATAGTTTGTAGCCTACAATGATGATAGTTTGTAGTCAACAATGATGATAGTTTGTAGCCTACAATGATGATAGTTTGTAGTCTACAATGATGATAGTTTGTAGCCTACAATGATGATAGTTTGTAGCCTACAATGATGATAGTTTGTAGCCTACAATGATGATAGTTTGTAGCCTACAATGATGATAGTTGTAGTCAACAATGATGATAGTTTGAGCCACAATGATGATAGTTTGTAGTCAACAATGATGATAGTTTGTAGCCTACAATGATGATAGTTTGTAGCCTACAATGATGATAGTTTGTAGCTTACAATGATGATAGTTTGTAGTCAACAATGATGATAGTTTGTAGCCTACAATGATGATAGTTTGTAGTCAACAATGATGATAGTTTGTAGCCTACAATGATGATAGTTTGTAGCCTACAATGATGATAGTTTGTAGCCTACAATGATGATAGTTTGTAGCCTACAATGATGATAGTTTGTAGTCAACAATGATGATAGTTTGTAGCCTACAATGATGATAGTTTGTAGTCTACAATGATGATAGTTTGTAGCCTACAATGATGATAGTTTGTAGTCTACAATGATGATAGTTTGTAGCCTACAATGATGATAGTTTGTAGTCTACAATGATGATAGTTTGTAGTCTACAATGATGATAGTTTGTAGCCTACAATGATGATAGTTTGTAGCCTACAATGATGATAGTTTGTAGCCTACAATGATGATAATTTGAGCCTACAAATGATGATAGTTTGTAGCTTACAATGATGATAGTTTGTAGTCAAAATGATGATAGTTTGTAGCCTACAATGATGATAGTTGATGTCAATAATGATGATTTTTTAGTTACAATGATGATAGTTTGTAGCCTACAATGATGATAGTTTGTAGCCTACAATGATGATAGTTTGTAGCCTACAATGATGATAGTTTGTAGTCAACAATGATGATAGTTTGTAGCCTACAATGATGATAGTTTGTAGTCTACAATGATGATAGTTTGTAGCCTACAATGATGATAGTTTGTAGTCTACAATGATGATAGTTTGTAGCCTACAATGATGATAGTTTGTATTTCAAATGATGATAGTTTGTAGTCTACAATGATGATAGTTTGTACCCCTACAATGATGATAGTTTGTAGCCTACAATGATGATAGTTTGTAGTCTACAATGATGATAGTTTGTAGTCTACAATGATGATAGTTTGTAGTCAACAATGAGATAGTTGTAGCCTACATGATGATAGTTTGTAGCAATGATGATAGTTTGTAGTCTACAATGATGATGGTTTGTAGTTTACAATGATGATAGTTTGAGTCTCAATGATGATAGTTTGTAGCCTACAATGATGATTTTTGTTTCTTACTATATCCATGACATTGAATCAATCAACTGCCATGCCTGTCAGGCGTAGGCAATCATGTGTCTCCACAACTCTCTCTCTTGGTCGAAATAAGTTCAGACGTCGATCTTTTGTCAAACCCAAGATGTCAGAATATCTTCTCTCTCTGTTTTCCCACGATCTCTCCTTCCTGAATTTTACCTGCTGTTCCCAAATGTTCTAAACCCTTCTTTTCTATTATATGCCCTTAGAACCTTGATTGTCTGATTCGTATTCTTTTGATGAAGTTTCTTTGTGTGCCTGATTCTTATTCTTTTGATGAAGTTTCTTGTGTGCCTGATTCTTATTCTTTGATGAAGTTTCTTTGTTGCCTGATTTTTATTCTTTTGATGAAGTTTCTTTGTGTGCCTGATTTTATTCTTTTGATGAGGTTTCTTTGTGTGCCTGATTCATTTCTTTTGATGAGGTTTCTTTGTGTGCCTGATTCTTATTCTTTGATGAGGTTTCTTTGTGTCCTGATTTTTTATTCTTTTGATGAGGTTTCGTGTGCAGGCCAGATAAAACCTCATCGTTTTTTTCTTCATTCCATGACTTTTCAACATTCATGTCCATGACATTACTTTTTTATCCCCCTTCCCTTTGATTCAAGATTACCCCCACTCCTTTCCCACACACTACTTATACCCCGTCTGTTGTGTGTGCCCACCCTCCTACGCCTACCCCCGTTTGTTGTTTTAAAACCCCCACGCCTACCCGTCTGTTGTGGGTACGCCGAACACGTTATGTAATACTGGTCTAAGATTGTGTTTGTTTTCTGGTTGTGTTCAGTATGAGAGGACGAAGGAAGAGTTGAAGAAGCTTCCGTGATACAACCTACACTTTAAAGGAACATCCATCTATAGCTTACTGGTAAGTCTTCTTGTTGATGATGATGATGTTGTTGTTATAAGGATGATGATTTGTATGATGTTGTTATGATGTTTTAAATGATGTTGTTATGATGTCGTTATGATGTTGTTATGATGTCGTTATGATGTTGTTATGATGTCGTTATGATTTGTTATGATGATGTTATGATAACGTGATGATTTTTATGATATATTTGTTATGATGTTGTTATGATGTTGTTATGATGTTGTTATGATGTTGTTATGATGTCGTTATGATGTTGTTATGATGTCGTTATGATGTTGTTATGATAACGTGATGATGTTGTTATGATGATATTGTTGTTATGATGTTGTCATGATGTTAATGATGGCGATGTGTTGTTTAGCTGTGTGGATGTTTTAAATGACGGATATTATAGCCTCTTGCAACTTGATGTATTTACCTATGATTGTGACTAGTGATGTTTATGATTGTGATATTTGATTGATTGATTGATTGAAAAATCATCATTGTACCTGGGTGAATATCATGTGTGCTCCAAAATCTTTTTGATTTCATATCTCATGCAAGATTTTCTGATGATTTCATATCTCATACAAGATTTTCTGATGATTTCATATCTCATACAAGATTTTCTGATGATTTCATATCTCATGCAAGATTTTCTGATGATTTCATATCTCATACAAGATTTTCTGATGATTTCATATCTCATACAAGATTTTCTGATGATTTCATATCTCATACAAGATTTTCTGATGATTTCATATCTCATACAAGATTTTCTGATTTCAGTGAAGAAAGGGTGATATCTCATATGAAAATTAGTGGCACTCCAGGTCATGCTATTGTCAAGTAAGTCGGATTGAATGTTGTCTAGTTAGAAATTGATAACTGTTAATATGTTATATTAAATAGACTAAGAGACTCTTTTCGAACAGAAGAGTTTCGGGGTCGTGTGCCCCACTCGTTGACCAGACTGAGATGGGTGTCGATATTGGTACAGCCGGAAAGAACGACATCCCTATATCCCAAAGAGACTGATTAATCAACATCGAACTGGCGTGTTGGGCCGCTGACGCTGCTGGATTTGTTGAGGCGGAGATCGGAACACCAATGGACGTGACCGGAGTGCTATGATAATAATCATCTGAAAACCCGATAACTGATTAAACATAGACCATACAAGTTGATATGTTGTGAAATATGAACATGTTGTTATACGTTGGTCGGGCATCGTGGTCCAAGTCTTCTTCTTTCAAACGCTTCATACCTTCTACAAACTCTGTGGGGTTTGTAACTCTGTGGATTTGTATGATGTGAGCCCAAAACGATTGTACATTGGCCAGTTATGCGCCTACAAGTAGGTAGCACATCCGATTTTTAAGACGCTTTTTATTTACTATGGTAGCTTCACTGGGGCCTACATCATTCGCCTTTTACGACTATTCTTTGCCTCCCTGCAGGGGACCGACCCAAACAGTGGGTGAGAAATCAGGATTGAGTTTCTTGACTAGGCCCTGGTAATTGTTGCAGAGCTAAGTGGACCGTACAGGACAACTCACTCCATTATGAGGATGGAGGTTGGCCTTCTGCTGCTCGCCACTGGGTCTCTGGGATTTGTTACTGCTGGTCGCCACTGGGTCTCTGGGACTTAGTTACTGCTGCTCGCCACTGGGTCTCTGGGACGTTACTGCGGTCACCTGTCTGGGTTTAGTTTTTGCTGGTCACCACTGGGTCTCTGGGACTTAGTTTACTGCTGGTCACCACTGGGTCTCTGGGACTTAGTTTACTGCTGGTCACCACTGGGTCTCTGGGACTTAGTTTACTGCTGGTCACCACTGGGTCTCTGGGATTTAGTTTACTGCTGCTCGCCACTGGGTCTCTGGGACTTAGTTTACTGCTGGTCACCACTGGGTCTCTGGGACTTAGTTTACTGCTGGTCACCACTGGGTCTCTGGGACTTAGTTTACTGCTGCTCGCCACTGGGTCTCTGGGACTTAGTTTACTGCTGGTCACCACTGGGTCTCTGGGACTTAGTTTACTGCTGTCACCACTGGGTCTTTGGGACTTAGTTTACTGCTGCCTGCCACTGGGTCTCTGGGACTTAGTTTACTGCTGCTCACCACCCGGGTCTCTGGGACTTGGTTACTGCTGCTCGCCACTGGGTCTCTGGGACTTAGTTTACTGCTGGTCACCACTGGGTCTCTGGGATTTAGTTTACTGCTGCTCACCACTGGGTCTCTGGGACTTAGTTTACTGCTGGTACCACTGGGTCTCTGGACTTAGTTTACTGCTGGTCACCACTGGGCCCCTTTGGGACTTAGTTTACTGCTGGTCACCACTGGGTCTCTGGGATTTAGTTTACTGCTGCTCGCCACTGGGTCTCTGGGACTTAGTTTACTGCTGGTCACCACTGGGTCTCTGGGACTTAGTTTACTGCTGGTCACCACTGGGTCTCTGGGACTTAGTTTACTGTTGCTCGCCACTGGGTCTCTGGGACTTAGTTTACTGCTGGTCACCACTGGGTCTCTGGGACTTAGTTTACTGCTGGTCACCACTGGGTCTCTGGGACTTAGTTTACTGCTGCTCGCCACTGGGTCTCTGGGACTTAGTTTACTGCTGCTCACCACTGGGTCTCTGGGACTTAGTTTTCTGCTGTCGCCACTGGTCTCTGGGGCTTAGTTTACTGTGCTCACCATGGTCTCTGGGACTTAGTTTACTGCTGGTCACCACTGGGTCTCTGGGACTTAGTTTACTGCTGCTCGCCACTGGGTCTCTGGGACTCAGTTTACTGTGGCCGTTGTTGTTTTTGACTCTCAGTCGATGCTTAGGAAGATCTAGAATGGCAGGTTGGGTATGAGGGATGTCGTCTTAACAGGTTTCCAACCTCCAGAGACTACGGGGTGGGTCTACTGTCCTGAGAATGGGGGTGTTCAGGGAACATAAGAGCGGACAGTCTTGCATCAACATCATCAGATTATTGGGGAGTTGAAGATGAATAAAGGGGAAAATTCTTCGGTCTCTTGGAGACCTGCATGTTGGAGACCTGCATGTTGGATGATGAGAACACTAAAACTGAAGTTGGATTAATCCAGCCATTTAATCAGTTTGAAAATACACGTTGTACAGGTAGAGCTGGATGATTGAGGAGCAGAGAGAGAAGTGTGTTTAACCAGTGAGAAACAGGAACCATCAGCATGCATACCTATCGACATCTTTGGAGGAGGTTGAACACATATGGGTCTTCCCCGAGTGCTGTGACGTCAGTTTAGTAGCGAATAATCAACAACCAATTAAATATGGACACGATCTTCTAAAAGAGACGCTGGAGATGGTTCGGCCATGTGATACGCATGGAGACGAAAACTGCATTGAAATGGACATCAGAGGGTCAACGAATCAAACACCACAAACGACCTGGAGGAGAACAACAGAGCAAGAAATGAAAGAAATGTATCACAGCTGGAAGATAATACAGAGGAGGATTGCCAAGAATAGAGAAGAATACTGTGCATTTGTCGCTGCCCAATGCGCCAGGGGCGTCACAGGTTAGAAAGATAGGGAAAAGAAGAGGGAGAGACAGAGGGAGAGGGAAAGAGAGAGGGAAAGAGAGAGGAGATAAAGAGGTAGAGAGAGAGGGAGAGAGAGAAAGAGACAGAGGGAGATAACGAGGGAGAGAGAGAGAAAGAGGGAGAGAGAAAGAGAGAAAGAGAGAGATACAGAAAGAACGAGTTATGTTAACTATAAATTCTGTCAGACTCTTGTCAGCAATATTCTATTAGAGATTACATTCTATATTTTTGTCTTTCTCTTTCCCGTTACAGTTACATGAACATTGTTGAAGGACTAGAAACATATGGTATTCATTATTATGACGTCAGGGTAAGAGGTTTCCTTTCTAGTCAGTTTTTATAAAAATGTCATTGCTTTGTGTGTGTGTGTTGGTGTGTGCGCATGTGTATATATATGTGTGTATATGCGTGTGTGTGTGTGTCTGTCTGTGCTGGTGCGTTCATGCGTTTGTGTGCCCATGGAGTTCAGGAAAATTATAGGAAGTCTCGACCATGTGTTGTCGGGGACCACAAGGAAGCAAAGAATAGTACCACTGCCACCTACAAGGCATGTCGTAAGAGGCAACTGAGGTAGAACCTAGGGAAGCTACCCTAGTAAATAAATCGGATGTGTTGGCCTACTTGTAGGCACATAACTGGCACAACGTTCCTAGGCTCAGATCACTTACAAATCACAAAGAGTGGTTAAATAAATGATCAGTATGAAGCGTTCAAAGAAGAAGAAGGTAAGGAAGTCTCTATGGTGTAGAGGTTAGCTGCTCACCTCTTGTTACAAAGGCACTCGGTTTGCTCCCTCGTAAAGCCATAGGGATATTTTCCAGATATCCCTGATCTCAGTGTAGGGGAGATCAAGTTCTAGCTCTATCGGAGAGGGACGATAAAAAGAAGGTCCCGAATTAAATTTCTTGTTTCAAAAGCTTCAATTTGGTTTTTAAAATGTTTGTTTTATGGTACCCGATTCGCATCTATATGTTACCACAGGGAACATGTATGTTACCACAGGGAACATGTATGTTACCACAGGGAACATGTATGTTACCACAAGGAACATGTATGTTACCACAGGGAACATGTATGTTATCACAGGGAACATGTATGTTACCACAGGGAACATGTATGTTACCACAAGGAACATGTATGTTACCACAGGGAACATGTATGTTATCACAGGGAACATGTATGTTATCACAGGGAACATGTATGCTATCACAGGAACTGTATATTATCACAGGGAACATGTGTGTTATACAGGAACATGTGTGTTACCACAGGGAACATATATGTTATCACAGGGAACATGTATGTTTATCACAGGGAACATGTATGTTATAACAGGGAACATGTATGTTATCACAGGGAACATGTATGTTATCACAGGGAACATGCATGTTATCATGTCTTATTCCTTATTGGTTACTAAACTGACGTCATTGCACTCCAGGCAGACACATAGGTTCTCAGTCTCCCCAACATATATAGAAGAGTATGCATACTAATGGTTCCCGTGGCTCGCTGATTAAACACACTCATCACTTTGTCTCTCAGGTATCCAGTTCTACTTGTACAACGGGTAACTCCAAACTGCCTAAATCGCTTGATCGATTCAACATCTATTTTAGTGTCCTCATCCAACAGACAGTCGCGAAGAGACTGAGGAACATACCCCATATCCATCTTCAACTCCCCAACAATTGGTGCTGTTGATGGAAGCCTGCCCGCTCTCTCATTACCGTAAACACACGCATGCCCAGGACAGTATATCCACGTAAGCAGCTGGAGGTTAGAAACTTCTATAGACGACATCCACTCATACCTTCTGGATCATAGACTGAGCCTCAAATACAACAACGGCCTCATTATAGCGCTAGAGAGCCAATGAAGGGCAGCAATAACGGTCTCAACCTTCATCCTCATACTAGAAGTAGTTGTCCTGTATGCCCCAGTAAATGAAATCCTAGAGAGCTAATGAAGGACAGCAATAACGGTCTCCTCAACCTCCATCCTCATACTAGAAGTAGTTGTCATGTACATAAATCTTAAAGTAAGAATAAAGAACTGATAATCTTTGAGAACACCGTATGTGCACCTTGGTTGACTCTGACAATTTTTTCAGTTTGTGCATACAGAAAGTATGTTTGTTTACAAAATATAATGTACAATATATTGAAACTGTACTGATGTGTATCTTTAGGACAAGAAAGATATCCCGTGGTGGCTAGGGATTAGCCGTAAAGGAATTGCAGTCTATGATAGGGATGACAAAAAGACACACAGAAAGGTGAACACTTTCTTCTTCTAGTTTGTTTTCTTCATCTCCTTACCTTTACCTTAATAACACCTTTACCTTAACACCTTTACCTTAACACCTTTACCTTAATAACACCTTTACCTTAACACCTTTACCTTAACACATTTACCTTAACACATTTACCTTAACACCTTTACCTTAACAACACCTTTACCTTAACAACACCTTTACCTTAACACCTTTACCTTAACACCTTCACCTTAACACCTTTACCGTAACACCTTCACCTTACAACCAGTCTCTTGAGAATATATCTTCTCTGTCGTTCTTCTGTCATAATCAAATCAGTTTTCAATTTTATTTAATTGATTGGAACATCATCATTGCACTTCGGTGAGTAACCATGTGTGATCCGATTTCTTTCTTATACAGGAAGATCTCAGCTGCAGTGCACGAACTCCGTAGCATCGGCGAGGTCTTTGGTGTAATTAAGATGGTGAAGATATTTTTGTAATTTTATTTATAATCTTTTCTAAGGAATTTTGCTCAGGCTGCGGCTTTCCATTCTGTTCTTCTCGATTTTGTCAAACCAAGGGTTCTTTTACTTGCACAAATTGAACATTGGATCTATGTTTTACCGTCTGTCTCCGGTAGGACTATGAACTTGAACTCACTTACACTGAGATCAGGGATCTCTGGAACAATATCCAGATTTCTCCACGAGGGAGCGAACTTGGTACCTTTGACACAAGAGACGAGCACTAAACATCTGCGCTACAGAAACCTTTTATATACTTGTCTATATATTTCTAGACTTCGATACATTTCCATCTCCATTGCAGCTGAAGTATCATACGCAGGCATCTATTGATGAATGTCTGCAACTTATTGGTGTTCCCTTTACTTATTCTCAATGTCTCTGCTTCATACCGAAGGACAACCGTAACATTTGAGTTAAATATTATTATCTTAGATTTCTGAGGTAAATCCCCTTTCCAAGTGAAGACAAACACTGGATATGATTATGGTAAGAACTTCATCAAACACCTCAGCAGAACAGATTAGGTCATTATATTTCGTCTGCATCCGGCAAGACTGCAGACTCAACAAACACTGACATAGACTTGGAATAAGTCAAACAGTTCTCTGCCAGTGGCTGATATGAAAAATAAGAATTAACTATTTACGGAGAATCCAAGTAACAGGTACCATCAGTATGAATATCCTTCGACATATTTTGCTGGAGACTGAGCACCTATGGGTCTGCCTAGAGTGCTGTGACGTCGGTTCAGTAACCAATAACCAGCAATCTGCGTAGACATTTCCTTTCTGTCGGAGCAGTTTTCTTCTGTTGTAATAAAAACTAGATAGGCAAAGTTGTTAAAACTAAGCAAATAATATCATTGAGTGTGATGCGAAGCGCGGAGTCTGGTTCAGTACGCACACAATGGACTGAGTCACTACAGGAGTCGACAATTTTGCAGAATTATATGCATCTCCGTTCCTGGGCACATGGTTGTCGTTGGCAATGAGAGAGCAGACATGGCCTGACTGCCACTATATTGGGAAGGTGGTGGGAGGGGGAAGAGTCAGTCAATGGATAGAGCTGCCATTTTGAACGCTCTCATAGAGTGTGGTGGCGGCAGAAAGGACTCATATACCTCTTGTGCTGTTCTTTTCTGGTCACTCCAATCTTAAATCCAAGCTCTTACAATCTAGTAGTTAACGTGGATTGGTTTAGATTAAATTTAAACTTCTAGATTGCAAGAGCTAATATATCAAAAATATATTTACGACATGTGAGATGAGACTGTTGTTTCAGTTTTTGCTGCCACAAAAATCACGATGTGTTCTAGGAGGGGATTCCTCTATTAAATATATATATACATACGGACTTTTTCGTCTTTACAGAAGGTCAATTGGCAAGTGTTTCACTGTGACAACTTATGAGTTATCGCTTGTCTCTCTTGTCTTTCAGCTCATCCCTAAGTCTCTCTTCAAAATATTGCAACCTTTGCGCAATGTTGTTTTCCAAATATCACGATCATCAGCCAGTTGTTTCCATTTGCTGGGGCCGATAGAAAAGTTATTCATTGAGGCCTTGCAGACATCTTTATATCTGAGCAGTGGTCTGCCTTGGTGCCTCTTCCCTCCAAAAGTTCACAGAACAACATTTGTTTTGGAATGCGGTCATTGTCTATTCTTCGCACATGCCTTAGCCATCTAAGTCTTCTACTGCTGAGTATGCCTATGCTGGAAGGTTTCACATGCGAGTCCCGTAATCTTATCTATGCTATTATATGTAAGCGGTGTAACAAGGCTTATATCGGCGAGACAGGCAAGAGGCTCAGTGACCGATTTGCCCAACACTTGCGCAACATATGTTGAATGTATTCAAGTTATATATTTACTAGATTTTTCATCGTTTCTCTTCCTTTCTATTTCTAGTTTTTATGTGTGTTTTTGTGTTACATTTATTTCGTTATTCGTTTTTATTCCCAGATTTTCATTAGAAACGTTCGTATGTAGTTGTCCATATGTTTTATTTTAAATTTGTCACTCCTGTTGTTCGTTTGCTTGATAAAGGCTTTGTTGGTCGAAACGTTGCTGTATTTTGTCATTGTTTTTGTAATTTGTAAAACTACAGTACTTTGTGATTACGTGTTATGCTGGAAGGCAGGTTTACACGTTGCAGTACCTCAGAGTTGGTTATCTTGTCGTACCACCTGATGTTCATAATCTTGCGGAGACATCGAAGATGAATGTTACATACGGCCTGCAGGTAATTTCTTCATATCGCTCTATCCTGGGCAACTCGCTCAGTCTCTTCCATGGAACTGAGACCGATATTTCTTGCCTCTCTCAGCAAAGTTCGTTTCAGGGTTTGCCTAGCGTGTCCTCTCTTTCTTGAACCCTTTGCCTCCCACTTCAATGCCTGCTTTGGTATTCTTTGATTACTTCTTCTCAAGTTATGCCCAACTTATCTCCATCTTCTCCTTCTTTTAACATTTGTTACTAGACATTTCTCTGAGTTCACCACTTCTCCTGAATTCATCCCATTTTATGTTCATTATTTTTTCGCATTCTATTTTCAAATGCATTCAACTTTTTATATCTTTAGTCCTTTTCCAACTCTCGCTAGTATTACATATAGGTCAACAGTATTAAATATAGGTCAACAGTATTTGAGATGAACGGAAGGACATTCCTGCTTTTAAATGTAGGTCAATGTTTGAATATATGTCAAATGTTACAGGAAGGACAATCCTGTCGTATTGTATAAAAAATTTGATGTGCAAGAAATTTGAAGAAAAATAACATGTTGTTGTTACTATCAAGATCTCAGAATAAATATTTCAATCAAAACTATCTTACATTGTACCCACATGATCAAAACTATCTTACATTGTGTACACATGATCAAAACTATCTTACATTGTGTACACATGATCAAAACTATCTTACATTGTACACACATGATCAAAACTATCTTACATTGTGTACACATGATCAAAACTATCTTACATTGTGTACACATGATCAAAACTATCTTACATTGTGTACACGTGATCAAAACTATCTTACATTGTGTACACGTGATCAAAACTATCTTACATTGTGTACACATGATCAAAACTATCTTACATTGTGTACACATGATCAAAACTATCTTACATTGTGTACACATGATCAAAACTATCTTACATTGTACCCACATGATCAAAACTATCTTACATTGTACCCACATGATCAAAACTATCTTACATTGTACCCACATGATCAAAACTATCTTACATTGTGTACACATGATCAAAACTATCTTACATTGTGTACACATGATCAAAACTATCTTACATTGTGTACACATGATCAAAACTAATTTAAAGACAAAATAAAGTGAGATATGATATTTCTTAGAACACTGCAACACTGCAACACTGCAAGCCAATAACAGCAGCTAATAGCGGAAAATCATAACGACAGAGATGAGGTGTCTTAGAAGAGCTGCAGGTGTGACAATAAGTTTGGCCAACACTATGTTACCAGTGTCAAACATGGCCAATAACAGCAGCTAATGAGCGGAAAATCATAACGACAGAGATGAGGTGTCTTGAGCTGCAGGTGTGACAATAAGAGACCAAATTAGAAATGAAGAAATCAGAAGAAGACTGGATATGAAACCAGTCATGCATTTCATAAAAGAACAACAGATTAAATAGTTTGGACACCTGACCAGAATGCTCTGGTATCGCCTATCACATAGAGCCACACAGAAAAAGTATAATGAGTACAGGGCAAGAGGAAGACCATGCACAAGATGGAGCGACGGCATCAAGAACAGCCTTACGAACATGAATATCAGTTTACAAAGTTACTTAAAACAAGCACACACGCAAGATCACTACATTTCCCACCCAACTCTTCTATAAAGAAGTCAATGGTGGAAGAGAAGAACAAGCACATACACAAGATCACTACATTTCTATAAAGAAGTCAATGGTGGAAGAGAAGAACAAGCACATACACAAGATCACTACATTTCTATAAAGAAGTCAATGGTGGAAGAGAAGAACAAGCACATACACAAGATCACTACATTTCTATAAAGAAGTCAATGGTGGAAGAGAAGAACAAGCACATACACAAGATCACTACATTTCTATAAAGAAGTCAATGGTGGAAGAGAAGTAAAGAAACTGTCAGCAAAGAAGAGCGGGAAAATAAACAGAAAATAAGACAGCATAACAGGTATATAAGTAGACTCATTACTCAACAACAAACTAGTACAGTTAGACACTGGATGCTGTTGGAGATATTACGAGGAGATCGACCACATATGGACATGTTGGCAGTGCAACGAAGATGTTCCAAACTGAAACAGAAGTAGGAGGCAAAGGGTTCAAGATAGAACTAACACCATAGAAAACAAACCCTACTGAGAGAATCGAGAAATACCAAACTTAATCCGAGTATTGTCATTTTTCATATTTAATCTTGTATTTTTTCCCTTTCTTGTGTAATACTGCAATATACTTAACTACATCAATATCGTCTGTTTACTCACTATGACCTCAGCTTCCCCACGGTTTTCCCCAGATATAATCTGATCCGGTCTGACCACCTTAGATCTGCAGATTCCCGTATATCGTCTCAATCCATAGAAAAGATTGAAAAAGATGCCCAGGATAGAGCGTTATGAAGAAATTGTTTGCTAGTGCTATGTAACGTATAGAGCGGTATGAGAGAAATTGCTAGCTGGTGCTATGTAACGTATAGCGCGGTATGAGAGAAATTGCTAGCTGGTGCTATGTAACGTATAGCGCGGTATGAGAGAAATTGCTAGCTGGTGCTATGTAACGTATAGCGCGGTATGAGAGATATTGCTAGTTAGTGCTATGTAACGTATAGCGCGGTATGAGAGAAATTGCTAGCTGGTGCTATGTAACGTATAGCGCGGTATGAGAGAAATTGCTAGCTGGTGCTATGTAACGTATAGCGCGGTATGAGAGAAATTGCTAGCTGGTGCTATGTAACGTATAGAGCGGTATGAGAGAAATTGCTAGCTGGTGCTATGTAACGTATAGAGCGGTATGAGAGAAATTGCTAGCTGGTGCTATGTAACGTATAGCACGGTATGAGAGAAATTGCTAGCTAGTGCTATGTAACTTATAGCGCGGTATGAGAGAAATTGCTAGCTGGTGCTATGTAACGTATAGCACGGTATGAGAGAACTTGTTTGCTAGTGCTATGTAACGTATAGCGCGGTATGAGAGAAATTGCTAGCTGGTGCTATGTAACTTATAGCGCGGTATGGAGAATTGCTAGCTAGTGCTATGTAACGTATAGCACGGTATGAGAGAACTTGTTTGCTAGTGCTATGTAACGTATAGCGCGGTATGAGAGAAATTGCTAGCTGGTGCTATGTAACTTATAGCGCGTATGAGAGAAATTGCTACAGTGCTATGTAACGTATAGCACGGTATGAGAGAACTTGTTTGCTAGTGCTATGTAACTTATAGCGCGGTATGAGAGATATTGCTAGCTGGTGCTATGTAACGTATAGCACAGTATGAGAGAAACTGCTAGTTAGTGCTATGTAACGTATAGGCGGTATGAGAGAATTGCTAGCTGGTGCTATGTAACGTATAGCGCGGTATGAGAGAAATTTCTAGCTGGTGCTATGTAACGTATAGCGCGGTATGAGAGAAATTGCTAGCTGGTGCTATGTAACGTATAGAGCGGTATGAGAGAAATTTCTAGCTGGTGCTATGTAACGTATAGAGCGGTATGAGAGAAATTTCTAGCTGGTGCTATGTAACGTATAGAGCGGTATGAGAGAAATTGCTAGCTGGTGCTATGTAACGTATAGAGCGGTATGAGAGAAATTGTTAGCTAGTGCTGTGTAACTTATAGCGCGGTATGAGAGAAATTGCTAGCTGGTGCTATGTAACGTATAGAGCGGTATGAGAGAAATTGCTAGCTGGTGCTATGTAACGTATAGAGCGGTATGAGAGAAATTGTTAGCTAGTGCTGTGTAACTTATAGCGCGGTATGAGAGAAATTGCTAGCTGGTGCTATGTAACGTATAGCACGGTATGAGAGAACTTGTTTGCTAGTGCTATGTAACGTATAGCACGGTATGAGAGAACTTGTTTGCTAGTGCTATGTAACGTATAGCACGGTATGAGAGAAATAAGTCTATAACTTAAGCGGTAGTGAGCTCGGTTACAACCCAAGCGTACTTGGTTCAAACTTCAGGGTGGGTAGTTTGAAAATAAATTCTAGTCCGTGGACTTTTACGAACGGTAAAAGTAGACCGCATCGTTCATAAAGCAATGGCAAACTACTGGACGTATATGTGGTGCCCAGAAAATCAACAACTCGTTTACTGTGGTTGATGGTTATATAATGTAAAGGATATACCAGGATATTTCATTTTCCTTCTACTAAAACTGTTATTACTTTATTACATTTGCAGTTTTTCCATTGGAAGAACATTGAAAACCTTCACTACAGAGACAAGAAATTTTCCATAGAAGTACATAACCCCAAGAGGTAAGTGTTTCTTAATTATCCTTTCTTTTTTTCCAATCCTGTTTTGCCTCACAGCTTCATGATAAGAAGAGATTTCTAGAACGGATTTTTGTGTACACTTCATAAATAGTGTTTGTCTTAGTCTTTGTTATTTCTGAGGGCAACTTTGTGAGTGCATATCCTTTTGTTTTGTATCCCCTGTATCGGAGTAGCATTATTCTTTGAGGCGCACTGTCTGTTGGTAATCTGATGTTACTGAACAATTCAAATTGTTGTTTCTTGATGAAGTTCAGTACTAATGTTGTATGCCCCATTTTAACTTGATGTCTTCATTTCTAAGCCGGTCTCTTCTAGTTAAGTCCAGCATTCGACGTAGACACTTTATCTTCACTTGAAGAAGAAAACCATGCAATTATACATAGTGTATATCGCCAGGTAAGAGAGAAATACCCGCTTTAACACCTCCCAGGTGTCTCATGTAAATATACAACATCTGATGGCAAGACAGCTTCTCCAGTATAGAAATCCTGGACAGTGCTGGCATACCAAGCATGTACACAGTGCTGAGTCAGCGACGTCTGAGATGGCTGGGACACTTGTGCCGTATGAGCGATGATAGAATACTAAAGAACATTCTATATGGACAACTCGCAACTTTGCTAGACAGCATTGGCGCCCATTATTAAGCTTCATTGACACCTGCAAGCGTGATCTAACTTCATGTGGCATAGACAAAGAACACTGGGAGCGGCTGGTCAAAGACAGGCAAGCATGGCGAGCGGCAGTGAGGGGAGGCTCAACACGAAAAGAAGGAAAACACTATCACACAGGGGGAGGTAAAAGAGCAAAGAGGGCAGAGAGAATCTGATTTATATGTATCAGCTCCAGCATCCAGTTTCACCTACAGCAGCTGTGGCAAGGATTGCCACTCAAGCTTAGGCCATTACAGTCACAAGAAATGTTGTGATTCAGCGCAGAACATACTACGTGACGTAAGACCTATTGTCTCCTGAGACAGCGCAGAATATACTACGTGACGTAAGACCTATTGTCTCCTGAGACAGCGCAGAATATACTACGTGACGCATGACCTATTGTCTCCTGAGACAGCGCAGAATATACTACGTGACGCATGACCTATTGTCTCCTGAGACAGCGCAGAATATACTACGTGACGCAAGACCTATTGTCTCCTGAGACAGCGCAGAATATACTACGTGACGCATGACCTATTGTCTCCTGAGACAGCGCAGAATATACTACGTGACGCATGACCTATTGTCTCCTGAGACAGCGCAGAATATACTACGTGACGCATGACCTATTGTCTCCTGAGACAGCGCAGAATATACTACGTGACGCATGACCTATTGTCTCATGAGACAGCGCAGAATATACTACGTGACGCATGACCTATTGTCTCATGAGACAGCGCAGAATATACTACGTGACGCAAGACCTATTGTCTCCTGAGACAAAAAAGCTAATGACGATGATGATATACCCAGATATCGGAGCACACTATGGTAACTCGCTGAAGAGCAAATAATGATGGTCATATCAATCAATCAATCAATCAATCAATCAATCAATCAACAATATGTGCTTCGATCTCTGTCTTACACAGGAAACTCTCAGTGACAGTGTACGATCTCATACGGTAATCATTGTCATTTTGCACATAGTGAAAGCTACTAAGGAATTTTATATTCATTGTTTATTGAATTGTTAACCGGGTAGCAACTCTACAGCATAAAATAAATATCGTGTCATATCCTTTACATGATGTAACCATCAACCACAGTACATGAGTCGTTGATTTTCTAGGCACTACTTTCAGTAGTTTGCCATTGCTTTCTGTCTGAACCGTGAGGTCTATTTTTCGTAAAGATCCCACGGAAACCAATTTGCTTTCAAACTTACCCGCCGCGAATTTTGAACCAGGTATGCTTGGGTTGTGATCGAGCTTACTACTACTTAAGCTACAGACGCCCATGCATACTCTACAGCAGATTCTTATCAATTCACATGACAAAAACGAAAAATGTCGGCGCCGGGCGAAACCGGTAACAGTGTGACGACAGAAGAAGATGCACATTTTCAGGGATACGTGATTAGACGACATAGGACACTGTCTATGAAGCGCACACAAAAGCCCGTTCTAGAAATTTCTTATTACCCTGAAGCTGTGAGGCAAATCATGAATGGAGAAAAGAAAGAAAGACAAGGTACACAAAGAGTCTCGCTCCAGGTGTCTCCTTGTTCGACCTGACGCTGAAAGTCAAAACAGGATTAGATAGATAGAGAGTGATTAGGGAAGAACACCGTCACAGTAATACGGACAATTCCATAGGGGTTTCGATCCCATCTCTATTATCTTACAATGCTCAACCGTTCAGTGTTGATTTATCAAATGTCTTGTGCCTCTAACAAAGTATTGATTGATCAAATGTCTCGTGCCTCTAACACAGTGTTGATGTTTGGTAGTTCCCCTTTTCAACCCCATCGCTTTAACTCTAGACCAGCGGTTCCCAAACTTTGCATGACCGCAGACCCCTGTTAATTACATTTTGATGCCACGGACCACCAGAAGTTTCTATATATGAAAATTGACAGGAATAAATGATCTGTGTGTTACAATAGTAAAAATGTCTGCAATTTAACATTTTAATAAACAGGAAGAGGTTTCCTTTTGTCTTGAACAAGACGCGCCATCATTAGCATCATCAGTATATTTGAGTTTCAATGTCAGCCAACGATCCATCATGAAGCTTAGCCAAAATGTTTTGCATCAAAATCCAATGCACGCCAACGTTATTTATCTTATTTTTCCCAAGATCGTTTCAGTCAATTACTTATTTACATTTCATTCTTCTAGCGATGGAGTTATTATTACACTACACCAACAGTCAAGCTGGCTCCAATTTCTCAGACTGTGGGAAACTTCAAATGATATTTAATCGTGTCCTGTCAGACATTTAGACCCCGGTCTGGTCCAGGTCCTTTGATTTCGCAGCGGAACGAGTTTACCACTGTTTTTATACATAATTCTAAAATGTATCTTTCTTATTTGAAATGTCAAAGATCATAATATTTCTTCATCATGCGCTTGCAGACCTTCTGTGAGTACCTCGTGACCCATAGGGCCCTCGGAACCCTGTTGAGAAACGCTGCTCTAGATAGAGATATCGATTTATAAATTATTTAAAAAATCATCTATAACAACCTTATTATCTTATTGTATTCATGATTTCTTTTCCAGCGATGTATCTAGCAACCAGTTAGTATTTTCTGTTTGGCATTTTTATTTCATTGAAATGGTTTTTTTGTTTCGTTTTGTGCGGAGTTCTTGTTTTGTTCTCCCGCCATCTATTATGGGAGAATTGATACTTGTATTTTTAAATTACATATTGGGTTATTGCCTTACATGTGTAATATACGCTTACATATGTAATATATGCTTACATATGTAATATACGCTTACATGTGTAATACACGCTTACATGTCTAATATACGCCTACATGTGTAATATACGCTTACATGTCTAATATACGCTTACATGTGTAATAATTTTATTAGTTTTTAATTTATATTACTCCCGTGCCGTTATACGTTAGCTAGGACATACAAGCAATTTCTCCATACCGCTTTATCCCGGGCAACATGTTGAATCTCTTCTATGCTATAGAATTTGTTATTTCTCAGCTCTCTCTCAGTCACGTTTGTTTCAAGGTTTTCATATGATATTCTTTCTTTCTTGAACCCTTTGTCTCCCACTTCAATACCTACTGTGATATTCTTTGATCATTTCTTCTCAAGGTATGTCCAACATATCTCCATCTTCTCCTTCTTATAACAGTTGTTACTAGTGGTTGACCAGACATTTCTTCTCAAGGTATGTCCAACATATCTCCATCTTCTCCTTCTTATAACAGTTGTTACTAGTGGTTGACCAGACATTTCTTTGATTTCATCACTTCTCCTGAATTCCTCCCATTTTATATTCATTGTTTTTCGCAGACATCTATTTTCAAATACATCCAACTTACTATCTCTATCTTTAGTTGTTTACCAACGCTCACTGGCATATGTTCGGATTGATACAACATTTTCCAATGCTCACTGGCATATGTTCGGATTGATACAACATTTTCCAACGCTCACTGGCATATGCTTGGATTGATACAACATTTTCCAACTCTCGCTGGCATATGTTCGGATTGATACAACATTTTCCAACGCTCACTGGCATATGTTCGGATTGATACAACATTTTCCAACGCTCACTGGCATATGCTTGGATTGATACAACATTTCCAACGCTCACTGGCATATGTTCGGATTGATACAAATTTTCCAACGCTCACTGGCATATGCTTGATTGATACACATTTTCCAACGCTCACTGGCATATGTTTGGATTGCTAACCTTGAATATTTGCATCTCATTAAGATTGGCTGTGACATGTCCTGTACTATTGAACTTTGTTTTGTAAAGATTTAATTTTATTAATTAAATTTAGTATTTAATTTTAGATCCAAAAACAGATGTTATTCTTCTTCATCGAGTTATGTTATGTTATGTTATGTTATGCGATCGACGTCATGGCACATTGGGCATTCCCATTCGTGCTCTGTCCTCCGTTGCAGCAGCCATCCCAAAGTCCATTTGCTTACAGTACCCATGAGAAGTTGGAGTGCTTCACATCGCCCTTGTTACACCGACCTTTGTGATTTGTATGTTATCTGAGCCTAAGAGCGATTGTACGTTGTGCCAGTTTTGTGTCTACGAGTAGACCAACACATCCGATTTCTGTGACGTTTTCTATTTACTAGGGTAGCTTCCCTCGGCCCCTACCTCAGTCATCTCTTACGACATGCCCAGGGGTAATATTCTTTGCTCCCCCTGCGAGCCCCGACAATACACAGTTAATGACAAGATATTAATCTGAATGTCATGTGTTTTATCTTTCTATTTTGGTAAAGGGATTCTATTTTATTGTTTCGGATCTTTCACGCAAGAAATTTTGTTTTTGAATTTCACATGAAAGCATGTTTGACTTTTGGTTCATCAACAATTGTTTTGGGTTTTTAGATTGAATAAACTGTGTTTTAGATTTGTTGTATTCACTAAATAAACACGGATATAGCATAACAAGGGCGTCTCCCTGGCCCTAATTAGAGTGGGCAACTAATTCCATCACCCACCTGGTGAAAGACAATAGACAATAGACTAAATGATCCTTTTCTTTGTTTAGTTTCCCTACAAGATACCGTAGGGTAGAGTAGAGGTTAGGTGCTCGTGCCAAAGGTACCAGGTTCGCTCCCTCGGAGAGCCATCTGGATATGTTTCCAGAGATCCCTGATCTCAGTGTAGATCTATAAAGATGAGAAAATGTACATGATATATGGAAATTATATCAGAATACAGAAATAAGAAGGGAACATAATGATAATGATACCAGACCTATTACTATATTGTGCTTACAACAATCTGCAACCCGGACCCAGAGACAGAGGAATACTAAGAACAAGATGGATAGATAACCTCATGGATATCCTGCGACAAACAACTACAGATGCAACAACCTGGCCAGGATAGAAAACTACAACACATGGCACGGATGAAACTACAACACACCTGGCACAGGATAGAAAACTACAACACACCTGGCACAGGATAGAAAACTACAACACACCTGGCACAGGATAGAAAACTACAACACACCTGGCACAGGATAGAAAACTACAACACACCTGGCACAGGATAGAAAACTACAACACACCTGGCACAGGATAGAAAACTACAACACACCTGGCACAGGATAGAAAACTACAACACACCTGGCACAGGATAGAAAACTACAACACACCTGGCACAGGATATAAAACTACAACACACCTGGAACAGGATAGAAAACTACAACACACCTGGCACAGGATATAAAACTACAACACACCTGGCACAGGATATAAAACTACAACACACCTGGCACAGGATAGAAAACTACAACACACCTGGCACAGGATAGAAAACTACAACACACCTGGCACAGGATATAAAACTACAACACACCTGGAACAGGATAGAAAACTACAACACACCTGGCACAGGATATAAAACTACAACACACCTGGCACAGGATAGAAAACTACAACACACCTGGCACAGGATAGAAAACTACAACACACCTGGCACAGGATATAAAACTACAACACACCTGGAACAGGATAGAAAACTACAACACACCTGGCACAGGATAGAAAACTACAACACACCTGGCACAGGATATAAAACTACAACACACCTGGCACAGGATAGAAAACTTAAACTGCCAACGGCACGGCACAAGTGAATAGGATAAGACAAAAAGGGAACATTGAATATTTGTTCTCCGAAAACAAACAAGTGTACAGACATACGAATAGAGACTAATATCTCTCTGTGGCGTAGAGGTAAGGTGCTTGTCTCTCGTGAAAAAGGTACCAGGTTCGTTACATCATGAAGCCATCTAGATATTTTTCCAGAGATCCCTGATCTCAGTGTAGGTGAGATCGAGTTTCTCGGAGACGGACGATAGAACGTAGGTCCCGTGTTCAATCTAAGCACATAAAAGAACTATTGGCATTTCAAAATCGAGAAGAGCAGGCTGGAAAACCGCTGCCTTGGTGAAATTCATTACAAAGGATTAATAATAAAATTCCTACAAAAATATCTTCACTATCTTCAATGTTACATCTTGGACTCTCGTCGGTGCTACGGAGTTCGTGCACTGCAGCTGAGATCTTCATGTGTAAGACAGAAATCGCATCACACATGGTTACTCACCGAAGTGCAATGATGATGGTTCAATCAAACAATCAATCAATCAATCAATCAATCAATCAATCAATCAATCAATCTGTGTAAGGAAAAGAAACAAGTATAGAAACATAAGAATAGAACATTGAATATCTGTTCCCCGCCCGTGTAGTACCGGGGCCCACAAGGGAAGCAAAGAATAGTACCACTGCCACCTATAAGTCATGTCGGAAGAGGCGACTGAGGTACCTCATGAAGCTACCCTAGTAAATAAAAAGCATCACAGAAATCGGATGTGCTGGCCTATTTCTAGGCGCATAACTGGCACAACACACAATCGCTCTTAGGCTCAGATCACATACAAATCACACAGAGTGTTGTAACAAGTGGTCGATATGGAGCGTTTGAAGAAGAAGAAGAAGAAGAAGACATCTGTTCCAGGAAAAAGAAAGAAAAAAAAAACAAGGCTGTAAGGAAACACTAAAATATCCTGTCTAGGATTTCCACAACATTATTTGTATCAATTTCAAACTCAAATACCCATTGCCGTGCCCTTCCTACAACGTCACTACAGCCCATACATGTTTCCGCATTCCTCTTATACAAATAGAGACGATAAGCCTACACAAGTCACGCTACTATTGTCCCTACTGCATAAACCTACACAAGTCATGCTACTATTGTCCCTACTGCATAAACCTACACAAGTCATGCTACTATTGTCCCTACTGCATAAGTCCCACACAAGTCATGCTACTATTGTCCCTACTGCATAAACCTACACAAGTCATGCTACTATTGTCCCTACTGCATAAGTCCCACACAAATTTCAGTCAATTTATCATATTCCGCACTTGATGCAGAAATCGGTATTTTAATTGTTGTTTCCCTTCGAACTAGCATTCAGCAGTTAATTATGCATTCAGACATTGATTGATAAAACCATCATCATTGCACTTATGTGAGTAACCATCTGCGCTCCGATATCTTTCTTACATAAGAAGATCTCAGCGGCAGAGCACGAACTCCGTAGCAATGGTAAGGGTCTCCGATGTAATTTTTAAAGATGGGGTAAATTTTTGTTGTTGAATTTTATTTGTAATGTTTTCTAATTAATTTATCCCGGGCAGCGGTTTTCAGCCTGCTCTTTCGATTGGAACTGCAAGGTTCTTATGTGCTCAAATTGAACAATGGGACCTACGTTTTATCGTCCGTCTCCGAGAGGACTAGGAAATATCCAGATGGCTCCACGAGTTAGCGAATCTGGTTCCCTTTACACGAGAGACGAGCACATAACCTCTAGATCACATAGACACATAATGGACGATTTATGTGAACAGGAAACCGAAGGACATGTAATAGATCTCTTATTGACGTGTCATCAACTCGGCCAGGTTTGGTAAGGTGTCACGTGACACTAAAGTAAACAGGTGCGGGTTGTACTAAACTATGACCTAGATTATTCTGCTGTGTTTTTCTAGAACATCTGTGACATTCCATTGAAGGTTTAGACATCTACCACGTTAAGAACCTGATGTTGCTCTTCCATTGAAGGTTTGGAAATCTGTCACGTTAAGAACCTGATGTTGCTCTTCCATTGAAGATTTAGAAATCTGTCACGTTAAGAACCTGATGTTGCTCTTGGTATCTTTATTAGGAAAACGTTTTACTATAGTTCGTTCCAAACTTCATGAACATCTTTACCGATCGATATAAAATCATCCACTTGACAGAAATTATTGATTTTTACATTTTGCTATTGATAGCAGTCGCGACCTTCGTAAAGTATTTTTTGCGCACCCAAAACTTTAGTGCATAGATTCCCAAACTTTTTCGGCCCACAGCCTCCTTTGAGCGACATAAACTTTGTAACGCCCCCTCCCCATTATAACAGTTTGCCACGCCCCCTACATATATATATATATATATATATATATATATATATATATATATATATATATATATATATATATATAGATGCTCGATTGTCACTTTAACATAGAAAATTAATATATATGTATGTCATACATGGTCAATTTTCAAATGATTATATACATGAAATAGAAAATTGATGAAAAAATGGATCGTGTAAGATGGGCATAAGATGAATTAAAATGCAGAATTCAAATTTTTAATAATTATTAAATCGCAAAATCCCGATAAAAACTACCCTCAAATGTTTCTGAACCCACCAACCCCCCTGGAAGACTTCAGCGCCCACAGGATGGCGCTACCGCCCACTTTGGGAAACCATGCTTTAGTGCTATAAGGTTTTACTTATTTGTTTTTACTAAAATAACAGCGAAGTTAATTTGGTATACATGTTGAAGTTTAACAGTACGGTAGACATGTATTCCTATAATTACGCGTTTGCGCGCTTCACAATGCAATTCAGCGCACGTGAAAATCGGCAATCCCGTGGAATTAATCATTTCACAATGTATCCGAACAATTGTCATTGGTGTATACACACACTATTTATTTTCATTGATAGAGATTCTTCATCGTTCGTCTCCGATAGGATTAGGAACTTGATCCCACCTACACTGAGACCAGGGATCTCTGGAAAATGTTCAGACGGAGTATACGAGGGATCGAACCTGGTACCTGTGGCTCGAGAGACAGGCACCCAACCTCTACGCCACAGAGATGCCTTGAATTATTACATGATAAATATATAACTATATATCTAATGTTGTTTCTATAGAGGATCTGGGAGCAGCAGAACAATTGGTGCCAACAACGTTGAGGTTTATTCCTGGTTCGCCACTACGCAGCAGTTGGTAAAATGTGTTTGGTCAATGGCAATCATACAGCATCAGTTTTATCTGGACCGGAAACAAAGTTTAGTGAGTATTTAGCCCTTCTGAGCAGATTTACTGGCTTGATTAATTTTAAGATGCGCGATGCAAGTATAAGGGTTAATTCAGTAGACATTACATTCGCATGTGTGTTGTCAGGACCCGCAAGGGAGCAAAGAATAGTAACTCTGCGACCTACACGGTATGTCGTAAGAGGCGACTACGGTAGGGGACTAGGGAAGCTACCATAGTAAATAAAAATCGCCACAGAAATCGGATATGAGGCCTACTTGTAGGCGCATAACTGGCACAACGTACAATCGCTCTTAGGATCAGATCACATACAAATCATGAAAAGGTTGTTAACAAGTAGTCGATATGGAGCGTTTGAAGAAGAAGAAGAAGAGAGTCAACATCTGAGATGATATCAAATATCAGGTTCAAGAAGAAGAGAGTCAACATCTGAGATGATAACAATTACCAGGTTGAAGAAGAAGAGAGTCAACATCTGAGATGATAACAAATATCAGGTTCAAGAAGAAGAGTGTCAACATCTGAGATGATAGCAATTATCAGGTTCAAGAAGAAGAGAGTCAACATCTGAGATGATAGCAATTATCAGGTTCAAGAAGAAGAGAGTCAACATCTGAGATGATAGCAATTATCAGGTTTAAGAAGAAGAGAGTCAACATCTGAGATGATAACAATTATCAGGTTCAAGAAGAAGAGAGTCAACATCTGAGATGATAACAATTATCAGGTTCAAGAAGAAGAGTGTCAACATCTGAGATGATAACAAATATCAGGTTCAAGAAGAAGAGAGTCAACATCTGAGATGATAGCAATTATCAGGTTCAAGAAGAAGAGAGTCAACATCTGAGATGATAACAATTATCAGGTTCAAGAAGAAGATCAACATCTGAGATGATAGCAATATCAGGTTCAAGAAGAAGAGAGTCAACATCTGAGATGATAGCAATATCAGGTTCAGAGGAAGTCAACATCTGAGATGATAGCAATTATCAGGTTCAAGAGAAAAGTCAACATCTGAGATGATGCAATTACAGGTTCAGAAGAAGAGAGTCACATCTAGATGATACAATTATCAGGTTCAAGAAGAAAAGAAGTAGATATTGCAAGAAATGCATAAAGTAAACCCAGTTACTGAGGAATCATCTTCCGTTATACGTTACAGAGTCTGCAACATTTTCTCCATACCACTCTATCCTGTGCAGCTCGCTCAATCTGCACCATGGAACTGAGACAAATATTTCTTGCCTCTCTCAGCAAAGTTCGCTTCAGAGTCTCCTTAGGTCGACCTCTCTTTCTTGAACCCTTTGCATCCCACTTCAATGCCTGCTTTGATATTCGTTGATCATTTCTCCTCAAGGGGTGCCCAACATATCTCCATCTTCTCTCTCTTATAACAGTTGTCACTAGTGGTTGACCAGACATGTCTCTGATTTCATCACTTCTCCTGAATTCGTTCCATTTTATATTCATTATTTTTCGCAGACATCTATTTTCAAACGGATTAAACTTGCTTTCTATATCTTTAGTCATTTTCCAACTCTCGCTGGGATATGTTAGGATTGATACAACATTGGAATTGAAAATTCGCAATTTAGTTTTAATATTGTATATAACTTGCATTTCCGCATTTTATTCAGATTTTAGTTGATGTTGCTTTGACAATTCGTATCATAATTTATTTTTTAATATTTCCTGTGCAATCAAATATAAATATACATTTGCGTAACCAGGGTCGTCTGCCTGTGACCATAAGTATGTCCCAGATTGCAGCTGATCTCTGTCGAAGCAACACTTCTCTGCCTGGATCGTATGACTCAAACATCAGTAGGACCTCCAGTTCACATAGTCTACTTAGTTTGTCCAACTCCAGATACGACCGTAAGTTTTTTGTTTGCTTGTTAATATTATTTTTATATATGTATATCGCCCGAGTGGTTACCGGGCCCAAATTTGGGCTGTAAAAATAGAACCACTGTTACCTGCCACGCATGTCGTAAGAGGCGACTGAGGAGATTTGGCTGAAATCTGATGCATGTGTCCGCTAGGGAATGCTAACCCGAAACAAATGCTTGCAGAAAACGGATGCACCAGGTCGTAAGGCGCATAACATGGTGCAACGACCCTCACAATGAGGAATGGGATAATGGATTCTAGGTCGCCAATCTGCCTCGTAGATTTAGCCATGCAGTAAGAATGTCAGACCTACCATCACGAGGGTGACCACAACTTACTGCGGGAAGAGGTCGGCACAAATGGGGAAGCAGAAATCATAGGAATTATATCCTACAGAACTGCCCCCAGTATGCAGACTTGAGAAGAAAGAGGTGACCCACTTACACTAAGTGTCCAAGACAAACTGTATGGCGGGGCTGATAATCTGAGGCAGACGGCTACCTTTATTAGAGAATCCGAAATCCCAATCTAGTGAGAACGGAGAAGAAGAAGAAATATTTGTGTATGTTAATAATGATGCTTGGAAGAAGAACGAGAGTAAGACCTAGAAGAAGAGGTGTGCAAGGTGTCATTGACGATCTGAGAAGGATTGCTGTTGACGCCCAGAAAAGTGCACAGAAAAGTAAGTTTTTCAGGGTTGCTGTCATGGGAGCCAAATTCCGGAAGAGATAAGCTACTTGATGATATGTTCATTGTCTTCTGTGCATCGTTTATACAGAATAAATACAGAATAAATACAGAATAAATACAGAATAAATACAGAATAAATACAGAATAAATACAGAATAAATACAGAATAAATACAGAATAAATACAGAATAAATACAGAATAAACGGGCGCTATGGATGAGGACTGGTATTTGACAGCATTAAAAAAGCATGGAAAAATTAATAATGAAATATGTAATATGACACCAATCGATGTTTCGACAATAGACCTGTATCAAGACAACACATTGTCCATGACTCGTATCAATATGACCGTGCTGGATATGTGCCTTTCTTACTTTCTTTCTTTTGTCGTTCTCTACTTTTTGCCGCTATGCGTCGCATGTTTAACTGATGATCAGTTTCCGAGATAATGCACGCTCGATCGTTTGATGTGCTGTGTTATTGAGTGACATTGTGGAGTTTTAAGATATATGTAACTCCATCAATCCAACTATTTCTTGGTCTTCCTTTCCTCCTCCTTCTTTCTTTCTTTCTGTCTTTCTTTCTAAAGGATTGACCTCATTGCACCGGGTTTTACCCCATAGGCTGGCCCCTCTCCGCAAAAATGGCACGCCACCTGCCTAGAGTATTGCACAAAGCATGAACTCTGTAGCTCCAGCAACAATCCTAGGGGTATCTGGAAAAAAATGCATTCGTGAACAGAACGGCGTGGTTCGGATTCGAACCCACGACCTTCGATTCGCAAGTCAAGGGCGTAACCACTTAGCCACAAAGACCGGCCTTATGATCTATGTACCACTGACAAACTGGTTTTCAGTTATTCACAAAGAAAGGTAGTAGCAGACGCGTCAATGACAAAATGGCGGGTTGAGTAAAATACCAAACATCAAACAGGTCACTGCATATATTCAACATGTTTAGGCAGATTGAGAATCCTAGCATTGACGTCTTTTCGTTTATAGAATCTATCAACAATCATTTCTTATCTATCAGACCAAGCCGGCTAGCTGGTTTTATGTAATATCAAACATCTCGTCAGACATTTCTTCAACCGTGACGCGCATTTAACATGTCGTTAGATTTGATACATCTTGTCAGCGGTTCTAAAATATGTGGGTGTTATAGGCCCTGTACATGTTTCATCGCGATCGTTATATTAAACTGTCTAGTGAGTTTCTGTAGCTTAAGCGGTAGTGAGCTCGATCACAACCCAAGCGTATCTGGTTCAAACTTCGCGGTGGGCAAGTTTGGAAGCAAATTTTTTCCCCTTGGATTTTACGAGCTGAAAAAATATACCTCATCGTTCAGAAAGCAATGGCAAACTACTGAGCGTATAAGTGGTGCCTAGAAAATCGATGACTTGACCACTGTTGTTGATAGCTACGTCCTATAAAAATGATATGCAACGATTTTCAATGATCTCTGTGACGTAGAAGTTAGGTGCTCGTCTTGCGTTTCAAAGGTACACATTTCGCTCAATCACGGAACCACCATTATATTTGTCCAACGTTCCCTGATCTCAGTGTAGGTAAGATCGAGTTCCTAGTCCTATCGGAGACGGACGATAAAACGTAGATCCCGCGCTTAAATTGAGAACGTAAAAGAACAATTGGCAGTTCAAAATCGAGAAGGACAGGCTGGAAAGCCGCTGCTCGGGCAAAATTCATTAGAAAAATTAAAGAAATCTATACAAAATATTTTAACAATTATTTACAGTTGTATCGGGTACCATCGCAAGTGCAACGGAGCTCGTGCAGTGTCGCTGAGACCTTCCTGTGTAAGAAAATATCAGAGCCCACACGGTTACTCACAAAAGGGAATGATGATGATTCTATCAATCAATCAGCGAATATCCATTTGTGTTCTATCTCTTTCTTACACAGGAAGATCTCAGCGACAGAGCACGATTTGTGTGGCACCGACGCAATCATCGATGTAATTTTGAGAAGAAAGTAACTTTATTGAAATTTTTATTTCAATTCATTTATGAATTTTGAGAGCGTAGTTGTTAGTGAACTCGCATCTTAGACTAGTGGTTAGGGTTCAATTTCACAGTGGGAGTGGAATATTTATCTAACCGTAGCGGCTCTCAGATAGACACAGCCTCAGTTGGGAACCAGGAAAGTAAAGTGTTCACTGGGAAGTAAAGTGTTCACTGGGAAGTAAAGTGTTCACTGGGAAGTAAAGTGTTCACTGGGAAGTAAAGTGTTCACTGGGAAGTAAAGTGTTCACTGGGAAGTAAAGTGTTCACTGGGAAGTAAAGTGTTCACTGGGAAGTAAAGTGTTCACTGGGAAGTAAAGTGTTCACTGGGAAGTAAAGTGTACTTGGGAAGTAAAGTGTTCACTGGGAAGTAAAGTGTTCACTGGGAAGCTAAAGTGTTCACTGGGAAGTACAAGTGATTTGACACATCACCCAGTGTTCACTGTAATGAAAGTCATGGAATAACGTGTTCACTGGAAGTGAGGCAGGCCGACTATGTTGACCAATTCACTCGTGTCCGACTGTAAATGAAAACATGACTACCGATTCTAATATTACGTTGAGATGACAAATGGTTCCTTTACTTTTTTTATGACCTGGCATCGTCTTTTCAACATGTTCCCTCGATTTTAATATTTGTCTAATCAACTTCTTTATCTTCTTCTTCTTCTTCTTCTTCTTCTTCTTCTTTTCTTCTTCTTCTTCTTCTTCTTCTTCTTCTTCTTCTTCTTCTTCTTCTTCTTCTTCTTCTTCTTCTTCTTCTTCTTCTTCTTCTTCTTCTTCTTTTCTTCTTCTCCTTCTTCTTCTCTTCTTCTTCTTCTTCTTCTTCTTCTTCTTCTTCTTCTTCTTCTTCTTCTTCTTCTTCTTCTTCTTCTTCTTTCTTCTTCTTCTTCTTTCTTCTTCTTCTTCTTCTTCTTCTTCTTCTTCTTCTTCTTCTTCTTCTTTTCTTCTTCTTCTTCTTCTTCTTCTTCTTCTTCTTCTTTCTCTTCTTCTTCTTCTTCTTCTTTTTCTTCGAACTCTTAATATTAACCACTTGGTACCGTCCGAGTGGTTATGGACCCAAATTTGGGGTGTAAAGAATAGAACCACTGTTACCTGTCACGCATGTCGTAAGAGGCGACTAAGGAAGTTTGGCTGAAATCGGATGCACATGTCCAAAGCGTGTACAAGTCTATGCGTTTAGGGACCTACCAAACCAATGTACAACGTATACACATTCTTGGCAAAGATCAAACATATCTCAAAGAGTGGTTAAAATTGGTCATGAAGAACGAATGCAAAGAAGAAGAAGAGGAAGAGACCATTTGTTAAACCACACTTTGTGATTTGTATGTGATCTAAGATTAAGAGTGATTGCACGATGTACCAGTTATGCGCCTACAAGTAGGCCAGAACATCCGATTTCTGCGACGCATTTTATTTACTAGGGTAGCTTCCTAGGCTCCTACCTCAATCGCCTCTTACAACATACCTTGTAGATCGCAGTGTTACTATTCGTTGCTCCCCTTGCGAGGCCCGGCAATACATGGGCGAATACAAACTGAAAACCACGTACGAACAAAATCAATCAAGTGCCATGCCTGCCACAACTCTCTCTGCTTGGTGCATGTAATCAGTTCTGACGTCCATCTTGTGCCGAACCATGATGTCAGACCATCCAACATCTTCTCCCTCTGTCTTCCGCGATCTCTCCTTCCCTGAATTTTACCTGTAGTCACCAAATGTTCTAAACCTTCTCTTCGGATTATATGCCCGAAGAACCTTGATTGTCGGATTCTTATTCTTTTGATAAGGTTTCTTTGTGTGCAGGCCTGATTTAAAACCTCCTCCTTTGTTTTCTTCGCTGTCCATAGAATTTTCAGCATTCTTCTATAAAATCACATCTCTGTGGCTTGCAATGATCGTATTGATTGTTTATTCATTGTCCATGATTCGCTGTCATACAGAAGTATTGAATCAACAAGTATTGGACAAATAAAGTATCTGCATGAAAAAATTTCTGATGCCATCCAACTATAAGTTTCAATAAGATTCTTGGTATACACGAGTTGAGAACCGCTAAATCTCAACGGTTGACAACATGTCAAATAAACGTTTTATTTAGTACAGTTCACATGCAAACGACATTACATCGCTGTATACAATTTTAACATTACGCATCGCTTCTTCTATTTGTGTGCAACTAACCAAAATATAATCTTCTATTTACACAATTGAAGTTTGAATATTGGTATTTATGTTGCTTATATTATTCTGCTTACACTACACGCACGAAAAACTTATCGCATGTGTTCGATGGAGACTGACCTGATTATTCTGTATTTGATATTCGACGCTGTTTAGAAAAGACATGACTTAGTGAAGCTTTTTTTGTTTTTGGAGAGCTAGCTGGTTGTGTTCTTAAAAACGCTAGTCTGTAGGGATTTTAAAATGTTTGTTGGCCTATACGCTCTGATTATAACCAATAAAAGACTCGTACTTAGGTTGAAAGGGACGTGTTTTGACTTAAAGAGGCTTTAGTTCCCTACATAAACACACAAGCTAGGCAATGGGTGCCGTCAGAAATAAAGCGTTGTGGTTCGAATCCCTGCGAGTTTGGTAATTTGTTATTTTCGAAGCCCTAATACTTGTTCATTGTCTATTTAATGATCATATTCATAGCTCCGAGCTCCCAAGATTCTTAAAACTTCCTCTGTATGCTGACTTTATACAGTTGTAAACATATAATAGTGAAGCTCTTATTATAACATAAACTGAGAGGTATCTGTAGTGTAGGGGCTAGGTGCACGTCTCTCGTGCCAAAGGTACCAGGTTCGTTCTCTCGTGGAGCCATCTGGATATTATTTACAGAGATTCCCGATCTCAGTGTAGGTGAGATCGAGTTCCTAGTCTTATCTTATCGTATAAATCGTAGGTCCCGTGTTCAATTTGAGCATGTAAAAGAACCATTGGCAGTTCAAAATCGAGAGCAACTGGAAAACTGCTTCTCTGACAAAATTTGTTTGCAAAAGATTAAAAATAAAAACTCCTACAAAAATATCTT
Source organism: Arion vulgaris (assembly GCA_020796225.1). Lineage (NCBI taxonomy): Eukaryota > Metazoa > Mollusca > Gastropoda > Stylommatophora > Arionidae > Arion > Arion vulgaris. The sequence goes on from CM036773.1 coordinate 3,237,364, forward strand.
CACCATTTTAAAATATACATCGGGTACCCTCGTCAGTGCTACGGAGTTCATGCACTGCAGCTGAAATCTTCCCGTGTAAGAAAGAGATCAGAGCACACATGGTTACTCACCGAAGTGCAGCGATGATGGTCCTATCGATCAATCTTTCAATCAGTCTACGCCAGCGTTTCCCAAAGTGGCGGTACCGCCCCAGTGGGCGCTGAAGCGTTCAGGGGCAGGGGGCGATAGGGGTTCAGAAGAATTTGGGGGGTGTTCAAACGATTAGGGGTCGGTGGCTCCTTAAAGAAGAAATTAATCATAAATATTTTTAAATAAATTATTTTTGCGATTGAATAATCATTTAAAATTTGAATTCTACATTTTAATTCATCTTATGTCCGTCTTACACGATCCATTTTTGCATCAATTTTCTAATCCATGCATATAATCATTTGATAATTGACCATGTGTGACAGAAATATATATCAATTTTCTATGTCAAAGAGAAAACAGAGCATGTATATATATATATGGGGGAGGGCATTGGCAAACTGTTATACTGTGGAGGAGGAGGAGGGCGTTACAAAGTCTATGTTGTGCAAAGTGGGCCATGGGCCGAAACAGTTTGGGAATCTATGGTCTACGCTAATAGAGACTACCACGTGATAGTATCACATCTACTTAGTTATACTGTATCTGACTTAGATACTATATATGATTCAGAAATATGAGGTCCTCATAGCTGATTAATTCCTTACCAGCACATCAGACAAGAAGGACATTGAAGAACGGAACTGATGACAAAGTAACATATGATCAGCCCTGCTTTGTGAATTAATCGCTCAAAGAGGATCTATCTATCTGTACACAACGACACAGATGAAAAGAAGATCATTCAATGTATTTTAACTACCCACCCAACAACACTATAGAAACAGTCCGGAATGCCTTGATCATGAGCCTAGCTGTACGTGTATGGAGTTATAGCTAAAGTTAGTTTACGATCTGGTCTACTTATGGTAGGCGTGAACTTAAAACATGAAATATTTGACCCGAATTTTCATTGGATTTCGTAAAAATAAGGCTCTGACCTTTGACACGGATGTTTCTATTCCCCCCACGCCTTTAGCTTTACGTGTAGTTACGTTACCCAGGTCTAGTAGTAGTTAGGTAGTCACCATTTGTCGTGACAAATCCTGATGGGAGTGTTTTGATCAAATTCTCTGGATTTTGTTCATTTAATTATGTGTTTTTGGTGATATCATTTCACATTCAGAGTAAGTAGGGTGAACTTGATGTCGTGTATTTAACGTTGTCATTTATTTCGTTACTTGTGTCGTTTGAAATTTTACATTGTTTAGGTAATGATAATAATGGCACCGTTTGCGCCAAATGAATACACACGACTCACTACACAACACACACAAACCACACAAACTTTGTTTCACATATATACATATTGATGATGTGTTTTAGACTAGATTATTTCTCTCTGGTTTATTCGAACACTTTGTTCACATTTAATTAAATCTTTGAATTATTTTGTTAGTTTTGTCATACTTGACAGTATGAGTCTATTAAAATCCAATTAAAACTCAACAGCAGGTTCAACTAATTTACAAGCCGATATGATGAACCATAACACGCTGTTCAAGAAATTGACATTTTTGACACTTTAAAATTAACAAGTATATATTCTACTTATTCATCAACTTACACGTTGTCTTATCCACATGTACCGTTAAGCGTCGTTGGGGATGAGGGGGGGGTGGGGGTGTGTGTTTCAACTTTCTATCCAGTGCCAGGTGTATTGCATCTTAGTTGTTAGTCTTTGATGTCGCAGGATACTACCCATCGTGTTATTGGTCTTCCTTGGGCTCTGCATCGTGGTTGCGATTGTTATAGACGTAAGATGGTAGTAGATCTGGTTTCATTCTGATTAGGTGACTGAACCATTTTATTTATTCTCTTCTAATATGTTGTATGCATGGTGTGATTCCAACGATATTTCTAATGTTCTCATTTCTCAATATATCCCATCTTGTAACATTGACAGCTTTTCTTAAACAGTTCATTTCACATGTTGTGATCTTTCTCTCTTGGGATTTAGTTAGGGACCATGTTTGACATTGATAACAAAGAGTTGGTAGAAATATGCAATTTATCAGTTGTTGCTTGACTGCTATGTTTGGGTGTTTGAGCAGTGAGGACAGTTGACATGTCACTGCATTGGCCATTTGACATCTAGTCTCGATTTATCTGTCAATTTTACAATCTTCTGTGAAAATACTTCCCAGATATCTGAATTCTGGGACCTGTGTGATTTTTACGTTGTTTACATTTGTTTTGGTTGATTGTCTATTTATTGTCATGGCTTCTGTTTTGTTGGTGCTCAGTTTTCATGCATTTTCACAAGGAGACTGTAATGTGGTGCTCAGTTTCTGCATTTCACAAGGAGACTGTAATGTAGTGCTCAGTTTTCATGCATTTTCCAAGGAGACTGTAATGTAGTTATGTGTTGTTGGAGTTTATGTTTTCTCTCGTATATTAGATAGACACTGGTCGTCTGCAAAACGAAGTTCGTTGATAGAGTTATCTTCCTTGTCTTGTGTTGTTTTAACTTCATCATCATCAAATAGCTTGTCCTGAGCAGAACTGTGCCACCCCAACAGTCCTCCAGAATTTCTCTCTCTCATAGGCCAGATGTCCTGCCTCTGCAGCGGTCATGCTCAAACCATCAATTACACCCTGAATCCATCTTCTCCGTGGTCTTCCTCTTCTTCTTTGCCGGTATGCCTCCTTCCATGATGGTCTTCGTCAGCCCTTCGTGTCTCTTTATATGTCCAAAATACTCAAATGTTCTTATTTGTAGCATCAGCCAGTTTTCTTTGATTTTGAGTTCTTTCTGGATAGTTCTATTTGTTCTTTTATCTATCCGTGATATCTTCTTCTATTCCATATCGAACGCTTGTTAAACCACTCGTTATGACTTATACGTGATCTGAGCCTAAGAGAGATTGTACATTGTGCCAGTTATGCACCTACAAGTAGGCCAGCACATCAGATTTCTGCGATGCTTTTTATTTACTATGGTAGCTTTCCTAGATCGCAGTGTTACTATTCCTTGCTCTCATTGCGAGCCCCAGCAATACACAAACGTGTGCATGATATACGAAGAACTCTTCTGTAACACTTATATACACAGACGTGTGCATGATATACGAAGAACTCTTCTGTAACACTTATATACACAGACGTGTGCATGATATACGAAGAACTCTTCTGTAACACTTATATACACAGACGTGTGCATGATATACGAAGAACTCTTCTGTAACACTTATATACACAAACGTGTGCATGATATACGAAGAACTCTTCTGTAACACTTATATACACAGACGTGTGCATGATATACAAACTCTTCTGTAACACTTATATACACAGACGTGTGCATGATATACGAATAACTCTTCTGTAACACTTATATACACAGACGTGTGCATGATATACAAACTCTTCTGTAACACTTATGTTCTAAAGCATATATGCTTATCTTCTGCCTTTGTGTTTTAATTTACATGTTTATAACTGACGGTAGCTGTCATCACTAGGGTAACACCATTTCCGTAAAATTTTTCGCTTTTAGAATTGAGGATTATGGTATTTAGTGTTAGTCAGTACTTCTCATAGGCACATAGGTGCACAGTTTTCCACAGCAGATGGCGAAGTGTATGCAAGCTGATCGTTTCAGTCAAACGCTGGTTACACATACGATGAAAACAGCTCTGTCTCGCGTCCAGTCGTGCTCTTCCCACAATTTATTCAAGATTCCGCCATTCTCATCTTCGCTGATTGATCTATCGAACTGCCTTGTTTCAGCAGACGATCAGTTATTGATCTCAGTGTGTTTCCTAAAACGAAAGAAGTCAGATAACTAGTAGGGTCAACTTACTTTCTTGTCTCCAATCCTGCTTTGCCTCACAGCGTCAGGGTAAAATGAGATTTTTAGAACATGCTTTTGTGTGCCCTTCATAAATAGTGTCTTTCGTAGCCTCTGTTAACTCTGAGGTCCACCTTTTTTTACATGGCCGACATTTTGCTTTGTATCCAATGTATCGGAGTAACATTGCACTTTGAGTGTACTTCTGTTGGTAATCTGCTTATGTGGCCGAACCATTTAATTTGTTGTTTCTTGATGAATTTTAGTACTGATGTTGTACCCACTTTTTCCCGATGTCTTTATTTCTCAACCGGTCTCTTCTTGTTACACCCAGCATTCTGCGTAGACACTTCATCTCTGTGTGACTAGTTTTCTTCTATTGTTTAATGTCAGCATCCAAGTTTATCACTGGTAACATAATGTGGGGAGAAGGGGTCAACTTTATATAATGTGGGGAGAAGGGGTCAACATATGTTGCAGTGGCCTCTGTGGCGTAGTTGTTAGGCGTTCGCTTCTCGTTCCAAAGGTACCCGGTTCGCTTTCTCGTGAAGCCATCAGGATATTTTTTCAGAGATCCCTTATCTCAGTGTAGGTGAGATCGAATTCCTTGTCCTATCGGAGACGGACAATAAAACCTAGGTCCTTTGTTCAATTTAAGCAGGCAAAAGAAGCATTAACAGTTCAAAATCGAGAATAGCAAACTGGAAAACCGCTGCCTGGGCAAAATTCATAATAAAAAATACAATTACTACAAATATCTTCTAAGTGACATAGGGAGCCTCGCCGGTGTTACGGAGTTCGTATACTGTTGCCGAGACCTTCCTGTGTAAGAATGAGATCGGAGCACACATGGTTACTCACCGAAGCGCAATGATGATGGTCCTATTAATCTTCTTCTTTTGTCAGCCACACTGTTACCAGGTTGTTAACACAGTGTCGTAGTTTATGTATTTGTCTTGCGCTTCTCTGGTGACTTGTGTGAGGGTTTTTTTAGTCCCTGGCAAATTCAACTACGTTATCTAGCCACATTTTCCAGATCTTTACGTAGCAGTAATGGCTGCCATTAAATTTTTTGTGGATAAGTGGCTATGTGTTTACAAAAATAGTTTAGTTTTGGTTTAGATCTGGCGGTAGCGTGATTCTGGAATGTTAGAGTTGGGGTGGTAAGGTAGTGTATGGTAGAGACATCTATCGAATGTTTGAGTTGGGTTGGTTAAAGTAGTCGTATGGTATCCATCTATCGAATGTTTGAGTTGGGGTGGTAAAGTAGTCGTATGGTAGTGCATCTATCCAATGTTGAGTTGGGGTGGTTAAAGTAGTCAGTAGGTAGAGACATCTAATGATGTTTGAGTTGGGGTGGTTAAAGTAGTCGTATGGTATGAATTACATTTATCGAATGTTGAGAGTGGTTCGTAGTGGTATGGTATCGAATGTTTGAAGTTTTGGGGTTAGAGTCGTTAAAGTAGTCATCTTCGTAGGACATCTTCGAATGTTTGAGTTGGGGTGGTTAAAGTAGTCGTATGGTAGTGCCATCTATCGAATGTTTGAGTTGAGGTGGTTAAAGTAGTCGTATGGTAGTGCCATCTATCGAATGTTTGAGTTGGGGTGGTTAAAGTAGTCGTTGTAGTGCCATCTATCCAATGTTTGAGTTGGGGTGGTTAAAGTTGGTAGGTAGTGCCATCTATATTTCTGAGTAAAATAACGCTACGTCGTATATCTTCTTGAACAATTGCACTTGCTTAACATAGTCGTATTTGTATGTATCTGAGCGTTAAGAACGATTGTAGGCGTTGAGTCAGTTATGCGTCAAGTAGGCTTTTAGCTTCCGAGTTTTGAAGCTTATTACTAGGGTACTTCAAGTCCTCGATCAGTAGCCTCAGTGAGGCAAACTCACTACCAATGTTAAAAATCAGTGTAAAAGCTCACAGATCTGTGTGAGCTACAAAGACAGTGAAGTTCATACAGGAAGATGTGAATAATAGACATGCATAATAGGTCGAGGGTCTATTGCTTTGCTTCCATTGCGGGCACCGGACAACACGGCGATTTTGTTATATAGATCAAAGTGTTCTAGTAAGAGAGAAACAAACCATATAGTTGAATACGTGATTAAATAATTAGCTAATCAAAATGGCGACCGTGAATTGTACAAAAGTACAGCGTTATTTAAGATGACATACCATCTCATTTCTGAACATAGGGGTGGAATGTATGTACAAGTGACACTATGAATGCACTATGTTGGAATGTAGATACAAGTGCGATATGAATGCACTCATGTCCTAAACAAATTATGTGAGATATCAATGATATAGCATCTTCAATTTTGAGTTGGATGGTTAAAAAAAGAGAAAATTGGAATCTATTAGCAAGTTATGTAGAGTGGTTGAAACACGTAATAATAAAGTACTGTAGTTTTAAAAATACGTATAAATACATGGCAACGTTTCGACCAACAAGGCCTTTATCAAGCAAACGATACAACAGGAGTGACGAATTTCAGACACTAGAAATCAGTTCAAATCAAATAGAGTTTGAAATGACAAACTAAAAAGATATTCAGGATAAGGTTTAATATGTTAAGAAATGTTCAACAAAACTATGAGATGATGTAGTATGTGATTAGAGCGATGGCTGGGTTAGAGCCTGCGAAATGGGGATTAGGTGGTTAGGAGTGGCTTGACTTATTCCTTCTCGTGGAGCATAAGGCCTCAACAGTTGTTCGCCACTTTTCCAGATCTCTGACTTTTCTTTATGGTGTCCCAGGATAGTAGAGCACCTTCATTTCCTCAAGAAGACTTCGTCTCCAGGTCTGTTTAGGACGTCCTCTTTTCCGTTTTACTTGCGGGTTCCACTCAAGTGATTGTCTAGTGACACTCGGCTGTGCCTTCCGTAGGGTATGCCCGAACCATCGCCATGGGTCATCATGGGTTCCTGACCTGTTCTTATCCACAGGTCTGTGTTTGCAACTCTGTCATACCATCTCCGTCTGAGAATCCACTAAAGATATCCATTGACAAAAGTCTGAATCTTATTTGTATTTAACTTGGTGACTGCACGTTTCGAGCCATACAGCAACACAGATTTCACATTTGAACTAAATATCTTGAGCTTTGTTTTCGTGGAGATGGCAGTGGACTTCCACACTTTGTGCAGGATAGCAAGGTTATTTAGGATCCTTGCAGTGCTACGGAGTTCGTTCACTGTCGCTGAGATCTTCCTGTGTAAGAAATAGATCGGAGCATATATGGTAACTCACCGAATTGCAATGATGATGGTTCTATCAATCAATCAGTCTTCCTTTCTTTCCTCTGTCAGGATACCTCCTTCTATGATGGTCTTCTCAACCCTTCCTGTTCTTTTGTGTCAATACTTCTTTATGATGGTCTTCTCAACCTTCCTTTCTTTCCTCTGTCAGGATACCTCCTTCTATGATGGTCTTCTCCAACCCTTCCTTTCTTTCCTCTGTCAGGATACCTCCTTCTATGATGGTCTTCTCAACCCTTCCTTTCTTGTAGCATCAGTTCGTTTTCTTTGATTTTCAGTTCCTTCTAGATAGATCTATTTGTTCTCTTCTCTGTCCAAGATATACGGATGGCTCTTCTGTAACACTTATATTCAAAAGCACATATATGTTTTTCCACTGCCTTGTCAAATGTCCATGCTTCACACCCATACGTTGCCACTGGGATGATTGATTGATAGGACCATCATCATTGCAATTCGGTGAGTTACCATATGCGCTCCGATCTATTTCTTACACAGGAAGATCTCAAATGCAGTGCACGAACTCCGTAGCACCGGCGATGATCCCCAGTGTAGGAATTTTATTTTAAATTTTTCTAATGAGTTTTGCCCAGGCAGCGGCTTTCCAGCCTGCTCTTCTCGATTTTGAACTACCATGGTTCTTTTACGTGCTCAAATTGAACACGGGACCTACGTTTTATCGTCCGTCTCCGATAGGACTAGGAACTCGATCTCACCTACACTGAGATCAGGGATCTCTGGAAAAAAATCCAGATGGCTCCACGAGGGAGCGAACCTGGTAACCCTTGGCACAAGAGGCGAGCACCTAACCTCTACGCCACAGAGAGCTGCTAACTGGGACATATCAGTTCCAGTCCCATACTGTGTTCCAGTCCATACTTTGTTCCAGTTCCATACTGTGTTCCAGTCCATATTGTGTTCCAGTCCATACTGTGTTCCAGTCCATACTGTGTTCCAGTCCCATACTGTGTTCCAGTCCCATACTGTGTTCCAGTCCATACTGTGTTCCAGTCCATACTGTGTTCCAGTCCATATTGTGTTCCAGTCCATATTGTGTTCCAGTCCATATTGTGTTCCAGTCCATACTGTGTTCCAGTCCATACTGTGTTCCAGTCCATATTGTGTTCCAGTCCATATTGTGTTCAGTCCTATTGTGTTCCCGTCCATACTGTGTTCCAGTCCATACTGTGTTCCAGTCCCATACTGTGTTCCAGTCCCATACTGTGTTCCAGTCCATATTGTGTTCCAGTCCATATTGTGTTCCAGTCCATATTGTGTTCCAGTCCATATTGTGTTCCAGTCCATACTGTGTTCCAGTCCATATTGTGTTCCAGTCCATACTGTGTTCCAGTCCATACTGTGTTCCAGTCCATACTGTGTTCCAGTCCCATACTGTGTTCCAGTCCCATACTGTGTTCCAGTCCATACTGTGTTCCAGTCCCATACTGTGTTCCAGTCCATATTGTGTTCCAGTCCATATTGTGTTCCAGTCCATATTGTGTTCCAGTCCATACTGTGTTCCAGTCCATACTGTGTTTAGTTATTTCATTTGTTGGTAAGGCCATGTTTGTTCTTCTTTTAATTTCCTTCATCCCATTTCCATATTTGAGTATGTACCTGCGATAATGCATATATATATATACAAACACACACACCGTATGCCTAGTGTATACAATGTGCCCAGATTTAACTCACGTCCAACCAATTGCAAACTAAAGTCGTAATTTTCAAACAGTGGCTGTTGATAGGAATGTCAGTAATTTCCGTTTCATTAAACGTTGTCATCAGAATGAGGAAACTCTTGTCGAATTTTATTCTTTTTTTTTTTTAAGCTGCGATCATTTTAGTTAAGCAAACACAGGTCCCACGCACTACAGAAGAAGGATAGGTATTACTGCAATGTTTCTCACATTGTTGGGAGGACACGCACCCTCATTATATTTGATTCCATTCTGAAGCTGTCTTTGTAAGACTGTCATTACGGATTATGTTGAACACGTCTGTCTTTTCTGAGAGTAAATATAATTTTTTAAAGTGTGTAACCCTTTGGTTATTGGTTACTGAACTGACGTCAAATCACTTATGGCAGACCCATAGGTGCTCAGTCTCCCCCAACAGATGTCGAAGGGTATGCTTACTTATGGTTCTTGTGGCTCACTGGTTAAACACATTCTTCTCTCTGCCCCTCAAGCATCCAGCACTACTTGTACAACCTGTAATCACTGGATCGATTCAACGATAATTTCAGTCCAACAGTTGGTGGCCAAGAGACCAAAGAACACCCCCATTATCCATCCTAAAGTCCCTAACTGTACATGCATTTAATGCAAGCCTGTCCGCTCTCTCGTTGCCGTAGAAACCAAAGGGGCAGTTATGTGTGGAGAATTCGGCCTCATTTATTTAGGCTCATTAGATTTATGTAGTGTGGAGATAAAACAGTACTCTCCTCTGGTGTGCACTCATGTGGCGTGCACTCCTCTGGCGTGCACTCCTCTGGCGTGCACTCCTCTGGCGTGCACTCCTCTGGCGTGCACTCCTCTGGTGTGCACTCCTGTGGCGTGCTCCCTATTGTGGACCCTCTTCTCTCATATGACTATTTTCCAATGATCCCAAATCCCAGTGTAGGTGAGATCGTTCCCAGTCTTATTGGAGAAGGACGATACAAGGTAGGTCTCATGTTGAGCACGAAAAAGAACGTTTGGCTAATGAAAATTGATAACAGTAGACGGAAAAGTAATTAAAATCCATAAAAATTCCTACTAAGTTTTACCCATCCAACAAATAACACCGGGAACCCTCGCCGGTGCTAGAATTTCATGCACTGTCGCTGAGATATTCATGTGTAAGATAGGTCGGTGCTAGAATTTCATGCACTGTCGCTGAGATCTTCATGTGTAAGATAGGTCGGTGCTAGAATTTCATGCACTGTCGCTGAGATCTTCATGTGTAAGATAGGTCGGTGCTAGAATTTCATGCACTGTCGCTGAGATCTTCATGTGTAAGATAGGTCGGTGCTAGAATTTCATGCACTGTCGCTGAGATCTTCATGTGTAAGATAGGTCGGTGCTAGAATTTCATGCACTGTCGCTGAGATCTTCATGTGTAAGATAGGTCGGTGCTAGAATTTCATGCACTGTCGCTGAGATCTTCATGTGTAAGATAGGTCGGTGCTAGAATTTCATGCACTGTCGCTGAGATCTTCATGTGTAAGATAGGTCGGTGCTAGAATTTCATGCACTGTCGCTGAGATCTTCATGTGTAAGATAGGTCGGTGCTAGAATTTCATGCACTGTCGCTGAGATCTTCATGTGTAAGATAGGTCGGTGCTAGAATTTCATGCACTGTCGCTGAGATATTCATGTGTAAGATAGGTCGGTGCTAGAATTTCATGCACTGTCGCTGAGATCTTCATCGTAAGATAGGTCGGTGCTAGAATTTCATGCACTGTCGCTGAGATCTTCATGTGTAAGAAAGAGAACGAGGCACACATAGCTATTCAGCAAACTGTAATAACGATAAGCCAATCAATCGATCGATCAATCAATCAATCAATCTTCTAGTTGCTCAAACTGTGACAGAAACTGTCACACCCGCAATCGAATTTGACAGTCGCCAACAGAGCAGCGGTGCTGAATATAACGACAACGCTCTACGGTTTATAGGGGCTGACGGATGTCCTCTTCTCATTATGTTTCGCATTGCAATTTCTTTTTAAATGACTGAACTTGTTGCCTGTAATGCCACAGTCAGATGGACCATACTGTAAGTGAATTTCTGCCTTTTCTAAAAGCTGTGCAAGTTCTCTTTTAGGTTCTGTACTGTGCTGTCAGCGGATTTAGCCTCCATAGCTTGTACAGCTGACAGTGAGTCTGTGTACTGTGCTGCCATCAGCTAGGCTAATAGTTCTGTTATGTAGTTGGAATATGTTCGTTCAGTAGGGGCCGCTAGAGACACAGTAGTAGCATCTGGATGCCTAATGTACACTCCTGCTCCACCCTTCATGGTTGCCTCCATTGCCGATCCATCTATGTAAATTCTTATCCAGCTGTCTTCTGGAAACATGTAATGAAGATGTTCTATTGTAGTTTGCTTTCTGCACTAGATTCAAATTCAAATTCTTATCCAGCTGTCTTCTGGAAACATGTAATGAAGATGTTCTTTTGTAGTTTGCTTTCTGCACTAGATTCAAATTCAAATTCTTTCAACACAGAAAACATCAGATGATAAAAAGTATTTTTCTACCAACACTTTGTTACCAGTACCAAACTTGGTCTCTGACAGCAACACTTTGTTACCAGTACCAAACTTGGTCTCTGACAGCAACACTTTGTTACCAGTACCAAACTTGGTCTCTGACAGCAACACTTTGTTACCAGTACCAAACTTGGTCTCTGACAGCAACACTTTGTTACCAGTACCAAACTTTCAACTACAGAACACTGTTACAGTACAAACTTTTCTACCAACACTTTGTTACCAGTACCAAACTTGGTCTCTGACAGCAACACACAACAGAAAGCTCACCACATGGGAAATGAAATGCTTGAGGAAGGCGGTGGGAGTCACCAGGAAAGACAAAACTAACTACGAAATGAGGACACCAGAAGCAGAGTAGGCATAACTTCATGCACCGAATACATTGAAAGACAACAAATGCCATGGTTTGGACATTTAATGAGAATGGAATACAACCAACCACCAATAACATCATACAATAAAAAGAGATCAGGTACTAGAGCTAAGGGACGACCAAGAAAAAGGTGGATAGACAATATCAAGACAGCACTAAATAAACATGGATATTTTTTCCGATCCAGAAGTACTTGAGCTTTCAACTCTTCGGCTCGGCGCCATGGTCATCGTAACCCTTCGGTTCGGTGCCACGAACACCGTAAATCTGGAGAACCAGTGGCTTTTCTGCCAGCCCACGGAGTTGAACCGCACTCACAGGGTCTTGTCACCCGTCGTTCAACGCGCTACGAACACGCTGGGCAGGTGGGCTCAAACACGGATATAATACAAGTGTGACTGGTCTTGCCCTGGAACGCAAATTAAAGCTCCCACTCCTACGCTTAACGGCAAGAGTAGACAACCAATCCATCATCCACCTGGAGAAAGACAATAGACAAGTCATGTCAATTTATTGTCTTCATGTATAGCACTTGTACATGTAGTTTTTTTCTCATATTTTGCGGAGGCTTGCGACCGACATCTCTTTGTCAAACGAATATAAATAACAAATAATGAACTATTCATCGTTTCAGTGTCACCTTCATCATAAAAGGCTGTTTGTTTTAAAACGATTTAATTATACATTTTTTAAGTCTTAATGTCTTAGAGCCTTGACACTCATTAGTTTTGTCAACTGAAAGTGCATATGCTAAAGATAGCTTAACAAGTGTATAAAATCTGGCATAGTGTATTCGTTGTTTGAATCGGGGTATACCTTATCCTTCCTACCGTAAATAAATTATGCTACACAGTGCCCACCGTTGTGGTGAATGAACGGTGTACATGCAGACTGTTCACGACCAGGAGATACAGAAATAAATAAAACACTTAATAAGTGCAGTCCATTCATAGCCAACGATTACCATATTCTGCTTGCCCACACGAGCACAGTTGTTCAAATGTATGCAGTCTTGTATTCTATAAATATATAGATCTATGATTTAAAATTATGAAAAGTTTTCGTTTCTTCAATTACTAATATCTTTCTGTGTTCTCGGACACTTTTCAGACAAGGTTTTGCAAGTTGTGTATGTTTAGTGTGTCGCAGTGACGCCATGAATAGACGATTCATATAATTGATTAATGTGTTCATATCTTTGCTGTCTTTCGGCGAATAACATGTTTTTTCTGTACAGGAAGATCTCAGCGACAGTGCACTGACTTCGCAGCAATAGCTAGAGCAGTGATTCTCAACTGGGAGTGGCTCGCCACCTCAAGGGAAGGGGGCTCGCCACCTCAAGGGAAGGGGTCTCGCCACCTCAAGGGAAGGGGGCTCGCCACCTCAATGGGAAGGGTCTCGCCACCTCAAGGGAAGGGTCTCGCCATCTCAAGGGAAGGGACTCGCGTCAAGGGTAAGGGTGTGGGACGTTTTTGTGATAAGTTTTTATACAATTTGTTTTTCCAGTTAAAATCCTTTTTTTACATTAAAATCTGATAGTTCAAAGTTATGTTTACAAATAACAGGTTTTGTTTACAAATAACAGAATATTGATTTTGAATCATGTTGACATTTTAACTCAAATTTCTTGTCAGAAATAATATTTTAAAAATGTTGACCTTTCTTACTGTCATTGTGTTTGAAGTGAGAAACTTTTTTGTGTTTGTTTGATTTCTGGAAATTACAGTTTAATTCAACGGAGGAAATGATGAGAAAAAGAAGGGACATGGAAGTCTCTCTCATCTTCAAGGAAGGGGTGGGGCAGCTGAAAAGTTGAACAACCATCGAGCTAGGGAAGAGGGGGTGGGAGTTGAAGCTGAAAAGTTTGAGAAACATCGAGCTAGGAAGGGGGTGTCACTCGATGTCATGTTGAAGATGGTGAAAATCTTTCATATTTTCTAAAAATGTTTTATTGATTTTTATTTCAGACAGTGTCTATTTTAATCAACTTTTACTGATTTTACATGCCCATGGTTCTTTAATATATTCAAAAATGGTTTCTTTAGCGTGAATGTCACTCCAACCGTACTTCGATCGCTTCCCACGTGACGCGAACGGACTATTTTCCCAGTGCACATGAAGCTATCGGACTATTTTCCCAGTGCACATGAAGCTATCGAACTATTTTCCCAGTGCACATGAAGCTATCGAACTATTTTCCTAGTGATCCCTGATCTCAATATAGGCTAGATCGAGTTCCTAGTTCGATCGGCGACGGACGATAAAACGTAGGTTCGGTGTTCATGTTGAGAACCTTAAGGAATCCATGACAGTTGAACATTGAGAAGATTAGGCTGGGAATCCACTGTCCGTGCAAAATACAATAACAATTTTTCTACAAATTTTCACCATTCTAAAAAAAATATTTCGGACACTCGCGCCAGTGCTACAAAGTGTGTGTACTGCCGCCGAGATCTTCCTGTGTAACAACAAAATATTACGAGTACATATTGTTTTTCACCGAAGTGCAATACTGATGGTCCAATCAATCGGTCAATTTTATACTAATTTGCTGCTTCTGTGGTATCTGTGGCTAAGTCGTTTACGTTGCGCTGTGGCGGTAGTTGGTTCGAATCCAGAACGCGCCGTTATGTTCACCAGTGCATTCTTTCCGGAGATTCCCAGGATTGCTTTCGGAGCTACTTAGTTCATGCTTTGTGCAATACTCTTTGTGCAGGTGGCGTGTTATTTTTGTGGAGAGGGACCTAGCTATATTTTGAAGCCCAGTGCAATGAAGTCAGTTCTTCATTGTTTGGGGAAGCTGTATACTGATTTCATATGGTACTGTTGTCATTTCTTACAGTACTGCACTTTAGTTATACGTTTACCTCTGAATGTCTGAGAAGGCACGCCAGTATGGCAGGGGCACTGATACAAAGGAAAGCATGCATTCACGCAAAAATAGGTCAGAGCAGCATACCAGGCGCCGTGACTACGCATGAATTCATAGTGGGCAAGAAGAAGATCAATATTGATATTATTTCTCGTTCATTTGATATTAATATGTTGTATCTTGTGTTGTTGTATCTTGTGTTGTTGTATCTTCTGTTGTTGTATCTTCTGTTGTTGTATCTTATGTTGTTGTATCTTATGTTGTTGTATCTTGTGTTGTTGCATCTTATGTTGTTGGTTTTTTTATGTTGTATCTTCTGTTGTATCTTCTGTTGTATCTTCTGTTGTATCTTCTGTTGTTGTTTTTTATGTTGTATCTTCTGTTGTTGTATCTTTTGTTGTGTCCACAGTGACAGTAGAACAGTCAGACTCTCTTAAGGCACAGAGAGATATGTTGCAGGCGCTTAAAGCCAAGAGGGACTCTCTGCGGGAGTCTCTACGGAAGAAGACGGACGAGCTGAAAGTGTTATGTATCCAGGAAGGGGTAAGTACATTTTATTTTTCAGTTTGGAATATCTACATTGTACTCCGGACATGTCCATAGGTGCTCCGATCTCCAACAGCGTCCATCGACTGACCGTACCAGTTTGATGTTGATTGATGAACCTACTCATATACCTGTTGTGCTGTTCTTTTTTGACCACTCCAATCTTGAATCCAAGCTCTTTCAATCTAGTAGTTGACGTGGATTGGTTTAAATGAAAGTCTTTGCGGTCACACTCTATGAGGGCTTTCAAAATTTCTTTTCTATGCATTGGCTGCCCCCTGATATGGTGGCAGAGCCAGCAAGCATGTCTGCTCTCTCATTGCCAACGACACCAGTGTGCCCCGGGACGAAGATACGTGCATGATATACAGATGAAACGCAGGATTTGATGTAACCATATTATAAAACTGATGTGACTTGACTTAATGTATATATATTGTCGAAGTGCACTCATGCGTGCGTTCTGAGTGATTCATTGAGTATGATCCAAAGCGTGGATGCTGGTTCGGTGCGCAGGCAATGGACTGAATCACTGCAAGCGTCAACAATTCGCAGAACTACATTCGTCTTCGTTCTGAGGTATATGGTTGTCGATGACAGTGAGAGAGCGGACATGGTGGATGTCACCACATCTGGGGGTTAGCCAAAGGAAATAGCTGACATTTTGTACGTCGTCATAGAGCGTGACCGGAACCAGGACTTTTATCATTATCGAACCAATCTTTCGTCAACAGTTATATTGCAAGAGTTTGGATTGAAGATTGGAGCGACCAGAAAATAATAGCACTAGGCTCATCAATCAATATTTAATTTTCCTTGATATTTTTCTCTTTAATAGCCACCTCTCTTTAATATCAAGCTGTTGCAGAACAGAAGCGTTAGTTCTTTTCTCTGTCCTTGATATTCTAAGTAATCTTCTGTAGCATTTGCATTCAAATGCATTAATGATCTTTTCCGCCGCTATGTCAATGTTCCATGTCTCACAACCATATGTTACCAAGGTAAAAACGCAGGCTCTTAAACACTTGATGTCTGTTCTTATATCAGTTCCTTCTTATATCAGTTCTCTTCTTATATCAGTTCCTTCTTATGTCAGTTCCTTCTTATGTCAGTTCCTTCTTATATCAGTTCCTTCTTATGTCAGTTCCTTCTTATGTCAGTTCCCTTCTTATGTCAGTTCCTTCTTATGTCAGTTCCTTCTTATATCAGTTCCTTCTTATGTCAATTCCTTCTTATATCAGTTCCTTCTTATGTCAGTTCCTTCTTATGTCAGTTCCTTCTTATGTCAGTTCCTTCTTATATCAGTTCTCTTCTTATGTCAGTTCCCTTCTTATGTCAGTTCCTTCTTATGTCAGTTCCTTCTTATATCAGTTCCCTTCTTATGTCAGTTCCTTCTTATGTCAGTTCCTTCTTATGTCAGTTCCTTCTTATGTCAATTCCTTCTTATGTCAGTTCCTTCTTATATCAATTCCCTTCTTATGTCAGTTCCTTCTTATGTCAGTTCCTTCTTATGTCAGTTCCTTCTTATATCAGTTCCTTCTTATATCAATTCCTTCTTATGTCAGTTCCTTCTTATGTCAGTTCCTTCTTATGTCAGTTCCTTCTTATATCAGTTCCTTCTTATATCAATTCCTTCTTATGTCAGTTCCTTCTTATGTCTGTTCCTTCTTATATCAGTTCTCTTCTTATATCAGTTCCCTTCTTATATCAATTCTCTTCTTATATCAGTTCTCTTCTTATATCAGTTCTCTTCTTATATCAGTTCATTCTTATATCAGTTCCCTTCTTATATCAATTCCCTTCTTATATCAGTTCCTTCTTATATCAGTTCCCTTCTTATATCAGTTCCCTTCTTATATCAATTCCCTTCTTATATCAGTTCCCTTCTTATATCAATTCCCTTCTTATATCAGTTCCTTCTTATATCAGTTCCCTTCTTATATCAGTTCCCTTCTTATATCAATTCCCTTCTTATATCAGTTCCTTCTTATATCAGTTCCTTCTTATATCAGTTCCTTCTTATATCAATTCCTTCTTATATCAGTTCCTTCTTATATCAGTTCCTTCTTATATCAGTTCCTTCTTATATCAATTCCTTCTTATATCAGTTCCTTCTTATATCAGTTCCTTCTTATGTCAGTTCCTTCTTATGTCAGTTCCTTCTTATATCAGTTCCCTTCTTATATCAGTTCCTTCTTATATCAGTTCTCTTCTTATATCAGTTCCCTTCTTATATCAGTTCCTTCTTATATCAGTTCTCTTCTTATATCAGTTCCCTTCTTATATCAGTTCCTTCTTATATCAGTTCTCTTCTTATATCAGTTCCCTTCTTATATCAGTTCCCTTCTTATATCAATTCCCTTCTTATATCAGTTCCTTCTTATATCAGTTCCCTTCTTATGTCAGTTCCCTTCTTATATCAATTCCCTTCTTATATCAGTTCCTTCTTATATCAGTTCCTTCATATATCAGTTCCTTCTTATATCAGTTCCTTCTTATATCAGTTCTCTTCTTATATCAATTCCTTCTTATATCAGTTCCCTTCTTATATCAGTTCCTTCTTATATCAGTTCTCTTCTTATATCAGTTCCCTTCTTATATCAGTTCCTTCTTATATCAGTTCTCTTCTTATATCAGTTCCCTTCTTATATCAGTTCCTTCTTATATCAGTTCTCTTCTTATGTCAGTTCCCTTCTTATGTCAGTTCCCTTCTTATATCAGTTCTCTTCTTATATCAGTTCCCTTCTTATATCAGTTCCTTCTTATATCAGTTCTCTTCTTATATCAGTTCCCTTCTTATATCAGTTCCTTCTTATATCAGTTCTCTTCTTATATCAGTTCCCTTCTTATATCAGTTCCTTCTTATATCAGTTCTCTTCTTATATCAGTTCCTTCTTATATCAGTTCCTTCTTATCAGTCTCTTTTCAGTTCCTTCTTATATCAGTTCTCTTCTTATATCAGTTCCCTTCTTATATCAGTTCTCTTCTTATATCAGTTCTCTTCTTATATCAGTTCTCTTCTTATATCAGTTCTCTTCTTATATCAGTTCCCTTCTTATATCAGTTCTCTTCTTATATCAGTTCCTCTTATATCAGTTCCTCTTATATCAGTTCCTTCTTATATCAGTTCCTTCTTATATCAGTTCCTCTTTATATCAGTTCCTTCTTATATCAGTTCCCTTCTTATATCAGTTCCCTTCTTATATCAGTTCTCTTCTTATATCAGTTCTCTTCTTATATCAGTTCCCTTCTTATATCAGTTCCTTCTTATATCAGTTCCCTTCTTATATCAGTTCTCTTCTTATATCAGTTCTGGTGTTTCGTTAGGAACGGTGAATTGATAAACTAATATAATTGTTAGTGTAAAGTTGCAGTCCTATGCTCAGCTGGGAACGGAAAGAAATAAGAGAAAGAGGGAAGATATATTTGTAAAAATATTTAGGATTTTACCTTTAAAAACAAAATTATATTGTGTGATGTAACTCGCTGACATTTTCAGGAGTTGACAGGACAGCTACCACGTGATATTCCATTGTCTCCGGGTGAGAGACCGCCGGCTTTCAGGCGAAGAGTCGGGACATCATTCAGTCTTTCAGTGAAAAATTTACCAGAAGCTGATAAGGTAGAAGTGTGTGCTGTCTTCTGTGTGTGCATGTTTGTTTGTGTGTTATAACTTGTTTGTATCTGTGTACTATGTTGTTTATTTGTTGTTTTGTTTATTGGTGTGCACGCATTTAGCGCTTTCAGCGGTAAGAAAGGCACACGTCATTTTTCGATGTTCTTGACCTTCTCTGTATTGTGTTCCACTTGTGATTTCTTTCTTTCAGTTGTTGTTCTACTAAAGTATAGTAACACTGCGCCTTACAAGACATGTCGTAATAGTTGCGCCTTACAAGACATGTCGTAATAGTTGCGCCTTACAAGACATGTCGTAAGAGGCGACTTAGTTAAGGATATCTCCGTGTGCTGCCGGGGCCCGACAGAAGAGGAAAGAGTATGCAGCGATGTGTACCTGCCAGGCATGTCATAAGAGGTGGGAAAAGAGGGATGGTCGTGGGGCTGGCTACTTCACCTCGTAGAATAAAATAAGCCAACATCTTCAACAAACACAGCAACAAGAAATAACCTAACTCAACCATCCGAATCAGGGGAAGGTCCACCCAACAGGTGAACGACCGGAAGCATTGCAAGACGAGCACTGTTTTGGAACCCGTAGGGGAAGGCCGCCTAGTCATACCTGGAGAAGATAGCTGGAGGCTGATATTAAAAGGATAAGTAAAACATGGAAAGAATTGGAAGGGATGGCATGAGAGAGGTAGAACTGGAATAAGTTTATTGAAGACCTGTGCTCCATTGGGAGTTGAAAGGTGAAGAATACAAGAAGCCTGTTCTACTGTTCTCCTTCGGGCAGTCTTGGGTCTTCCACATTTCTGTTTACACCTCAATGCCCATTTCAGGGAAGTTGTTGTGTCAGAGTTAATTGATTCATCTTCAGCGTCACTTCTAGATGATGGTGTTCATATTATTTTGCTGACACTGTGCAAGCAGGTCTTGTTTAGAAATGGCAGGAAAACCATCTTGGAAGGTAAGGTCAAAGGCAGGAGAGCAAGGGGAAGACCCAAATACAATTTGAAGAATATCAGGAAGGGGTCAGACATAATGAGGAAAGGGACATAACCTGTTGAAAACTCATTACAGTTAACCAAAAATGATATGACAGTACATGACAAATTAGTAACAAATACCCAATGGAGTCTAATTTGAAGTGTGGACACATATTTAAATACAAATTAAATAAAATAAAGTTTCCAACAATACATTTATATTCCCAGTGGCAACGTATGGATGTGAAGCATGGACATTTAATAAGGCAGTGAAAAACATATATGTGCTTTTGAATATCAATGTTACAGAAGAGTTCTTCGTATATCTTGAACAGAGAAGAGAACAAATAGATCTATCCAGAAAGAACTCAAAATCAAAGAAAACTGTCTGATGTTACAAATAAGAAAGAGAAAATTGAGATATTTTGGACATATAAAAAGACATGAAGGGCTGAGAAGACCATCATGGAAGGAGGCATACCGGCAAAGAAAGAAGAGAATGACCACGAGAAGATGGATTCAGGATGTAACTGATGGTTTGAACATGACGGTTGCAGAGGCGGGTTATCTGGTCTATGAGAGAGTGAAATTCCGGAGGACTGTTGGGGTGACAAAGTTCTGCTCAGGACAAGCTATTTGATGATTATGATTCCAGCAAGGAAATTTACTAAATTGATGTTTGCCCCCGTGTGTTGACGGGACCCTCAAGAGATGAAAGGAATAGTAACACTGCGACCTACATGTAGGGCGTACATATACATTGTATACAAGGCGTGTTGTAAGACGTGGCTGAGGTGGGGTTCAGCTTGGAGATGGTACATTGTATACAAGGCGTGTTGTAAGACGTGGCTGAGGTGGGGTTCAGCTTGGGGATGGTACATTGTATACAAGGCGTGTTGTAAGACGTGACTGAGGTAGGGTTCAGCCTTGATGGTTAACATTGACGTGCAAGGCGGTTATTGCTAGAGACGTGACGAGGACGTGGGGGAAGTTTTCAGCCTTGATGATTAGGTTCAACATTGAAATTACTAAGATGGCGTGTTGACGGACCAAGAGTGAGGTAGGGTGACTCACTGTAGGGGTAATGACATTGTATACAAGGTGTTGTAAGTGACTGAGGTAGGGTTCAGCTTGGAGATGGTACATTGTATACAAGGCGTGTTGTAAGACGTGCTGAGGTGGGTTCAGCTTGGAGATGGTACATTGTATACAAGACGTGTTGTAAGATGTGACTGAGGTAGGGATGACTTGGTTGAGGGCATATGCCCTAAGCGGGATTAAAACTGCACAAGAGACAGATAGAAAGAAATTGATGTGTTTTTATTTCCTGTTCAAGTTATCAAATGAGTTGTCAACAATGGAATTAGAAGTGGAACTGCAAGATCAAATAACAGCTGCTGCTTACAGACTAGCTACAGACAAAACTGTGGCCAAGTATGTGCGCAAACAAAGAAAACAGTCCTATGTGAAATCTCAAGGAAAGGTAATATACATTTTCTCTTTCTATTTTTTGCTTGTTCTAACTCCAGTGTGTAGTCCTAGTCTGTTAGTTGAAAATTCATAACTAGGCTTTGTGGGAGGAAAGACATTCAGAACCAGAGTTGCCAGCAGAGTCGTCAGCAGAGTCGTCACCAGAGTCGTCACCAGAGCCGTGTAATATGTGTCTGGTACTTTCAGCTGAAAAGTACTGAGTGCACAATTTGTGTGCCATGTGTGCACAGGCATCACTTGTACAGAGCTACTATCAAGAGTGTACAAGCATCACTTGTACAGAGCTAATATGTGATTTCTAAGGAAGTCCAACAATTAGAACATATATACTTAACCCATTCACTCTTATGAGCCGATATACAGGCTAATTCAGTATACATTGTATTGTGCGTGCGTTCGAGAGTACGGAGTGACAGGGTTAACATGACATAAATGAAGGTTTTTATCCCATATAGCTTGATCCCTCATGCTACATGCCGTGCTACATGCCGTGCTACATGCCGAGCTACATGCTGTGCTACATGCCGTGCTACATGCCGAGCTACATGCCGAGCTACATGCCGGAGTATTCTCGTGTGTGTGTGTTATAAGTTGTTTGTATCTGTGTATATATATTTATATGGCATTTTTCGTCTCTACAGACAAGTGTTGGCAAGTGTTTTACTGTGACAACTTCTGAGTTTTCACTTTTCTCTCTTGTTTTTCATCACATACGTAAGTCTCTTTTCAAAAGACTCTGTTCCCTTGTGCAATATCGTTTGCCACGCAACTCTGTCATCAGCTAGGTTTTCCCATATGAAAAAAAAATGAAAATCGTGGCATATCCATTACAGGACACAGCCATCAATCACAGTAAACGAGTCGTTGATTTTCTAGGCACCACTCATACGTTCAGTAGTTTGCCATTGTAAAAATCTCACGGAAACGAATTTGCTTCCAAACTTTCCCAGCATTGGGTTTGAACCAGGTACGCTTGGGTTTGTGATCGAGCTGACTACCGCGTGAGTTACAGACGCTCACTTTTTCCATATGCTGGGACCTATAGAAAAGTTCTTCATTGATTCCTTGCAGACATCTTTATATCTGAGCAGTGGTCTGCCCTGGTGCCTCTTCCTCCGAAAGTTCACAGAACAACATGTGTTTTGGTATGCGACAAGTTTCTATTCTTCCCTTGCACCGCGAACTAACTCTGTAGCGCCAGAGTGGGAAAAAAAACCTTTGACTGGGTTATGTCCCTTTAAATGATAGCTCTATAGTTAGGGTGAGTTCTCACTCTTGGTGGTCTCCCCTTGTCTCCTGCCAACCAACATTTTCAGAAGCATACCACCACTACATACACGGTTAACAAAATACATCTTTTTTTATAATAATCATTAAATAGCTTGCCATGAGCAGAACTTTGCCACCCTAACAGTCCTTTGAAATTTCTCTCTCTCATAGGCCGAGATGCTCTGCATCCGTCATCAGTTGCATCCTGAATCCATTTTCTCCATGATCTTCCTCTTTCCTGGTATGCCTCCTTCCACGATGGTCTTCTCCAGCCCTTCATGTCTCTTTATATGTTCAAAATACCTCAATTTTCTCTTACTTGTATGTAGCATCAGTCAGTTTTCTTTGATGTTGAGTTCTTTCTGGATAGATCTATTTGTTCTCTTCTCTGTTCAAGATATACAAAGGACTCATCTGTAACACTTATATTAAAAAGCACATATATATTTTTCCACTGCTTTATTAAATGTCCATGCTTCACACCCATACGTTGCCACTGGGAATATGCAGGCTCTTAGTATTCAGAAACTTGTTTTCTTATCAGTTTCGTTCCATACTGTTTTTAGTTGTTAAATATTTTTGTAAAGCCATGTTTGTTCTTCTTTTAATTTCCTTCATCCCATTTCCATCTGTTGTTAGCAGTGAACCAATATATTCAAAAGTGTTCACAATTTCTATTTTCTTTCTGTTGCTTAAATATAATATTGGCTATATATTTCACAGTTAAAAGACATGCGGAAAAAATTGGAAGACATGAGGAAAACTATTGGACACAGCTCATCCAATGAGCTTCATCCTGGCAGGTCATTGGATGGTATGTACTCTGTGGTTCACCCATGCACGAAACGTGACCTTGACATGAGCAATACTAGCATTGTGCATGTCCCATCTACTAACCGGAGACGCAATGATAGTTGTGGTAATAGTGTATACAGCGGAGACTTTAGTGATGTTACCGTCAGCAAGGGTACAAGTTCTGGGTATTATAGTAATAGTAATAGTTCTATGTGTAGTAGTAGATCACATCGGCTTACTAATGATGATATGAGTTCTTTCTGCGGAAGTATGGGTGTTAGTACTGTGAAGTCATTCAGAGATGTTGATATTGAATCAGATGATATTCATTCTTTTGGAGTTGACGACCCTGCTTTAAGTAACAATTTAGATTTAAATGAAGATCAGAACTTTACTTTAACAAGGCTCGGAAGAAAAAAGCATTTTATTATTAGTAGAGGACTAGAAAATAGTCGCGTACAGGAAATGGATAGTAGTTTGAATATGTCGAAGACATCTATTATTTCAAAATCTGAACTTTTAGTTAATTCCCATCTGGCAACATCAGAGAGTGACCTTGATCTCGACAATACGCTTGATGATTCCTTCATAGGAAGCACTAGCTTATATGGATGTGAGGATGATCTGAGAGAGGAAGAAGAGAAGGTTTGTACACGGGTAGAACGCAGAAGACAAACATTTATAGCTAGCAGACGCTTAATGAAGAACTTGACGTCAGATGTTAAACATACCGGTTTTGAAAAAGGTTGGGAAACATTCCAGAATATACTAATGGGTGAAGATTTGTTACAAGATGGTCCAGATTTTAATGAAGATCATTCACATCCTCTTGAAAACATCAATCAAAAACAAGATCTTCAAGAAAAGGCATCAAACGACGCAGAACTAAAGCGAAAAATCCAAGAGCTGATAGCTAGTGAAGCTGTTGGAGGAACGCCATTCGTTAGAAGCCGTTCGTTTGATTATTCTCGTGACCTACGGGTTAACGGAACAAAGAGTGTTAGTATTGACAAGTGCAAAGATGATTTGAAACTAACCAAAACGCAACCAAAAGGAAAAGAGTCTACAATACATATAAAAAATCCGTTCACTTTTCTCACGCAACGGCATAACAAGTCCAAGCAAAATAAACATTCCAAAAGTGAAACTCAATCAGTGTTAAATCGATCTTCCAGAACGGTTGTTACGCCACATTTAGATGTTCCAGCTAACAAGGGCAGCTCGGTCCAGACTTGTGTAGATAAAAATCTCAGCGAGGATTCTAAAAAACACACACAATCCAGCAAAGTCCCCAGCAAACCAGATATATCAACGTCGTCCACTAGCATCAAACACACACAATCCAACAAAGACTCCAGCAAACCAGATATATCAGCGTCGTCCACTAGCATAAAAAATAAAACTTCATCCACTTCAAAATCTTTTTCTCGTCACATAAGTTCACATGGACATTACCCTAGATCAACTTCAGAAGCTTCAGGTGTATCTTCCAAGAGAACTGTAGCAATTGAAAATAGGAATGTATGGAAGGTAGGTATGGTTAAGGATACCAGTAACAAGTCTCGGAGTTCAACTTCGTCCTCGACCAGTAGCTCAAAGGATGTCAGTACCAAATGCAACTGTGATCATTCAAGTCAATCGCATCCTGAAAGAAGATCATCATGGCATTCTAACAGTAAATCATTTAGCATGACTACGAAAGGTATAGAGACAACTGTTTAACTTTTTGTGGACCAAATGCCATACTACATGGGTTGGACGCCTTTTTACCAAGAGCCACACTAGAGGGCTTTTTTAAATTTTAAAAACAAATGGCTTGTAAAAACATGGCTTTTGCCCTGGTTCACTAAGAGTTAATTAGGGGGTGAGCTGTAACGAAGTTACTAGCACACTGCAATAGTGACAACGTGATGTAGATATTCCATGATTTGAATCCAGCTTGAGCCCAAAATTTTCTGTGTACACAAAGTATACTAGTAGAGGTTTGGACGCACACAGTATACTAGTAGAGGTTTGGACGCACACAGTATACTAGTAGAGGTTTCCTGCTACAGGAGATGCTGAACATTTAGTTGGTGATCTAAATGACAAGTACCTTTGAGGTTGGAGCCTGAATGACGAGGCACACTGGTGATAAAAAAAGCAAGCCTTCATGTAAATTTCAATCAGATGTGCCATATTTGATGCCACCACTATTTCTGAAATCATAGCGGATGAACGAATAAAATGAAATGTTTAAATTTAATACAGCTTGTAATTTGCGGTAACTGTGATTTAATACAGACTTTGTCTGCGCTGTGTCATTTTAAGTAGTGTGTAGTCTTCCATTACCAACAGACAGTGTGTCTCAAAGGGCAATGTTACTCAGATACCAACAGACAGTGTGTCTCAAAGGGCAATGTTACTCAGATACAGTGGATAAACTATCGTTGTTACTGCCTGTAGTACCGCTTTTTAGGACGGTTTAGGACAAGGGGCAACAAGAGTCTGAGGAATTTAATGGCAGCATGGCTAGTGCAGTCGTCGTGAAACTGTTCAGATTAGGAATTTTCTTTTATGCCCAGTCAGAAAAAAATCCTTGACCTTGCTGTGGATTGAACATGGGACTGCCCGCATAGGAACCGCACTCTAATCCATTCGGCCAGATGCTCCTTGTATACAGTAGGCACAAGGCTAAAGGTTATTCATGAAAACGGTGGAGCACATAAATAACAGAGATAATGACAGGCACTCTGTATGGAAGCACACACACAAGACCCTGTTCTAACGATGGATCACATAAATAACAGAGGTAATGAAAGGCACCCTGTATGGAAGCACACACACAAGAGCCTGCTCTAACGATGGAGCACATAAATAACAGAGATAATGACAGGCATTCTGTATGGAAGCGCACACACAAGAGCCTGCTCTAACGATGGATCACATAAATAACAGAGGTAATGAAAGGCACCCTGTATGGAAGCACACACACAAGAGCCTGCTCTAACGATGGAGCACATAAATAACAGAGGTAATGACAGGCATTCTGTATGGAAGCGCACACACAAGAGCCTGTTCTAGAAATCTCTACTTATCCTGACGCTAGGAAGCAATATTCTTCTTCTTCAAACGCTCCATATCAACCACTTGTTAACTGCTCTATGTGATTTGTATGTGATCTGAGCCTAAGAGAGATCATACATTGTGCCAGTTATGCACCTACAAATAGGCCAGCCAATCCAATTTCTGCGGTGATTTTTACTAGGGTAGCTTCCTTACGTCCTACATGAGTCACCTCTTACAACATGCCTTGTAGGTCACAGTGGTGCTATTCTATTCTCCCCTTGTGGGCCTTGACACCACACACGGTCGGTGAAGCAATATAAGGTTAGAGAAAGAAGAAGTGGAACAAATCTGTGATAACTGTATAAATGTAATACAGCTCGTTGTCTGCGATAATTATTTTTAATACAGTTTGTAGTTTGCGATAACTGCAGAATTGTTATGTAATGTGTAGTCTGGGATACTTTGTCGAAGTTGTCTTATGTGTAGTTTGTGACATAATATTCATGTTGCCTTATGTGTAGTTTGTGACACATTATTGAAGTTGCCTTATGTGTAGTTTGTGACACATTATTGAAGTTGCCTTATGTGTAGTTTGTACACATTATTGAAGTCTCTTATGTGTAGTTTGTGACACATTATTGAAGTTGCCTTATGTGTATTGTGACACATTATTAAGTTCTTATGTGTAGTCTGTGACACAATATTCAAGTTGCCTTATGTGTAGTCTGTGACACATTATTGAAGTTGCCTTATGTGTAGTTTGTGACACATTATTGAAGTTGCCTTATGTGTAGTCTGTGACACAATATTCAAGTTGCCTTAACCCTTCGACAACGTAATATTAGTTACCAACGGACACATTTATATTGCAATGCATACTGAATAAACCAGTATATCAACTTTAAGACATCTTTAGAAATACCTCAAGCCAATATACCAGCTTCGAAAGGTGAAAGAGTTAAGGCAGTTAAGAACGGATGGTTTAATTAAGGTCAAACATCACTATCTTTGAGACAGTTTTTGTTATCCAGTGCATTTTTCTATGCATGTTTTACATGTTTGTCTTAGCCTTTTAAGTGCATTTATAACAAAAGTTGTTTGTTGTTGCCTGGTTGTCAATACATATTTTAGTAACAGTTATTGATGTTGTTATTGTTATGACCAAAATTGATGTGAAGGTTATTGTTTAGCAAACATTTGTTACCATTTATGAATATGTTTATATCAATCAAGTGCCTTGCCTGCTGGCGTAGGTGATCATGTCTCCCCACAACTCTCTCTCCTTGATCCAGGTAATCAGTTCTGACTTTGATCTTTTGTCGAGCCAGAATATCAGATCATCCAACATCTTCTCCCTTTGTCTACCACGATCTCTCCTTCCCTGAATTTTACCTGTTGTCACCACATGTTCTAAATAATCTCTTCGCATTATTAGCCCGAAGAACCTTGATTGTCTGATTCTTATTCTTTTGATAAGGTTTCTTTGCGTGCAGGCCTGATTTAAAACCTCATCATTTGTTTTCTTTGCTGTCCATGGAATTTTCAACATTCTTCAGTAAAACCACATCTCTCTGGCTTCCAATGATCTTATTGTTTGCTCATTGCTCATGATTCTTTGCCATACATACGTATTGGTTTTATATATCACTGGAGTACTCGTTTTCGCAGTGTCATTGGTAGTGAATTCACACATAGTGTGTTTTTTCATTTTCCTAAAAGCTGCTTTCGCTTGAGCTACTCTACTCCTAATCTCTGTTGTACATCTTCCATCTGATGTTAATGTTCCCAGATACTTGAATCGATAGACTTATTTCAGTGTTGAAATTATACTAAAACAATAAAACTGATTTCTTTAGTATGCACAAGTATATTTTGTCCGAATGGTGTTAGTTGTCCCTGTACCATGTTTACAATAATAGAGCATCTGACAGAATGGATTAGAGTGCAGGCTCTTATGCGGAAGTCTTGGGTTCAATCCCCGGTAAGGCTGGCCAATGAGATTTTTGTTAGGAGCATAAAGAAAATGTCATAACGTGAACAGTTTTACTGTGACTGATTAACTATGCAGCCATTAAATTCCACAGACACATGTGTGCCCCCTCTCCCACCTTACACTGCCCTAAAAAGCAGTATTACAGGCAGTAATGACGGTATTTTAATAATTTAAAAAAATACCTGATTGCCATTGTGAATTGTATGTTGATTTCTCGATTCACTTTCGGTTTAAAAAGATAATTGCTCGTACATATTTTATCATGCACTGTGCGTTGTTAAATACATAATTAATTTCCTTCCATCATTTTGTCTTATTTTACTAATAATTAAATTATGCATACAATATGTACTCACAAACACATGCTCATCATCATCATCAAGTAGCTTGTCCCTTCCGGAACTTGTCTACCATGACAGCAGTCCTGAAAATGTCGCTATTCTGTGCAAAGTTGATCAGTGTCAGCAACAGTATTTCTCAGATCGTCACTGACATCTTGCATCCATCGTCTTCTAGGTCTTCCTCTCATTCTTCTTCCAGGCACCATTCCCTCCAAAATGATCTTCTCTAGGTACTCATGTCGTTTGATGTGTCCGAAATATTTAATTTTTATTGTTGTTACATTCTTTAATATTTCATTAATTTTCATTGACGTTCTGTAATAGCCAACTCTTGTTAATATCAAGAACACATATATATATATATATACATATATATATTTAAGTACCATTTAACCTCATACATATTATCAACTAATTCACAGAAGAGAATTAGAGAATTATATGTGATATTCTGTTTGTGTGTGAATAATGCTTCATATGTAATAACAGGCTACAGGGCAGAATACATTGTAATCTGTTAAATAAGGTTTTGTATATATTCTCATTTTTATAATGCTCTTATGAGCTGTTTGTTTGAAAATGTTTTTATTAAAATTGACAGTATAATTTTATATTTATGTTAATATGCAGTAATTTATGTAGTGATATTTATGCAACAGTAATTTTTTTTATAGTATTTAACATCAAGAATATTTATAGTAATGTTAATTTTTAACAATAGTTAATTTTTAAAATGTTAATTTTGCAGTAATATTATAGTATTGTTAATAATTACCACTGGCATGTTTAAGGGGTTAGATTTCTGGAGTTTGAAATATATAGGTGGAGCGATCTGTGGTTTGGACATATATAGGTGGAACGATATGTAGTTTGGACATATATAGGTGGAACGATATGTAGTTTGGACATATATAGGTGGAACAATCTGTGGTTTGGACATATATAGGTGGAACGATCTGTGGTTTGAACATATATAGGTGGAACGATCTGTGGTTTGGACATATATAGGTGGAACGATCTGTGATTTGGACATATATAGGTGGAACGATCTGTTGGACTATATTGGACACTGTTGACATATAAGGTGGAGCGATCTGTGATTTGGACATATATAGGTGGAACGATCTGTGGTTTGGACATATATAGTGGAGCGATATGTAGTTTGGACATATATAGGTGGAGCGATCTGTGGTTTGGACATATATAGGTGGAGCGATATGTAGTTTGGACATATATAGGTGGAACGATCTGTGGTTTGGACATATATAGGTGGACCGATCTGTGGTTTGGACATATATAGGTGGAACGATCTGTGGTTTGGACATATATAGGTGGAACGATCTGTGATTTGGACATATATAGGTGGAACGATCTGTGTTTGGACATATATAGGTGAGAGGGGCAGATCTGTGGTGCAGACAAATTATAAGGGAAGCAATCTGTGGTGCAGACAAACTATAAGGGAAGCAATCTGTGGTGCAGACAAACTACAGGGTGTTCAAGATAATTGCATCCCCATTGACAAATCGAAAGTTGCCAGGTACAAATTGAGTTGTGTTTATTTACTATTTAAACCGGGTTCTGACTAGCTCGTTCTACTTCACAGTTCATCGCCCTTCCCGCACTACAATTACACACCCCACACAACCTTGACCTATACTACGTCATAACTGAACCTTCTCATTTTCATACATATATGCCAGATTAGCTCCATTCACGGGCTGCAATTATCTTGAACACCCTGTATAAGAGAAGCAATCTGTGGTGCAGACAAACTATAAGGGAAGCGAATCTGTGGTGCAGACAAACTATAGGGAAGAAGCTCCACTGGATGTATATAAATATATTCCATCTTCTAGCCTCCCCTGAAAACCCTGTTTGATTCCAAACAAATTGACTGTTTTTCCTTTGGATGAAAAATAGTGATGGGTAGTAGAGTTGAAGAAGAGTAGGTGAGTTGATGGATAGGATGAAGAAATAATAGTGAGAAGAAACAAGGAGAGTGAAACAGTAGGTAGGTGAGACAGGGAGGATGGTAGGGATGGCATAGGAGTTGAAGGAAACAGGGAGGAGCAAGAGAGGAGGAGAGTTGAGCAGTGAGTAATAAGTGAGTTGAGGAAGTAGGTAGAGGAAGAGGGAGAGTTGAGACAGTAGGGTAGAGTTGATGGAAGCAGTAGGGTAGAGTTGATGGAAATAATAGGGTAGAGTTGAAGGAAACAGTAGGGTAGAGTTGATGGAAGCAGTAGGGTAGAGTTGATGGAAAAATAGGGTAGAGTTGAAGGAAACAATAGGGTAGAGTTGATGGAAACAGTAGGGTAGAGTTGAAGGAAGCAGTAGGGTAGAGTTGATGGAACAGTAGGGTAGAGTTATGGAAGCAGTAGGGTAGAGTTATGGAAGCAGTAGGAGAGTTGAAGGAAGCAGTAGGGTAGAGTTGAAGGAAGCAGTAGGGTAGAGTTGAAGGAAGCAGTAGGGTAGAGTTGAAGGAAACAGTAGGGTAGAGTTGATGGAAGCAGTAGGGTAGAGTTGAGGAAATAAGGGTAGGAGTTAGATGGAAACAGTAGGGTGAGGAAGTATGATTGGAAACAGTAGGGTAGAGTTAATGGAAACAGTAGGGTAGAGTTGAAGGAAACAGTAGGGTAGAGTTGAAGGAAATAATAGGGTAGAGTTGAAGGAACAGTAGGGTAGAGTTGATGGAACAGTAGGGGTAGAGTGAAGGAAACAGTAGGGTAGAGTTGATGGAAATAGGGTAGAGTTAATGGAACAGTAGGGTAGAGTTGATGGAAACATAGGGTAGAGTTGAAGGAAAATAGGGTAGAGTTGATGGAAACAGTAGGGTAGAGTTGATAGGAAAGTAGGGTAGAGTTGAAGGAAGCAGTAGGGTAGAGTTGTAGGAAGCAGTAGGGTAGAGTTGAAGGAAGCAGTAGGGTAGAGTTGATGGAAGCAGTAGGGTAGAGTTAAGGAACAGTAGGGTAGAGTTGAAGGAAGCAGTAGGGTAGAGTTGAAGGAAGCAGTAGGGTAGAGTTGAAGGAAGCAGTAGGGTAGAGTTGAAGGAAACAGTAGGGTAGAGTTGAAGGAAGCAGTATGGTAGAGTTGAAGGAAACAGTAGGGTAGAGTTGAAGGAAGCAGTAGGGTAGAGTTGATGGAAGCAGTAGGGTAGAGTTGAAGGAAGCAGTAGGGTAGAGTTGAAGGAACAGTAGGTGAGTTGAAGGAACAGTAGGGTAGAGTTGAAGGAAACAGTAGGGTAGAGTTGAAGGAAACAGTAGGGTAGAGTTGAAGGAAACAGTAGGGTAGAGTTGAAGGAAACAGTAGGGTAGAGTTAAGGAGCGTAGGAGTAGAGTTGAATGGAACAGTAGGGTAGAGTTGAGACAGTAGGGTAGAGTTGAGAAGCAGTAGGGTAGAGTTGAATGGAAGACAGTAGGGTAGAGTTGAATGGAAGCAGTAGGTAGAGGATGAACAGTAGGGTAGAGTTGAAGGAAGCAGTAGGGTAGAGTTGATGGAAGCAGTAGGTTAGAGTTGAAGGAAGCAGTAGGGTAGAGTTGAAGGAAGCAGTAGGTTAGAGGATTGAAGGCAGTGGAGAGTTGAGAAGCAGTAGGGTTTGAGTTGAAGCAGTAGGGTAGAGTTGAAGGAAGCAGCATTTCTCTTTGAGGCGTTACTGTCTGTGGTAATTTAATTTGTTGTTATTAAATCATCGGAGGACCTGTCTTGTAATGCTGTCAGGAGGTCTCCTCGTTATCCATCAGCCCCTTTTGCCCCTTTCCTATTTTCCATCTGCCGTTGTCCTGCTGCATCGCACAGTTCCCTGTTTGTGATCCTCTCATACCATCGCGATAGAGTATCCTGCGCATGCGTCTATAAATGAATGTCTGCGCATGCGTCTATTAATGAATGTCTGCAACTTGTTGGTGTTCCCTTTACTTGTTCTCCTTCTTCTTCAAGCACTACACATCGACCACTTATTAACCATTCTGTGATTTGTATGTGATCTTAGCCTAAGAGCGATTGTACGTTGTACCAGTTATGCGCCTACAAGTAGGCCAGCACATCCGATTTTTGCAACACTTTTTATTTACTAAGGTAGCTTCCTAGGCCTCTACCTCAGTCACCTCTTACGACATGTCTTGTAGGTTGTAGTGTTACTATTCTTTGCTCCTTGCTTGCCAGCTCCTTACACATATACAACAGACGATTCTTCATCTAACAAATTATGTTAATCATAAACTTCATCATCTGCATCATGTAGGTACATGTAACTAATACATAAACTTCATCATCTGCAGCATGTAGGCACATGTAACTAATACCATTATGTTATTTTGTTTCGATGTGCTAAATTTCTTAATTTATTCACTTCAAAATTTTGATGTTGTGTGCCATGTCATCATGTGTGCCCAGGCATGTTGTGTGCCATGTCATCTATTAGACATGTTGTGTGCCATGCCGTCATGTGTGCCCAGACATGTTGTGTGCCATGCCGTCATGTGTGCCCAGACATGTTGTGTGCCATGTCATCATGTGTGCCCAGACATGTTGTGTGCCATGTCATCTAGTAGACATGTTGTGTGCCATATACCCATGTGCGCCTAGACGTTTTAAATATTCATATTGTAATTTATGTTTGTAAATAGAAAATGTCTTCATTGAAACAAAAATTGTATATTTTGGACAAACAAATTATTATTGCCATGGTTTATATCATTCTATGGATATGTCTTTCATTGAGTGCCTTACTTGATTTATGTGTTTCTGTAGAGTTTGATATTGTGGAATGTGTTTTACATTTTATTCAAACTTATCTTGGCTTCTTATGTTGAAATGTATTGTCAATCGCTCACAACAGTACTCTTCTTCTTCTTCTGCGTTCTCACTAGATTGGAATTTCGGATTCTCTAATACAGGCAGCCGTCTGCCTCAGATTATCAGCCACACCATACAGTTTGTCTTCTGCGTTCTCACTAGATTGGAATTTCGGATTCTCTAATAAAGGCAGCAGTCTGCCTCAGATTATCAGCCACGCCATACAGTTTGTCTTCTGCGTTCTCACTAGATTGGGTTTCGGATTCTCTAATACAGGCAGCCGCCTGCCTCAGATTATCAGCCACGCCATACAGTTTGTCTTGAACGCTAGTGTATGTGGGCCACCTCTTTCTTCTCAAGTCTGCATACTGGGGGCAGTTCTATAGGATATAATTCCTATGATTTCTGCTTCTCCGTTTGTGCCGACCTCTTCCTGCAGTACATTTTGGCCACCCTTGTGATGGTATGCCCAAGATTCTTACTGCTTGGCTAAATCTCCGAGCCAGATTGGCGACCGTAGAATCCATTACCCCATTCCTCATTGTGAGAGGTCGTTGCACCATGTTATTCGCCTTACGGCCTGGTGCATCCATTTTCTGCAAGCATTTGTTTTGGGTTAGCATTCCCTAGCGGACACATGCATTCGATTTCAGCCAAACCTCCTTAGTCGCCTCTTACGACATGCGTGGCAGGTAACAGTGGTTCTATTCTTTACACCCCAAATTTGGGCCCGGTAACCACTCGGGCGAAACCAGTTCTCAAAATTAGCTTCTCACTAAAAACAGGGAAAAAGGGTGGTGTTTTGTTTTCCCCGATCCAGAAGCACTTGAGTTTTCAGCTCTTCAGCTCGGTGCCATGGACATTGTAACCCTTCGGTTCGTACCATGAACACCGTAAATCTGGAGAACCTGTGGCTTTTCTGCCAGCCCGCGAAATTGAACTGCACTCGCAGGGGGCTTGTCACCCGTCGCCCAATGCGCTCCCATGATCATGTGACTTATTTACATAAAATATTTCTGTGGGATGTAGCAACCATTCATATGGTGCTCAGAAAATTTGGAAACGGTATGTCACTTATTCATTTTTTAATGAATTTAATTTTTAAAAACAGTTATTTTGTAAGAAAACTGCAAACATCCTTGGTAATAAGAGACAGTAATGCTCAGGATTGCTGGTCAACAAAGTGACACCCTTGGTAATGGGAGACAGTAATGCTCAGGATTGCTGGTCAACAAAGTGACACCCTTGGTAATGGGAGACAGTAATGCTCAGGATTGCTGGTCAGCAAAGTGACATCCTTGGTAATGGGAGACAGTAATGCTCAGGATTGCTGGTCAACAAAGTGACATCCTTGGTAATGGGAGACAGTAATGCTCAGGATTGCTGGTCAACAAAGTGACATCCTTGGTAATGGGAGACAGTAATGCTCAAGATTGCTGGTCAGCAAAGTGTTAATTTGTGTTAATCAAGTTCGTCGTACATCAATTGTTTTGGGATGCGTTTATCAGACATCCGAGCAAAGTGACCAGCCCATCTCACTTGGACCTTCTGTAACAGAGTGTTGACGCTCACATCCGAGCAAAGTGACCAGCCCATCTCACTTGGACCTTCTGTAACAGAGTGTTGACGCTCAC
This sequence comes from Arion vulgaris, assembly GCA_020796225.1. Classification (NCBI taxonomy): domain Eukaryota; kingdom Metazoa; phylum Mollusca; class Gastropoda; order Stylommatophora; family Arionidae; genus Arion; species Arion vulgaris. The sequence continues at coordinate 3,272,570 of CM036773.1, forward strand.
ATCCGATCAAAGTGACCAGCCCATCTCACTTGGACCTTCTGTAACAGAGTGTTGACGCTCACATCCGCTCAAAGTGACCAGCCCATCTCACTTGGACCTTCTGTAACAGAGTGTTGACGCTCACATCCGATCAAAGTGACCAGCCCATCTCACTTGGACCTTCTGTAACAGAGTGTTGACGCTCACATCCGAGCAAAGTGACCAGCCCATCTCACTTGGACCTTCTGTAACAGAGTGTTGACGCTCACATCCGATCAAAGTGACCAGCCCATCTCACTTGGACCTTCTGTAACAGAGTGTTGACGCTCACATCCGATCAAAGTGACCAGCCCATCTCACTTGGACCTTCTGTAACAGAGTGTTGACGCTCACATCCGATCAAAGTGACCAGCCCATCTCACTTGGACCTTCTGTAACAGAGTGTTGACGCTCACATCCGAGCAAAGTGACCAGCCCATCTCACTTGGACCTTCTGTAACAGAGTGTTGACGCTCACATCCGATCAAAGTGACCAGCCCATCTCACTTGGACCTTCTGTAACAGAGTGTTGACGCTCACATCCGATCAAAGTGACCAGCCCATCTCACTTGGACCTTCTGTAACAGAGTGTTGACGCTCACATCCGATCAAAGTGACCAGCCCATCTCACTTGGACCTTCTGTAACAGAGTGTTGACGCTCACATCCGATCAAAGTGACCAGCCCATCTCACTTGGACCTTCTGTAACAGAGTTTTGGGACGCTCACATCCGATCAAAGTGACCAGCCCATCTCACTTGGACCTTCTGTAACAGAGTGTTGACGCTCACATCCGAGCAAAGTGACCAGCCCATCTCACTTGGACCTTCTGTAACAGAGTGTTGACGCTCACATCCGAGCAAAGTGACCAGCCCATCTCACTTGGACCTTCTGTAACAGAGTGTTGACGCTCACATCCGAGCAAAGTGACCAGCCCATCTCACTTGGACCTTCTGTAACAGAGTGTTGACGCTCACATCCGATCAAAGTGACCAGCCCATCTCACTTGGACCTTCTGTAACAGAGTGTTGACGCTCACATCCGAGCAAAGTGACCAGCCCATCTCACTTGGACCTTCTGTAACAGAGTGTTGACGCTCACATCCGATCAAAGTGACCAGCCCATCTCACTTGGACCTTCTGTAACAGAGTGTTGACGCTCACATCCGATCAAAGTGACCAGCCCATCTCACTTGGACCTTCTGTAACAGAGTGTTGACGCTCACATCCGAGCAAAGTGACCAGCCCATCTCACTTGGACCTTCTGTAACAGAGTGTTGACGCTCACATCCGATCAAAGTGACCAGCCCATCTCACTTGGACCTTCTGTAACAGAGTGTTGACGCTCACATCCGAGCAAAGTGACCAGCCCATCTCACTTGGACCTTCTGTAACAGAGTGTTGACGCCTACATCCGATCAAAGTGACCAGCCCATCTCACTTGGACCTTCTGTAACAGAGTGTTGACGCTCACATCCGAGCAAAGTGACCAGCCCATCTCACTTGGACCTTCTGTAACAGAGTGTTGACGCTCACATCCGAGCAAAGTGACCAGCCCATCTCACTTGGACCTTCTGTAACAGAGTGTTGAGTCACATCCGAGCAAAGTGACCAGCCCATCTCACTTGGACCTTCTGTAACAGAGTGTTGACGCTCACATCCGATCAAAGTGACCAGCCCATCTCACTTGGACCTTCTGTAACAGAGTGTTGACGCTCACATCCGAGCAAAGTGACCAGCCCATCTCACTTGGACCTTCTGTAACAGAGTGTTGACGCTCACATCCGATCAAAGTGACCAGCCCATCTCACTTGGACCTTCTGTAACAGAGTGTTGACGCTCACATCCGAGCAAAGTGACCAGCCCATCTCACTTGGACCTTCTGTAACAGAGTGTTGACGCTCACATCCGATCAAAGTGACCAGCCCATCTCACTTGGACCTTCTGTAACAGAGTGTTGACGCTTGGGATCTTTGTTCTTAGGATCACAGCACTGGCTGTGGATATTTTATCCAATCCGTTGTTTGTTGGGTAGAACCATCATCTGTATCCTGTTTTTCTTGTATCCTTATTCTTCTTTCTTTTCTCAAATCCTGTTTTACACTCTCAAATCCTGTTTTACACTCTCAAATCCTGTTTTACACTCTCAAATCCTATTTTACACTGCAGCGTCAGGATAAGAAGAGATTTCTAGAATTGAAATTTGTGCTAGCTTCATAAATAGTGTCTTTCACTGTCTCTGTTATTTCTGTGGTCCACCATAACAAAGTCATGGATGCCCTTTTGCTTTGTATCCACTATATTGAAGCATCACTGCTTTTAGAGCCGAACTGTCTGTTGGTAATCTTATGTGTTGAAACCATTTAATTCGTTGTTTCTTGATGAAGTTGAGTATTGATGTTGTACCCTCTTTTATTCCTGATGTCTCCAGATTTCTAAATTTGTTTCCTCTTGATCTTTACTGATTGTCAGACCACTTTTTAGACAATATAGGACAGGAAGGACATAAGCGTGTGGAATTTAATGGCAGCATGGCTTGTACAGTCACCGCAGAACTCTTTAGATTAGGATATTTTCTTCCTGGTACTTACTGCCAGCGTTCTGTCAAGAACATTTCATCTTTATTGTGTCTTACATCTTTTGTTTGAGAATGCCCTTTTGGTTGAAACGCTACAGCATCTTTGTTTTTTGAACTTTGTAACACTCGCTTACTTTGATGTTACATGCTTCATCTCTGGTATATAGTTTTACTGTAGCCTTCCCTTGTGACTGTAACAATGATGAGCACCAGACAATAGTCGACTTTATCATAAGAACATGTCTAACGGTATCATCATCAAAACTACATGGCACCAGAGATGAGCTCCAGACAATAGTCGACTTTATCATAAGAACATGTCTAACGGTATAATCATCAAAACTACATGGCACCAGAGATGAGCTCCAGACAACAGTTGACTTCATCATAAGAACACGTCTAACGGTATAATCATCAAAACTACATGGCACCAGAGATGAGCTCCAGACAATAGTGACTTTATCATAAGAACATGTCTAACGGTATAATCATCAAAACTACATGGCACTAGAGATGAGCTCCAGACAATAGTCGACTTTATCATAAGAACATGTCTAACGTATAATCATCAAAACTACATGGCACTAGAGATGAGCTCCAGACAATAGTCGACTTTATCATAAGAACATGTCTAACGGTATAATCATCAAAACTACATGGCACTAGAGATGAGCTCCAGACAATAGTCGACTTTATCATAAGAACATGTCTAACGGTATAATCATCAAACTACATGGCACCAGAGATGAGCTCCAGACAATAGTCGACTTTATCATAAGAACATGTCTAACGGTATAATCATCAAAACTACATGGCACCAGAGATGAGCTCCAGACAATAGTCGACTTTATCATAAGAACATGTCTAACTGTATCATCATCAAAATAGCGATCGCAAAGAAGAAGAAGATCTTTAACAATTGTTAGGTGTTTAACTGTGAACTGTTTTCATAGTTTGGAATGTCGACATTCCCATGTTTTCATGATTTGTAGTGCCATGTTTTCAGACCCTGTTGTATCTGTCACATGTTTTCATGATTGAGACATTGTTTCATGATGTGGACATGTTTTAATGATTTGGGACATGTTTTCATAATTTGGGACATGTTTTCTGATGTGGACATGTTTCATTATGTGGACATGTTTTCAAACCCTGTATATATCTATCAAATATTTCCTAAACATTATCTTTCACAGAATTGTATAACTTTTGGTGTCTATCCGAGGACCGACGTTGTATGTTTTCATACTTTTTTTTAATTTGTCATATATTTTTTACAACATATGTGTGTGTGTCAGTTACATCTGTTCACACCTTGTTCTGTTGTCTCTGACATCTGTTGATACCTTGTTCTGTTGTCTGTGACATCTGTTCACACCTTGTTCTTTTGTCTGTGACATCTGTTCACACCTTGTTCTGTTGTCTCTGACATCTGTTGATACCTTGTTCTGTTGTCTGTGACATCTGTTCACACCTTGTTATGTTGTCTGTGACATCTGTTCACACCTTGTTCTGTTGTCTGTACATCTGTTCACACCTTGTTCTGTTGTCTGTGACATCTGTTCACACTTTGTTCTGTTGTCTGTGACATCTGTTCACGCCTTGTTCTGTTGTCTGTGACATCTGTTCACGCCTTGTTCTGTTGGCTGTGACATCTGTTCACACCTTGTTCTGTTGTCTCTGACATCTGTTGATACCTTGTTCTGTTGTCTGTGACATCTGTTCACACCTTGTTCTGTTGTCTGTACATCTGTTACACATTGTTCTGTTGGCTGTGACATCTGTTCACGCCTTGTTCTGTTGGCTGTGACATCTGTTCACACCTTGTTCTGTTGTCTCTGACATCTGTTGATACCTTGTTCTGTTGTCTGTGACATCTGTTCACACCTTGTTCTGTTGTCTGTGACATCTGTTCACGCCTTGTTCTGTTGTCTGTGACATCTGTTCACACCTTGTTCTGTTGTCTGTGACATCTGTTCACGCCTTGTTCTGTTGGCTGTGAAATGTATAGAGTATGTACATCTAAATCTGAATAATTTTATTGAATTCTTAACTTGTTAATTATGTTTGAGAGTTTGTAATGAAATTTTCTGAAAAGTTTCTCTTAACTTGAAATAATACATTCCTTGTAATAAATGTAAATATGACATGTCTCAATATCAACTGTTTCCTGTACATATACATCATTCATGTGATAGTTGGTCTGGTTGGGGAGATAATTATATATCTGGAGGCAGTCATCATTTTTCATGACAACAGCTAAAATCGAGGGTAGACAAGACAGAGGAAGGAATGTAGAGGAAATTTTAGAGAGCCTGACGCCTGAGTGGTTACCGGGGCCCAATTTGGGGTGTAAAGAATATAACCACTGTTACCTGCCACGCATATCGTAAGAGATGACTAAGGAGGTTTGGCTGAAATCGGATGCATGTGTCCTAAACGTAGAAGTCTATGCGTTTAGGGGCCTACCAAACTAATGTGCAACGTATACACGTTCTTGGCAAAGATCAAACATATCACAGAGAGTGATTAAAATTGGCTATAGTTTCTGGCTATAGCGCATGGAACGGTGATTACAGAGCGAGCGGCATACATGATAACTACTTCTTGTACGAGGATAGAGGCTGTCACTGCTGCCCTTCAGTAGCTCTCTGTGACCTGTTTTACTGGGACTGTTGTTGTATCTGACTGTCATTCGGTGCTTCGGAAGATCCAAAATGGCAGATTGATTTGTTGGTTACTAGATAATCTACTTTCCATGGCAATGAGGAAGGCTTACATCAAATCATCATTGATCGCTGAGTGAGTTGACGTAAATCTACTTTCCTTGGCAATGAGAAAGCGGACAGGCTTACATCAAATGCATCATTGATCGTTGGTGACTTGACGTAAATCTACTTTCCTTGGCAATGAGAAAGCGGACAGGCTTACATCAAATGCATCATTGATCGTTGGTGACTTGACGTAAATCTACTTTCCTTGGCAATGAGAAAGCGGACAGGCTTACATCAAATGCATCATTGATCGTTGGTGACTTGACGTAAATCTACTTTCCTTGGCAATGAGAAAGCGGACAGGCTTACATCAAATGCATCATTGATCGTTGGTGACTTGACGTAAATCTACTTTCCTTGGCAATGAGAAAGCGGACAGGCTTACATCAAATGCATCATTGATCGTTGGTGACTTGACGTAAATCTACTTTCCTTGGCAATGAGAAAGCGGACAGGCTTACATCAAATGCATCATTGATCGTTGGTGACTTGACGTAAATCTACTTTCCTTGGCAATGAGAAAGCGGACAGGCTTACATCAAATGCATCATTGATCGTTGGTGACTTGACGTAAATCTACTTTCCTTGGCAATGAGAAAGCGGACAGGCTTACATCAAATGCATCATTGATCGTTGGTGACTTGACGTAAATCTACTTTCCTTGGCAATGAGAAAGCGGACAGGCTTACATCAAATGCATCATTGATCGTTGGTGACTTGACGTAAATCTACTTTCCTTGGCAATGAGAAAGCGGACAGGCTTACATCAAATGCATCATTGATCGTTGGTGACTTGACGTAAATCTACTTTCCTTGGCAATGAGAAAGCGGACAGGCTTACATCAAATGCATCATTGATCGTTGGTGACTTGACGTAAATCTACTTTCCTTGGCAATGAGAAAGCGGACAGGCTTACATCAAATGCATCATTGATCGTTGGTGACTTGACGTAAATCTACTTTCCTTGGCAATGAGAAAGCGGACAGGCTTACATCAAATGCATCATTGATCGTTAGTGATTACGTAAATCTACTTTCCTTGGCATGAGAAGGACAGCTTACATCAAATGCATCATTGATCGTTGGTGAGTTGAAGAGGATAAGGGGAATGTTCGCTTGTCTTTAGCGACTGCCTGTTGGATGAAGACACTGACATTGATATTGAATCTATCCAGCGACTTACTGAGTTTAAAATACATACTGTTTAGCCAAACTGGACGTCTGTTAGGCAAACTGGACGTCTGTTAGGCAAACTGGATGTACGTGAGGCAAACTGGACGTCTGTTAGGCAAACTGGACATCCGAGAAGCAAAATGGATTGTATGTATTTACAAGCGAGCATGGAAATCATCAGTCTGCATACCTTTAGACATCTGCTGTGGAAGACTGAGCACTATGGGTCTTCCTGGGTGGTATGACGTCTGTTCAGCAAACCAATCAACTAATTAGAATCTCTGTGGTTAAGTTGTTAAGCCGTTTGCCTTGCGGTCTGAAGGTTGTGGTTTGAATCCGAACTGTACCATTCTGTTCACCAGTGGATTTTTGGTAGTACTCCTATTATTGTTATGTTGTAAGACTCCTAGGATTGTTATGTTGGAGGACTCCTAGGATTGTTATGTTGTAGGACTCCTAGGATTGTTATGTTGTAGGACTCTAGATTGTTATGTTGGAGGACTCTAGATTGTTATGTGGAGGACTCTAGATTGTTATGTTGGAGGACTCCTAGGATTGCTTATGTTGGGGGACTCTAGGTTGTTATGTTGGAGGACTCCTAGGATTGTTATGTTGTAGGACTCCTAGGATTGTTATGCAGGAGCTACAGAGTTTGGGCTTTGTACAATACGCTTAACTGGATGAATTCCATTTCTGCAGAGAGGCCGAGCTATATGGGAAACCGATGCAATGAAGTCCGTAGCTCCAGCAATGATCCTAGAATACTCCTAAAAAAGCTGCACATGTGATACGGTTTGAATTTCAACACACAACCTTCAGAACAACAGGCAAGCGTCTTAACCACTCCACCATAGAGTAACCACTCCACCATAGAGTAACCACTCCACCATAGAGAACCACTCCACCACAGAGTAACCACTCACCTAGAGTAACCACTCCACCATAGAGTAACCACTCCACCATAGAGCCTCCCTAATATTTGAGTAACCACTCCACCATAGAGTAACCACTCCACCATAGAGCCTCCCTAATATTTGAGTAACCACTCCACCATGAGAACCACTCCACATAGAGAACCACTCCACCATAGAGTAACCACTCCACCATAGAGTAACCACTCCACCATAGAGACTCCCTAATATTTGAGTAGACTCATCAATCAACATCGAACTGGTACGGTTAATCGCTGGGCGCTGTTAGAGATATTGTGAAGGAGATCGGAGCACCAACGAACATATCCGGAGTGCAATGAAGATATTCCAAACTGGAACAAGTAAAATATAAATGAAACACTTCTTGTGAATAATTCTATAAGAATATTAGATGATATTCACAAACGATATCACAAGTCTCTCTACATTCAACTTCTATATCAAATGATACCTCACTCAGTTTAATGTTTTTATATTGTTTGACTGTTATATATTTTTCTTTTGTAGTCACACTGTTACCATGTTGTTGCCCAATATCCTGTTTTTGTCTTGGGCTGCTCTAGTTAGTAGATTGGGCGATATTTGTATTCCTATTGTTTCTTTCATTCTTCTTCTCCTGCTGTGAATGTGGGCGTTAACCATGGCGCCTTGTATAGCGCTTCTGACTGATTTTTGCGTGAAAACCTACTTTACCGTATGATCGGCGCCCCTCGCTATGCAGGCGGATCTTTACCGAATTCAGAGTTAGATTGTTTCTTTAAATTGTTCATATCTTGATTTTGTTCTGTTTTAGGTGTCCTCATTTGTCATGTCAGTGATTATTATCATCCGGTAAATCTAAGAATTTCAGATTTTTTTTTTCATTTTAGATAAAAAATTAGTTAATGTTTTTATATTTTGAGAGGATTTGAATCTCTATTTACAATATTTTAGCAGTCTGTTTTTGTGTTTGTTTCACTCGTTCTCTTCAATTACTGTTTTACTATTTGTGTATTTCTCTTCAATTACTGTTTTACTATTTTGTGTGTTTCTCTTCAATTACTGTTTTACTATTTTGTGTGTTTCTCTTCAATTACTGTTTTACTATTTTGTGTGTTTCTCTTCAATTACTGTTTTACTATTTTGTGTATGAATATATTGTATGTATCTATCGTATGTATTCTGCTTGTCTCTTATCTGTTGCTTGATAAAGTCATTTTCGTAGAAACGTCTCTGTACATTGTTTTTGTATCTGAAACGTCTGTGAAGCTTGTTTGTTTACCAGTTTTTACTTTAGTACACAGTTTTTGACTGCTGTCTTCTCTGGTATTGTTAATAATATAATTTTCTCCTGCATCGGGTGTCGCCATGATTCGCTGACACAGAATAGTTAAATATACAGCAAGTTTTTGTTAAGTGAAGTTTGAAAGTAATAAGTGACATTTTAGTTTAGTGAAGTTGTTAAAGGTATTAGTAGTTTAGCTAAGTGAAGTTTACAATGTAAGTTAGCTAAAGTGAAGTTTAAGCAATGAGTAAAGTTTTCAGATAAATGAAGTGTTAAAAGTAAGGACTAACGATTTTATATAAAGCGAACGCCCGCCTGCCCAGCGTGTTCGTAGCGTGTTGGACTGCGGGTGACTAGCCCTCTGTGAGTGCGGATTCTTTCCGCGGGCTGGCAGAAAAGCCACAGGTTCCCCAGATTCACGGTGTTCGTGGAACCGAACCAAAGGGTTATGATGTCCATGGCACCGAGCCGAAGAGCTCAAGTGCTTCTGGATCGAAAAAAATATATATATATATATATATAAGCAAAGTATATAAAGTATAAGCTGTACATATCCGGCCGGATATAGTTTTATTCTGTTCATGTGTTGACATCTACATTGTGATCTTTTGTACAGTAGAATATGTTTTATTTATTTTTTAATAAATTCACTTCTCAACAACATTATTGATATGCTTCACGATTAAATGGATGCTTTAATGTGTTCTTGAATATTGTTTTGGTGTTGTGTATTACGTGAGTTCATTTGTTTGCTGTTGTGTAGAGCATGATGTTTGCTGTTGTGTAGAGCATGATGCTTGCTGTTGTGTAGAATGTAACATCCTACATCGCATGTATGTTGCAGGGGCTCAAAGAATAGTAATACTGTGACCTGCAAGGCATATCGTAAGAGGCGAATGAGTTAGGGCCTAGGGAACCTACCTTAGTAAATAAAAAGCGACGCAGAAATCATATGTGCTGGCCTACTTGTAGGCACATAACTGGCACGACGTACAATCGCTCTTAGGCTCAGATCACATACAGATCACAAAGAGTGGTTTAACAAGTGGTCGATATCGAGCGTTTGAAGAAGAAGAAGAAGAACAGCCTATACACACGCACATTCGTATAGTGATGACATGATCATGCTTAGGAAGGTATGGACATGTTGTATACAACACATTCGTATAGTGATGACATGATCATGCTTAGGAAGGTATGGACATGTTGTATACAACAATTATGCTTGTCAATTTTAGAATCTAATATCCTATACTAATATCATGAATATAAAATGGAACGAATTCAGAAGCGATGAAATCAGAGAAATGTCTGGTCAACCACTAATAACAACTGTTATAAGAAGGAGAAGCGATGAAATCAGAGAAATATCTGGTCAACCACTAATAACAACTGTTATAAGAAGGAGAAGCGATGAAATCAGAGAAATATCTGGTCAACCACTAATAACAACTGTTATAAGAAGGAGAAGCGATGAAATCAGAGAAATATCTGGTCAACCACTAATAACAACTGTTATAAGAAGGAGAAGCGATGAAATCAGAGAAATATCTGGTCAACCACTAATAACAACTGTTATAAGAAGGAGAAGCGATGAAATCAGAGAAATATCTGGTCAACCACTAATAACAACTGTTATAAGAAGGAGAAGCGATGAAATCAGAGAAATATCTGGTCAACCACTAATAACAACTGTTATAAGAAGGAGAAGCGATGAAATCAGAGAAATATCTGGTCAACCACTAATAACAACTGTTATAAGAAGGAGAAGCGATGAAATCAGAGAAATATCTGGTCAACCACTAATAACAACTGTTATAAGAAGGAGAAGCGATGAAATCAGAGAAATATCTGGTCAACCACTAATAACAACTGTTATAAGAAGGAGAAGCGATGAAATCAGAGAAATATCTGGTCAACCACTAATAACAACTGTTATAAGAAGGAGAAGCGATGAAATCAGAGACATATCTGGCCAACCACTAATAACAACTGTTATAAGAAGGAGAAGCGATGAAATCAGAGACATGTCTGGCCAACCACTAGTAACAACTGTTATAAGAAGGAGAAGCGATGAAATCAGAGAAATATCTGGCTAACCACTAATAACAACTGTTATAAGAAGGAGAAGCGATGAAATCAGAGAAATATCTGGCTAACCACTAATAACAACTGTTATAAGAAGGAGAAGCGATGAAATCAGAGAAATATCTGGCTAACCACTAATAACAACTGTTATAAGAAGGAGAAGCGATGAAATCAGAGAAATATCTGGCTAACCACTAATAACAACTGTTATAAGAAGGAGAAGCGATGAAATCAGAGAAATGTCTGGTCAACCACTAATAACAACTGTTATAAGAAGGAGAAGCGATGCAATCAGAGACATATCTGGCCAACCACTAATAACAACTGTTATAAGAAGGAGAAGCGATGAAATCAGAGACATGTCTGGCCAACCACTAGTAACAACTGTTATAAGAAGGAGAAGCGATGAAATCAGAGAAATGTCTGGTCAACCACTAATAACAACTGTTATAAGAAGGAGAAGATAGAGATATGTTCAAAGAATAGCAAAGCAGGCACTGTTGAATTGGGATGCAGAGGGTTCAAGAAAGAAAGGATGACTTAAGGAGACCCTGAAACGAACTTTGCTCAGACAGGCAAGATATATCGGCTGCAGTTCCATGGAGGAGATTGAGCGAGTTGCCCAGAATAGAGTAGTATTGCTTGCAGGCTCTATGTAATGTATAACGGTAGGAGAGGAATTATTATTTTAAATATCCTACACACGTGTCAGTGACTCAATGAGCATGTTTAGAAAGTTACTGGTATGTTGTGTACGAAGTGATAGCTGGAGACAGTTGTGTTGGAGACTGTGTTGTGTACAAAGTGATAACAGGAGACTGTTTGTGTCAAGTGATAGCTGGAGACTGTGTTGTGTACAAAGTGATAGCTGGAGACTGCAAGAGTTACATCATTGTTGAAGATGAGAATAAGTAAGATTACACGTTAGATGAGAACTACAGAGAGGAACTAAGCAGATAAAGTGGAGAGAGAGATACAGTCAGTGGAAGAGAACTAAGCAGATACAAGTGAGAGAGAGAACTAAGAGTACAAGTGGAGAGAAGAGAACTAGCAGATACAAGTGGAAGAGAGAACTAAGCAGATACAAGTGGAGAGAGAGAACTAGCAGATACAAGTGGAGAGAGAAAACTAGCAGATACAAGTGGAGAGAGAGAACTTAGCAGATACAAGTGGAGAGAGAGAACTAAGCAGATACAAGTGGAGAGAGAGAACTAAGCAGATACAAGTGGAGAGAGAGAACTAAGCAGATACAAGTGGAGAGAACTAAGCAGATACAAGTGGAGAGAGAGAGAACTAAGCAGATACAAGTGGAGAGAGAGAGAGAGAACTAAGCAGATACAAGTGGAGAGAGAGAGAACTAAGCAGATACAAGTGGAGAGAGAGAGAACTAAGCAGATACAAGTGGAGAGAGAGAACTAAGCAGATACAAGTGGAGAGAGAAGAACTAAGCAGATACAAGTGGAGAGAGAGAGAGAGACAAGCAGATACAAGTGGAGAGAGAGAACTAAGCAGATACAAGTGGAGAGAGAGAGAACTAAGCAGATACAAGTGGAGAGAGAGAACTAAGCAGATACAAGTGGAGAGAGAAGAACTAAGAACAAGGAGAACTGATACAAGTGGAGAGAGAGAACTAAGCAGATACAAGTGGAGAGAGAACTAAGCAGATACAAGTGGAGAGAGAGAACTAAGCAGATACAAGTGGAGAGAGAACTAAGCAGATACAAGTGGAGAGAGAGAACTAAGCAGATACAAGTGGAGAGAGAGAACTAAGCAGATACAAGTGGAGAGAGAGAACTAAGCAGATACAAGTGGAGAGAGAGAACTAAGCAGATACAAGTGAGAAGAACTAGAGAACAAGTGAGAGAGAACTAAGCAGATACAAGTGGAGAGAGAGAACTAAGCAGATACAAGTGGAGAGAGAGAGAACTAAGCAGATACAAGTGGAGAGAGAGAACTAAGCAGATACAAGTGGAGAGAGAGAACTAAGCAGATACAAGTGGAGAGAGAGAACTAAGCAGATACAAGTGGAGAGAGAGAACTAAGCAGATACAAGTGGAGAGAGAGAACTAAGCAGATACAAGTGGAGAGAGAGAACTAAGCAGATACAAGTGGAGAGAGAGAGACTAGCAGATACAAGTGGAGAGAGAGAACTAAGCAGATACAAGTGGAGAGAGAACTAAGCAGATACAAGTGGAGAGAGAGAACTAAGCAGATACAAGTGGAGAGAGAGAACTAAGCAGATACAAGTGGAGAGAGAACTAAGCAGATACAAGTGGGAGAGAACTAAGCAGATACAAGTGGAGAAGCTAAGCAGATAAGGAGAGAACTAAGCAGATACAAGTGGAGAGAGAGAACTAAGCAGATACAAGTGGAAATAGATACAAGTAGAGAGAACTAAGCAGATACAAGTGGAGAGAGAGAGAACTAAGCAGATACAAGTGGAGAGAGAGAGAACTAAGCAGATACAAGTGGAGAGAGAGAACTAAGCAGATACAAGTGGAGAGAGAGAACTAAGCAGATACAAGTGGAGAGAGTACTAAGGAAGAGGCGATGGATATAACACATAATGAGAAGTCCGACTGGAAGCATTGCATGACAGGCACTGTTTTGGAACCCACATGGATAGAGGAGTAGGGAAGGCCTAGACATACCTGGAGAAGAGAGCTGGAGACTGAGATTAAATGGATAGGTAAAACATAAAAAGAGCAATGTTCAACAATCTTTCTCCCCACATATGCTAGTAGTGCCAAACCTGCACGCTGACATCAAATGATAGAATAAAACTAGTCACAACACAATCTTTCTCCAACATATGCTAGCAGTGCCAAACTTGGACGCTGACATTTAATGATAGAAGAAAACTAGTCACGACAGAGAGGAAGTGTCTATGCAGAATGTTGGGAGTAACCAGAAGAGACCAGCTGAGAATTGAAGACATCAGGAAAAGTGAGTACAACATCAGTACTGAACTTCATCAAGAAACAATAAATGAAATGGTTCGGCCACATAAGCAGATTACCAACATATAGTGCACCTCAAAGATGCGCAATGATGCTCCGATACAAAATGGATACAAAGCAAAAGGCTGGCCACACAAAAGGTAGACCTCAGAGATAACTGAGGCGACGAAAGACTATTTATGAAGCGCACAAGGGCTCGTTCTAGAAATCTCTTCTTATCCTGACGCTGTGAGGTAAAACAGGATTGGAGAAAAGAAAAGAAAGAAAGGCAAAACATGGACAGAATTGGAAGGTATGGCAGGAGAGAGGAAGAGATGGAAGAAGTCTGTTGAAGATCTGTGCTCTGTTGAAGATCTGTGCTCTGTTGAAGACATGTTGTGAAGACTGCCTGTTGAAGACTGTGCTCTGTTGAGACTGGCTTGAAGTGCTCTGTTGAAGATCTGTGCTCTGTTGAAGACATGTGCTCTGTTGAAGATCTGTGCTCTGTTGAAGACATGTGCTCTGTTGAAGATCTGTGCTCTGTTGAAGACATGTGCTCTGTTGAAGATCTGTGCTCTGTTGAAGACATGTGCTCTGTTGAAGATCTGTGCTCTGTTGAAGACATGTGCTCTGTTGAAGATCTGTGCTCTGTTGAAGACATGTGCTCTGTTGAAGATCTGTGCTCTGTTGAAGATGTGCTCTGTTGAAGATTGTGCTCTGTTGAAGATCTGTGCTCTGTTGGAGATTGAAAGTGTGACTGATTGAAGAAGAGTTTTTGAAGAAGAAGCATGTAGTTTGACTAGATTGAAGCCATGATAGTTGCTGTTAAGCTGTAGTCTGTTAAGCAATGTGTTTGACTAGATTAGAAGCCAATGATAGTTTGACTAGATTAGAAGCCAATGATAGTTTGACTAGATTAGAAGCCAATGATAGTTTGACTAGATTAGAAGCCAATGATAGTTTGACTAGATTAGAAGCCAATGATAGTTTGACTAGATTAGAAGCCAATGATAGTTTGACTAGATTAGAAGCCAATGATAGTTTGACTAGATTAGAAGCCAATGATAGTTTGACTAGATTAGAAGCCAATGATAGTTTGACTAGATTAGAAGCCAATGATAGTTTGACTAGATTAGAAGCCAATGATAGTTTGACTAGATTAGAAGCCAATGATAGTTTGACTAGTTAAAGCAATGGTTGACTAGATTAGAAGCCAATGATAGTTTGACTAGATTAGAAGCCAATGATAGTTTGACTAGATTAGAAGCCAATGATAGTTTGACTAGATTAGAAGCCAATGATAGTTTGACTAGATTAGAAGCCAATGATAGTTTGACTAGATTAGAAGCCAATGATAGTTTGACTAGATTAGAAGCCAATGATAGTTTGACTAGATTAGAAGCCAATGATAGTTTGACTAGATTAGAAGCCAATGATAGTTTGACTAGATTAGAAGCCAATGATAGTTTGACTAGATTAGAAGCCAATGATAGTTTGACTAGATTAGAAGCCAATGATAGTTTGACTAGATTAGAAGCCAATGATAGTTTGACTAGATTAGAAGCCAATGATAGTTTGACTAGATTAGAAGCCAATGATAGTTTGACTAGATTAGAAGCCAATGATAGTTTGACTAGATTAGAAGCCAATGATAGTTTGACTAGATTAGAAGCCAATGATAGTTTGACTAGATTAGAAGCCAATGATAGTTTGACTAGATTAGAAGCCAATGATAGTTTGACTAGATTAGAAGCCAATGATAGTTTGACTAGATTAGAAGCCAATGATAGTTTGACTAGATTAGAAGCCAATGATAGTTTGACTAGATTAGAAGCCAATGATAGTTTGACTAGATTAGAAGCCAATGATAGTTTGACTAGATTAGAAGCCAATGATAGTTTGACTAGATTAGAAGCCAATGATAGTTTGACTAGATTAGAAGCCAATGATAGTTTGACTAGATTAGAAGCCAATGATAGTTTGACTAGATTAGAAGCCAATGATAGTTTGACTAGATTAGAAGCCAATGATAGTTTGACTAGATTAGAAGCCAATGATAGTTTGACTAGATTAGAAGCCAATGATAGTTTGACTAGATTAGAAGCCAATGATAGTTTGACTAGATTAGAAGCCAATGATAGTTTGACTAGATTAGAAGCCAATGATAGTTTGACTAGATTAGAAGCCAATGATAGTTTGACTAGATTAGAAGCCAATGATAGTTTGACTAGATTAGAAGCCAATGATAGTTTGACTAGATTAGAAGCCAATGATAGTTTGACTAGATTAGAAGCCAATGATAGTTTGACTAGATTAGAAGCCAATGATAGTTTGACTAGATTAGAAGCCAATGATAGTTTGACTAGATTAGAAGCCAATGATAGTTTGACTGATTAGAGCCAATGATGTTTGATGATTAAGCCAATGATAGTTTGACTAGATTAGAAGCCAATGATAGTTTGACTAGATTAGAAGCCAATGATAGTTTGACTAGATTAGAAGCCAATGATAGTTTGACTAGATTAGAAGCCAATGATAGTTTGACTAGATTAGAAGCCAATGATAGTTTGACTAGATTAGAAGCCAATGATAGTTTGACTAGATTAGAAGCCAATGATAGTTTGACTAGATTAGAAGCCAATGATAGTTTGACTAGATTAGAAGCCAATGATAGTTTGACTAGATTAGAAGCCAATGATTTGATAGATTGCAATGAACTAGATTAGAAGCCAATGATAGTTGACTAGATTAGAAGCCAATGAATTTGACTAGATTAGAAGCCAATGATAGTTTGACTAGATTAGAAGCCAATGATAGTTTGACTAGATTAGAAGCCAATGATAGTTTGACTAGATTAGAAGCCAATGATGAGTTTGCTGAGTTGAGAAGCCAATGATAGTTTGACTAGATTAGAAGCCAATGATAGTTTGACTAGATTAGAAGCCAATGATAGTTTGACTAGATTAGAAGCCAATGATAGTTTGACTGATTAGAACAGAATTAATTAGGATTTGACTGATTAAAGCCAATGATAGTTTGACTAGATTAGAAGCCAATGATAGTTTGACTAGATTAGAAGCCAATGATAGTTTGACTAGATTAGAAGCCAATGATAGTTTGACTAGATTAGAAGCCAATGATAGTTTGACTAGATTAGAAGCCAATGATAGTTTGACTAGATTAGAAGCCAATGATAGTTTGACTAGATTAGAAGCCAATGATAGTTTGACTAGATTAGAAGCCAATGATAGTTTGACTAGATTAGAAGCCAATGATAGTTTGACTAGATTAGAAGCCAATGATAGTTTGACTAGATTAGAAGCCAATGATAGTTTGACTAGATTAGAAGCCAATGATAGTTTGACTAGATTAGAAGCCAATGATAGTTTGACTAGATTAGAAGCCAATGATAGTTTGACTAGATTAGAAGCCAATGATAGTTTGACTAGATTAGAAGCCAATGATAGTTTGACTAGATTAGAAGCCAATGATAGTTTGACTAGATTAGAAGCCAATGATAGTTTGACTAGATTAGAAGCCAATGATAGTTTGACTAGATTAGAAGCCAATGATAGTTTGACTAGATTAGAAGCCAATAATAGTTTGACTAGATTAGAAGCCAATGATAGTTTGACTAGATTAGAAGCCAATGATAGTTTGACTAGATTAGAAAACTATTATAAATAAATTTTACTTTAGATTAGAACCAAATGAACAGATTTGAAGTAAAACCTATTTATCAAGAAAACAACATTATACATGAGGTCAGGGGTTTAATGAATGAGAGAACAAACTTACCAAAGACGGATTTGAAAGCAGTAGAGCCCTTGATTTATGAAAAAAAAACCATCAGGCATCGGACGAACAGAGTCAGGGGTTGAATGAGCAGCTACTGCTAGTACACGGTATATTGACAAGCGGTAGCCTGAACAAGGATTGATAACAGAACACTTAGGGTACGGCGAACAGAGTCTTGAAAAGGCTGACTTGATTATAAACATATGGATAAGGTGGTTACATTTCAGGGAGTTACTACTTTCACAAGGCTGCGTAACTTGATTACTATGGGTTTTGCTAGATTTGAACGTATGCTGGAATTGAGGATGACTTATCAAGACAAATTGGAACTTTCTCAAAAGATGGATAAGGGTATACTGATGATTTATCATTGTCGTGCAGAACTGATTAACTGCATAAGTAGAGAGTTTGACAGTATGCTAAATTGATGAAATGTTTTTAACCAAGACAAGACTGAATTTTCGCAACAAGTGCTAGGGATATACTGAAGCTGAGATTGAAGCACTTAGATCATGTCAGAACTGATTAACTGCATCAAGTAGAGAGAGTTGTGGATAGACATGATCTACTTCGGAAGTTTTTTGACCTTTTAGCCAACACAAGACTAGAACTGTCAAACAGCTAGTGCTGAGGATATATCTGGAAGCTGGAGATTGGGGATTATGGAGTTTGGTTATGTTGGTTACTGAACTGACGTTACAGCACTCCAGGCAGACCTTTAGGTGCTCAGTCTCCTCCAACAAACGTCGAGGGGTATACAAACTGAAATTTCTTTTGGCTCGCTGGTTAAACACATTCTTCTCTCTGCGCCACAAACATCCAGCTATACTTGTGCATCGTATAATTCTAAACTTTTTAAATCATCGGATTGATTCAACATCAATTTGAGTGTCCTCATCCAACAGTAGGTCGTCAAGAGAATTTAGTGTCCTCATCCAACAGTAGGTCGTCAAGAGAATTTAGTGTCCTCATCCAACAGTAGGTCGTCAAGAGAATTTAGTGTCCTCATCCAACAGTAGGTCGCCAAGAGAATTTAGTGTCCTCATCCAACAGTAGGTCGCCAAGAGAATTTAGTGTCCTCATCCAACAGTAGGTCGTCAAGAGAATTTAGTGTCCTCATCCAACAGTAGGTCGTCAAGAGAATTTAGTGTCCTCATCCAACAGTAGGTCGTCAAGAGAATTTAGTGTCCTCATCCAACAGTAGGTCGTCAAGAGAATTTAGTGTCCTCATCCAACAGTAGGTCGCCAAGAGAATTTAGTGTCCTCATCCAACAGTAGGTCGCCAAGAGAATTTAGTGTCCTCATCCAACAGTAGGTCGTCAAGAGAATTTAGTGTCCTCATCCAACAGTAGGTCGCCAAGAGAATTTAGTGTCCTCATCCAACAGTAGGTCGTCAAGAGAATTTAGTGTCCTCATCCAACAGTAGGTCGCCAAGAGAATTTAGTGTCCTCATCCAACAGTAGGTCGCCAAGAGAATTTAGTGTCCTCATCCAACAGTAGGTCGCCAAGAGAATTTAGTGTCCTCATCCAACAGTAGGTCGCCAAGAGAATTTAGTGTCCTCATCCAACAGTAGGTCAGAGATGAAACATAACTCTTTCAATCTCAATGATGCAAGCTCAATTTCGTGCCCACCAACATATGACCAAGCCTGTAGTCCCTGGACCAACACTCATACCGCCTCGTCAGCCTCCTGCCACAACACTTCGTGACCAAGACTGTCAGCTCTCTCGTTGCCACGAACACTCTCATGACCAAGCCTGTCAGCTCTCTCGTTGCCACGAACACTCTCATGACCAAGCCTGTCAGCTCTCTCGTTGCCACGAACACTCTCATGACCAAGCCTGTCAGCTCTCTCGTTGCCACCAACACTCTCATGACCAGAACAGTAGATCCACGTCAGTCTCTGGAGGTTGGAAACCTCTATAGACGACATCCATTCATATCGCAACCTTCCATTCTGGATCTTCCGAAGCATCGACTGAGGTCAGAAACAATCAAATTCCGTAAACGGAGTCCCGAAGCCAATGGAGCGCAGATCAAATTCCAACGGGCCAGAGAGCCAATGGAGGCGCGTCAATTCCAGTAACGAGTCCCAGAAGCCAATGAGCGTCGTATCAAATTTAACGAGTCCCAGAGCCAATGAGCGCAGTATCATCAGTAAACGAGTCCCAGAGACCATGAGGCGCGTTTAATCTACGGTCCAGAGCCATGGAGGCGTCGTAGGACCAACTTCTTATTGTTAAACTAGTATGACGGAGACCCTAAGTCCGTCTCCCAACAGATATCAAAGAATATGCACATTGATGGTCCATGTGGCTCACGGTTAAAACATAATTGACTTGTTCCTTATACTGTTGTAGAAGGCCCAAGTGAGATGGGCCGGTCACTTTGCTCGGAAGCCTGATAAACACATCCCAAAAACAGTTGATGTATGGCGAACTTGAAGGGAGCAGACATTCAGTTGGTGGACAGAAAGAACGCTTTAAATAAACTCTTAAAGTGGATCTGAAATGCTTCGATATAGACACCACGTGCTGGGAATCCCTGGCGCAAGATCGGCTAATGGGGCGCTGTAACAATACAAGAGGAACTCGCATAGAAAACATAGAAAACGAGCTATGCGAAAAGACAAAACATACAACACCCACATGTCTAACCTTGATCATATATGCTCCATCTGTAGTAGATAATTGTGTTCTAGGATTGGACTCTACAGTTACCTCCGCACACACTAGAGAGGTGTAGCAGCACACGCATGAGGCTGTTGTCATCATCGCTTGCGATGGACTGCTATTATGAAATAATTAAGGATACAATGAGGATGCTCTAGTGACAGACTAACTAGCTAACTAGCTAATTAGCTAACCAGCCAGTCAGCCAGCCAACCACATAGCAAGCTAACTAACTAACTAACTAACTAGCCAGTCAACCACCTAGCTAGCTAACTAACTAGCCAGTCAACCACCTAGCTAGCTAACTAACTAGCTAGATAACCAACTAACCAACCAATCAGTTAACCAGCCAGCCAGCCAACCACCAAGTTAACTAACTAACACGCGTGCATGTATTCTCAAGGTGAAGCATATTGAAGAGCATGAACTTATGATTTGTGTTGTTGATGAATTCATGATCTATGTTGTCGTTATTGTTGTTGTTCCTAGCCAAGGAATTTAGAAATTGCACTCTCTTTCTCTTGAAGTGTTAGAGATGTTTCCAGAACATATTTCCCTACTCCGCTCCTCTCTGGAGCAGCAGAGTTCGTGCGGAATTTCTTCTGACAGTGGTAGAGCCATATGGGGAAACCCAGCGCAATGAGATCAATCCTTCGTCTTTAGACTCTTCAGAAAGCAGTTAAGGTAGGATTCACTGTGCTTATTCCCCGCCACCAGATTGCCTACTCTTACAGTCCATCCCTATTCCTTTCACTATTGATTATTTTTAAATTAATTTTTTCTTTCGCCCGCTATCAGTTCAACCGTAGTCGGGGCGCATGTTATCGCATTTCTGGTAGATTTTTCGTGATGTCTTGCTTTTCTTATTATCAGTGTCCCCCGCCATACTGACCTGACTCTCCAACTTTAGAGACATTTTTAGATTATACAATTCTTCTCTGTGCTGATTCATCCAATGCAGCGTCCTCCTCTGTTGTAGGCGATTTGTTGAGGTAATCTCAAGAGCGCTTAGGGGTGGTTACAGAGCATGATAGATGATGTTATCTGCGTTGGACGTATGATGGTAATGACCCACACCAATTCTTTTCTTGATAGGTTAGTTCATATTTATTGATGTTAATCTAGAGTGGTGTTGATAAACACGTCCGTTCATGTCTACTGTTTATATTGGTCTCCTATGTTGTCACTATTTCGTCGCTAAGCAGTCCTAACTAATCTACGTCAAACTAGTCTCGTTCTAGTGCTGCTATTCTCATCATAGTGCGCAGCTTTGGCGTGCAAACCCCTACGGTGTCTCCTTATACTATCTAGCTCGTTTCTACTATTCTATCTACTTGTCTAGTATGAGGCACACTCTGCCCTGGGGCAATGACTGCATGCCCTAGGCATAGCTATTTCCTCCAATACCCCCATGTTCAGTTGTCGAACGTCAGCTTGTACTATCCCCACGGGTATGGTCCTGGGGCCAAACGTCTGTTACGGTCCTAGTCAGGAGGATTCCCTCAACACCTCCCCCTGCAGTTGATCATTTATTGACCGTATTATGTTTCCTCTGTTCATTCTCAAGTTTAGATACATAAACACGTACAATAGGCGACTTGAAACACTACAGCGACTGAAACAATAAGCTTAATACACTTCGCCATCTACTGATGGAGACTGAGCACCTATGGATCTGCCCAGAATGCAATGATGTCTGTTTTTAAACGATGAATACTAAACACACATATGATCCTTTCTTACTAGACTCATAAGCTAGATTGATTGATTGATTGGTAGATTGATTGATTGATTGGTTGATTGATAGGACCATCATCGTTGTACTTTGGTAAGTAACGATGTGTGCTCCGATCTCTTTCTTACACTTGAAGATCTCAGCGACAGAGAACGAGCACCGTAGCACAGATGAGGCTCCCCGATGTAATTTAGAAGATAGTGACAATTTTTGATATGAATTTTATTTTGTTAATCTTTCAATTGAATTTTCTATTATGTCAAGAACACATAAACTTACTCAACAATAGCTGCCTCAAATACAACATGAAGATCAACATTCAAAAGACAGAAGTCATGACTATAAGCAGAGAACATAAAGATATCAACATACAAATAAATGACCAAACGCTAAAGCAGGTGAGAGAATTCAAATACCTTGGAAGTATCTTCACATCTGATAGTAGACTGGACAGAGAGATCGAAACTAGAATCCAGCAAGCCAACAACATTACATACCAGCTACCCCAATTTTGAAACACCAGCAATTCCAGTAGAGACTAAAAGACAGATTATAAATTCAATCTTTATACCAACACTGTGCTACCAGAACCAAACATGGGCACTGACAAAAGAACAAGAAAGGAAAATTACCACATGCGAAATGAGATGCTTGAGGAAAGCAGTAAATAAAACAAGAAGAGACCATATAAGAAATGAGGAAATTAGAAGAACAGTCGGAACAACACCTGCTATTAGATTTATTGAAAAACAGAGACTCAAATGGTTTGGCCACTTGGTCAGAATGAACCCGAATACACCAGTTGCAAGAGCGTACAACCTGAAAATGGAATCATCAAGAGGAAAGGGCAGATCAAGAAAAAGATGGGTTGATGGAGTTACAGACATCTTAAAATTCCACAATACCACACCATATCAAGCGACCGAGCGTGCATTATCTCGGAAACCGATCATCAGTTAAACCTGCTACGCTTAACGGCAAAAAGCAGAGAAGGACAAAAGAAAAAAAGAAGAATTGAATTTTGACCCGCCTGTGGCTTTCCGGCCGTACTCTTCTCGATTTTGAACTACCAAGGGTTCTTATTCGTGCTCAATTTGAACACGGGGCCTACGTTTTATCGTCCGTCTTCGATTCGAAAAGGAACACCATCTCACCTACACTAAGATATGGGATCTCTGGAAAAATATTCCAATGTCTCTATGAGTTGAGTTAAGTCGAATACTTTATTCTGCAATATTAAGGGAAATAACTCACTGTTGTGTTATTTTTTGCTTTGATTGCTATTTTTAATGCCTTGATTGTCTGCTCTTTATATTGTGTGTGTGTTCTATGTGTTCTGTAGCTAAATATTTAATCTTGATTCTATGTGTCCTAGAAATCTGCCCAATACAGCATTAGAACCACGACTAATATATACTGCAATTGCGTGCTATCAACTTTGCTATACGGATCGGAATGCTGGTAAATGACAGAACAAGATATGTTCAAATTCTCTACCTTTCATACAGCTTGTCTGCCAGAAATCTTACGCATGTTTTAGCCAAATACTATCTCTAACCAAGAACTGCTCGCACGATGTCAGCAAGAGAATATGAGCACCATCATCCGAAGACGACGCTGGAGATGGATCAGGCATGTGATGCGCATGGAAACTGGCTCTGACATGAAAACGGCACTGAGATGGACTCTAGAGGGTAAACGAAAACGTGGAAGACCCAAGACAACCTGGAGGAGAACGATAGAGCAAGAACTGAAAGAAATGAATCATAGTTGGAACACAATACAGAGGAAGGCCATGAATAGAGAAGAATGATGTGCGTTTGTTGCTGCCCTAAATGCCAAGGGCGTAACAGGTTAGAGAGAGAATGTGTCCGTGCTTACATATGTCAGTGTGTACGTGTATGTGTGTGTGGAAATAACATGGCGTAACATAGTTCATAAACTTGCTATCTATCAGACTGGTTCTTAATCTTGGTTTAGATTTTCTGTGAGTGCGGTTCAATTCCGTGGGCTGGCAGAAAAACCACAGGTTCTCCAGATTTACGGTGCTCGTGGCACTGAAACCGAAGGGTTACGATGTCCATGGCACCAAGCCGAAGAGCTGAAAGCTCAAGTGCTTCTGGATTGAAAAAAAATCTTGGTTTAGACGTTTCAGGGCGTCCATAAATTTGTGTATGAGAACTATTGAAAATTATCTCAGTGCTCGCTGGTAATCTCGATGGATTCTCAGTCCCTTTATCTAATTTCAAAGTGTCAGCGGCAGGTCGTGCGCATAGTAAGTCGACTCTGTGTCCCAGTCAAATCAGTAAGTTAGGTACCCAATTTCGTCTGTGCAGACTAGTTAATAGACCATGCAGGAAACTGTGAAACCGTTGCGTTGATCCGAATGAATCTAGTATACTGTCGCTATGCTCTCTTAACTACACAACATTCTCCATTGCCTTCCCAACAAATGTTGATCCTATTACCGACTAGGCAATGCTTTTATACCTTCCCAAACAATCCTCTCTCAACTACCCCAATCTTTGCTTTCCAATCTAGCCAAACTATCGTCTCTCAACTTCCTAATCTTTGCTTCCCCATCGACTCAAACTATCGTCTTTCAACTCTCCAAACTACGCTCTCTCAAATCCCCAAATACACTGTCTCAAATTCCCAAACTGCGTCCTTACTCCCCAAAGCACGCCCTCTCAATTCCCCAAATTATGCTCTATCAACTCCCCAAACTACAATCTATCAAATTCAAAAGCTACCGTCTCTCAAGTCCCCAAACTACGCTCTCCCAACTCACTAAAGCGCACTTTCTCAACTCTCAAAACTACACTCTCTAAACTCCCAAAACTATACTCTATCAAACCCTAAACTACACTCTATCAAACCCTAAACTACACTCTATCAAACCCTAAACTATGCTCTTCCAAATCCCCAAACTACGCTCTCCCAAATCCCCTAACTACGCTCTCTCAACTCCCCAAAGCACGCTCTCTCAACTCACAAAGCAGGCTCCCAAACTCCCAAAGCACGGTCGTCTCTCAATGTGCGTCTCAAATATACTGAGGACCTCAATGGTCAGTCTGCTCCAAAAATATGACTCCTGTGTGTTGCTTTGATAAGCAAACAATGTTATTTGTTCATTAACAATGATTTTCTACGTTCACAAATGGTGTTACTTAGTGTGTTAACATCAATTCACAAATGATGTTACTTAGTGTGTTAACATCAGTTCACAAATGGTGTTACTTAGTGTGTTAACATCAGTTCACAAATGGTGTTACCTAGTGTGTTAACATCAGTTCACAAATGATGTTACTTAGTGTGTTAACATCAGTTCACAAATGATGTTACTTAGTGTGTTAACATCAATTCACAAATGGTGTTACTTAGTGTGTTAACATCAATTCACAAATGATGTTACTTAGTGTGTTAACATCAATTCACAAATGGTGTTACTTAGTGTGTTAACATCAATTCACAAATGGTGTTACTTAGTGTGTTAACATCAGTTCACAAATGATGTTACTTAGTGTGTTAACATCAATTCACAAATGATGTTACTTAGTGTGTTAACATCAGTTCACAAATGATGTTACTTAGTGTGTTAACATCAGTTCACAAATGGTGTTACTTAGTGTGTTAACATCAGTTCACAAACGGTGTTACTTAGTGTGTTAACATCAGTTCACAAATTGTGTTACTTAGTGTGTTAACATCAGTTCACAAATGGTGTTACTTAGTGTGTTAACATCAATTCACAAATGGTGTTACTTAGTGTGTTAACATCAGTTCACAAATGGTGTTACTTAGTGTGTTAACATCAGTTCACTTTCTAATCATGATCTATGATCAATAAATAACAAATTGACGCTATGACGGGCTTCCGTTGACGCTATGACGTGCTTCCGTTGACGCTATGACGTGCTTCCGTTGACGCTACTGACGTGCTTCCGTTGACGGCTATGACGTGCTTCCGTTGACGATGACGTCTTCCGTTGACGCATGACGTGCTTCCGTTGACGGCTATGACGTGCTTCCGTTGACGGCTGCAGACGTGCTTCCGTTGACGACTATGACGTGCTTCGTACGTGCATGACGTCTTCGTGACGGCTATGACGTGCTTCCGTTGACGGCTATGACGTGCTTCCGTTGACGGCTATGACGTGCTTCCGTTGACGGCTATGACGTGCTTCCGTTGACGGCTATGACGTGCTTCCGTTGACGGCTATGACGTGCTTCCGTTGACGGCTATGACGTGCTTCCGTTGACGGCTATGACGTGCTTCCGTTGACGGCTATGACGTGCTTCCGTAAACAAAACAACACTTACATGATACGAACCAACAAAGACACTTTATCTACTCTACATCAGACTGTTTAAGACATAGCCAACTAGCTCTACAGTCAAGACTGTTTAAGAACATAGCCACCTAGCTCTACAGTCAGGACTGTTTAAGAACATAGCCACCTAGCTCTACAGTCAGGACTGTTTAAGAACATAGCCACCTAGCTCTACAGTCAGGGGTGTTTAAGAACATAGCCACCTAGCTCTACAGTCAAGAGTGTTTAAGAACATAGCCACCTAGCTCTACAGTCAAGAGTGTTTAAGAACATAGCCACCTAGCTCTACAGTCAAGAGTGTTTAAGAACATAGCCACCTAGCTCTACAGTCAAGAGTGTTTAAGAACATAGCCACCTAGCTCTACAGTCAAGAGTGTTTAAGAACATAGCCACCTAGCTCTACAGTCAAGAGTGTTTAAGAACATAGCCACCTAGCTCCCCAGAAAAAAGAGCTTCACTTAGTTGTGTCTTCTTGTAAACAGCGTCGCATATAGAACACAAGTCAGGTTCAATAGAACAGTGTTTGCAGAAACACACGGCATCTATTTCATTAGAAACGATTAATTTAAAAACTGATATAAACGTTATATATAGTTGAAGCCCCATGTTCCATTGGGAACGGTAAATGAACAAGAGCATAAAGGTAACTATATTTTGCATTTAAAACTCTACACAATAAAATACACAGAACTGCAGAATGTATTGTCTGTCTTGCTATGACTCAATTGTCTCCCATTTTTTTCAGGTTCGATGACTGATCAAGTTAGGCAACCAAGTCATTCAGTCAACTCGGACAGTCAGGTAAGTCTGCTAATCCAATATTTCCTAAACATTTGATACAGCAATAACTTGCATGCTATCTGTTTGTATAGATATAGAGAGCAAGTTGATTGCATCTTTATCTCATGTCATTCTGTGTGAAGGGCAATGAGAGAGCGGATGCACTGGCGAGCAATGCTGCGATTGAGAATAAGTCTTCTATGGTCAAAAGTGACATCATCAACGCTCTCAGAGAAAACATAGCTCTCAAGATTGCAAGAAGAAGATAACGGGTATTCTCTATCTCGGTTGTGCAAATTGTGCAAGTTGTGCAAGTTGTGCAAGTTGTGCAAGTTGTGCAAGTTGTGCATACTGAAAGGTGCGACAAGACGTAAATACCATGAGAGAAACCTCACTTGATTCATCAACCAACACAGAACGGGAGTTGTTAGTCTAAACACACTGAAATACATGCTGGGGAGGGTGGGGTGGGGGAGATCGGAGCAATTGTGGACATGTCCGGTGTGCGATAAAGATAATCCTCAAAAGAAAAATATGCATTTGAAAATAGATGTCTGCGAAAAATAATGGCAAGAATTCAGAAGAGGTGATGAAATCAGAGAAATGTCTGGTCAACCACTAGTAACAACTGTTATAAGAAGGAGAGGATGGAGATATGTTTGGTGTACTCTCAGAAGAAATGTCTGGTCAACCACTAGTAACAACTGTTATAAGAAGGAGAGGATGGAGATATGTTTGGTGTACTCTCAGAAGAAATGATCAAAGAATTGGCTTTTTTGGTTAAGATCAAAATGTAGTGCCCACTTGTTCTTGTCAAAGGGTGGAGCCTTAAAAACGCCAAATGGCACAATGAAATACACTTAAATAAACTCAGAGCAGCTCTCATTCGAAAAATTACGAAGTTCGGAGTTAGAACGTTCAATCGCGCTAGCTCACCCGTTGTGGCACTTCAGAGTAGGTGACAATAAAAAAAATAAAGCAGGTATTGAATTGTTGAAATCAAGCCAGTACCAGTGTACCAGTGTACCAGTGTACCATTGTACCAGTGTACCAGTGTACCAGTGTACCAGTGGTTGTAGTATCTACATTTATGAATGGACCACATTATAAAACACAGATCGCCTGTGTGTTGGCGGAGCTCACAAAGGGAGCAAAGAATAGTAACACTGTGACCTACAAGGCATGTCGTAAGAGGCGACTAAGGAAGCTACACTAATAAGAAAAAGCATCGCAGAAAACGGAACTGGCCTCGAACTAGGCGCTGACCTAATTGTAGACGCAGAACTGGCACACCGTACAATCGTTCTTAGGCTCAGATCAAAGCGATTGTACGTTGTACGTCTTCCACATCAGTTATAAATCACAAAGGATGGTTTAACAAGAGGTCGGTATGCTGCGTCTGAAGAAGAAGAAGAAGAAAAAGAAGAAATGATGACCAGTTACAAATAGTATGTGTATTGATTGACATGTATTTCAGAATGAAGCCAGTTTTATTAGTTTAACATTTGCATGTCACTTAATGTCGGTACAGATGCCCTTATCTCATGAGCTTGATGCTTCTCAGAGAGACCAGACTTTCAGAAACACAATCAGTCCAAGTCACAGCAGGTAAGTAGTTCATTTAGTTTGATCAACAAAGATTATTAAGATTAATATTCTCTAGTTTTTAGTTAACATGAGAAAGAAAGCATATGTTTATGTAATCAATCAATCAATCAATCAATCAATCAATCAATCAATCAATAATCAATCAATCAATCAATCATTCTTCTTCTTCTTCGAACGTTCCATATAATTTGGTTTGTGTTAGTTTAGTCACCGGATCATCATCACTGCACTTCGAACCATTTAGTCCATAAGTGCTTCGATCTTCTCCACAGTTTGTCTCTCAGCGTGTGGCGACTAACCACACCGGTTCTGTGTTGGTTTACTATTCTTCTTTGGCTACCAGCATAGCGTTCTCGTCTAGCTACACCACCCCTGACTTGGAATTAATGCATTCTGGTTAGTGTTCAAGATTAACCACCATTACTTGAATCATTTACATGTCCTCTCTCCCTTAAGTAATTTATAATATATAGAGCCTGGTCCATTGCTCGCCCACTTTTTACATCAGCCATACCGGCTAGCTCAATATAAACCACTTGTAAATCACTCTTTGTGATTTGTATGTGATCTGAGTCTAAGAATGATTAGACGTTGTGCCAGTTATGCACCTGCAAGTAGGCCACATCCGATTTACGCGACGTTTTTTATTTATTAGGGTATTTTTCCTAGGCCCCTACCTCAGTCGCCTCTTACAAACATGTCTTGTAGGTAGCAGTGTTGCTATTCTTTGCTCCCCTTGCGGATCATGGTAACTCATATGTGACTCAATCAGTTTCTCACCGAAGGTTGACTGTAACGAATCTAAAAACAAGTTCCGTTCCTTGACTTAATGTACTGTTGTACTGTTGGATACGGACATAATAAGTGATGTTCAATCTAAACTCTTTAATCATCGTTGAAAGATTAAATTAATACGTTATTCAAGCAAGATGGACGGGCAGAATGAGGACTGCGTTCAAACATTATTCAAGCAAGATGGACGGACAGAATGAGAACTGCGTTCATACGTTATTCAAGCAAGATGGACGGGCAGAATGAGGACTGCGTTCAAACATTATTCAAGCAAGATGGACGGGCAGAATGAGGACTGCGTTCAAACATTATTCAAGCAAGATGGACGGACAGAATGAGGACTGCGTTCATACGTTATTCAAGCAAGATGGACGGGCAGAATGAGGACTGCGTTCAAACGTTATTCAAGCAAGATGGACGGACAGAATGAGGACTGTGTTCAAACATTATTCAAGCAAGATGGACGGACAGAATGAGGACTGCGTTCAAACGTTATTCAAGCAAGATGGACGGACAGAATGAGGACTGCGTTCAAACATTATTCAAGCAAGATGGACGGGCAGAATGAGGACTGCGTTCAAACGTTATTCAAGCAAGATGGACGGACAGAATGAGGACTGCTTTCAAACATTATTCAAGCAAGATGGACGGACAGAATGAGGACTGTGTTCAAACATTATTCAAGCAAGATGGACGGACAGAATGAGGACTGTGTTCAAACATTATTCAAGCAAGATGGACGGACAGAATGAGGACTGCGTTCAAACGTTATTCAAGCAAGATGGACGGACAGAATGAGGACTGCGTTTATCCTTTAACTCTTAGTGTACGCCTAAAGAAGAGGAGCTGGTGATGGATTGGACACGCATTGGGAAGGCCGCCCGAAAGCATTGCAAGACAGGCATTTTTTGGAACCCTGAGTAAAAACTGAGTAGGGGAAAGTCTAGAAATACATGGAGAAAAGAGCTGGAGATTTATATTAAAAGGATAGGCAAGACGGGGGAAAGATTTTTAAGGGATGGCTAAAGAGAGAGAGAGAGAGAGAGAGAGAGAGGAAGGACTGTAAGAAGTTTGTTGAAGACCTATGCTCTGTTGAGAGTTGAAAGATGATGCAGAAGAAGAAATAGTGTATGCACAAAAAACCCACGTCTTCACATGATTTATGTTTAGAATAATATTTCTAATGGAGAGTTCTGTAAGACAATTTATAATACGTTTTCTTATACAACAGAGCATGAGCTTCTTCTTCTTCTTCTTCAAACACTCCATATCGACTACTTGTTAACCAATCTATATGATTTCTATGTAATCCGAGCCTAAGAGCGAGTGTATGTTGTGTCAGTTAGGCGTCTACAAGTAGGCCAGTACATTTCTGCGATGCTTTTTATTTACTAAGGTAGCTTCCCTAGGTCCTACATCAGTCGACTCCTACGACATGCCTTGTAGGTGACAGTGGTACTATTCGTTGCTTCCCCTACGGGCCCCAGGTTCCACACGGATGGCCTTATTTCATATATCAGAATATTCAAATTTATCTTGTGAATATTCAAATTTATCTTGTGAATATTCAAATTTATCTTGTGAATATTCAAATTTATCTTGTGAATATTCAAATTTATCTTGTGAATAGTTTTTGTTTTCAATTCTGTGGTTTGTTTTGTGAATTAGCTTGTTAGAAATCTATTACTCTCAAAACGGTTTGTCTTATGGTTTGAAGTATTGTACGAGTTAAGCCATAATAATAAAAGAGGTTTAAAATAAAGGGACCGAGCACTAATTATAACGCTCTAAGTGAAATGTTTTTGCCTGGATATATTTTATATATATTTTTTTTTTTAGAAAAATTGAGAGTCGCGATAGCACAATGATTAGTACAATTGCTTCATAGACAAGGGGACCCAAGTTCGAACTCCCCATTTAGAGTGGGTTTTCCCCCCGACCGTCAGATCGACTCAGTCTCAAATTGGTATTAGATAAACACTGGAATGTAAAGGCATTTTCGGTCCAGGACACATGGGTGTCGTTGACAGTGAGAGAGCAGATAGGTTGGCTGGGTCTGCCACCATATCAGGACACATGGAGTGTCGTTGAACAGGTGAAGAGAGCAGATAGGTTGGCTGGGTCTGCCACCATATCAGGACACATGGGTGTCGTTGACAGTGAGAGAGCAGATAGGTTGGCTGGGTCTGCCACCATATCAGGACACATGGGTGTCGTTGACAGTGAGAGAGCAGATAGGTTGGCTGGGTCTGCCACCATATCAGGGCACATGGGTGTCGTTGACAGTGAGAGAGCAGATAGGTTGGCTGGGTCTGCCACCATATCAGGACACATGGGTGTCGTTGACAGTGAGAGAGCAGATAGGTTGGCTGGGTCTGCCACCATATCAGGACACATGGGTGTCGTTGACAGTGAGAGAGCAGATAGGTTGGCTGGGTCTGCCACCATATCAGGACACATGGGTGTCGTTGACAGTGAGAGAGCAGATAGGTTGGCTGGGTCTGCCACCATATCAGGGCACATGGGTGTCGTTGACAATGAGAGAGCAGATAGGTTGGCTGGGTCTGCCACCATATCGTGGGTCAGCTAATGGATAGAATTGACATTCTGAACGCTCTCATAGAGTTTGGCCGAAACGTTTATTTTGATTGAAACTAATTTACGTCAACTGCTAGATTTCAAGAGCCGGGATTGAAGATTGGAGTGGCTAGAAAAGAACAGAACAACGTATTGGAGTAGACTAATCAATCAACATCGAACTGGTACAGTTAGTTGCTAGACGATCTGGAGACGATAAGCAGATCGGAGCACGTATGTACATGTCCGGAGTGCAATGATGATATTTTACATTGAAACTGGGTAGTAAAGACATTCAGTATCTTGGTGACTACATCACCATCACGTATCCAAAGAGAGTACAAACCTAACACATCATAACGTAAGTTACCAAACGGTATGAAATTGGTCTGTTTATTTTATTTTGTTATTGATGTAAAATTTCAGTATTTTTGCAAATAACTTATTTTTCTTCTTCTAGTCCACATATTTCTTCTTGCTGCTCACTTAATGGGAGTGCTGCTGGTCGTGGACACCTGAAAACAGTTCCCAGTTTATCTGAGCTGGACTCGTGTACCTTTGAAGAGCAGGTTACAAGCAGCGGTAACCTGAATCCTGCAAACTTGTCTGTGAGGTCAAGGTTGGATGGGAGCCATGACAGCGGATTCAGCTCTGCCAATAACATGTGCAACGTGACCTCTATGAATGTATCAAATTATGAAACATCAGATCACCTTCGAGCATCAGCTGTTTCTGAACCTGGTGTTAACACCACATTACGTTTACAAATGTTACAGGAGTGTGGAACACAGGTTACACAATTTAAGTGTCGGAAATGGGATGAGCCTTCTCTGCACTCATCATCTGGTACGTGTGTACCACATGTGTATTACGGGAGTCTTGATCGCAAAAGACAGCATTACAAGCGAGTGTTTTACCGAGATGTATCACCTGCGAGGAACACGTTTAATCAGGACGTAGGAAGCAATGACGTTTTCAGTAAAGACGTGAAGTATGGCAAGATATTTGATAAACAAACGAGGGAAGACCAGACAACTGGTTCACCATTGAATCATGATATGTTTGCAGAAGAAGTCGATGTCAATACGCTATTGAGTTCCGAACGTTGTTTCATCCCTGGTAGATTTGTAGGTTCTGTTCAAAAAACATATCAAAATGTTCATTCATTTTGTTCATATTTAAAAGAAAATTCCGTACACGATATTGGATGTGTACGCAAAACGTCATTGCAAACACAAACGGTGTTGTTTCCAAAAGAGAGAAGTGTGTACCCTGTACAAATCCAATCCAGTTTTAATCAACGCTGTCAACAGCAGCAGTTACAACAAGTGGCGCCATCGTCGTGTGACAGAACACGGATATTACAAGACCAGCTACATCATTATCACCCTCATCAGCAAGCATGTACATCACCCTTGTACCACCAACAAGAATGTACATCACCCACTTACCACCAACAAAATTCAGCACATTACGGTTCTGATCGATCAAAGGGATTACCTATAAAACACAAACAAAAAGAAACACAACAGCTTCCGGTACCATATTTCAATCAAACTGTGATGAATGGTGGAGTATCTTCAGACACATTGCAACCGAAGTTTCTAGAAGACTCCTCAAACCACAGAGATTCTAATCAGAACCCCATCGATACTACTGTGGCATCTTGCACGCTTTATCAAACTAGCAAACAATTTTCCAAACGGTATGAAACGTCCGATTTCTATCGTTTTAGTGAAAAACTTCGACGGCAACGTATTGTTGATCAATATCAACGACAACTATTTGGGGCTGACCACAAAACTATTTCATCGTCTCCTAACTCTGTTCCGCTTGATGTACACTCTCTACATTCAGACTCTACACGGTTGTTTCCAATCCGTACTAAGCATTCTCCAACACCTCGTGATGTTGCCTCACCAAATTCCCATTTTTTAAAGCAACCATTAAGTCGACACCCTCAACCATACACCCGTTCAGTCTCAGCTCCACCCAGTACTTTACGTTTTCCCCTTTATGCATGGCATGTGCCGTCATCATCATCATCCCCTCACAACCAGACATGCTCACCAACATTGAACTATGTCTCTCCTTCCACAACTCCAGACGGCCACATGAGTACATCACCCACACAGAATACAGTGTCATCTCTTGGTACTAACATCCACACTCCATCTTCTGGTACCGTCATCAACACTCTATCTCTTGGTACCAACATCCACATTATATCTGCTTGTTCTACCATCAACAATACAACATCTTCTCTTGGTTTTGACACCCAGTATAAATCTAGCTATAACACACAATGTCAGTCTCCTAGCTATAACACCCACTGTCAGTCTCGCCAAACACCCAATGTAGTCTCTAGCTATAACACCCAATGTCAGTCTCTATAACACCCAATGCCAGTCTCCTAGCTACAACACCCAATGTCAGTCTCCTAGCTATAACACCCAATGTCAGTCTCCTAGCTATAACACCCAATGTCAGTCTCCTAGCTATAACACCCAATGTCAGTCTCCTAGCTATAACATCCAATATCAGTCTCCTAACGCGAACAGCCACTATCCATCTTGCAGCTTTAGCAATCAGTATCAATCTCCTAATTCTAACAACCAGTACCCATCTCCAAGTTCTAACACCCAACATATCTCCCATTGTCCCACTCAGACGATCCAACAGATCCACTCAACTGTATATTCTTCATTGTATCAGGCACCTCAAGCTATGAATTGCAAAACACTGCATCCACCTCATCATTGAAAAGAATAACAAAAATTGTTAAATCATTAAAATATTGATGTAAATAAAGAGAAAATAAAATTTGACATCTCGTGTACACTGTCAGTGTCGTACTGAAGGTTGTGAGGTTCTAGTGTCAGTGTCGTACTGTGAGGTTCTAGTGTCAGTGTTGTACTGAAGGTTGTGAGGTTCTGGTGTCAGTGACGTACTGAAGGATGTGAGTTTCTAGTGTCAGTGTCGTACTGAAGGTTGTGAGGTTCTAGTGTCAGTGTCGTACTGAAGGATGTGAGTTTCTAGTGTCAGTGACGTACTGAAGGTTGTGAGGTTCTAGTGTCAGTGACGTACTGAAGGTTGTGAGGTTCTAGTGTCAGTGTCGTACTGAAGGTTGTGAGGTTCTAGTGTCAGTGTCGTACTGAAGGATGTGAGTTTCTAGTGTCAGTGTCGTACTGAAGGATGTGAGTTTCTAGTGTCAGTGTCGTACTGAAGGTTGTGAGGTTCTGAGTGTCAGTGCGTACTAGGATGTGAGGTTTCTAGTGTCAGTGTCGTACTGAAGGATGTGAGGTTCTAATGTCAGTGTCGTACTGAAGGATGTGAGGTTCTAATGTCAGTGTTGTACTGAAGGTTGTGAGGTTCTAGTGTCAGTGTCGTACTGAAGGTTGTGAGGTTCTAGTGTCAGTGTTGTACTGAAGGTTGTGAGGTTCTAGTGTCAGTGTCGTACTGAAGGTGTGAGTTCTAGTGTCAGTGTCGTACTGAAGGTTGTGAGGTTCTAGTGTCAGTGTTGTACTGAAGGTTGTGAGGTTCGAGTGTCAATGTTTGATATTTTACAATTCAGGTTGAAAACCTCGCCCGTGTGGTGCCGGGGCTCGCTAGGGGAGCAAAGAATAGTAGTACTGCGACCTACAAGGATGTCGTAAAGACGACTGAGATATGGGCCTAGGAAGTTACCTAGTAAATAAAAGGGTCGCAGAAATCGAATGTGCTGGCCTACTTGTAGGCGCATAACTGGCACAACTTGCAATCGCATTTAGGCTCAGATCACATATAAAGCACACAGAATGGTTAACAAGTGGTCGATATAGAGCGTTAGAAGAGGAAGAGGACATTTTAAAACCGGCCAGCAATAGTTGCAAGTTACATTTTAAAACCGGCCAGCAATAGTTGCAAGTTACATTTTAAAACCGGCCAGCAATAGTTGCAAGTTACATTTAAAACCGGCCAGCAATAGTTGCAAGTTACATTTAAAACCGGCCAGCAATAATTGCAAATTACATTTAAAACCGGCCAGCAATAATTGCAATTATATTTTAAAACCGGCCAGCAATAGTTGCAAGTTACATTTTAAAACCGGCCAGCAATAGTTGCAAGTTACATTTTAAAACCGGCCAGCAATAGTTGCAAGTTACATTTAAAACCGGCCAGCAATAGTTGCAAGTTACATTTTAAAACCGGCCAGCAATAGTTGCAAGTTACATTACATAGAACCAATACTGACATACGGATGTGAATCATGGACAATAAACGAACAGTTGGGAAAATCCATGAAGACCACAGAGATGTGGTTTAAGAGAAGAAAAATGATGAGAATCCCATGGACTGTTAAAATGATAAATGTTGAAGTGTTGAATGAGATCAAGACACAGAGAAGGCTTCATATCAATATCAGAAAGTGACAATCATCATTGTTTGGGCATGTGATGAGGAAGGGAGGTTTAGAACACATTGTGACAGCTGGTCAAATTGAGGGGATACAAGACATAGAAAGACAGAGAGAGAGACAGCTGGTCAAATTGAGGGGATACAAGACATAGAAAGACAGAGAGAGAGACAGCTGGTCAAATTGAGGGGATACAAGACATAGAAAGACAGAGAGAGAGACAGCTGGTCAAATTGAGGGGATACAAGACATGAAAGACAGAGAGAGAGACAGCTGGTCAAATTGAGGGGATACAAGACATGAAAGACAGAGAGAGAGACAGCTGGTCAAATTGAGGGGATACAAGACATGAAAGACAGAGAGAGAGACAGCTGGTCAAATTGAGGGGATACAAGACATGAAAGACAGAGAGAGAGACAGCTGGTCAAATTGAGGATACAAGACATAGAAAGGCAGAGAAAAAATTGATTGTGGATAGCCTGACTTCATGGCTCGGAAAAGCGTCAACATCTAAGATGATAGCAAACACCAGGGACAGAGATTTGTGGAGATCCATGATCACCTACGCCAGCCAGCACGGCAACATCTAAGATGATAGCAAACACCAGGGACAGAGATTTGTAGAGATCCATGATCACCTACGCCAGCCAGCACGGCAACATCTAAGATGATAGCAAACACCAGGGACAGAGATTTGTGGAGATCCATGATCACCTACGCCAGCCGGCACGGCAACATCTAAGATGATAGCAAACACCAGGGACAGAGATTTGTGGAGATCCATGATTACCTACGCCAGCCGGCACGGCAACATCTAAGATGATAGCAAACACCAGGGACAGAGATTGTGGAGATCCATGATCACCTACGCCAGCCAGACACAGCAACATCTAAGATGATAGCAAACACCAGGGACAGAGATTTGTGGAGATCCATGATCACCTACGCCAGCCAGCACGGCAACATCTAAGATGATAGCAAA
This sequence comes from Arion vulgaris, assembly GCA_020796225.1. NCBI lineage: Eukaryota > Metazoa > Mollusca > Gastropoda > Stylommatophora > Arionidae > Arion > Arion vulgaris. The sequence continues at coordinate 3,310,009 of CM036773.1, forward strand.
CACCAGGGACAGAGATTTGTTGAGATCCATGATCGCCTACGCCAGCCAGCACGGCAACATCTAAGATGATAGCAAACACCAGGGACAGAGATTTGTTGAGATCCATGATCGCCTACGCCAGCCAGCACGGCAACATCTAAGATGATAGCAAACACCAGGGACAGAGATTTGTGGAGATCCAGATCGCTACGCCAGCCAGCACGGCAACATCTAAGATGATAGCAAACACCAGGGACAGAGATTTGCAGGAGATCCATGATCGCCTCGCCAGCCAGCACAGGCAGACATCTAAGATGATAGCAAACACCAAGGACAGAGATTTGTGGAGATCCATGATCACCTACGCCAGCCAGCACGGCAACATCTAAGATGATAGCAAACACCAGGGACAGAGATTTGTGGAGATCCATGATCAGCTACGCCAGCCAGCACGTCAACATCTAAGATGATAGCAAACACCAGGGACAGAGATTTGTGGAGATCCATGATCACCTACGCCAGCCAGCACGGCAACATCTAAGATGATAGCAAACACCAGGGACAGAGATTTGTGGAGATCCATGATCACCTACGCCAGCCAGCACGTCAACATCTAAGATGATAGCAAACACCAGGGACAGAGATTTGTGGAGATCCATGATCGCCTACGCCAGCCAGCACGGCAACATCTAAGATGATAGCAAACACCAGGGACAGAGATTTGTGGAGATCCATGATCGCCTACGCCAGCCAGCACGGCAACATCTAAGATGATAGCAAACACCAGGGACAGAGATTTGTGGAGATCCATGATCACCTACGCCAGCCTGCACGGCAACATCTAAGATGATAGCAAACACCAGGGACAGAGATTTGTGGAGATCCATGATCACCTACGCCAGCCAGCACGGCAACATCTAAGATGATAGCAAACACCAGGGACAGAGATTTGTGGAGATCCATGATCACCTACGCCAGCCGGCACGGCAACATCTAAGATGATAGCAAACACCAGGGACAGAGATTTGTGGAGATCCATGATCACCTACGCCAGCCAGCACGGCAACATCTAAGATGATAGCAAACACCAAGGACAGAGATTTGTGGAGATCCATGATCACCTACGCCAGCCGGCACGGCAACATCTAAGATGATAGCAAACACCAGGGACAGAGATTTGTGGAGATCCATGATCACCTACGCCAGCCAGCACGGCAACATCTAAGATGATAGCAAACACCAGGGACAGAGATTTGTGGAGATCCATGATCACCTACGCCAGCCGGCACGGCACTTGATGATGATGACCTGATTATTTATCTGAAGCAAAAACTTGTGGCATATCCTTTACAGGTCGTCATCTTCTACCACAGTAAACGAGTCGTTGTTTTTCAAGGCATCACTTATACATTCAGTAGTTTGCCATTTGTTTACGTAGAATATAAGCACTGAGATGGTATGATTTATTACGAACGATGAACTCTGAGAAAGAACTAAGCAGATACCGTGGAGAAAGAACTAAGCAGATACCAGTGGAGAAAGAACTAAGCAGATACCAGTGGAGAAAGAACTAAGCAGATACCAGTGGAGAAAGAACTAAGCAGATACCAGTGGAGAAAGAGCTAAGGAAGAGACGCTGGTGATAGATAGAACATACATTGAGAAGACCGACCGGAAGCATTGCAAGATAGGCGCTGTTTTCGAACCCGCGAGAAGAGGAGTAGGAAAGCCTAGAAGAAAGAACCTGGAGAAGAAAGTTGGAGATTGATATTCAAAGGATAGACAAGTCATGGAAAGAAATGGAAGGGATGGCAAGAAAGAGGAAGAGCTGGAAGAAATTTGTTGAAGATTTGTTGTCCGTTGGGAGTTAAAAGATGATGGAGAAGAAGAAGAAGTTTGTCATTGCTTTCTGAATGGTGAGGCTTTTTTTTACAAACCTTTCGTTAAAATCCACAAGTGTCTGTCCGAATGGATTAGATGGCAACTTTCACGCAGGAGATCCGTTTTCAATCAACGATAAGACCAAGGATTTTTCTGTCGGGGCATAAAAGAAAAATCATAACCTGTACAGTTTCTCTGCGATTGCACTAGCCATGCGGCTGTCATTAAATTCTTCAGTCTTATATCCCCTCTGTGCTACATCACCATTAAATTCCTCAGTCTCATATCCCCTCTGTGCTACATCACCATTAAATTCCTCAGTCTCATATCCCCTCTGTGCTACATCACCATTAAATTCCTCAGTCTCATATCACCTCTGTGCTACATCACCATTAAATTCCTGTCTCATATCCCCTCTGTGCTACATCACCATTAAATTCCTGTCTCATATCCCCTCTGTGCTACATCACCATTAAATTCCTCAGTCTCATATCCCCTCTGTGCTACATCACCATTCAATTCCTCAGTCTCATATCCCCTCTGTGCTACATCACCATTCAATTCCTCAGTCTCATGTCCCCTCTGTGCTACATCACCATTCAATTCCTCAGTCTCATATCCCCTCTGTGCTACATCACCATTCAATTCCTCAGTCTCATGTCCCCTCTGTGCTACACCGACATTAAAAGTGGTATTACAAGCAGTAACGAGATTTGTTTTTCAATCCACTGAAAAAATTGTTGACCGCAAACTTTGAACAAGTTACTCTTGGATTGTGATCGAGCTGACTACCGCTTGATTGATTGATTGGTTGATTTGTAGGTAAATCATCATTGCACTTCGTTGAGTAACCATTTGTGTTCCTGTCTCTTTCTTACACACACACATCTTAGCTGCAGTGCACGAACTCCGTAGCTCCGTAGAAAGTCCCCGATACAATTTTTAAAGATAGTGAAGATATTTTTTGAAGAAATTTTATTATTTTTAATCTTTTCTAATGAATTTTGTCCGGGCAGCGGCTTTCCAGCCTGTTCTTCTCGATGTTAAACTGCCAGGTGTTCTTTTACGTTCTCAACTTGAATACGGGAGCTACGTTTTATCGTCCATCTCTGGACTAGATCAGAGATCTGTGCAATGACATCCAGATGGCGCCACGAGAGAAAGCGATCCTGGTACCTTTGGCACGAGTGACGAGTGCATAACCTCTACTCCATAGAGACCCCCACTTCCCCACATAGAATACAGCTAGGCCGCAGGTGGCCACAAATTAGGACAATTATTCAGATAGTTAGTTATCTATTATCTAAATAGGCACATAATTTATGATACATTTAAGTAATTAAGTGAGCTGCTATTTCTGATATATATTCGGAACATGCGACAGAGATCACTGTCAGAAAGGTTTGCCATCAGTTTTATCTTGAAGTCACCCACAATGGTAGCAGAGAAAATCATCGCTGTTGTTGTTCTGATCTCTGCGGTCTGCATCAGCGTCCAGGCTGACTGTGAACACAATGATCAAATGATTAAGGTAAGTTTTTTTATTCTTCTTCTTCTGCGTTCTCACTAGATTGGGATTTCGGATTCTCTAATAAAGGCAGCCGTCTGCCTCAGATTATCAGCCACGCCATACAGTTTGTCTTGGACGCTAGTGTAAGTAGGTCACCTCTTTCTTCTCAAGTCTGCATACTAGGGCAGTTCTGTAGGATATAATTCCTATGATTTCTGCTTCCCTGTTTGTGCCCATCTCTTCCCACAGTAAATTATGGCCACCCTCGTGATGGAAGGTCTGACATTCTTACTGCGTGGTTAAATCTCCGAGGCAGATTGGCGACCGTAGAATCCGTTATACCATTCCTCATTGTGAGGGTCGTTGCACCATGTTATGCGCCTTACGGCCTGGTGCATCCGTTGTCTGCAAACATTTGTTTCGGGTTAGCATTCCCTAGCGGACACGTACATTCGATTTCATCATTAACCCCATTAGTCGTCTCTACGACATGCGTGGCAGGTAACAGTGGTTCTATTCTTTACACCCCAAATTTGGGCCCCTGTAACCACTCGCGTGAAGTTTTGATTAAAAAGTATAAAATAAATCTGTCCTTACCGCCTGTATTACAGCTTTTTAAGTCTGTGTAGAACAGGGGCAACGAGAGTCTGAGCAATTTAATGGCCTGTAGTACAGCTTTTTAAGTCTGTGTAGAACAGGGCAAGAGAGTCTGAGCAATTTAATGGCCTGTAGTACAGCTTTTTAAGTCTGTGTAGAACAGGGGCAACGAGAGTCTGTGTAGAACAGGGCAACAGAGTCTGTGTAGAACAGGGCAACGAGAGTCTGTAGAACAGGGCAACGAGAGTCTGTGTAGAACAGGGGCAACGAGAGTCTGAGCAATTTAATGGCCGTATGGCTAGTGCAGTCGTCGAGAACCTGTTCTGGTTAGGATTTTTCATTTATGCCCACAACAGAAATAATTCTTGGCCTTACCGTGAATTGAACACGGGTCTCCCGCATGGAAGGCTGTGCGCTAATAGATTCAATCAGAAGCTCGTCATGAAGCTCGTCATGAAGCTCGTCATGTAAACATGATTTTAAAATTAATTTGTTAATTTACTGAAAGATTTTTCAATTCTTTAATGCAAAGGCTTAATTACATTTTGTTCCATTTTAATTTAATAATAATTCTTCTCGTACCGTTATACATTACATAGCGTTCAGAGATCACATCTCCAGAACATGACTTGCTGTACACACCTGGACATGCTGGAGTGCAGGGTAACGAGCGTGCAGACTTTCTTGCAAACAATACCCCGACTCAAACGGGCAGAAGTATGGACAGAGCCGATATCATCAATGCGGTACGCTCTCAATTATGTGACATGGGCACGTCTCAGACACTGGAAGGAGTTCGAGAATTAGGCGTTAAGTTTGGACATGCCAGACAGTGTCGTCATCGTGGTAAAGAGAGAAGATATAGTAATCAACTTCTCATGGGTACGGTGAGCAAATTAACTTAAGGATGGCTGCTGCAGCTGAGGACAGAGCATGCATGGGAATGTCCAATGTGGCGTGACGTCGATCGCATAACATAACATAACATTACATAGGGTCTGCAAGCAATTTCTCCATACTGCTCTATCCTGGGCAACTCGCTCAATCTCCTCCATGAAACTGAGACCGATATTTCTTACCTCACTCAGTATAGTTCGTTTCAGGGTCTTCTTATGTCATCTTCTCTTCTTGAACCCTCACCATCCCACTTCAATGCCTTCTGATTGATACTGATCCTTTCTTCTCAAGGTGTGTCCACCATATCTCCATCTTCTCCTTCTTATAACTGTTGTCACTAGTGGTTGACCAGACATTTCTTCTCAAGGTGTGTCCACCATATCTCCATCTTCTCCTTCTTATAACTGTTGTCACTAGTGGTTGACCAGACATTTCTTCTCAAGGTGTGTCTAACATATCTCCATCTTCTCCTTCTTATAACTGTTGTCACTAGTGGTTGACCAGACATTTTTTCTCAAGGTGTGTCCACCATATCTCCATCTTCTCCTTCTTATAACTGTTGTCACTAGTGGTTGACCAGACATTTCTTCTCAAGGTGTGTCCACCATATCTCCATCTTCTCCTTCTTATAACTGTTGTCACTAGTGGTTGACCAGACATTTCTTCTCAAGGTGTGTCCACCATATCTCTATCTTCTCCTTCTTATAACTGTTGTCACTAGTGGTTGACCAGACATTTCTTCTCAAGGTGTGTCCACCATATCTCCATCTTCTCCTTCTTATAACTGTTGTCACTAGTGGTTGACCAGACATTTCTTCTCAAGGTGTGTCCACATATCTCTATCTTCTCCTTCTTATAACTGTTGTCACTAGTGGTTGACCAGACATTTCTTCTCAAGGTGTGTCCACCATATCTCCATCTTCTCCTTCTTATAACTGTTGTCACTAGTGGTTGACCAGACATTTCTTCTCAAGGTGTGTCCACCATATCTCTATCTTCTCCTTCTTATAACTGTTGTCACTAGTGGTTGACCAGACATTTCTTCTCAAGGTGTGTCCACCATATCTCCATCTTCTCCTTCTTATAACGTTGTCACTAGTGGTTGACAGACATTTCTTCTCAAGGTGTGTCCACCATATCTCCATCTTCTCCTTCTTATAACTGTTGTCACTAGTGGTTGACCAGACATTTCTTCAAGGTGTCTGTTACTATCATTCTTCATATCTTCTCCTTCTTATAACTGTTGTCACTAGTGGTTGACCAGACATTTCTTCTCAAGGTGTGTCTACCATATCTCCATCTTCTCCTTCTTATAACTGTTGTCACTAGTGGTTGACCAGACATTTCTTCTCAAGGTGTGTCTACCATATCTCTATCTTCTCCTTCTTATAACTGTTGTCACTAGTGGTTGACCAGACATTTCTCTGATTTCCTCTCTTCTTATGAATTCGTTCCATTTTATGTTCATTGTTATTTTCATTTGCTATTTGTTATTTCTGTGATGTCGGTTGAGCTAGATTGAGTGCTGTTTGTTTTCACTGAGTTGATATTCAATACATTAATTGTTGATAAGATGTTATGAGAATAGTCATACACGAGCGACTAGATGGCAGACATATATCTTTACATACAAAATGAGCCCTATACAATGCACTCTTCATCAAACCGTTATGCTAACAGTGTCAACATTTGGTCCTTAAAGCAAATGAGAAAAGAACAATTACAACAGAGATGAAATGCTTGCGGACAATAGTGGAAATTACAAGGATAGATAGAATAAAAAACAAGACTATTTGGAACTTGGTAGTAACAACCGCACGTCTGCTGCTGGACTCGCAAGGGAGCAAAGAATAGTAACACTGCACCCTACAAGGCATGTCGTGAGAGGCGACTGAGGTAGGGGCCTAAGGAAGCTACCATAGTAAATAAAAAGCATCGCAGAAATCGTATGTACTGACCTATTTGTAGGTGCATAACTGACACAACGTACAATGGCTTTTAGGCTTAGATGACATAGAAATCATAAAGATTTGTTTAACAAGTGATCGATATGGAGAGCAAGAAGAAGAAGATATCAACAACACCAGTGCTAGAGTCTTCTAATAAACAACACCAGTGCTAGAGTCTTCTAATAAACAACACCAGTGCTAGAGTCTTCTAATAAACAACACCAGTGCTAGAGTCTTCTAATAAACAACACCAGTGCTAGAGTCTTCTAATAAACAACACCAGTGCTAGAGTCTTCTAATAAACAACACCAGTGCTAGAGTCTTCTAATAAACAACACCAGTGCTAGAGTCTTCTAATAAACAACACCAGTGCTAGAGTCTTCTAATAAACAACACCAGTGCTAGAGTCTTCTAATAAACAACACCAGTGCTAGAGTCTTCTAATAAACAACACCAGTGCTAGAGTCTTCTAATAAACAACACCAGTGCTAGAGTCTTCTAATAAACAACACCAGTGCTAGAGTCTTCTAATAAACAACACCAGTGCTAGAGTCTTCTAATCAACAACACCAGTGCTAGAGTCTTCTAATAAACAACACCAGTGCTAGAGTCTTCTAATAAACAACACCAGTGCTAGAGTCTTCTAATAAACAACACCAGTGCTAGAACCAACTAATAAACAACACCAGTGCTAGAGTCTTCTAATAAACAACACCAGTGCTAGAGTCTTCTAATAAACATCACCAGTGCTAGAGTCTTCTAATAAACAACACCAGTGTTAGAGTCTTCTAATAAACAACACCAGTGCTAGAGTCTTCTAATAAACAACACCAGTGTTAGAGTCTTCTAATAAACAACACCAGTGCTAGAGTCTTCTAATAAACAACACCAGTGCTAGAGTCTTCTAATAAACAACACCAGTGCTAGAGTCTTCTAATAAACAACACCAGTGCTAGAGTCTTCTAATAAACAACACCAGTGCTAGAGTCTTCTAATAAACAACACCAGTGCTAGAGTCTTCTAATAAACAACACCAGTGCTAGAGTCTTCTAATAAACAACACCAGTGCTAGAGTCTTCTAATAAACAACACCAGTGCTAGAGTCTTCTAATAAACAACACCAGTGCTAGAGTCTTCTAATAAACAACACCAGTGCTAGAGTCTTCTAATAAACAACACCAGTGCTAGAGTCTTCTAATAAACAACACCAGTGCTAGAGTCTTCTAATAAACAACACCAGTGCTAGAGTCTTCTAATCAACAACACCAGTGCTAGAGTCTTCTAATAAACAACACCAGTGCTAGAGTCTTCTAATAAACAACACCAGTGCTAGAGTCTTCTAATAAACAACACCAGTGCTAGAACCAACTAATAAACAACACCAGTGCTAGAGTCTTCTAATAAACAACACCAGTGCTAGAGTCTTCTAATAAACATCACCAGTGCTAGAGTCTTCTAATAAACAACACCAGTGTTAGAGTCTTCTAATAAACAACACCAGTGCTAGAGTCTTCTAATAAACAACACCAGTGCTAGAGTCTTCTAATAAACAACACCAGTGCTAGAACCTACTAATAAACAACACCAGTGCTAGAGTCTTCTAATAAACAACACCAGTGCTAGAACCTACTAATAAAGAACACCAGTGCTAGAACCTACTAATAAACAACACACCAGTGCTAGAACCTACTAATAAACTACACCAATGCTAGAGCCTACTAGTAAACAACACACCAGTGCTAGAACCTACTAATAAACTACACCAATGCTAGAGCCTACTAGTAAACAACACACCAGTGCTAGAACCTGTTAATAAACAACACACCAAATGGTTCTACCATGCAACACGAATACCATACAACAGCACAACACAACGGACACTACAATTCAGATGCAATAATTTCAAGGCAATGATGAGATCAGCCAAGCAAATGATGTTAACGTAGAAATATCTGAGTATAAATGCTATAGCAAAGAACAAGCTTTGAAATATAAGTACATGTTACTAAAGAGCTAATGAAAGGTTAATGTTCCTGGAGTACAAGGCAGGGGACGACCAAATGAAAGGTGGCAGCAGACATCAAAGATAGCTTGAACATGTCACTGGAAGAGACGGGAGAACTTGCTAGCGACAGATTGTTTTTCTGTTGGTCTGTGATGAAAGCGACGTTACACAAGGGACATACTACTACTTGAGACAGATTGAATGATTGATTGATCAAGAGACATACTACTACTTGAGACAGATTGAATGATTGATTGATCAAGGGGCATACTACTACTTGAGACAGATTGAATGATTGATTGATCAAGAGACATACTACTACTTGAGACATATTGAATGATTGATTGATCAAGAGACATACTACTACTTGAGACAGATTGAATGATTGATTGATCAAGAGACATACTACTACTTGAGACAGATTGAATGATTGATTGATCAAGGGACATACTACTACTTGAGACAGATTGAATGATTGATTGATCAAGAGACATACTACTACTTGAGACATATTGAATGATTGATTGATCAAGAGACATACTACTACTTGAGACAGATGGAATGATTGATTGATCAAGAGACATACTACTACTTGAGACAGATTGAATGATTGATTTATCAAGGGACATACTACTACTTGAGACAGATTGAATGATTGATTGATCAAGAGACATACTACTACTTGAGACATATTGAATGATTGATTGATCAAGAGATATACTACTACTTGAGACAGATTGAATGATTGATTGATCAAGAGACATACTACTACTTGAGACAGATTGAATGATTGATTGATCAAGGGACATACTACTACTTGAGACAGATTGAATGATTGATTGATAGAACCATCATCATTGCACTTTGGTGAGTTACCATATGTGCTCCGATCTCTTTCTTACACAGGAAGATCTCATCGACAGTGCACGAACTGAACAGCACCGGCGAGGGTCCTGGATGTAATTTAGACGATGGTGAAGATATTTTGTAGGAATTAAAAAAAACAATGTTTCTAATCAATCGTTTCCCGGGGAGCGGCTTTCAAGCCTGCTTTTATTGATGTTGAACTGTCAATGGTTCTTTAACGCGATCAATTTGAACATTGGGACCAACGTTTTATTGTCCGTCTCCGATAGGACTAGCAACTCGATAATACACTCTACACCAAGATCAGGGATCTCTGGACAACTATCGCTATGGCTCCCCTAGGGAGCGAACCGTGGAGAAAGAATTGAGACTAAGTTTCTTTATTAAGTTTTATTTTATTTCAGGAAGCCTGATTAATTCGGGAAATCCTTGCAGATATGCGAATGTCGTAGCTCTGGGAAATATAGTTTTGCGCATACGTAGAATGCCCTTCAACGTGTAAGTAAATTGTGTGATGATGGTTCTGTTCCAGGATCAACCTGGGATTATGTTGTGGAGTTTGTCCAGAAGATGTAATGTATAAGTTAGTGACTCTTGTGTATTTCATTTTATAAGATTTGAATAGAAATAAAATGTTAGATAATATTAATATTCACCATCAATACAGGGTGGCTCAGGAAGACTTGAAACAGGATGGAGTCGTAAGGTGGGGGGATCTAGGCTGATAAAGATCAGTTTTATTTTTATGCCAGAACATGCATGTGATATGGGGAATGAACAGAAATATATCAAAGACAGTGAGAACAGAGTTAGTATATGTCCTCTGTATATCATAGACAGTGAGGAAATAGGAAAGTTAGTATATGTCCTCTGTATATCATAGACAGTGAGGAAATAGAAGGAAGGTCCTCTGTATATCAAAAAGCATTTTCTGAAAGTGAGGAAATAGAAGTTAGTATATGTCCTCTGTATATCAAAGACAGTGAGGAAATAGTTAGTATATGTCCCTCTGTATATCATAGACAGTGAGAAAATAGAAGTAGTATATGTTCCCTGTATATCAAAGACAGTGAGGAATATATGTTAGTATATGTCCCCTGTATACTGTGACAGGAGAGAATAAAGTAGCATATATCCTGTATCAAAGACAGTGGGAGGAAATAGAAGTTAATATGGTTCTCTGTATATCAAAGACAGTGAGGAAATAGAAGTTATATATGTTCCTCTCCAGAAAATTATAGACATGAGGAAACAGAAGTTATATAAGGCACCTGTATACTCAAAGACAGTGAGAAATAGAAGTTAGTATATGTCCTCTGTATATCATGGATATGTGAGGAAATAGAGTATATGTGTCCTGCATATCAAAGACAAAGAGGAAATAGAAGTTAGTATATGTCCTCTGTATAACATAGACAGTGAGAAATAGAAGAAATATATCCTCTGTATATCATAGACAGTGAGGAAATAGAAGTTAGTATGTGTCCTCATATCAAAGACAGTGAGGGAATGAAGTTAGTATATGTCCTCTGTATATCATAGACAGTGAGGAAATAGAAGTTAGTATATGTCCTCTGTATATCATAGACAGTGAGAAATAGAAGTGCAGGCATGTCCCTCTGTATATCAAAGACATGAGGAATAGAAGTTAGCATATGTCCCTTCCATATCAAAAAGACAGCAGAGGAAATAGAAGGTAGTATATGTCCTCTGTATATCATAGACAGTGAGGAAATAGAGTTAGTATGTCCCCTCTGTATATCAAAGACAGTGAGGAAATAGGTTAGTGAAATCTCTATTTCAAAGACAGTGAGGAAATAGAAGTTAGTATATGTTCTCTGTATATCATAGACAGTGAGAAATAGGAAGTTAGTATATACCCTCGTATATCATAGACAGTGAAGAAATAGAAGTTAGTATATGTCCTCTGTATATCAAAGACAGTAAGAAATAGAAGTTAGTATATGTCCTCTGCATATCATAGATATAGAGGAAATATGTGTATATGTCCTCTGTATATCATAGACAGGAGTGGAATATAAGGTATATGTCCTCTGTATATCAAAGACAGGAGGAAATAGAGCATATGGTCCTCTATATCAAGGTGTCAGAGGAAATAGAAGTTAGTATATGTCCTGTAGCATCAAAGACAGAGGAAATAGAAGTTAGTATATGTCCTCTGTATACTATAGACAGTGAGGAAATAGAAGTTAGTATATGTCCTCTGTATATCAAAGACAGTGAGGAAATAGAAGTTAGTATATGTCCTCTGTATATCAAAGACAGTGAGGAAATAGAAGTTAGTATATGTTCTCTGTATATCATAGACAGTGAGGAAATAGAAGTTAGTATATGTCCTCTGTATAATTGGTAGACAGAGGAATAGGAAGGTAGTATATGTCCTCTGTATATCAAAGACAGTAAGGAAAATAGAAGTTAGTATATGTCCGTATATCATAGACAGTGAGGAAATAGAAGTTAGTATATGTCCTGTATATCATAGACAGTGGTATAATAGAAGTTAGTATATGTCCCTCCCATATCATAGACAGTGAGGGAAATAGGAAGTTAGTATATGTCCCCCTGTATACTGCAGACAGTAAGGAAATAGAAGGTATGTGTCCTCTGTATATCAAAGACAGTAGGAAATAGTTAGTATATGTTCTCTGTATATCAGACAGTGAGGAAATAGAAGCTAGTATATGACCTGTATATCAAAGATATGAGGAAATAGCTAGTATATGTTCTGTATATCATAGACAGTGAGGAAATAGAAGTTAGTATATGTACCTGTATATCAAAGATATGAGGAAATAGAAGTTAGTATATGTCCTCTGTATATCATATAGACAGTGAGGAAATAGTTAGTATGTGTCCTCTGTATATCAAAGACAGTGAGGAAATAGAAGCACAGTATATGTCCTGTATATCACAGACAGTGAGGAAATAGAAGATATATGTCCTCTGTATATCATAGACAGTGAGGAAATAGAAGTTAGTATGTGTCCTCTGTATATCAAAGACAGTAGATAAAATAGAAGTTAGTATATGTCCTCTGTATATCATAGACAGTGAGGAAATAGAAGTTAGTATATGTCCTCTGCATACCTAGACATGAGGAAATAGAAGTTAGTATATGTCCTCTGTATATCAAAGACAGTGAGGAAATAGAAGTTAGTATATGTCCTCTGTATATATCAAAGACAGTGAGGAAATAGAAGTTAGCATGTCCCCTGGGGTACTATAGACAGTGAGTGAAATAGGAAATAAAGAAGGTCCTTCATCAAAGACAGTGAGGAAATAGAAGTATACATGTCCTCTGTATATCAAAGACAGGAGGAAGATAGTTGGTATACAGTTCTCTGTATATCATAGACAGAGGAAATAGAAGTTAGTATACGTCTCATATCATAGACAGTGAGGAAATAGAAGTTATATGTCCTCTGTATACTCAAAGACAGTGGAGGGCTAGTTAGGTATGTCCCTCTGTATATCATAGATAAAGAGGAAATAGTTAGTATATGTCCTCTGTATATCATAGATGTTAGAGGAAATATAAGTTAAAAAAAGGTCCTCTGTATATCAAAGAAAGGAGAAATAGAAGTAGTATATGTCCTCTGTATATCAAAGAAAGGGAGGAAATAGAAGTTAGCATATGTCCCTCCATATCAAAGACAGTGAGGAAATGAAGTTAGTATATGTCCTCTGTATATCATAGACAAGATAGAAAATATTAAAAAGGATATCCTGTATATCAAAGACAGTGAGAAACAGAAGTATATATAACCTCTCACACTGTGCACACAGGAAATAGTTAGTGATATGTTCTCTGTATATCGCATGGTGAGGAAATAGAGTTAGTATATGTCCTCTGTATATCATAGACAGTGAGGAAATAAAGTTAGTATATGTCCCTCTGTATACTATTGTAAGGAAATAGAAGCAGGTGAAAGTATGTCCCCTGTGGACATCAGACAGTGAGGAAATAGGTTAGTATATGTCCCCAGTTAATCATAGACAGTGGATAAAATAGAAGTTAGTATATGTCCCTCTGGGTATATATCATAGACAGGAGGAAATATTAGTATATGTCCTGTATATCATAGACAGTAAGGAAATAGAAGTTAGTATGTGTCCTCTGTATATCAAAGACAGTGAGGAAATAGAAGTTAGTATATGTTCTCTGTATATCATAGAGCAGTGAGGAAATAGAAGAACATATGTCCTCTGTATATCAAAGATGGTGAGGAAATAGAAGTTAGTATGTGTGTGTCCTCTGTATACCTAGACAGTATGAAATAGAAAGCAGTATATGCTCCTGTATATCATAGAGCAGTGAGGAAATAGAAGTTAGTATTTTGTCCCTCTGTATATCAAAGACAGTGAGGAAATGGAAGTTAGTATATGTTCTCTGTATACTACAGACAGTGAGGAAATAGAAGTGTGATATGTCCTCTGTATATCATAGACAGTGAGGAAATATGGGCATGTGTCCTCTGTATATCATAGACAGTAAGGAATAGAAGTTAGTATATTAGTCCTCTGTATATCATAGACAGTAGATAAAATAGAAGTTAGTATGTGTCCCTCCACATCATAGACAGTGAGTGAAAACAGAAGTTATAGTGGTTGTTCTCATCATAGACAGTGAGAAATAGAAGTTAGTATATGTCCCTCTGCATACCAGACAGTGAGGAAATAGAAGTTGTAATAGGTCCTCCACATCATAGAGAGTGAGAAACAGTTAGTATACATGTCCTCTGTATATCATAGACAGTGAGGAAATAGCATAGTATATTAGTCCCCTGTGACATCATAGACAAAAGGAAATAGAAGCAAGATATGTCCTGCATATCAAAGACAGTGAGGAAATAGAAATTAGTATATGTCCCTCTGTATATCATATAATATATAAGGAAATAGAAGTTAGTATATGTCCCTCTGGTATCATAGACAGCAAGGAAATAGTTAGTATATGTCCTCTGTATATCATAGAGAGGAGGAAATAGAAGTTAGTATAAGGTCCTCTCATATCAAAGACAGTGAGGAAATAGAAGTTAGTATATATTCCTCTGTATATCAAAGACAAGTGAGGAAATAGAGTTAGTATATTCTGTATATCATAGATGAGGTGAGGAAATAGAAGTTAGTATATGTCTCTGTATCAAAGACAGTGAGGAAATAGAAGTTAGTATATGTTCTCTGCATATCATGACAGTGAGAAATAGAAGTTAGTATATGTCCTATATCAAAGACAGTGAGGAATAGAAGTTAGTATGTGTCCTCTCTAGATCACAGACAGTGAGGGAAATAGTTAGTATATGTCCCTGTATATCATAGACAGTGAGGAAATAGAAGTTAGTATGTGTCCTGTATCATAGACAGTGGAGGAAATAGAAGTTAGTATATGTCCTGTATATCAAAGACAGTGAGGAAATGAGCTAGCATGTCCCCTGTAGCATCAAAGACAGTGAGGAAATAGAAGTTATATGTTCTCTGTATATTTAGCAGACAGTGAGGAAATAGAAGTTAGTATATGTCCTCTGCATATCAAAGACAGTGAGGAAATAGTTAGTATATGTTCTGTATATCATAGACATAGAGGAAATAGAAGTTAGTATATGTCCCTATATCAAAGACAGAGAAATTAGGTTATATGTGTCCTCTAAACACAGACAGAGGAAATAGAAGTTGGGTATATGTCCTCTGTGTATATCATAGACAGTGAGGAAATAGGAAGTTAAATATGTGTCCCCTCTGTATATCATAGACAGGGAGGAAATAGAAGTTAGTAGACATATCCCTCTGTAGATCAAAGACAGTAAAAGGAAATAGAAGTTAGTATATGTCCCTCTGTATATCATAGATTATATAAAATAGAAGTTAGTATATGTCCTCTGTATATCATAGACAGGAGGAAATAGAAGTTATATGTCCCTCTGTATATCATAGACAGTAGAGGAAATAGAGTTAGTGTATATGTCCTGTATATCAGACAGAGGAAGAAGTTAGTATATGTCCTCTGTATATCATAGACAGTAAGGAACAGTTAGTGGCGTGTCCCTCTTGTATCAAAGACAGTGAGGAAACAGAAGTTATATATGTTCTCTGTATATCATAGACAGTGTGAGGAAATAGAAGTTAGTATGTCCTCTGTATATCACAGAGGAAATAGAAGTGCTAGTATGTGTCCTCTCAGACATCAGGACAGTAAGGAAATAGAAGTTAGTATATGTTCTCTATATCATAGACAGTGAGGAAACAAAAGTTAGTATTTGTCCTCTATATATCAAAGACAGTGAGGAATGGAAGAGATATGTTCTCTGTATATCATAGACAGTGAGGAATAGAAGTTAGTATATGTCCTCTGTATATCAGACAGTGAGTGAAATAGTTGCAGGTGTCTCCATATCATAGACAGTATGGAAATAGAAGTAGTATATGTCCTCTGTATATCATAGACAGTGAGAAATAGAAGAAAGGTGTCCTCTGTACATCAGACAGAGGAAATAGAAGTTAGTATATGTTCTCTGTATATCATAGACAGTGAGGAACAGAAGTTGGTGATATGTCCTCTGCATATCATAGACAGAGGAAATAGAAGTGTGCATGTGTCCTCTGCATCATATGAGGAAATAGAAGTTAGCATATGTCCTCTGTATATCATAGACAGTGAGGAAATAGAAGTTAGTATATGTCCTTCATATCATAAGGTAAGGAAAATAGAAGTTAGATTATCCCATATCAAAGACAGTGAGGAAATAGGAATGAGTATATGTCCTCTGTATATCATGTATAAAAAGGGAAATAGAACAGACATGTCCTCTGCATACTGGTGAGGATGAAAGGAAAATAGCTAGTATATGTCCTCTGTATAATGCAGACAGTGAGGAAATAGAAGTTAGTATATGTCCTCTGTATATCAAAGACAGTGAGGAAATAGTATAGTATATGTCCCTCTGTATATCAAAGACAGTGAGGAAATAGAAGTTAGTATATGTTCTCTGTATATCATAGACAGGAGAAATAGAAGTTAGTATATGTCCTGTATATCAGACAGAGGAAATAGAAGTTAGTATATGCCTCTGTATATCATAGACAGTGAGTAAATAGAAGCTTAGGTATAAGGTCCTCTGTATATCAAAGACAGTGAGGAAATAGAAGTTAGTATGTGTCCTCTCTATATCATAGACAGAGGAAATAGTTAGTATATGTCCCTCTGTATATCATAGACAGTGAGGAAATAGAAGTTAGTATGTGTCCTCTGTATATCATAGACAGTGAGGAAATAGAAGTTAGTATACGTCTCAGACATCAAAGACAGTGAGGAAATAGAAGAAGGCGTCTCGTGGCACGCAGACAGTGAGGAAATAGAAGTTAGTATATGTCCTCTGTATATCATAGACAGTGAGGAAATAGAAGTTAGAGCAGGTCCTGTATATCAAAGACAGTGAGGAAATAGAAGTTAGTATATGTCCTGTACATCAGTAGACAGTGTGTGGAGGAAATAGAAGTTAGTATATGTCTCTGTATATCATAGACAGTGAGGAAATAGTTAGTATGTGTCCCTCTGTATATCATAGACAGTGAGGAAATAGAAGTTAGTATGTGTCCTCTGTATATCATAGACAGTGAGGAAATAGAAGTTAGTATATGTCCTCTGTATATCATATAGACAGGAGGGAATATAGTTAGTATGTGTCCTCTGTATATCATAGAGATGGTGAGGAAAATAGGAAGTTAGTGTATGTCTTCTGTATATCATAGACAGTGAGGAAATAGAAGTTAGTATGTGTTCTCTGTATATCATAGACAGTGAGGAAATAGAAGTTAGTATATGTCCTCTGTATATCATAGACAGTGAGGAAATAGAAGGTATATGTCCTCTGTATATCATAGACAGTGAGGAATAGTTAGTATACGTCCTTTGTATATCATAGACAGTGAGGAAATAGAAGTTAAGATAGTGTCCCTGTCTACTTATAGACAAAGAGAAATAGAAGTAGTATGTGTCCTCTGTATATCATAGACAGTAAGGAAATAGAAGCGTATGTGTCCTCTGTATATCAAAGACAGTAAGGAAATAGAAATTAGTATATGTCCTCTGTATATCATAGACAGTGAGGAAATAGAAGTTAGTATATGTCCCTCTGTATATCATAGACAGTGAGGAATAGAATGTATATGTCCCTCTGTATATCATAGACAGTGAGGAAATAGAAGTTAGTATATGTCCTCTGTATATCAAAGACAGTAAGGAAATAGAAGTTAGAATATGTCTTCTATATCATAGACAGTGAGGAAATAGAAGTTAGTATACGTCCTCTGTATATCATAGACAGTAAGGAAATAGAAGTTAGTATGTGTCCCCTGTATATCATAGACAGTAAGGAAATAGAAGTTAGTATGTGTCCTCTGTATATCAAAGACAGTAAGGAAATAGAAATTAGTATATGTCCTCTAGTTACTAGACAGTGAGGAAATAGAAGTTAGTATAGTCCCTCTGTATACTCATAGACACAGTGAGGAAATAGTTAGTATATGTCCCACATCATAGACAGTGAGGAAATAGAAGTTAGTATATGTCCTCTGTATATCAAAGACAGTAAGGAAATAGAAGTTAGTATATGTTCTGTATATCATAGACAGTGAGGAAATAGAAGCAGTATATGTCCTCTGTATATCATAGACAGTGAGGAATAGAATAGATATGTCCTCTGTATATCATAGATGTGAGGAAATAGAAGTTAGGTATATGTCCCTCTGTATATCATAGACAGTAAGGAAATAGGGTTAGTATATGTCCTCTGTATACTATAGACAGTGAGGAAATAGAAGTTAGGTATATGTCCCTCTGTATATCATAGACAGTGAGGAAATAGAAGTTAGTATGTCCCTGTATACTATAGACTCATGAGGAATATATGTTAGTATGTGTCCCTCTGTATATCAAAGACAGTGAGGAAATAGAAGTTAGTATAAGGTCCTCTGTATATCAAGGACAGTGAGGAAATAGAAGTTAGTATATGTCCTCTGTATATCAAAGACAGTGAGGAAATAGAAGTTAGTATATGTCCTCTGTATATCATAGACAGTGAAGAAATAGAAGTTAGTATATGTCCTCTGTATATCATAGACAGTGAGGAAATAGAAACTATTCAGAAAGATCTCAAAATCAATGAACACTGACTGATGCTATAAATAAGAATGAGAAAATGAAAGTATTTTGGACATATAAAGAGACACCACGGACTGAGAAGATCATTATAGAAGAAGGTGTCCTGGCAAAGCGGAGAAGAAGACGGAAAAGATGGATTCAGGATGTAAGTGATGATTTGAGTAGCGACAAATTGATCAGAGGGGGGACATCTGACATAATAGAGAGAGAAATTCCGAATTACTATTACGGTGGTAATGTTCTGCTCAGGACCAGCTATTTGGCAATGATGCTAATTTTAGCAAAGCAATAATAACAATAATGTTACCATTATTATTATTAGTATTAGCAGTAGTGGAAGTGTAAATATATAGAACTGCAAGTTATATAGTTTTTTAAAACTAAATTACGAATTTGCAATTCAAATGTTGTATCAATCCTAACATATGCCAGCGAGAGTTGGAAACGACTAAAGATATAGAAAGTAAGTTGAATGCATTTGAAAATAGATGTCTGTGAAAATAATGAATATAAAATGGAACGAATTCAGGAGAAGTGATGAAATCAGAGAAATGTTTGGTCAACCATTAGTGACAACTGTTATAAGAAAGAGAAGATGGAGATAAAAGTTGAGCACACCTTGAGGAGAAAATGATCAACGAATATCAAAGCAGGCATTGAAGTGGGATGCAAAGGGTTCAAGAAATAGAGGACGACCAGAGACCCTGATACGAACTTTGCTGAGAGTGAAAGAAATATTGGTCTCAGTTTACTTAGGAGATTGAGCTGGTTTTGTAGAATACAGGGTCGTACCGTGTTATCATACACATAGGCGGAAACATCAGGTGGTATCGTAAAAGTGAAATCAAAATACAATTTGAACCATTCAATAATTAAAAAATCTGTACGTAACGCTTATCTATACTGGTTCATGTTATTCGATATTACGTATGTAACTATGATTTATCTCACGCCTCTGTTCAAGCACTGTCGGAGAGACATTCGATTCGGCTTTAGTGCAGGTGCATTGTCAAGAGCTTTCGCTTTAAAGACTCTCGATCTGACAGCGAATCAGCTACTTTGTTTGTAATATTTGATAGTTGATATCATTACCTTAAAGTAGTTTATATTTTCGAAATAAAATTAGTATTCGTACATTTTGGACAGTTTAAAAAAAATCACAATCGACGGTTATTTGAAAGAAAATACATTTAAAGGGTGTCATTTCGAAGACTTGCATCAAACTGAGATAATCTACCGCAAGGTCCCGCTAGATAGAACGAAAAGCGGAGAAAATGTCACATTCCATATAACATATGTTCTGGCACGAGAGGTATTATTCTTTTATTATTAACAGTAGTGGTAGTAACGATGATATTCACATGTATCTTTCTGTTTCTTTGAATCCACAGTTGGAATGAACACATCCCAGAATCTTACTGATGTTGATGTTGCTGGTGTTATTGATGTTGTTGGTGTTGTAAATGTCGCTGTTAAAACATCTTAATAAATCTCTCGGTATATTTAAGAGTCTCGTGACACTCTCGGTATATTTAAGAGTCTGCGACACCTCGGTATATTTAAGAGTCCCGTGACACCTCGGTACATTTGTAAGAGTCCCGTGACTCCCCGGCATATTTGCATGATCTCGTGACACCTCGTGAGTCTCTGTGACGTAGAGTGATGTGGCTTGCCCCTGGTTACAAAGGTTCCTTGTCTGTCTCTGCAGGCAACCCACATACCAGTCAAATATATGAGTGAACTGAATATCATATCATTCTGAAAATGTCCAATCTCCGCCTCAACAAATCCAGCAGCGTCTAGCGGTCCAACATGCCAGTTCGATGTTGTTTAACCAATCTCTTTGTATATTTGGTATGTCGTTATTTTCGGACTGTACCAATATCGACACCTATCTGACTTAGTCTGGTCAGCGAGTGGGATTCACAACCCTGAAATCTTCTGCTGGGAAATTCTCAATGCGTTAAGAATGTTACTTCGATACATTGCAGCTCCCTTTGATATCATAGCCATGACAGAAAATCTATCAGCTCTTTCATTACCCCTTGATTCTTGAGTGCCCAGGGACAAGGACAAAAGATATTTTACCAGTGATTCATGATCTCAGTGTAGGTGAGATCTAGTTTCTAGTCATATCATAGACGTACGATAAAACTTAAATCCCGTGTTCAATTTGTACATGAAAAATTGCATAAATCATATCGGAGATCCTAGCCTGTGCTAAGGAGTTTGTGCACTAATGTTGAGATTTTCATGTGTAAGAAAGAGATCGTAGCAAACGTGGTTACTCACCAAAGTACAATGATGATGGTTCAATCCATCAATTAATCAGTCAATCAATTAATCATTCAATAGATAAGTTAATAAATCAATCAATCAATCAATCAGTCTATATATATATATCATCTTCGTGTCCCGATTGACGCATAAGCCTCCCACAAGAGACTTCCACTGTTGCCGTTCTGTTGCCTTTTTACCAACCATCTCCTACGTCAGACCACACTCTTTCAACTCTCTCCACCGTTCTTCTCCGTGTTTTCTTTGGATGTCCAGACTTTCTCTTTCCATCCGCTCTCCATCTGAGAGTTGTCCTAGCCAATGCCCCTACTGGTATACGACATACATGTCCAATCCACCTCCATATCAATCAGTCTAATTGTCTCACAAATATGTCAACAGTCGATAGCAGCAACCTCAACAAAACACCACAGAAACAATGATATGTGTACTCCTGTTACAGCACAAATCATGTCTAAATAAGGAAACATATTGTGTTGTTTGAACAAATAAATACATATTATAATGATTCCGTTTTGTTTCTTGGTTAGTTTAATGTCTTCTTTTTCTTCTTTTTCCTTGAAAGCTTCATATCTATCACTTGTTAACTATTTTGTGTGATTTCTATGTAAACTTCTCCAAATGTTATGTTAGTTAGTTAGTCTTTCCTCTTGGGCCTGTGGGCGGCGGATAGGGCAGAGGTCATAGCTCTCCATGTCTCGCGGTTCGTTGCTATTTGTTTTAAGTCTTTAATGTTTACTAGGCCCATCGTTGAGCCTTCTCTGGTGATGGTTCTACGCAGAGTCTCTCTTGGTCTTCCTCGTTTTCTTTCCCTCTGGTGTCCATATGAGGGATTGGTAAGGAAGTCTTCTCTCATCCATTCTAAGTGTGTGGCCGATGTAGTTCCAGCGGCGCTTTCTTAAATTTGATACATTTTCTTGCTTGGTCTCTTGTCTTATTTGTGTATTGGGTCTGAAATCTGACCATTTGAGGTTCAGTATTCTTCTAAGACATTTATTCTCAAAGTTATCTAATTTTCTTTCTAGAGCTTTTGTTGCTTTCCAACTCTCGCATCCATAAGTTAATACTGGAATCACACAAGAGTTAAAGATCTTTAATTTTAAGTGCCTGCTGAGTGAATTGGACTTCCATATATTTGACAATTTGTTAAAAGCACTTGATGCCAATGCGATTCTGTGTGGAATTTCTGGCGCTGTATCCCCGTAGATGACATCATACTCCCTAGGTATGTAAAACTTTTGACTTTTCAAGAGTGTAGTTTTTAGTTGAATATTTTCTGGACTGCTGGTAAGGTCAACAATTTTTGTTTTTGTGGTGTTTATTTGGAGACCAATTTGTCCTGAGATATTTTGGAGAAGGTTATGTGACCAGTGCTAAATCTGAACGCTGATACCAAGTGCTAAATCTGAACGGTGATACCAAGTGCTAAATCTGAACGGTGATACCAGTGCTAAATCTGAACGCTGATACCAAGTGCTAAATCTGAACGGTGATACCAGTGCTAAATCTGAACGGTGATACCAGTGCTAAATCTGAACGCTGAAATAGAATGATAGAAGAAAACTAGTCACGACAGAGATGAAGTGTGTACGCAGAATGATAGAAGAAAACTAGTCACGACAGAGATGAAGTGTGTACACAGAATGATAGAAGAAAACTAGTCACGACAGAGATGAAGTGTGTACACAGAATAATAGACGAAAACTAGTCACGACAGAGATGAAGTGTGTACACAGAATGATAGAAGAAAACTAGTCACGACAGAGATGAACTGTGTACACAGAATGATAGAAGAAAACTAGTCACGACAGAGATGAACTGTGTACACAGAATGATAGACGAAAACTAGTCACGACAGAGATGAACTGTGTACGCAGAATGATAGAAGAAAACTAGTCACGACAGAGATGAAGTGTGTACACAGAATGATAGAAGAAAACTAGTCACGACAGAGATGAAGTGTGTACACAGAATGATAGAAGAAAACTAGTCACGACAGAGATGAACTGTGTACACAGAATGATAGAAGAAAACTAGTCACGACAGAGATGAAGTGTGTACACAGAATGGTAAAGGAAGACATCTTTCCTGGAGTTGGAGGCAAGGGACTTCTTCGTCCTCGAACGCTCCATATCGATCACTTGTTAACCAGTCTGTATGATTTGTATATGATCCGAGCCTAAGAGCGATTGTACGTTATGCCAGTTATGCGCCTATGTGTAGTCACATCCGATTTCTCACCTTCTTATTTACTAGGGTATCTTCCCTAAGCCCATGTTTTATTCACCTCTTACGACATGTATTACTATTCTTTGCTCTTCTAGCGGGCTCCTTGTAGAACACGGGCGGAACCAAGACGAAGGTGGCAGCAGGACATCCAAGAACACTTGAACATAACGCTGGAGGAGGCGTGAGAACTTGCTAGAGACAGTGTTTTCCAGACGGTCTGTAATAATAGAGACGTTCCGCAAGAGACCTACTACTACTTACTACAAGATAAATGTGTTTTCCAAGTATTGTGCTTACGACAGAAATGAATCATTATTTTATTCATAAAAACATTTTTTTAAATGAAATTCAGCAGGGGCGGCTCGTCATTAAGGGCCAGTGTGCCTGGCCCCACAAATAATCGAAAGGGGGAAATTTCCCGGAATAGACAAATAATAGTAAATACTCCAAAAACCATGATTTCTCCGAAAATTTAAGTCTGACCCACCAAGAAAAATGACTACGAGCCGCCACTGAAATTCAGATAACCTTTAAAGCCGAAGTTGTCAAATAGGGCCTCAGTGATATATCACACTGGCGCCATGACATCCACGGGCGTCTCGTTGGACAGAGCTTTTCTAATCCAAACAATAGTTTAGGATAATTAAGTTAAACAAAACTGCTTGTGAGATGCGTTGCCTGCGAAAAGTTACCAATAACACCAGAAAAGGACAGAGTCACCAACATCAGCAAAAGAAAGAAAATTGGCACAGAACCTTGCTTGAATTACATTGAGAAACAAAGAATGAAGTGGTTTGGCCACATAATAAGAATGCTTCCAAACTCCACAGTATGCAGAGTCTTCTACAACAGAACATCGGGAAAGAAGGCAAGAGGAAGACCACGAAAAAGATGGTTAGATGGCATAGCAGAATCCTGTGAAAGAGCAAAAATAACAATCCCCCAAGACACCAGGATAGCGCAAGACAAAAACAGAAAACCACGACACTGGGCAACAACCCGGTAGCAGTGTGACGACACTGGGCAACAACCCGGTAGCAGTGTGACGACACTGGGCAACAACCCGGTAGCAGTGTGACGACACTGGGCAACAACCCGGTAGCAGTGTGACGACACTGGGCAACAACCCGGTAGCAGTGTGACGACACTGGGCAACAACCCGGTAGTAGTGTGACGACACTGGGCAACAACCCGGTAGCAGTGTGACGACACTGGGCAACAACCCGGTAGTAGTGTGACGACACTGGGCAACAACCCGGTAGCAGTGTGACGACACTGGGCAACAACCCGGTAGCAGTGACGACAAGACAGCAGAAGAAGAATAAAGAAAAACTTTCGTTACATGCTATGTAAGCTGCTTAAGTTTGTTATGGCAGTGTAGAAAATGAGGGGGGGGACACATGAGGAGGACGAATTTAATGGTCACGCTAAGGTCACTGCTTACCGTGTCACTGCTTACCGTGTCACTGCTTACCGTGTCACTGCTTACCGTGTCACTGCTTACCGTGTCACTGCTTACCGTGTCACTGCTTACCGTGTCACTGCTTACCGTAGATTAAACGTGGGTCTCATGCATGGGAGCCTCGACCTAAGTCATTCGGGGAGACGTTTCACTAGAATAAATAGTTAAAAAAACGAATTTTAAAAACGAAACATAATTTATTTATTAAACGTATCTCATTAGTTTCGGTTAAATCGTTACAATAAATACATGATATAAGTGAGAGCTCCATCGCAGGCGATGATGACAACAGTCTCAGGCGTGTGTTGCTGCACTCTCTGTTGTGTCCCGAGGTGAATGTCAAGACAAATCTTCGAACACAGTTCCCCTACCACGGGGGGTTTATACATGATCAAGGTTAGACATGTGGGTGTAATGTGTTTTGTCTCTTCTCGCAGCTCGTTTTCTCTGCGCCTCAACAGTACGACGATTCTCAGTTCTGAGAGTTCATCTTGACATATTGTATCTGATTTGCTATATACTAGATGTCAGAATGTGTGTGTTCTTTTCTGTGTGTGTGTGTGTTTGTTTAATCGTGGCCTCCAATAACATAAGGCCGGTAAGCTCAAGTAAAAAAAAATATAGGAAATCAGACCACAACCGTCACGTGACCTCGCATTCCAGTAATGTTAGATAAAGAGAAATTCAATTTAAAAACAACTCAACATCAAGATTATATTATGTTTACAAGTTCAGTTTAACAATAAGGAATATCAGTATTATGTTTACAAGTTTAGTTTAACAATAAGGAATATCAGTATTATGTTTACAAGTTTAGTTTAACAATAAGGAATATCAGTATTATGTTTACAAGTTTAGTTTAACAATAAGTTGAATATCTGTTATTAATGTAACAAATTCAGTTTAACAATAAGGAATATCAGTATTATTAAGTCAAGGTTGTATTATGTTTACAAATTCAGTTTAACACTAAGGAATATCAGTATTATTAAGTCAAGGTTGTATTATGTAACAAATTCAGTTTAACACTAAGGAATATCAGTATTATATAACAAATTCAGTTTAACAATAAGGAATATCAGTATTATTAACATGTTTCATCAACAAATAACTATGGACTCCAGATTTTGTAAAATTGCAGAAAATCTTACAGTGTTCTATCAAACACTTATAAAAGCCAGCCCCATTAATCAGGAATTTTGGTTTCCCGTCAGAGCTAGTAGGTCTTATGTTACTGCCAGGCACGTCTAATATTTCAATTAATCATCATCATCAAATAGCTTGTCCTGAGCAGAACTTTGTCACCCCAACAGTCCTTCAGAATTTCTCTCTCTCATAGGCCTCTGCAGCCGTCATGTTCAAACCATCAGTTACATCCTGAATCCATCTTCTCCGTGGTCTTCCCCTTCTTATTTTTATCGGTATGTCTCCTTCCATGATGGTCTTCTCCAGCCCTTCGTGTCTCTTTATATGTTCAAAGTACCTCAATTTTCTCTTTCTTATTTGTAGCATCAGTCAGTTTTCTCTTTCTTGTATGTAGCATCAGTCAGTTTTCTCTTACTTGTATGTAGCATCAGTCAGTTTTCTCTTTCTTGTATGTAGCATCAGTCAGTTTTCTCTTTCTTGTATGTAGCATCAGTCAGTTTTCTCTTACTTGTATGTAGCATCAGTCAGTTTTCTCTTACTTGTATGTAGCATCAGTCAGTTTTCTCTTACTTGTATGTAGCATCAGTCAGTTTTCTCTTACTTGTATGTAGCATCAGTCAGTTTTCTCTTACTTGTATGTAGCATCAGTCAGTTTTCTCTTACTTGTATGCAGCATCAGTCAGTTTTCTTTGATTTTGAGTTCATTCTAGATAGATCTATTTGTTCTCTTCTCTGTCCAAAATATACGAAGGACTCTTCTGTAACACTTATATTCAAAAGCAGATATATGTTTTTCCACCGCCGTATTAAATGTCCATGCTTCCCACCATATTGCCTCTTGGAATATGCATGCTCTTAGTATTCTGATCTTTGTTTTATTTTCAATTAATACATATGTTAATTAATTATATATGTATGTTTATGGTAATTAAGTCGTTATTTATTTAGTCCCGTTAAAGTTTTGACACAATCCTAGCTACAGGTGCCCGCCTAATTAACTCGTTATTTATCTAGTCCCGTTAAAGTTTTGACACAATCCTAGCTACAGGTACCTGCCTAATTGCTCGATGTGTTTTTGTAATTATATTCAGAACGCGCGACAGAGATCACTGTCAGAAAATTAGTAGTAAGTATTATCTAGAAGTCACTCACAATGATAGCAAGGAAAATCATCGCTGTTGTCGTTTTGATATCTGCGGTATGCTACGGCGTCGAGAGAAACTGTTCCCTCAGAGGTCGAACTTGGGGGGTAAGTAAATCACGTGAAACTGATTTCTGATTAGTTTGTTAATTTATTGATATATGTTAGAAGCTTGGTCTTGACAGCAACACACAGAAAGCTACCATGTGTGAACAAATGCTTGAGGAAGGCGATGGAGGTTACCAGGAAAGATAGACTACAGAAATGAGGACATCAGAAGCAGAGTGGACATAACTGCTCAGAATACATTGAAAGACAATAAATGCAGTGAGTTGGACATTGTAATTATATTAAGTGGTGGTGTATAGGCTTAGTGGATGAGAGTCAGGGTTAATAGACCGAGTCTACCCCGACGTTCTGAGTTCGATTCTCGCTGCGGACAGTTTGGTTACAAATTTATTCGCGTTGGATTTTTCCAAAAGAACGATGGCACTACCCGTTCTAAAGCAATGGCAAACTACTGAACGTAATAATTCTAGAAAAATCACAAACAGCGTTAAAAAGCAACAGGCTCAAACAGCGTTAAAAAGCAACAGGCTCAAACAACGTTAAAAAGCAACAGGCTCAAACAGCGTTAAAAAGCAACAGGCTCAAACAGCGTTAAAAGCAACAGGCTCAAACAGCGTTAAAAGCAACAGGCTCAAACAGCGTTAAAAGCAACAGGCTCAAACAGCGTTAAAAGCAACAGTCACAAACAGCATTAAAAGCAGCAGGCACAAACAGCATTAAAAAGCAACAGGGTCAAACAGCGTTAAAAAGCAACAGTCACAAACAGCATTAAAAAGCAACAGGCACAAACAGCATTAAAAAGCAACAGTCACAAACAGCATTAAAAAGCAACGGGGTCAAACAGCGTTAAAAGCAACAGTCACAAACAGCATTAAAAGCACAGGCACAAACAGCATTAAAAAGCAACAGGGTCAAACAGCGTTAAAAAGCAACAGTCACAAACAGCATTAAAAAGCAACAGGCACAAACAGCATTAAAAAGCAACAGTCACAAACAGCATTAAAAAGCAACAGGGTCAAACGCGTTAAAAAGCAACAGTCACAAACAGCATTAAAAAGCAACAGGCACAAACAGCATTAAAAAGCAACAGTCACAAACAGCATTAAAAAGCAACAGGCTCAAACAGCATTAAAAAGCAACAGTCACAAACAGCATTAAAAAGCAACAGGCTCAAACAGCGTTAAAAATCAACAGTCACAAACAGCGTTAAAAAGCAACAGTCACAAACAGCGTTAAAAAGCAACAGTCACAAACAGCGTTAAAGCAGTCACAAACAGCGTTAAAACAACAGTCACAAACAGCGTTAAAAGCAAGTCACAAACAGCGTTAAAAGCAACAATCACAAACAGCGTTAAAAGCAGCAGTCACAAACAGCGTTAAAAAGCAACAGTCACAAACAGCATTAAAAAGCAACAGGCTCAAACAGCATTAAAAAGCAACAGTCACAAACAGCATTAAAAAGCAACAGGCTCAAACAGCGTTAAAATCAACAGTCACAAACGCGTTAAAAGCAACAGTCACAAACAGCGTTAAAAGCAGCAGTCACAAACAGCGTTAAAAGCAACAGTCACAAACAGCGTTAAAAGCACAATCAAACAGCGTTAAAGCACAATCACAAACAGCGTTAAAAAGCAACAGTCACAAACAGCGTTAAAAGCAACAGTCACAAACAGCGTTAAAAGCAACAGTCACAAACAGCGTTAAAAGCAGCAATCACAAACAGCGTTAAAAAGCAACAGTCACAAACAGCGTTAAAAAGCAACAATCACAAACAGCGTTAAAAAGCAACAATCACAAACAGCGTTAAAAAGCAACAATCACAAACAGCGTTAAAAAGCAACAATCACAAACAGCGTTAAAAAGCAACAATCACAAACAGCGTTAAAAAGCAACAGTCACAAACAGCGTTAAAAAGCAACAATCACAAACAGCGTTAAAAAGCAACAGGCACAAACAGCGTTAAAAGCACAGGCACAAACAGCGTTAAAAAGCAACAATCACAAACAGCGTTAAAAAGCAACAGTCACAAACAGCGTTAAAAAGCAACAATCACAAACAGCGTTAAAAGCAACAGTCACAAACAGCGTTAAAAAGCAACAGGCACAAACAGCGTTAAAAGCAACAATCACAAACAGCGTTAAAAGCACAGGCACAAACAGCGTTAAAAAGCAACAGTCACAAACAGCGTTAAAAAGCAACAGTCACAAACAGCGTTAAAAAGCAACAATCACAAATAGCGTTAAAAAGCAACAATCACAAACAGCGTTAAAAAGCAACAATCACAAACAGCGTTAAAAAGCAACAATCACAAACAGCGTTAAAAAGCAACAATCACAAACAGCGTTAAAAAGCAACAGTCACAAACAGCGTTAAAGCAACAATCCAAACAGCGTTAAAAAGCAACAGGCACAAACAGCGTTAAAAAGCAACAGGCACAAACAGCGTTAAAAGCACAGGCACAAACAGCATAAAAAAGCACAGTCACAAAGCGTAAAAAAGCAACAGTAAAAAAGCAACAGTAAAAAAGCAACAGTAAAAAAGCAACAGTAAAAAGCAACAGTAAAAGCAACAGTAAAAAGCAACGGGTCAAACAGCGTTAAAAGCAACAGTAAAAAAGCAACAGTAAAAAAGCTGAGGTTGATTCGCAAACTCATGAAAAGAATATGCAATTAACTTTTTTTTAAAAAAAAGGATGTTAAATAGTTCTTGGGACAAATAGCGCGTGATGCATAAGCATTCGCCTATCAACTCGGACACAGGAGGTGGTGGGTTAAATCCCTCACTCCCTTTCACACGTGAGGAAAAGTGGTCCTCCTACCTCCTGCACACTAGGATCTGGAAATGTGAAGTGACAGGCACATTATACCCTAAGGTCTGAAAAGGCTAGGCGACATTATTTTTAAGATATTATTATTAGATATGAATTAAAGGTGAACAACCGCAAACCAATTACTGGGACGACTTATACTCCTGAAATGAATGAAAATTGTGGCATATCCTAAAGGACGTAGCTATCAACCACAGTAAACGAGTCGTTGATTTTCTATGCACCACTTATACGTTAAGTAGTTTGTCATTGCTTTCTGAACTGTGAGGTCTATTTTACCTTTTGTAAAAATCCCAGAAACGAATTTGCTTCAATCTTCCAACCGTGGGTTTGAACCAGGTACGCCAGGGTTCATGATCAGGCTCACTACCGCTTGAGGTACAGCTAATACTCCTACTGAGACATAAAAAGATAGTCCTACATCGCGACAAACCACCCAATAAACCGCAAAGACTGTACTATTTTCCGATACGCCACCTCACGAACCAAAATGTTTCACTTACAAAATATAGTTCACAAGATCAATTTGATGTTATTTACAAGATCAATTTGATGTTATTTATTTATAATTCTTTGTAAAGCCAAAAGTAAATTTCTGAAATAGAGCTTTCAACTCTAGACATTCTCAAATAGAGCTTTCATCTCTAGACATTCTCAAATAGAGCTTTCATCTCTGAACATTCTCAAATAGAGCTTTCAACACTAAACATTCTCAAATAGAGCTTTCAACACTAAACATTCTCAAATAGAGCTTTCAACTCTGAACATTATCAAACAGAGCTTTCAACTCTGAACATTCTCAAATAGAGCTTTCAACACTAAACATTCTCAAATAGAGCTTTCAACTCTGAACATTATCAAACAGAGCTTTCAACTCTGAACATTCTCAAATAGAGCTTTCAACTCTGAATATTCTCAAATCGAACTTTCAACACTGAACATTCTCAAATAGAGCTTTGAACCTTTCCTAAATAGAGCTTTCAAAACTAAACATTCTCAAATAGAGCTTTCAACACTAAACATTCTCAAATAGAGCTTTCAACTCTGAATATTCTCAAATAGAGCTTTCGACACAAAAACATTCTCAAATAGAGCTTTCAACCTGAACATTCTCAAATAGAGCTTTGAATCTTTCACAAATAGAGCTTTCAACACTAAACATTCTCAAATAGAGCTTTCAACACTAAACATTCTCAAATAGAGCTTTCAACACTAAACATTCTCAAATAGAGCTTTCAACTCTGAATAGTCTCAAATAGAACTTTCAACACTAAACATTCTGAAATAGAGCTTTCGACACTAAACATTCTCAAATAGAGATTTCAACTCTGAACATTCTCAAATAGAACTTTCAACACTAAACATTCTGAAATAGAGCTTTCAACTCTGAACATTCTCAAATAGAGCTTTCAACTCTGAACATTCTCAAATAGAGCTTTCAACTTTAGACATTTCTCAAATAGAGCTTTCAACTCTGAACATTCTCAAATAGAGCTTTCAACTCTGAACATTCTCAAATAGAGTTTTCAACTCTGAACATTCTCAAACAGAGTTTTCAACTCTGAACATTCTCAAATAGAGCTTTCAACTCTGAACATTCTCAAATTGAGCTTTCATCTCTGAACATTCTCAAATAGAGCTTTCAACACTAAACTTTCTGAAATATGAAATAGTGGTATTAAGGTAGAAAATAAATAATACATTTTTGGAAGACAATCTTGACAAATGTAATTAAAACATCATAGCGTAAAAACGTTTCATTATTGTACATAAATTAAGAGCTTAATTAAATATACAACTACAAATTAAATTCTTGCTTACTTATTTGATACTATACATACATGTCTTTATCCTTAAACGCCAAGTTACTTAGTATCACCGCAGGCTACCCACGGTTTTCTCCAGATCTTGTCTGGTGTAACCACCTCAGATTTGTAGATTTCCGTGCATCGCCTTAAGCTGGAAGTGCACTTCATCAAGAAACAACAAATTAAATGGTTCGAGCACATAAACAGATTACCAACAGACAGTAGTGCAACTTCAAGAGTATTGTTGCTCCGTTACAATGGATACAAAGCAAAAGATCGGCAACGCAAAAGGTGGACCTCAGGTATAACAGAGGCAACGAAAGACATTATTTATAAAAGCGCAAACAAAGGCTCGTTCTAGACATTTCCCGACACTGTGAGACAAAGCAGGATTGGAGAAAAGAAACAGAAAGATCATCATCATCAAGGCGCGTATCCTTTATAGGATGTTGCTCTCTTTGCAGCACATCTGAAATTCACTCTGTCTCTTGCCAGTTTACCCACTTCTTCGATGGTCATGTTCATGGTTTCTTTAATATCTTGTAGCCATCTTCTTCTTGGTCTGCCTCTGCGTCCTGGGACCCTGCCCTCTAGTATTGTTCTTTCCAGGCCATCGTGACGCTTGATGTGACCAAAGTATGTAATTTTTCTGTATAGTATGTTGTTTATCAGCCAATTCTCTTTAACATTTAGTTCTTTCAGGACATCAGTGTTCTTTCTTTTTCTGTCCATGGTATTCGTAGAATCTTTCTGTGGTATTTTTTTTCGAAGGAGTGGATTTTCGTTCTTAATTTTTGTGTAATAGTCCATGATACACAACCATAAGTAGCCACTGGGAAAATGCATGCTTTCAATATTTTTAATTTTAGTATTTTGCTGGTGCTTTGCCACATGTTCTTCATTGTGTTTAACTTCTTGATTGCTATTGCTAATCTTTTTGAGATCTCTTTGGAGCAGAAAGATGCTAAATGTTAAAAAAGATAAAATCTACATGTTTAACAGCATGTTTTATTTGATTTCAGCAAGGTCACATTCCACTGGAAGATCCATGTTTTTATTGTTCGTGCCTTCCTAACGGAGACTCCTTTTGTGCAATTGAATATTGCCCTTACGACAAACATGGCTCATTTTGTGCCGACGGTTCCTGTCCGAAGTATACACCTGACGATTGCTGTAGAGTTTGTGACAATGGAGTACGTAAACGTGAATTTGTCTTGTATATTTTCATTTTTAGATTTATATGTATATATATATATATATATATATATATATATATATATATGTATGGTAGCATAATACAACATGAGAATAAACATCGACAAAACAGAAGTAATGACATTCGCCAGAGAGGAAAACACTACCAACATCTCCATCGATAATCATCTACTAAATCAAGCAAAAGATTTCACATACCTAGGGAGCATTTTTCAGCAAATGGAAGAATAACTAATGAAATTCAACACAGATGCAACAAAGCAAATCAAATGATAGGGCAAATGGCGCCAATTTTAAGATGCAAACACGTCACCATGAACACAAAAGAGCAATGTTCAACACAATCTTTCTCCCACATTATGTTACCAGTGCCAAACCTGGACGCTGACAACAAACGATAGAAGAAAACTAGTCACAACAGAGATGAAGTGTCTACGCAGAATGCTGGGTGTAACAAGAAGAGACCGGTTGAGAAATGAAGACATCAGGAAAAAGTGGGTACAACATCAGTACTAGACTTCATCAAGAAACAACAAATTAAATGGTTCGGTCACGTAAGCAGATTACCATCAGACAGTGCACCCCAAAGAGCAATGCTGCTCCGATACAATGGATACAAAGCAAAAGGCCGGCCACGCAAAGATGGACCTCAGAGATAACAGAGGCGACGAAAGAGACTATCTACGAAGCGCATACTAGGGCCCGTTTTGAAATCTCTTCCTGACCTGACGCTGTGAGGCATACAGGATTCGAGAAAGAAAGAAAGAAAGAAAGAAAGAATATGGTTGTGAGACATGGAACATTGACAAAGCGGTGGAGAAGATCATTAATGAATGTGAATGCAAATGTTACAGAAGAGTACCAAGAATATTATAGACAAAGAACACATGCTTCCAGAGAACACATGCTTCCAGAGAACACATGCTTCCAGAGAACACATGCTTCCAGAGAACACATGCTTCCAGAGAACACATGCTTCCAGAGAACACATGCTTCCAGAGAACACATGCTTCCAGAGAACACATGCTTCCAGAGAACACATGCTTCCAGAGAACACATGCTTCCAGAGAACACATGCTTCCAGAGAACACATGCTTCCAGAGAACACATGCTTCCAGAGAACACATGCTTCCAGAGAACACATGCTTCCAGAGAACACATGCTTCCAGAGAACACATGCTTCCAGAGAACACATGCTTCCAGAGAACACATGCTTCCAGAGAACACATGCTTCCAGAGAACACATGCTTCCATTCTGTAACAGCTTGATATTAAAGAGAGTTGACTATTAAAGAACATACAATCAGAGAATATTAAATATTTCTGACAAATCAAACGACACGAGTGCCTAGAGAAGATAATTTTAGAGGGAATGGTGCCTGGAAGAAGAATGAGAGGAAGACAATGGGTGCACGATGTCACTGACGATCTGAGACCGACCGCTGCTGACGCCGGTCAACTAGCACATATATAGAGTTTTTCAGGACTGCTGTCATGGGAGCCATGTTCCGTAAGTGACAAGCTACTTGATGATGATGATGATATATATATCTAAGGCTTGTTAGACATACTAGTGAGAGAAAGTGACAAGAAAGGATTAAGCATAAATATAAAGAAAACAGAGGTTATGGTTGTCTCCAAGAAACAGGAAACACCAACATGTAATATCAAAATAAATAACACTACACTGAGACAAGTACATCGATTCAAGTATCTGGGAACATTCCTAACATCAGATGGAAGATGTACAACAGAGATTAGGAGTAGAATAGCTCAAACTAAAGCAGCTGTTATGAAAAGGAAGAACACACTATGCGTGAACTCACTATCAATGACATTGCGAAAACGAGTTTAGTTTAGTTTTAGTTTAGTCGTCGGATCACCATCACTGCACGTCGAACAAATTAGTCCATAAGTGCTCCGATCTCTCCTCAGTATGTCCATCAGCGTGTGGCGACTAACGACACCGGTTCTTTGTTGGTTTACAATTCTTCTTTGTCTGCCAGCATAGCGTTCTTGTCGAGCTACACCACACTTAACTTTGAGTTCTTGCAGTCTGGTTAGTGTTGTGGATTCACCGCTATTACGTGAATCATGTACACGCCCTCTCTCCCTTAAGGAATTTATAATATCAGCCTGGTCCATTGCTCGTCCGCTTTGGACAGCAGCCATACCTGCAAGCCTATCCGCACGTTCATTCCCCTTACACCTGCATGCCCTGGCACAAAATAAAACTGATCTTTGTCAGCTTAGACCTCCCCAGCGATTCTATCCAATGTCTCCTAGCCCATCCTGTTTCAATCTTCCTGAGCATACTCATTGAATCACTGAGAAAACATGCATGGATAAAAGTCGAAAACGAGTACTGCAGTGCTATATTGAACCAATACTTATGTATGGCAGTGAATCATGGACAATGAACAAGCAATCAATAAGATCACTGGAAGTCATAGAGATGTGGTTTTACAGAAGAATGCTGAAAATTCCACCGACAGCAAAGAAAACAAATGATGAGGTTTTAAATCAAGTCTGCACACAAAGAAACCGTATCAAAAGAATAAGAATCCGACAATCAAGGTTCTTCGGGCATATAATGCGAAGAGAAGGTTTAGAACATTTGGTGACTACAGGTAAAATTCAGGTAAGGAGAGACCGTAGAAAACAGAGGGAGAAGATGTTGGATGGCCTGACATTGTGGATCGACAAAAGATCGACGTTAGAACTGATTAACTGCACCAACGAGAGAGAGAGAGTTATGGAGAGATATGATTGCCTACACCAGCAGGCGTGGCACTTGATTAATTGATATTATTTAGTTAAATATATTTGTTTTAATATTTCTAAATACAATAGTGATTGCCGGCAGCGAAGTGTAGGAATAACACGCTGCACAAGAAACTACGCAGAGTGGACATTTCATGGTTCGAGACCAGGTTAAGCAAGACGTGCTCGGTGTGTCCACAGTGCGTGGTTAGACTACAGCAACCTCTGATCCTTTACTTGGGGATCTAAATTACATGTACCTCTGAAGTCGGTGTAAGACTACTCGCGTGTGTGTTGCCGGGGCTCTCAAGGGAGCAAAGAATAGTAACACTGTGACCTACAAGGCATGTCGTAAGAGGCGACTGAGGAAAGGGGTCTAGTGAAGCTATCCTAGTAAATAAAAAAACATCGCAGAAATCGGATGTGCTGACCTAATTTTAGGCACATAACTGGCACAACGTAAATCGCTCTTAGGCTCGGATCACATACAAATCACAAAAGGTGGTTAACAAGTGATCGATATGGAGCGCTCGAAGAAGAAGAAGAAGGAGTAAGACTGGACTGAATGGCGAAGGGCATTGGTGGTAAGGAAAGCAAATATTCACGCAAAAATCAGTCAGATTTGACATTGGTTACTGGTTTACTGGTTACTGAATCAATGTCATTAGTATTCCGGGTAGTCCCTAGGTGCTCAGTCTCCCAGAAACAGATGTCGAAGGGCATGCATACTGATGGTTTCTGTGTCTAGCTGGTTAAACACACTCCTCACTCTGCCCCTCAGACATACAGCTGATCTACTTGCACAACAGGTAACTCCAGATTCCTTATATCCCTGAATGGATTCAACATCCATTTTAATATTCTCATCCACCATACAGTTATCAAGAGACAGAAGAACATTTTACTTGTCCACCCTAAACTTCCTGGTAATCAATGCCGTTTATTCAAAACTGTAAACAATCTAATTGTTGAAAAAACACGCATGCCCAGATTAGTAGATCCATATAAGCCTCTGGAGATTGAACACATTAGTAGACGCCATCTCTTCATTCCGCAACCTGCCGTTCTGAACCTTCCAAAGCATTGAAGTCCCTAGTAAATAGAGCTCCAGAGAGGCAATGGGGAACAGCAGTATCGGCCTCAACCTCCATCCTCATGTTGGAAGTAGTTGTCCTGTATGCTCCCTCTTAGTTTTGTAACATTTCTACCATGTATGATAGTCAAGAAACCCCAGTCTGACTTCCATTCTCATTAAATGTCCGAACTATTGTATTTGTTATCTTCAATATGTATTCGTGCATGAAGTTATTCCACTCTGTTTCTGATGTATTCGGTGCATGAGTTATTCACTCTGCTTCTGATGTATTCGGATGAAGTTATTCCACTCTGTTTCGATGTATTTGGTGCATGAAGTTATTCCCACTCTGCTTCTGATGTATTCGGTGCATGAAGTTATTCCCACTGCTTCTGATGTATTCGGTGCATGATTATTCCCACTCTGTTTCGATGTATTCGGTGCATGAAGTTATTCCCACTCTGCTTCTGATGTATTCGGTGCATGAAGTTATTCCCACTCTGTTTCTGATGTATTCGGTGCATGAAGTTATTCCCACTCTGCTTCTGATATATTCGGTGCATGAAGTTATTCCCACTCTGTTTCTGATGTCTTCGTTTCGTAGTCTATCTTTCCTGATGTACGAAGTAAGTAATTCAGTAAAATAGAGTTGTGATAAGGAAGATTTTATAATTTGTTTTTCAACAGAAGGAACCAATGTTTGCAGTGAGCAAAGGATATGTGAAACATTTAGCGAAATGCGTGGTGGGTAACACAGTTACTATTGTTTGTTTTTAAACTTATTTACATGTTTCAAATAACACAAGGGAAAAGTGCAACAATGATTGATTGATTGAATGATTGATTGTTTGAATGATTGATTGATTTATATTTCCATCCTCATCGCACTTCGGTGAGTAACCATGTGTGCTCCGATCACTTTCCTACGCAAGAAGATCACAACGACAGTACACGAACTCCGTAACACCGGCGTGAGTCCCGGTGTAATTTAGAAGATGGTAAAAATACTTTATAGTAATCTTACTAATGAGTTTGATCAGGCAGCGGCTTTCCAGCCTGCTCTTCTATATTTTGAACTGAGAAGGGTTCTTTTACGTGCTCAAATTGAACACAGGAACTTCGATTTATCGTCCGTCACCGATAAGACTAGGAACTCGATCTCACCTACACTGAGATAAAAGATATCTGGTAAAATACATGCAATAGCTCAACGAGAGAATGAACCAAGTACCTTTGGCTCGTGAGTCAAGGTACTATAAGTATCTGTCCAAGCAACAGCCAGTAGCAACCCACCTAGTCTCATCACGTTTTGTTTGTATCTGTCCAAGCAACAGCCAGTAGCATCCCATCTAGTCTTATAACGTTTTGTTTGTATCTGTCCAAGCAACAGCCAGTAGCAATCCATCTAGTCTTATAACGTTTTGTTTGTATCTGTCCAAGCACAGCCAGTCAACCATCTAGTCTCATCACGTTTTGTTTGTATCTGTCCAAGCAACAGCCAGTAGCAACCCATCTAGTCTCATCACGTTTTGTTTGTATATAACAAACTGACTCTTCTTTTCATTGCTCAGTCATTGCTCATTATTTATATGATGTGCATTGATCGGTTCACTGTTTCATCACGGGTTTCAGAGATCCTGATCTCAGTGTAGCTGAGATCGATCCTAGTCCTATCGGAGACGGACGATACAATGTAAGTCTAGTGTCCATGTTGAGCAGGTAAAGGAACCATTGACAGTCTAGTGTCCATGTTGAGCAGGTAAAGGAACCATTGACAGTCCAATATCGATTACAGTCGCTGCTCGGACAAAATTCACTATAAATATTTTTAAAATAAAATTTCTCCAAAATATTTGTAACATCTTTTAAATTACATCAATGATCGTCGCCGGCGCTATGAAGTCTGTGCACTGCCGCTGATATCTTCCTGTGTAAGAAAGAGATCAGAGCACACATGGTTACTCACCGAAGTGCAATGATGATGGTCCCAATCAATCAATCAATCAATCAATCATGGTATTAAGTTTTCCTTGAAGGTTGTATCTTTAGACGCAGTACTAAAAATAATATTAATAATATAATTTATATTAAAATAATAGTAGTAGTAATAGTAACAGTAGAGATAGTACGTTTAGTAGTAATAGTAACAGCAGAAAGCCCATGATGGATGATGTGCGCATGACCATCAAAGGTCTGAAGAGAGGAAGTCACCAGGGCGCGACGATATACCAGCGAATTGATTCAAGCAGGTGGCGAGGCCAGTGTTCGGGTATATCATGAA
Source organism: Arion vulgaris (assembly GCA_020796225.1). Taxonomy (NCBI): domain Eukaryota; kingdom Metazoa; phylum Mollusca; class Gastropoda; order Stylommatophora; family Arionidae; genus Arion; species Arion vulgaris. Next base: position 3,349,186 of record CM036773.1, read on the forward strand.
TTGTGCACAAAGATATGGAATAGCACCTCCTGGCCAAAGGAATGGAAAAGATCAGTATTCATACCTATTCCAAAGAAGGAAACCTGAAACTATGCACCAACTACAGAACTATTGCCCTTATAAGTCACGCCAGCAAAATCCTACTAAAATCATAATGAAGAGGATGGAACAAAAATTAGAAGATAAAATACACGAAATACAAGCAGGTTTCAGAAGAGGTAGAGGCACTAGAGACCATATTTGTAGCATGAGACTCATTATCGAGAAATGCAGAGAATACAACATAGACCTGCATGCATGTTTCATAGACTATAGCAAGGCTTCGACCATATACAACACCAGAAAATGTGGAATATCATGAAAGACTGCATTTCCAACACACATAATACAACTCATAGAATCTCTATACCACGAACAACAGGCAACCATTAAAATAGGAGGTAAAATAGCTGAATGGTTCGAGATTCAAAAGACTGTAAGACAGGGATGCATTTTGTCCCCATACTTATTCAATTTATATGCGGAGAACATTATGAGGAATGTACAAGACGATGCCAACTATGTGAATTACGACCCTCTCACTATAGGTGGCAAATTTATGCCAGAGCTCAGACACGCAGACGATACAGTATTATTATTCACCAGCAAAGAAGGTTTGGAAAACCTAATCATGACGACCAAGAAACATAGTGAAGACCAACATCTATATTTGAATACACCAAAAACAAAAATCATGTCAACTGACAAAGCAAAAGGTTCACCTAACATCCAAGTAAACAATGAAGAACTCCAGTGTGTAGAGAGCTACGAATATCTGGGCTCAATAATTAACAATAACGGTGACTGCTCCAAAGAGATCTCAAGAAGATTGGCAATAGCAATCAAGAAGTTAAACACAATGAAGAATATGTGGCAAAGCATCAGCAAAATATTAAAATTAAAAATATTGAGAACATGCATTTTTCCAGTGGCTACTTATGGTTGTGAATCATGGACCATTACACAAAAACAAGAACGAAAATCTAGTCCTTATTAGTAGTAATTGTAGTAATAATAGTAACAATAAGAAGAGTTATACAGTGCTACGTAGAACCAATACTGACATACGGATGCGAGTCATAGACAGTTAACAAACAGATAGAAAAATCTCTGAGGGCCACAGAGATATGGTTTTACAGAAGAATGTCGAGAATCCCATGGACTGCTAAAATGACTAATAGGGAGGTGTTGAGTGATAGGGAGGTGTTGAGTAATGGGGAGGTGTTGAGTGATAGGGAGGTGTTGAGTGATAGGGAGGTGTTGAGTGATAGGGAGGTGTTGAGTAATGGAGAGAGGTGTTGAGTGATAGGGAGGTGTTGAGTGATAGGGAGGTAGTTGAGTGATAGGAGGTGTTGAGTGATAGGGAGGTGTTGAGTGATAGGGAGGTGTTGAGTGATAGGGAGGTGTTGAGTAATGGGGAGGTGTTGAGTGATGGGGAGGTGTTGAGTGATAGGGAGGTGTTGAGTGAGGTCAAGACACAGAGAAAACTTATCATCAATATAAGAAAGAGACAGTCATCATTTTTCGGACATATGATTAGAGGGGGTATAGAAAATATTGTGACAACCGGTAAAATCGAAGGTAGACGAGACATTGGAAAAGCGAAAACTAAGAGCGTCAATTGGCTCACAAGGGGAGCAAATATTAGTAACACTACGACCTACAAGGCATGTTGTAAGAGGTGACTGAGGTAGGGGCCTAGGAAGCTACACTAGTAAATGAAAAGAGTCCAGAAATCGGATGTGCTGGCCTAACCGTAGGCACATAATAGCACAATGTTCCATCGCTTACTCTCAGATCATATACAAATCACCAAAAGTGATTAAACAAGTAGTCGATATGGAGTGTTCACAGAAGAAGAACACAAACACCCAGTGTCACCACCAGGAATCAAGACACATATCAAGCGAAAATACACAGAGCTGTGAAGGCGACAAACCCACAGCAAACACCCACAAGATCCCATCAGCAGACTAAACAGAAAACAGCACACAACAATCTTTTCTTTTGCCTAAGAACAGGTCACTGCAGGCTCAACCATCACATACACAGAATAAAGCCTGCTCAGACTGCACAGTGTGCATTCCAGACAGAAACACAGACTCCAGAGCACGTCCTGCAGTCATGTCCATCATACATACACCAACATGACCTCATGAACGAAGCTTACAGAGCAAGCTATGGGGAACTATCGAGGAACTTCATCTGACATGCAGCTTCATAAAGGCAACCCATTTCATGATTTAGACGAGCATACGAAACCGAACACAAATAAGAAGAAGAAGAAGAGCGTCAACATCTGAGATTGTAACAAATACCAGAGTCAGAGATTTGTAGTGATCCATGATTACCTACGTCAACCGGCACGGCACATGAAGATGATGTATAGTAACAATAATTATCATATTATTATTATTAGTATTAGCAATTGGGGTAATATAACAAGAAGGGCCCTTTCCTGGAACCCGCAGGGATAACGAAAGAAGGAGAGGCCGAGAAATATGTGAAGACGAGATTTGGAGGCAGAGATCAACAATATCAAGAAGAAGAGTTGGAGGGAGCTGTATGAGATAGATAGAGATAGGAAAAATTGTCATCAGTTGGTTGAGGGCATATTGAAAATCATGGCATATCTTAAAGGACGTAGCCATTAACCACAGTAAATGAGTCTTTGATTTTCTAGGCACCACTTATACGTTCAGTAGTTTGCCATTGCTTTCTGAACGGTGAGGTCTATTTTTACCTTTCGTAAAAATCCACGGAAACGAATTTGCTTCCAGACTTGCCTACCTTGGGGTTTGAACCAGGAACGCTTGGGTTTGTGATCGAGCTCACTACCGCTTGAGCTACAGACGCTCACTGAGGGCATATGCCCCTGGTTTAACAAAGCAGAGAGAGAGAGAGAGAGAGAGAGAGCGGTAGTGGTAGCAAGAATGATATTAACATATACCAACTGTTTTTGTTGTATCAACAGGCGCTGCACATGTGAACGGATATAACAGTTGGACTCTTAGAATCTGTCTGATCAGTTATCAGTTTTATGAGGACTATCATCATAGCATTTCAGTTTCATAGTTGCTCCGATCTCCGATGTTTTTTTATATATCCCCCTCCCACAAAATGTAACAAAAAAGAAAGAAAAACGAAAATATTGAGGTATTTTCACATGAAAAGACACAAAAAGCTGGAGAAGACCATCATGGAGGAGCATACCGGCAGAGAGAAGAAGATGAAGACCACGGAGAAGATGGATTCAGAATGTAACTGATAGTTTAAACATGACTGCTGCAGGGGCGGGACATTTGACCTATGAGAGAGAGAAATTCCGGAGGACTATTGGGGTGGCAAAGTTCTGCTCAGGATAAGCTATTTGATGATGATCATCATAGCACCCCGGACATGTCCGTAGATGATACGATTCAACGAATTCGACAGCATCCAGGGGCCCAACACACCAGTTTGATGTTGATTAATCGATCTCTTTGTATATTTGCTATGTCGTTCTTTTCGGGCTGTACCAATTTCGACATCCATCTCTCTCCATGTGGAGCGTCTAACCGAATGGTTTAGAACGTGGCTTCCATGCGGGAGACCGGGATTCAATCCATGGTAAGGCCAACGAGTTTTTTTCTGTTGAGGGCATAAAGAAACAATCATAACCTGAAGAGTTTCGCGGCCACTGCACTAGCCATGCAGCCATTAAATTCTACAGACTCATGTCTCTCTCACTGCACTAGCCATGCAGCCATTAAATTCTACAGACTCGTGTCCCTCTCACTGCATTAGCCATGCAGCCATTACATTCTACAGACTCATGTCCCTCTTGTTCTACAACGCAGAAAAAGCGGTATTGCAGTCGGTAACGGCAGTTTCTCTCTCAATCTGATCAGCGACTGGGATTCACAACTCTGAAACTCCTCTGTTCGAAGAGACTCTCAATGCATTAAGGATGTCATTTCGCCCCATTGTAATTTTCTCTGATATCTTTCTGATCTTGTTGCTGTTGTATCTCTTGAACGGATTTTTGCAGAATGTCTAAACGTCTCAAAAAGATATCAATAATATAGAAACATAACATCAACCTAAAGAGATATCAATAATATAGAAACATAACATCAACTAAAGAGATATCAATAATATAGAAACATAACATCAACTAAAGAGGTATAAATAATATAGAAACATAACATCAACCTAAAGAGATATTAACAATATAGAAACATAACATCAACTAAAGAGATATCAATAATATAAAAACATAACATCAACTAAAGAGATATTAATAATATAGAAACATAACATCAACCTAAAGAGATATCAATAATATAGAAACATAACATCAACCTAAAGAGGTATAAATAATATAGAAACATAACATCAACCTAAAGAGATATCAATAATATAGAAACATAACATCAACTAAAGAGATATCAATAATATAAAAACATAACATCAACTAAAGAGATATTAATAATATAGAAACATAACATCAACCTAAAGAGATATTAACAATATAAAAACATAACATCAAACTAAAGAGATATCAATAATATAGAAACATAACATCAAACTAAAGAGATATTAACAATATAGAAACATAACATCAACTAAAGAGATATCAATAATATAAAAACATAACATCAACTAAAGAGATATCAATAATATAGAAACATAACATCAACTAAAGAGATATCAATAATATAGAAACATAAGATCAACCTAAAGAGGTATAAATAATATAGAAACATAACATCAACCTAAAGAGATATCAATAATATAGAAACATAACATCAACTAAAGAGATATCAACAATATAGAAACATAACATCAAACTAAAGAGATATTAACAATATAGAAACATAACATCAACCTAAAGAGATATCAATAATATAGAAACATAACATCAACCTAAAGAGGTATAAATAATATAGAAACATAACATCAACCTAAAGAGATATTAACAATATAGAAACATAACATCAACTAAAGAGATATCAATAATATAAAAACATAACATCAACTAAAGAGATATTAATAATATAGAAACATAACATCAACCTAAAGAGATATTAACAATATAAAAACATAACATCAAACTAAAGAGATATCAATAATATAGAAACATAACATCAAACTAAAGAGATATTAACAATATAGAAACATAACATCAACTAAAGAGATATCAATAATATAAAAACATAACATCAACTAAAGAGATATCAATAATATAGAAACATAACATCAACTAAAGAGATATCAATAATATAGAAACATAACATCAACCTAAAGAGGTATAAATAATATAGAAACATAACATCAACCTAAAGAGATATCAAAAATATAGAAACATAACATCAACCTAAAGAGATATCAACAATATAGAAACATAACATCAACTAAAGAGATATCAAAAATATAGAAACATAACATCAACTAAAGAGGTATCAATAATATAGAAACATAACATCAACCTAAAGAGATATCAATAATATAGAAACATAACATCGACTAAAGAGATATCAATAATATAGAAACATAACATCAACCTAAAGAGATATCAATAATATAGAAACATAACATCAAACTAAAGAGGTATTAACAATATAGAAACATAACATCAAACTAAAGAGATATTAACAATATAGAAACATAACATCAAACTAAAGAGGTATTAACAATATAGAAACATAACATCAACCTAAGAGAATCATATATATAGAAACATAACATCAACTAAAGAGATATCAATAATATAGAAACATAACATCGACTAAAGAGATATCAATAATATAGAAACATAACACAACCTAAAGGATATCAATATATGAAACATAACATCAAACTAAAGAGATATTAACAATATAGAAACATAACATCAAACTAAAGAGATATTAACAATATAGAAACATAACATCAACTAAAGAGATATCAATAATATAGAAACATAACATCAAACTAAAGAGATATTAATCAATAGTAGAAACATAACATCAAACTAAAGAGATATTAACAATATAGAAACATAACATCAACTAAAGAGATATCAATAATATAGAAACATAACATCAACTAAAGATATCAATAATATAGAAACATAACATCAACCTAAAGAGATATCAATAATATAGAAACATAACATCAAACTAAAGATATTAAAATATAGAAACATAACATCAAACTAAAGAATATTAACAATATAGAAACATAACATCAAACTAAAAGTATATCAACAATATAGAAACATAACATCAAACTAAAGAGTATTAACAATGATAAAACATAACATCAACTAAAGAGATATTAACAATATAGAAACATAACATCAAACTAAAGAGATATTAACAATATAGAAACATAACATCAACCTAAAGAGATATTAACAATATAGAAACATAACATCAAACTAAAGAGATATTAACAATATAGAAACATAACATCAAACTAAAGAGATATTAACAATATAGAAACATAAGATCAAACTAAAGAGTATTAACAATATGAAACATAACATCAAACTAAGAGATATTAAAATATGAAACATACATCAAACTAAAGAGATATTAACAATATAGAAACATAACATCAAACTAAAGAGATATTAACAATATAGAAACATAACATCAAACTAAAGAGATATTAACAATATAGAAACATAACATCAAACTAAAGAGATATTAACAATATAGAAACACAACATCAAACTAAAGAGATATTAACAATATAGAAACATAACATCAAACTAAAGAGATATTAACAATATAGAAACATAACATCAAACTAAAGAGATATTAACAATATAGAAACATAACATCAAACTAAAGAGATATTAACAATATGAAACAAACAAAACTAAGAATATTACAATATGAAACATAACATCAAACTAAAAGATATTAACAATATAGAAACTAACATCAAACTAAAGAGGTTAGGGATCGTCTCTCGTGCCAAGGTTACCAGGTTCAGCTCCATCGTGGAGACATCTGGATATTTTCTCAGAGATCCCTGATCTCAGTGTAGGTGAGATCGAGATTTTATTCCTTTCAGAGACGAACGATAAAACGTAGGTCATGTGTTCAATTTGAGCAGGTAAAAGAACCCTTAGCAGTTCAAAATCGATAAGAACAGGCTGGAAAACCGATGTCCTGACAAAATTCATTAGAAAATATTAAAATAAATTTCCAAAAATACCTTCACCATCTTCTTAATTACATCAGGGACCTCGTCGATGCTGCGAGTTGGTGCTCTGCAGATGAGATCTTTCTGTGTAAGAAAGAGTTCGGAGCACACATTGTTTCTCACCGAAGTGCAATGATGATGGTCCTATCAATCAATCAGTTTAAATATAACATCAAACCAAACATTTTATAACATCAAACCAAACATTTTATAACATCAAACCAAACATTTTAAACATCAAACCAAACATTTTATGACATCAAACCAAACATTTTATAACATCAAACCAAACATTTTATAACATCAAACCAAACATTTATAACATCAACCAAACATTTTATAACATCAAACCAAACATTTATACATCAAACCAAACATTTTATAACATCAAACCAAACATTTTATAACATCAAACCAAACATTTTATATCATCAAACCAAACATTTTATGACATCAAACCAAACATTTTATAACATCAAACCAAACATTTATAACATCAAACCAAACATTTTATAACATCAAACCAAACATTTTATGACATCAAACCAAACATTTTATAACATCAAACCAAACATTTTATAACATCAAACCAAACATGCAAGAACCTGTCTTATATTCTTCTGTTCAAATATAAATATAACATCAAACCAAACATTCAGAAACCTGTCTTATATTCTTCTGTTCAAATAAAAACCATATCTGAGTAAACCAAACATTCAGAAACCTGTCTTATATTCTTCTGTTCAAATAAAAACCATATCTGAGTAATATATTGTAATATATTATTTGAGAAAATAAATACAAATGATCAAATCTCAGTTTATGACTTGTTGTTTTGATATGAAAGAAGAAATGAGAAGATTTAACAACAACATGTGGTTGTCTGTGGTTTAGCAGTACTGAGCTCAATCACAACACAATAGTACCTGGTTCACACACGGGCCTTCAGTTTGAAACAAATTTGTTTTCGTAGATTTCTACGAATGGCAAAAATAGACCTCACCGTTCAGAAAGCAATAGCAAACTACAGTACGTATAAGTAGTGCCTAGAAAATTGACAATGTTTACTGTGGTTGATGGCGATGTCTTGTAAAGAATATGCCACTATTTGCATATATTTGCATATATTTACATTCATATGAAAGAATATGCCACTATTTGCATATATTTGCATATATTTACATTCATATGAAAGAATATGCCACTATTTGCATATATTTGCATATATTTACATTCATATGAAAGAATATGCCACTATTTGCATATATTTACATATATTTACATTCATATGAAAGAAAATGTCACTATTTGCATATATTTGCATATATTTACATTCATATGAAAGAATATGCCACTATTTGCATATATTTGCATATATTTACATTCATATGAAAGAATATGCCACTATTTGCATATATTTGCATATATTTACATTCATATGAAAGTTTTAACTCCCAGCGGACCACAGATCTTCAACAAACTTCTTCCAGCTCTTCCTCTTTCTTGCCATCCCTTCCATTTCTTTCCATGACTTGTCTATCCTTTTAATATCAATCTCCAACTTTCTTCTCCAGGTTCTTTCTTCTAGGCTTTCCCTACTCCTCTTTCCTCGCGGGTTCGAAAACAGCGCCTATCTTGCAATGCTTCCGGTCGGTCTTCTCAATGTATGTTTTATCTATCACCAGCGTCTCTTCCTTAGCTCCTTCTCCACTGGTATCTGCTTAGTTCTTTCTCAGAGTTCATCGTTCGTAATAAATCATACCATCTCAGTGCTTATATTCTACGTAAACAAATGACAAACTACTGAATGTATAAGTGATGCCTAGAAAAACAACGACTCGCTTACTGTGGCTGATGACAACGACCCTGTAAAGGATATGCCACGAGTTTTTGCTTCAGATAAATAATCAGGTCATTATCATCAGGTGCCGTGCTGGCTGGCTTAGGCGATCATGGATCTCCACAAATCTGTGTCCTTGGTGTTTGCTATCATCTCAGATATTGACGCTTTTCCGAGCCATGAAGTCAGGCTATCCACAATTTGTTTCTGTCTTTCTATGTCTTGTATCCCCTCAATTTGACCAGCTGTCACAATGTGTTCTAAACCTCCCTTCCTCATCACATGCCCAAACAATGATTATTGTCACTTTCTTATATTGATATGAAGTCATCTCTGTGTCTTGATCTCATTCAACACTTCAACATTCATCATTTTAGCAGTCCATGGGATTCTCATCATTCTTCTGTAAGACCACATTTCTGTGTCTTGATCTCATTCAACACTTCAACATTTATCATTTGAACAGTCCATGGGATTCTCGTCAGTCTTCTGTGAAACCACATTTCTTTGGTCTACATGGATTTTCCCATCTGTTCGTTTATTGTCCTTGACTCGCATCCGTATGTCAGTATTGTTTCTATGTAGCACTATATAACTCTCAGACTCACATCCATATGTCAGTATTGTTTCTATGTAGCACTGTATAACTCTCAGACTCACATCCGTATGTCAGTATTGGTTCTATGTAGCACTGTATAATTCTCATTCTGATCTCAACTGACAATGATTTATTGCATATCAATCAGGTGCCATGCCTGACGTCGTAGGCGATCATGTCTCTCCACAACTCTCTCTGCTTGGTGCATGTAATCAGTTCTGATGTCGATCTTGTGTCGAACCATGATGTCAGGCCATCCAACATCTTCTCCTCTGTCTTCCACGATCTCTCTTTCCATGAATTTTACCTGTTGTCACCAAATGTTCTAAACCTTCTCTTCGCATTATCTGCTTGAAGAACCTTGATATAATACTTCTCAATTTCTGAAACATTGCTTTGGCCTGCCTTGTTCTCCTATCTATTTCTGATCTGCATCTGATGTTTTCAGGACGCTGATGTATTTAAATTGATGTACTGAAATAAATACCAAATTGTCATAAATATATGTACTAAATTCATGAACAGATACATATAATTACATACAAGATAAACACATACACGCGTACACAAGCAAAAGCATACACACAAACCAACTCTGACATTTAACATATCATTTATTATGTACGGTTTGCTCGAAGATAACCTGACATATTTGATATATTTTATGTTTAGTTTTAGCAAGAGGAACGAAAAGGGGAAAGGAGGGTTTCTGTGACGTTGAAGAAAGGTTCTCAACTCTCGTTTCAAAGGTACCCTGTTCGTTTTCTGCGTGAAGTGATTATGATATTTTTTAATAAGATCCGTGTTCTCAGTGTAGGTGAGATCGAGTTCCGAGTCCTATCTAAGACAGTCCGTGTCAAGTTGAGCAACTAAAAGAACCATTGTCATTTGAAAATGGATAAGATAGTAGGCTGCAAAGCCGCTGCTCCTGCAGAAATTTTCATTTATTTTCATAAATTTGCAGAAAAATATTTCATCATCTTCAAAATTACATCAGAGCCCTCGCACGTGGTACGGAGCTCGTGCACTGACGTTGTGATCTTCCGTGTAAGAAAAGATCGTAGCAAACATGATTATTCACAGAAGTGCAAGGATGATATTCTCGTTTGTAACATACGTGCAAGGATGATATTCTCGTTTATCACAGAAGTGTAAGGATGATATTCTCGTTTATCACAGAAGTGCAAGGATGATATTCTCGTTTATCACAGAAGTGCAAGGATGATATTCTCGTTTATCACAGAAGTGCAAGGATGATATTCTCGTTTATCACAGAAGTGCAAGGATGATATTCTCGTTTATCACAGAAGTGCAAAGATGATATTCTCGTTTATCACAGAAATGCAAGGATGATATTCTCGTTTGTCACAGAAGTGCAAGGATGATATTCTCGTTTATCACAGAAGTGCAAGGATGATATTCTCGTTATCACAGAAGTGCAAGGATGATATTCCTATCAATCAATCAATCATTTTAGTTTAGAGCCGTTTTGAGTCCATTTCTATACATTGTAACCCTTGGGTTTTTTTGTTAATAGATGTTTTTAAATACTGATACATTTGTTCAGTTCATACCTTAATGTGAAATAGATGTTTTTAAATACTGATACATTTGTTCAGTTCATACCTTAATGTGAAATAGATGTTTTTTAAAAACTGATACATTTGCTCGAATAGTGTACAAAGCACAAGCTCCGTAGCTTCGGCAAAAATCCTAGTTGCCTCTTGAAAAGATACACTCGTAAACATAAGAGCGGCGGTCTGGATTCGAACTCACAACCTTCTGAGCGCAAGGAAAGTCATAACCACTTAGCCACAGAGCAACGCAAGGCTAAGTCATAACCCTTAGCCACAGAGCAATGCAAGGTAAAGTCATAACCACTTAGCCACAGAGCAACGCAAGGCAAAGTCATAACCACTTAGCCACAGAGCAACGCAAGGCTAAGTCATAACCACTTAGCCACAGAGCAACGCAAGGCTAAGTCATAACCACTTAGCCTCAGAGCAACGCAAGGTAAAAAAATTGAAATGAGGTAGTAAGTTATATATATATTCATTTCAAACCGTTATACGTTACATAGGGCATGTAAGTAATTTCTCCATACTGCTCTGTCCTGGGCAACATGCTTAATCTCTTCCATGGAATTGAGTCCAATATTTCTTACCTGTATCAGCAAAGTTCGTTTTATGGTTTCCCTTGGGCTTCCTCTCCTTCCGGAACCCTTTGTCTCCCAGTTCAATGCCTGCTTTGTTATTCTGTAATCATTTAATCATACCGAACATGTAGTATAATAGGAACGGGAAATTACTTCTCAACGCATACCGAACATGTAGTATAATAGTAACGGGAAATTACTTCTCAACGCATACCGAACATGTAGTATAATAGTAACGGGAAATTACTTCTCAACACATACCGAACAGGTAGTATAATAGGAACGAGAAATTGCTTTCAACACATACCGAACATGTAGTATAATAGGAACGAGAAATTACTTCTCAACGCATACCGAACATGTAGTATAATAGGAACGAGAAATTACTTCTCAACACATACCGAACATGTAGTATAATAGTAACGGGAAATTACTTCTCAACACATACCGAACATGTAGTATAATAGTAACGGGAAATTACTTCTCAACACATACCGAACATGTAGTATAATAGTAACGGGAAATTACTTCTCAACACATACCGAACATGTAGTATAATAGAACAGAAATTACTTCTCAACACATACCGAACATGTAGTATAATAGAACGAAATTACTTCTCAACACATACCGAACATGTAGTATAATAGTAACGGGAAATTACTTCTCAACACATACCGAACATGTAGTATAATAGGAACGAGAAATTACTTCCAACCATACCGAACATGTAGTATAATAGTAACGAAATTACTTATCAAGAACAAACAAGTTTAGTCAATGTCTTTATTATCGAATTGATATATAACGTAACATATTATGTTGATATAAACGTAACATATTATCGTTGATATAAAGTAAAATATTAGTTGATAAAACGAACAATATTATCGTTATATAAAGTAAAATTATGTTGATATAAACGTAAAATATTATCGTTGATATAAAAGTAACATATTATCGTTGATATAAACGTAACATATTATGTTGATATAAACGTAAATATTATCGTTGATATAAACGTAAATATTATTGTTGATATAAACGTAAAATATTATGTTGATATAAACGTAACATATTATTGTTGAATCAAACGTAACATATTATGTTGATATAAACGTAACATATTAATGTTGATATAAACGTAAATATTATTGTTGATATAAACGTAAAATATTATGTTGATATAAACGTAACATATTATGTTGATACAAACGTAAATATTATCGTTGATATAAAGTAACATATTATTGTTGATATAAACGTAACATATTATTGTTGATATAAACGTAACATATTATTGTTGATATAAACGTAACATATTATTGTTGATATAAACGTAACATATTATGTTGATATAAACGTAACATATTATTGTTGATAAGTAAAACGTACAACTAATATTGTTGATATAAACGTAAAATATTATTGTTGATATAAACGTAACATATATTGTTGATAAACGTAATATATGTTAATACAAACATAATCATTGATATAAACGTAACATATTATTTATTAACATATAAGACATAAAATATTATTGTTGCATACAAACGTAAATATATATTGTTGATATAAACGTAACATATTATTGTTGATAAAACGTAAAATATTATTGTTATATAAACGTAACATATTATTGTTGATACAAACGTAAATATTATTGTTTATATAAAGTAACATATATTGTTGATACAAACGTAACATATTATTGTTGATATAAACGTAACATATTATTGTTACATATAAACGTAACATATTATTGTTGATATAAACGTAACATATATTGTTGATATAAACGTAAATATTATTGATTTACTATACAAAAGTAACATATATTGTTACATATAAACGTAACATATTATCGTTGATATAAACGTAACATATATTGTTGATATAAACGTAACATATTATTGTTTACGAATACAAACGTAACATATTATTGTTGATATAAACGTAACATATTATTGTTGATACAAACGTAAAATATTATCGTTGATATAAACGTAACATTTTATTGTTGATAAAACGTATAGTAAAATATATATTGTTGATATAAAAGTAACATATTATTGTTGATATAAACGTAACATATTATTGTTGATATAAACGTAACATATATTGTTACATATAAACGTAAATATATTTGATATAAAGTAATATTATTGTTATATAAAACGTAACATATATTGTTACATACAAACGTAACATATATTGTTACATACAAACGTAACATATTATTGTTGATATAAACTAACAATATATTGTTACATACAAACGTAACATATATTGTTACATATAAACGTAACATATATGTTACATATAAACGTAACATATTTTTTATATAAACGTAACATTATATTACATAAACGTAACATATATTGTTACATACAACGTAACATATTATGTTGATATAAACGTAACATATATGTTACATATAAACGTAACATTTTATTGTTCATACAAACGTAACATATTATTTGTTACATAAAACGTAACATATTATTGTTGATACAAACGTAACATATATTGTTACATATAAACGTAACATATATTGTTACATATAAACGTAACATATATTGTTACATACAAACGTAACATATATTGTTACATATAAACGTAACATATATTGTTACATACTTAACTTTTGTGAGTCTCTGTGGCGTAGAGGCAACGTTCTTGCCTAACGTTCCAAATGTGCTTGGTTTGCCCAATCGTGGTAACATCAGGATATTTTCTTCGAGATCCTAGTCCTATCGGAGACGGATGATAGTCTCGTTGTTCATGTTTAGCACGTAACAGAACTTTTAGGCCGTTTAAAATCGAGAAGAGCAGACTGGAAAGCCGCTGCCCACACAAAATTCATTAAAAACATTACAAATAAAATTATTACAAAATATTTTTACCATCTTTAATATTACATCGGGGACCCTCGCCGGTGCTAGGAAGTTTGTGCACTGCCGCTGAGATTTTCCTGTGCAAGCAAGAGATCAGAGCACATATGGTTGCTCACCAAGTCAATGATAATGATCTATCAATCAATCAATCAATCAATCAATCAATGAAACCTAATGTTTCACATTTTTCTACTTTACTTTTCTTTCGACCATAGCTATTTATTTTTCGTGTACCCCTGAACGGTTCAGTACAACAAGAGGTTCCCATTACATAGCGTCCAAGACAAACTGTATGGCGCGGCTGATAGTCTAAGGCAGATGGCTGCCTTTAATAGAGAATCCGAAATCCCAATCTAGTGAGAACGCAGAAGAAGAACGGCTCAGTACGTGCCGCCCGAGGTACGCGTACCACTGGTTGAGAGCCGCTGTTTTAGAGAATCATATTGCAAGTATTACTTCCAAGCTGTTGTTGAAACCAGATGATGGTTATCACATTATCAGCACAATTGAGATATTTAAACCAGATGATGGTATTCACATTATCAGTACAATTGGGACAATGATGTTATTAAGTCACTATTTTGACTCATGTAAACGGTCATTCAGCATGACTACCAGTGCATATTGCTACAACACACAAGATCAAGATGGAAGTGAAAGACAGATGATAAAATGATTTTTCTACAAACTTTTTACAGTGAGCAAATTGTCTGACAGAACACACCAAGGAGCTCTACCACATGCAGGCGAAATGAAATACTTGAGGAAGTAATGGGAGTCACAGGAAGATAGACTGAAATGGGACATCAGAAGCAGAGGGATACATGCATGAATATTGAAAGACAACAAATGCAGTGTTTGGACATTTAATGAGAATGAATACCACCAACCACCAATAAAATCATACATAAGAAAAGATCAGGTACTAGAGCCAAGGAAGCAAGAATGATGAGAGACAATATCAAGACCCTGACGGATATAATTAACAAGGAGACTATTGGTTTGAATTAAAGCTCTAACTTGTAACGGAGAGTGACAATATATTTAATGAGAACAATCATGAAATCTGAGAGTATAATGTGACTGTATATGTTTATTGAGTCTAAAGGATTGATTTGTAAACATCAGGAAAATAATGGAGAAATGGGATTGTACATTTAATACAGATCATAAGAGAATTTTGTGACAAATGGGGTTAGAAGGATGATATTGTTTGACAAATGGTGAGTCGACAGGCTAGCATTGTCGCCTTGTCTGTTATAACTATATCAAAACATCATGAGAATGTTAGAAGTGGACATACATAGTCTTTATAATCGAGGAAGGATATACTGACTAAGATGCTGACAATAAGTGGTTACTGTCACATCGAAGGTTGAGAAATTTAATGAAGTCCAAAAAGCTGAACAACAAATCTATATATGATTGAAAAAACAAAAGTAATGACAACATAAAAACTATGACAAATGATAATGTTAGAAGAGTACTCATATCATGGACACTAAGAGAACAATAGATCTATCTAGAAGAACTCAACAAAGAAACTATCTCATCTACAATAAGAAAGTAATTAAAGTATTTTGACATATAAAGAACCAATGGGCAGAAAAGACAGTTGTGAAGGAGTGATCTGGCAAGAGATAAAAGGGGAAGGCAAGGAGAAGATGATTCAGGATGTAACTGATCGTTTGAACATCCCCTTGTAGAGGAGAACATCTGCCTATGAGAGACACTTCCAAGGACTTTGTGGGTGGAAAATTTGCTAACACACTTTTGATGATGATTATTAATCATTTAATTTTGCCTAAAGAAACATGGTTATGTGTCGATTTCATTTCCATCTAGAAACACGCAAACTGGCACCAGGGTCACATTTAGTAACCACTGCTCTAACTATTTGTTCAAGCTTGGTCTCACTAATGGCAAAGTCAAATAAGTCGTTTGAGGTAGTTTCCGATCTTACAAGTGCCGTGCTGCGCTGTCGAGTGATCATGGATCCCAATTGGCTCCATTGCCCCAAATGGCTCGCCCTTTTGTTAGGTTTGAAGTAGAACTCAAAGACATGCATGATACTAGGTTGGACGTAGATTGTGTTTAGACTAACAACTCCTGTTCTGTGTTGATTGATGTATCTACTGGGATTTCTCTCCTAGTTTTCCCGTCTTGCCGCACCTATCGGTATGCATAACTTGTGCAACCAAGATAAAGAATACCCTTTATTTTCTTCGTTGAAATCTTCAGAGCGTATGTTTTTTCTTAGAGCATTGATGATGTCGCTTCTGTCCATAGAAGGTCCATTCTCAATCGTATCAGTGTCGCCATATGCTCCGCTCTCTCATTGCCCTTCACCCCAGAAAAACATGAAACAAAGATGAGGGTCAGTGTCTGAATTGTCACATTTTGTATTAATTGCATCCACTGCCTTCGTACATAACCGGTCTTGATCTTTTGTATCATGCTGATAGAGCTGCTGAGCAAGCATGCGTGAGTGAATGTATGCGCCTGTAGTCACTCCAGGGGTTTTGTCACCGCCATTACCTCCATAGTCATGTTGATAGTAGTTGTTGCATATGTGCTACTTGCCTCTTTGATGAATTTCCTTTTGCTCTAGCCGTAAAGACCAATGCACCCCGACTGCGCCGAATAACAGAACCATCAGTGAAGACAACAGCATCTTCCTCCGATGTGTAGTCATTTATTACTGCTTCGACTTCTGCGTTGACTATTGTTGACAGCGGATCTCGACTTGGTTTGTTTACCTTGGTGACTGCAACAAAGGATTTTCTGTGTTCAGTGGATATTGGCATCCACTTCTCTCCATGGTCGATGTCCTGAATGGCACATAGGCGTTGTATGACCTCATCTGCTTGACCCAGCCACATCTGGCCACGTTTAAGTCTATTCCCTTTGCATTTTTCTAGTTGTCTAGTTGTATTGATTACTATCGTGTTCTGTCACACCTGTCTCTATTGTTGATTACTATCGTGTTCTATCACACCTGTCTCTATTGTTATTATTTATAACTACCTGACACAAAGTGTAGGTGAGAAACACCTGTCGGTAAGTATCTGAAGTTCGAATTGAACCTTTGCATTTGGGTTATTTTATGTACTCTCTTTTATGTTCCAGGTAAGAAAGATGATTTGTGTATTTGTTTGAAATGTTTCGTCCGCTGACATAATGGAATCCCTTATTTCTTATTGAATATTATCATTTCTTTATGTTTACATTCAGTTTTTGGTCCGGTTTTTTTTTTTTTGGTCGATATCTTTCTGTGAATCTTGAATAGATATTAGACGGTATAGATCTATAACAAATGCCAAATTTTCTGTTTGATTGATTGATTGGATCTACAACATCGTCTATTTTATTCTCCAGTGTGGTGTCGGGCCCGTAAGTGAAGCAAAGAATAGTACCACTGCGACCTACAAGGCATGTCGTAAGGGACGACTGAGGTAGGAGCCTTGGTAAGATACCCTAGTAAGTAAAAAGCGTCGCAGAAATCGGATGTGCTGGCCTACTTGTAAGCGCATAACTGGCACAACGTACAATCGCTATTGGGCTCAGATTACATACAGATCACAAAGAGTGGTTAACAAGATACTACTCATCTAGATAATACTGCTTTTGCTGGCTTGTATTCGGTAAAGTGGCAGTGAACATGACTTGTGAGTCTGGAAATTTCAGCACATATTTTCGAATTACTTCTTCAGTACATTTGCCATCATTACAAAAGACATGTATCACCAAAAATACCTAGTTTTCATTGGTTAACACCATTTTCCTTCAGCAATGAAATCGTATAATGAGTACAAGGTAAGAGGAAGACCACGCAAAAGCATCAAGAACAGCCTTACCAAAATGAATTTCAGCTTACAAAGTGCCTTAAAACAAGCACACACAAGATCACTACGTTTCTCCCCCAACACTTGTATAAAGAAGTAAATGGTGGAAGAGAAGAAGAAAAAGAATGAAACCGTGAATATAACAACGGCTTGTTGTGTACTTCGGCAGACAGGATTATGGAACCTAGAATATCTTGACGTAAATTTTGAAATACGTGAAAGCAAAGTACTGTAGTTTTACAAAATACAATAACAATACACAGCAACGTTTCGAGCAAAAGGTCTTTATCATGGGAAAGGTTGCAAGAGAAGTGAAGAAATTCACTTCTTACACAGAACAGAAAGAATTAGACAATACATTCCTAACTTCCCTAAAACTTATACACTCTTACAACTGGTGTATTGCGGTTCATTCTTACAAGTGCTCAAACCATGTGTCTGTTTTCAATATATCTAACAACAGAACTGGTTTTAATGCAGTGTCGTATCGCTGATACAGCAGTGGTCGAGGAAGGATAGCCAATGCATGATGCATTGACGTAAATTTCCATCATTCGTGACGTAATTGATAAATTATTTTTAAAATTCCCTGCACAGCGACTTTATTTTTTATTTTCGATTCAGAAACATTTGAGCTTTCAGCTCTTCGGCTCGGTGCTATGAACATCATAACCCTTCGGTTCCGTGCCACGAACACTGCAAATCTAGAGAACCTGTGGCTTTTCTGTCAGCCCGCGGAATTCAACCGCACTCACAGGGGCTTGTCACCCGTCGTCCAACGCACTACGAACACGCTGGGCAGGTGACTTTATAAACACTCTGTACCTCTACAATATACTTTATATATTGATGTTAGTACTTGTACAATCTACTTTATATATTGATGTTAGTACTTCTACAATCTACTTTATATATTGATGTTAGTACTTCTACAATCTACTTTATATATTGATGTGAGCATGTTGTACTAATTCACAGAGCAAAGTAGAGCTTCAAGAAGATTGACTTCGGTTTATGAAAAGCAACATGATAATGATGGCCAAGCACATATTCACTGTTGTCTTTCTGCTATCTGTGCTATGTAAAGCACTTCATGGTAGTTGCCGGTTCAATGGGAAAATATATCCGGTACGTAATTTGTTTAATATCTACTTTGTATGAAGATGATTAACAATATTTTCATATCTACTTTGTGTTACCAGAGCCAAACATGGACAATGAGCAAAGTGCAGTCACAAAAATAACTACATGTGAAATGCGTTGCCTGCGAAAAGTTACCAACAACAGCAGAAAAGACAGAATCACTAACATCAGCATAAGAAAGAAAGTTGGCACAGAACCTTGCTTGAATTACATCGAGAAACAAAGAATGAAGTGGTTTGGCCACTTAATAAGAATACATCCAGACTCCACAGTATACAGTCTTCTACAACAGAACATCAGGAAAGAGGAAGACCATGAAAAGATGGTTAGATGACATAGCAGAATCCTGTCAAAGAGCAAAAATAATCACCCAAGCCACCAGAACAGCGCAAGACAAAAACAGAAAACCAGGACACTGGGTAACAACCTGGTAGCAGTGTGAGGACAAAAGAAAAAGAATGAGTTTATAATTGAGTTGTTGATTGCATAAAATGCTGATCAGATTCTGAATAGCTGAACTATTACTATAATTGTTCTATTCTTGTTTATTTGTCCTGTTTGCCGCTAGGTGTCGAGGTTTACCTGGTGATATGTTCCCTAAATAGTGCAGACTCGGTCGTTTGATATGCTGTGGCATTTGGAGTTTTAAGATGCTTGTAACTCCATCAAGCCATCTTTTTCTTGGTCTGCCCTTTCCTCTTGATTCCATTTTCAGGTTCTACGCCCTTACAACTGGTGTATTCGGTTCATTCTCATCAAGTGGTCGAACATTTTGAGTCTGTTTTTCAATGAATCTAATAGCAGGTGTTGTTCTGACTGCTCTTCTAATTTCTTCATCTCTTATATGGTCTCTACTTGTTTTATTTACCACTTTCCTCAAGCATCTCATTTCACAGATGTTAAGTTTCCTTTGTTCTTTTAAAAGTTTGGCCCTGGTAGTATAGTGTTGGTATGAAGATTACATAATAAAATTATTGCTAATTGATCTATTGAATAACTGAATTGAGGGTGGAGGGTTATTATATCATCGTCGGCACGTGTTGCCAGGACTCTCCAAGGGAGAAGAGAATAGTAACACTGCAACCTATAAGGAATGTCAGAGGTGACTGAGGTAGGGCCTATGGAAGCTACCCTAAGAAATAAAAAGCGTCGCAGAAATTGGATGTGTTGGCCTACTTGTATGCGCATAACTGACACTACGTAAATCGCTCATAAGCTCGGATCACATACAAATCACAAATGTGGTTAACAAGTGGCCGATATGGAGCGTTTCAAGAAGTAAGCTGTTATTCATTTTATTTAGGCTGTTCTTGATGCCGTCACTCCATCTTTTGCGTAGTCTTCCTCTGTAATGGTTACACTTTTTTTTTAGTGTGGCTCTCTGTGGTAGACGTTACCAGTGCATTCTTGTCAGGTGTCCAAACTATTTCATCTGTTGCTCTTTTATGAATTGCATGACTGGTTTCACATCCAGTCTCCTTCTGATTTCTTCAATTCTAATTTTGTCTCTTACTGTCACACCTCATCTCTGTCGTTATGATTTTCCTCTCATTAGCTGCTGTTATTGACCATGTTTGACACTGGTAACATAGTGTTGACCAGAAAATCGTTCTTATAAGATTTGCTTTATGTGACAACAGTGGTGTTAACTGCCCCAGTACCTGGTTAGCTTTTGTGCATCGATACTTACATCTGCAGTGAAAATTGCATCCAAGTATTTGGACGCATTGGTTTGTTTAATATCTATGTTCTGGAGTTTTATTGTATGGTTTTCTGGTTATCGCCATTGTCTCCGTCTGTATTATATTTATAAAAAACCCAGATAAAATGTCTACGCAGAATGTCAGGAGTAACAAGAAGATATCAGTTGAGAAATGAAAACATTAGGTACAACATCAGTACTGAACATAAAAAAACAACAAATTAAATGGTTCGGCACATAAGCAGATTATCAACAGATAGTGCACACCAAAGAGCAATGTTACTCCGATACAATAGATACGCAAATGGTGGACTTCAGAGATAATAGAGACGATGAAAGACACTATTTATGACGGGCTCGTTCTAGAAATCTCTTCTTATCCTGACGCTGTAAGACAACACAGGATTTGAGAAAAGATAAAAAAAACAAGAGATTAATTTGATAAATATGTGTTTCCAGATTGGTGTAATGGATGATGGTGATCTCTGTGTACATCGCTGGTGTGCGGCTCATGAGTATATATTGCACACTAGAGTCATATGCCAGACCTACTTTCCCGAATATTGTTGGGATGGATCTAAGCCATCATATTATCCTGGATATTGTTGCAAAATGTGTACACCCTAAGTATGTACAAGTTAACTATGTTTTTCTATGTTCGTTTTTGCTTGATTGATCGATTTATTGATTGATTCGACCATCATCATCACACTTCGGTGAGTAGCCATGTGTGCTCCAATCTCTTTCTTACACAGGAAGATCTCAGTTCAGTGCATGAACTCTGTAGCACAGCAGGTTCTCCTATATTTTTGTAGGAATTTTATTTTTAATATTTCTAATGAATTTTGCCGGGGCAGCGGTTTCCCAGCCTGCTCTTCTCGATTTATAACTATCCTGGAGTTCTGTATAGTAGCCATTTGAATACAGGATCTACGTTTTATCGTCCGTCTCTGAAGACTAGGAATGGCTACCTACACTGAGACAGGATCTTTGAAAAATATCCTGAGGCTCCATGAGGACGAACAGTACTTTGGCACAAGAGGAGACTAGCTCTAGCTACAGAGATCCTTCAAGTTCATTATTAGTCAGTAGTAGTTGATTAAGTAGTAGTGAGACAAGTAGTAGAATAGTAGAAGTAGTAGTGATTAGTAGTAGTAGTAGGTAGAGTAGTAGAATAAGTAGAATAGTAGTAGTAGTTGATTAAGTAGTAGTAGTAGTAGTAGTAGAAATAGTAGTAGTAGTAGATAGTAGAATAAGTGAGTAGTAGTAGAATAAGTAGTAGTAGAAAGTAGTAGTAGTAGTAGTAGAACAGTAAGTAGTAGTAGAGAATGTAGTGAGTAGAATAGAGTAGAGAAGTAGTAGAGTAGGAGTAGTAAGTGGTAGATAGTAGAGAGTGAGTAGCAGTAGAAGTAATAGTAGCACCAGCAGCAGTACTTGTAGAATTAGTAGTAGCAGTAGTAGAAGTAATAGTAGCACAAGCAGCAGTACTTGTAGAATTAGTAGTAGCAGTAGTAGTAGAAGTAATAGTAACACTAGCAGCAGCACTTGTAGAATTAGTAGTAGCAGTAGTAATGAGCGTCTGTAGCTCAAGCGGTAGTGATCTCGATCACAACCCAAGCGTTCCTGGTTCAAACTCAGCAGCGGTAAGTTTGGAAGCAAATTAGTCCATTGGATTTTTACAACGGTAAAATAGACCACACCGTTCAGAAAGCTATGGCAAACTACTGAACGTATAAGTGGTGCCTAGAAAATTGACGACTCATTTGCTGATGTTAATGTCTAAGTCCTGTAAAGGATATGCCACAATTTTCAGTAGTAGTAGTAGTAGTAGTAGCAATACGTGGTCTCTATGTTGCAGGGAGCCACATAGCAATAGTAGTAAGGATGGTAATAGCATTTCACAACTGTTTTCTATTGAATCCTCAGCTGGATACACTTAGTGTGCAGACGACATGAAAGCTGAACTGTTATATAGTAGAGACTTGTGGTGTCTCCTGTTACTGCATATCTCTTATATGTCTAATAATAACTACATGACGCAACAAGATGTTAACAAATGATAAAAACAACCTTTCAATGACTTCTGTCAAATTAACCATCATCATCATTGTCAAGTAGCTTGTCAATTCCGGAGCTTGTCCCTCTTGAAAGCAGTCCTTACTGTTCAAGTTGACCGGCGTTAGCAGTAGTCATTCTCAGATCGTCAATGACATCCTGCATCCATCGTCTTTTAGGTCTTCCTCCCATTCTTCTTCCAGGCACCATTCCTCCAAAATTATCTTCTCTAGGCACTTATGTAAAGTTAACAATTTGTTTAGTGTGCTATCTATTACTTGACTGGTTTACTCCATCTCTCTCTCTCATGTATACTAACATTATGAATACAGAAGAAATCGACAACAGATTATGAGCATATTATATTACCAACTCTCACACCTGTGCAAATAAATAATCTAAAGTACATACAAGACACGCATTTGTATAACTTTCATCTTCATTTGATTATACTTTCAATAAACATAGATTTGAAAATTTTAAAACAAAATAGAAGGCTGTTCATATATCTATAGAGATAACAGGCTAAATCTTAAAATTGTTTACCGAACCAACGTTATAGTACTCCAAGCTGACCCATAGGTGCTCCTGATTTTATAGCACTTCAGGCTGACCCATAGGTGCTTCCAACATTATAGCACTCCAGGCTGAAACATAAATGCTCCCAATGTTATAGCACTCCAGGCAGACCCATAAGTACTCAGTCTTCATCAACAGATGTCAACATGTTTGCATACTGATTGTTCCTATGGCTCCCTGGTTAAACAGACTCCTCTGCCCCACATGCATCCAGTTCTACTTGTACATGTAACTTATCAAATCGCTGGAGAGATTCAACATAACTTTAAGTGTTCTCATTTAACAGTAGATCGCCAAGAGACTGAAGAACATCCACCATATCCACACTAAGCTCCAAGATCATTGATGCACGCCTGTCCGCGAACACATTCATACCCGGTTCAGTTTTACCAATAACCAACCTGTCAGTGAACACACTCATAGTCGGTTCAGTTTTACCAATAACCAACCTAGCAAACAAAATACAAACTTGAGTACACTCGATCATCATGAAAATATCAATCACACCATATCTGGGTGTCAAGCATTGGATGACATCACAAAGTTGATTCTTCCACCTCCAAAGCCAGATACATGTAACACATTGTTCTTTCTTTCTTTCTTCGACAAACTTTCCATATCAACAATTTGTTAAACCACTCTTCGTGATTTTTATGTAATCTGAGCTTAAGAGCGATTGTATGTTGTGCTAGTTATGTGCCTACAAATAGGCCAGCACATGCGATTTCTGTAATGCTTTTTATTTACTAGGGTAGCTTCCTGAGGCCCTACCTCTTACAGCCTTGTAGATTGCAGTGTTACTATTCTTTGTCCCTTTACGAGCCCGGCAACACATAGGTTATTGGAGGATTATCTTCATTAGACATGTCCATAATTGCTCCAATCTAATCCTAAGCATGTCTTGTAGTGTGTTTAACAACTGCCATTCTGTGTTGGTTGATGTATATATATATGTATATATTATAAATTTCATAATGGAGAGAGGTGTACATGATTCAAGCAATGGTGGTGAATCTATAACACTAAGAACATATAACACTGCAAGAATACCAAGTCAAATGTGATGTAGTTAGACAAGAGCACTATACTGGTAGCCAAAGAAGAATAGTAAACCAACAAAGTACTGGTGTCATTAGTCACAACATGCTGAGAGACATACTGATGTGATCGGACCACTTATGGACTAATTGGTTCGATGTGAAGTGATGATGATCCGACGACTAAACTAAACCCATCGATACTCATAACTTGTAAAACCGAGATAGAGAATACCCTTTATCTTCATTGAAATCTTCAGAGCATATGCTTTCTCTTAGAGAATTGATGATGATTTTGTCCATAGAAGGTTCATTCTCGATTGAAGCATTGGTCGTCAGTGCATCCACTCTCTCATTGCCCTTCACCCCTGAATGACCTGGGCCAAAGATGAAGGTGAGTATCTCAATTGTCACATTTTCTATTAATTGCACCCACTGCCTTCGTACATAACCGGTCTTGATCTGTATCATGCTCATAGAGCTGCTGAGCAAGCAGGCATGAGTGAATGTTTGTATCTTTAGCCACTCCAGGGATTTTGTCACCGCATTAGATAACACATTATATCATCATCATCAGGTGCTGTGCCGGCTGGCGTAGGCGATCATGGATCTCCACAAATCTCTATCTCTGGTGTTTGCTATCAACTCAGATGTTGACCCTCTACCATGCCACGATGTCCGGCTATCCAAAATTTTATCTCTGTCTTCCTTTGTCTCACAGAGGCAGATGTAGGAAGTGATCATAATTTATGCATAGGTAAATTGAAACTGAAAATTCACCATACTAAAAAAGAACAACTGCGAATAGACAGTCAGAGACTACAAAATAATGAGGTAAAAAGGAATATCAGCTCAAACTAGAATAGGTTCGAGTTACTCAATGGTGAAAATGAACAGAACATTGAAGACAAATGGACTAAGATAAAGGACACACTATTGTGGGCAGCAAATAATAGCGCAGGATTAAAGACGAAAGACAGAAAACCCTGGATTAGCGATGACACCTGGAAATGTATTCAAGAAAGAAGAAAGATGAAACTAGCAATATTTAATACTAAGGATGCAACAGATGAAATCCAAGCTAAAGAGGAATATAGACTAAAAGACAAGGAAGTGAAAAGAGCAGCTAGAAGAGATAAAAGAGCATATGTCAATCGACTGGCCGAAGAAGGGAAAAGGCAGCTAAGACTGGAAACAGTAAAATGCTATACAACACACTAAAACAACTTACTGGAACATTTGTTTCAAAGGGTGGCCCAATCAAGAGCAAAGATGGTAAAGTTCTAACATCAGATACCGAGCAGAAGAAAAGATGGGCAGAACATTTTGAAGAAATATTAAATAGACCTGATCCACCAGTACTACTCAAGTTTGACGAAGAGGCAAGAAACAGCTCCCTACCAATTAATGAAGAAATGATAAGTGTAGCTGAGGTCAAGGAGGCAATCAATTCCTTGATAAACAATAAGGCAGCGGGTGATGACAACATTACTGCAGAAATGCTCAAAGCGGCTGATGATACAACTATTAGCCAGGTGCAAGAACTATTTAATAAAGTATGGGAAGAAGAAACTGTCCCAGATCAATGGAAGAAGGGAATAATTGTTAAGATCCCCAAAAAGGTGATCTCAAAGATTGCAACAACTGGAGAGGGATCACCTATTATCAGTAATGACCAAGACTTTCTGCAAAATCATTCTTAATAGAATCAAAGGAGCAGTGGACACAACCCTAAGAGAAGAACAAGCTGGTTTTAGACCTGGGAGAAGCTGCTTAGACCAATAATTACCCTACGACTAATTTTGGAGGAACATATTGAGAAGCAACAACCACTCATACTAAATTTCATCGATTTTAAAAAGCCTTTGATAGTCTACACAGAATCTCTCTGTGGAATATTCTGAGATGCTATGGAATACCAGACAAAATAATAAACATTATAAAGAGCCTCTATGATGGTTCACAGTGTGCAGTTCGCACTGATGGTGGACTCAGCGACTGGTTTATAGTTGAAACCGGAGTAAAGCAAGGCTGTATTCTATCTCCGCTATTGTTTGGAGTGGCCATTGACTGGGTGATGTGAAAATGTTGCAGGGCGAAACTGGCATTGATTGGGTAGAAAATAGTCAACTAGAAGATTTGGATTTTGCAGATGATATTGCCTTGTTAAGTAGAAACAACCAAGATATGCAAAGAAAAACAGACAACTTGTCATCTATAGCATCAAAAGTTGGACTGCAGATAAGCTATGAAAAAACAAATTTAATGAAGACACCTATGGCAAGTAATGCAGATATCACACTGGAATCTAAAATGATAAAAATAACAGAGCAGTTCACCTATTTGGGTAGCAATTTTGATTGCACAGGAAATGTTAAAAAGAAATTATGATACGAATTGGCAAAGCAACATCAGTTTTTAGAAGTCTAAATAAAATATGGAACTGCAAGTTATATAGTTTTAAAACTAAATTAGGAATTTTCAATTCAAATGTTGTATCAATCCTAACATATGCCAGCAGAGTTGGAAAATGACTAAAGATATAGAAAGCAAGTTGAATGCATTTGAAAATAGATGTCTGCGAAAAATAATGAATATAAAAATGGAACGAATTCAGGAGAAGTGATGAAATCAGAGACATGTCTGGTCAACCACTAGTGACAACTGTTATAAGAAAGAGAAGATGGAGATATGTTGGGCACACCTTGAGGAGAAATGATCAACGAATATCAAAGCATGCATTGAAGTGGGATGCAAAGGGTTCAAGAAAGAAGGTCGACCTAAGGAGACCCTGAAGTGAACTTTGCTGAGAGAGGCAGGAAATATCGGTCTCAATTCCATGGAGGAGATTGAGCGAGTTGCCCAGGATAGAGCGGTATGGAGAAATTACTTGCAGGCCCTATGTAACGTGTACGAGAGGAATTATTTCCTTTGTCTCGTCTAAACTCTATTTTACCGGTTGTCACAATGTATTCTAAACCTCCCTTCCTCATCACATGCCCGAAAAATGATGACTGCCTCTTTCTTATACTGATGATAAGCTTTCTCTGTGTCTTGATCTCATTCAACACCTCAACAATAGTCATTTTATCAGTCCATGCGATTCTCATCATTCTTCTGTAAAACCACATCTCTGTGGCCCTCAGAGATTTTTCGACATTATATAACACCTTACATAGCTCAACAGCATCGATTATTTGGGAGTTGACGATGGATAAGGGGGATGTTCTTCGGTCTCTTCGCGACTGCCTGTTGGAGAAGGACACTAAAATAGATGTTGAATCGATCCAGCGATTTAAGCAGTTCGGAGTTACCCATTGTACAAGTAGAACTGGATGCCTGAGGGCAGAGTGAGGAGTGTGTTTAATCAGCGAGCCACAGGAACCATCAGTATGCATACTCTTCGATATCTGTTGGGAGACTGAACACCACTGGGTCTGCCGGAGTGCAGTGACGTCAATTTAGTACCATAACGCATTAACACAAGCAACAACATACTGGGATGTTTCATCAGGAAACCAACCACATTAAGCCATTCATCCTTCTCATATCAACATAATATCAAATGTCTTGTCAGTCAATTTGGTCCCAGAAAACAAACAATAAGAAGTAACACTAAGTAGATGGACAAGAACACAGCAATTAATACTTTATCAGCACACACAATATCACACAACAGTATGGAAATCTTGTTAAACTATGTACACGTGAGCTGTGTTTGATACACATCTCGAACATAATTTATCTTCCATCGCGACAAGTAACAATGGAGATCTTCAGAGCGATATTTCAGGACGTTGGGACATGCAATGTTTACATTTTCGCAATACAGAATACCAGAACACATGTTCTATGGGTTGAGTTGTTGATTCTTCCTCGTTCTCCTCTTCCAATGCCTTACCAATATTAGGAAGAAATGTAATCTTCCTCTGTTAACTCATCTCTTTCCCAATATCTTCTCCTTACGTACAATGTTCAGCTTCAGTTTAGATTATCTTCATTGCACTCGGACATGTCCATAGGTGCTCCGATCTCCTTCGCAATATCTCCAACAGTATCCACGACTGCCGTATAGTTCGATGTTGATTGATGAGCCTACTAATATATCTGCTGTGCTGTTCTTTTCTGGACACTTCAATCTTCAATCCCAGCTTTTGCAATCTAGCAGTTGAAGTGGATTGGTTTAACTGAAAATCCTCTTTGCGCCCACACTGTATGAGAGCGTTCAGAAAGGCAGCTCTATCTATTGGTTGATTGAGCACTGAAGAAGAATGAAGATTATCATGACAAAATGGTAGCTAGTTTCCTGGTTGGGTCAACATCTCTACATACATATATATTCCTCTCATATCGTTATACGTTACACAGGGCCTGCAAGGAATTTCTCCACACTGCTCTGTCCTGGGCAACTAGCTCAATCTCTTCCATGGAATTGAGTCCAATATGTATTGTCCCTCTCAGCAAAGTTCATTTCAGGGTTTCCCTGGTGCATCTGCTCTATCTTGAACCCTTTGCTTCCCCTTTCAGTGCCTGCTTTAGTATTCTTTGATTAACTCAACATACAACACCGATTGTGTGTTCAGGGGTCTTGCAAGGAAACAAAGAATAGTAACACTGCGACCTACAAGGCATGTCGTAAGAGGTGACTGAAGTAGGGGTCTAGGGAAGCTATCCTAGTAAATAAAAAGTGTTGCAAAAATCAGATGTGCTGACCTACTTGTAGGCACATAATTGGCCTAATGTACAATCGCTCTTAGGCGTAGATCACATACAAGTCACAAAGAGTGTTTTAACAAGTGGTCAATATGGTGCGTTCAAAAAAAAGAAGAACATACAAAACACCATTATGACTTCTTCTGAGGTGTTCTTCTTCACAGACAAGTCAAGCTTATCCTCTTCTCTGGCCCCAGGGATATGGTGCGGAGATAACAGCGCTGGACTTCAGTAAATTATCTGTCTTCCATTTAAGCCGATACTTTTAATAAATACGCCATTTTCTGACAAAATAATACATGTTGATCTGTTTCCATGACTACCGATAATAGTTTTCATGTTGTGGCAGAGGCCGAACTGTGTGGGGCGACTACAATATTGTTATAGAGGCTCAACACCTGTCCAGCATCAGATATTAATGGCGAATGATGTATACCAAGACTGTTAGCAGACGTTGTCATGACATGATCTGTTCCCATGACTACCGACAATAGGTTTCATGTTGTGGCAGAGGCTGAACTGTGTGGTGCGACTACAACATCGTTGTAAAGGCTCAACACCTGCCCAGCATCAGATATTAACGATGAACGCTGTATACCCAGACTGCTAGCAGACGTGGTCATGACATGTGCTACATTGCAATTTGTGCTGTCCATAGAAGAAAGATCGTTGTTCATAATACCTGTGTATGTATTCCCAGAGCATCTGAATGTGACCTGTGACTGACCGGATTCTAAAACTAACGGAACACTTGCTGGCTGGTGCGGAGAATTAGGGTCATGAAGTGCAGGCACCCCGACACTGCCAGAGATTCCAGCAACAGCAGCTGCCCCCGTCTGCCCGGTCATCTGGAGATTATATTCCGCCGTTTCCATTCGGAGAATGTACGGTATGATATTGTCAATCTGAACGGAGCCAGTAAGTGCTGAGAAAAATAATTCCTCCATGATTGCAGGCACAAATGTTTTCAAGGAATCAACGCAGCAGAAGCTGAGAAACACGCTCAGAGCTCCCTGGAGAAGAGCATGCTTGTAAGAGTTCTCTCCTTGCCATTTCTTGCAGACGGCTGATTAATCTTTTCTCTCTGATATTTGGATTATCTGTGGATAAGTTTTAGAACATGAAAGATGGATAAGTTATAGAACATGAAAGATTTTTGACCTCTTTGAAATAATGACAGCACCAACAATAAATTACTAATGACATGTCATCTTCTTCTTCATTCGCCACTAGGGAGGCATACATCCGCAACCAAGGTTTTCCAAGCCCACCTATCCAAGGCCATCTTTACTAGATCTGTCAACTCTTTCCCTATTTTCTTGCATTCCATCTCCAGGTGTTCTTGGGTCTTAGTGTGTCCTACATTTGTCCATCTGGTTTCGCACAGTCCCAGGATGGTCAGTCCATATGTTCTCATTTCCTGTGTCACTTGTGCTGTCTTCCCAGTTTCTAACATCCTGCGGACATTCCAGGTGCCAATCCTGGAGATCTTCCAAGTTGAAAGAAAGTGAGTCGGCAGTCTGCTTTCAAATTTCATCGGGTCACATCATGAGTCCTTCCATGTGGGATCCTTCTTCTTCCTCAGGTGGTGAGCTATAAATTTTCTTGGTTGTGATTTCTAAAGTTATCTAGTGTGTTTTACAGGGTGGGGTAGCTAGCCCCACACTTAACCTCCTTAGTCGCCTCTTACGACATGCGTAGGAGGTAACACTGGTTCTATTCTTTACATCTTAATTTGGGCCCTGTAACCCCTCGGGCAACTGATAACATCTGATAACAACAAATTACTGGATAACATCTAACTAATAAATTACTGATAACAAGCTATTGATAGTTAGTCACGATTTCAACTTTATGGCAATGGGTCTCCCCAAAATGGCCCTGTCTCTTTTGATAGAAATGGCACACCATCTGCTGAGAGTGTTGCACAAACTACATAGCTCCAGTAAGTCCTAGGGATCTCAAGAAAAAATTGCACATGTGACTCGGTATGGATTTGAACCCACACCCTTCAGAACATGCAAAAGTCTTTACCAGAGAGACCCACAAAAGAATCCTTCCAAAAGGATTTTATTTAATTTAATTCGCCCTAGAAGAAGTAAGAAGGTCAAACAAAACATAGCCTGCTGCCTTGCAGGTCAGCTGGGGACAGCCAAAGGCTGACGGAGAGCAAACCAAGTAAACGCTGGCAGAAACCTGACGTGAATGATCGCCAAAGGATAAGCACCAGGGCTCTAAATGGCGCTGAAGATGTGACGAAACACCCGTTCTTGGTATAGACTGTTTATATATCACAATAAGAATGATCAAAATGGCTGAAAAGAACAATCGAGAAGGAAAAACAAAACATCGGTTCAACTAACCAGGAGAAAAAAGTACTAATGTTTTTAGATACGCAAACTCTGTTGCTGAGATGTTCAGACTTTGTGTATGTGTGACGTAGTCTTGGAGTCGAATGATATGTTCAATAACACTGTTCACCTTGTCCTGGTTTGTGTGATCTGAAAACATCAAAGGACGATACTCAGCTGAAATATAAAAAACAGTGTCAGCTTTTCAACAATTTCATAGAGCAATATAAGTTAATAAAAAAGATTATCGTTAATGCATTACCACTTTTTAGGCAGTGTAGCCGCCCTTGTGGTGCCGGGCCCAGAAGAGTAGCAAAGAATGGTACCACCGCGACCTACAAGGCATATCGTATGAGGCGACTCATGTAGAGGCCTAGGGAAGCTACCCTAGTAAATAAAAGGCATCGCAGGAATCGGATATGCTGGCCTACTTGTAGGTGCATAACTGGCGCAGCGCACAATCGCTCTTAGGCTTAGATCACATACAAATCACAAAGAGTGGTTAACAAGTGGTCAATGTAGAGCGTCAAAGAAGAAGATAACAGTGTAGGACAGGGATGAGGGGCGCGGGCAGCATATGTTTGTGGAATTTAATGGCCGCATGGCTAGTGCATTCATGGTGAAACTGTTCAGGTTATGATTTTTCTTTATGCCCCCGTCCGAAAAAAACTCCTTGGTCTTACCGTGGATTGAACCCGGGTCTCTCGCATGGGAGCCCACACTTTAATCCTTTCAGCCAGACACTCCACATGATACATTGATCAAAACATTATTGGAGGGGAATGTTGGAAGAAGAGCAAGTGGTAGATTGAGAGACAAGTGGGAGGGAAATATTGTGAGAATGGACAAATTACAGCCTGACAGAATGTGACATCAAGGCAAGAAATAGAATGTTGTAGGTCCACTATAGCCAACCCTCGATGTGAAGACACCATCTGATGATGATGTCTAACTCTATAAACAACACACTCATTATATAGTTAATAATATATTTACGGAGCGACATTCACATCCGGACAATCCTCTCACACACACGGCTAGAAATCCTCTCTTCCACAAACACAAAAACTAGCAATCCTCCCACACACACAAGGCTAGAAATCCTCTCTTCCACAAACACAAAACTAGCAATCCTCCCACACACACACGGCTAGAAATGCTCTCTTCCACAAACACAAAAACTAGCAATCATTTCACACACACGGCTAGAAATCCTCTCTTCCACAAAACTAGCAATTCTCTCACACAGCAAGAAATCCCCTCTTCCACAAACCTAGCAATTCTCTCACACAGCAAGAAATCCCCTCTTCCACAAACCTAGCAATTCTCTCACACACACTGCTAGAAATTCCCTCTTCTACAAACACAAAACTAGCAATTCTCTCACACACACTGCTAGAAACCTCTCTTCCACAAAAATAAAACTAGCAATTCTCTCACACACAAGGCTAGAAATTCCCTCTTCCACAAACACAAAACTAGCAATTCTTTCACACACACGGCTAGAAATCCTCTCTTCCACAAAAATAAAACTAGCAATCCTCTCACACACACGGCTAGAATCCACTCTCCCACAAACACAAAACTAGTAATCTTCTCACACACACGGCTATAAATCCTCTCTTCCACAAACACAAAACTAGCAATCCTCACACACACACGGCTATAAATCCTCTCTTCCACAAACCTATAAATCCTCTCACACACACACGGCTATAAAATCCTCTCTTCCACAAAACTAGCAATCCTCACACACACTGCTAGAAATCCTCTTTCACAAAACTATCAATCCTCTCACACACACAGCTAGAAATCCTCTCTGCCACAAACACAAAACTAGCAATCCTCAATAACAAACCCAGCAATCCTTCATTACAAACGCAAAACCAACAAATCTCCCTCATGCATATAACAGAAGTCAATAACCATTCCTCAAAAAAAAAAGCAAAACCAGTAAATCTCCCTCAAAAACACATACTTACAATACTAGTAAATCTCCCTTACACACACAAGACCAACAAATTGCACACACACACACACAAGACCAACAAATTTCCCACACACACACACACAAGACCAACAAATTTCCCACACACACACACAAGACCAACAAATTTCACACACACACAAAACCAGCAAATCTTCCAAATCAAGCACACACAAAACCAATAAATCTTCCTCAAACACACACACAAGACCAACAAATGTGATGTTAAATAAACAAAGTTAATTAACCTTCACCGCCTCCTTGAAGACTAGCCTGCAGATGGTTCAAGATAGCGGCTAACATGGTGGACAAACACATAGCAGATGAACACTGAGCTAGACCAAGGGCAAACAGTTCACTCCAACAAGACCTCACTAGAGTTGTCTGCAGATCAGTGCTGAATGAGAGAAAATAAAACATTTGCAAAATGTGTCACCGACACTAGATTTCAAACTAGTTCTTAAGTTTATTTATACATGTTTGATAGATACTCTTCTTTTTCACCCTTCACCCCTAGGGAGGCATAAGGTCTTCCAAGTCCATCGTTTCCAAACCTCTCCACTCTCTCCCCATTTTCTTGCCAGCAGCATGCTTTCCTCGGGTCGCTTCACGGGTCCTTCCTTGCGGTGTCCGTCTTCTTCCTTGTGTGGTAAACTATGAATTTCCTGGTTGTGGTTTCTGTAGCTATCTAGTGTTTTTACGGGGTGGGGTAGCTAACTCCACTCCCAACCTTCTTAGTAATGCCTCGCGACATGTGTGGCAGGTAACAGCAGTTCTATTCTTTGCACCCCTAATTTGGGCCCCGGTAACCACTCTGGCATGATTTGACTATACCAACAACTAAAACCTACTTATTGGTATAAATTGAATAGAACAACATATCAAATATGCAGAAAGATTGAGTAATCAACATCGAACTGGAGCGTTGGGCCACTGGATGAGTAGAGGCAAGGATCGGGCACCTATGGACATGTTCGGAGGTCTATGATCATAGTCCTTATATTACGGCACTTATTTTCACTGTGCTACATTATCAGATATATATATATATATATATATATATATATATATACATTATTAAGCTACATATATTGTGAGCGTCTGTAACCCAAGCGTACATGGTTCAAACTCCATGGCAGACAGTTTGGAAGCAAATTCATTTCAGTGGGATTTTTACAAAGGTAAAAATAGAACTCACCGCTCAGAAAGAGACAAATCGACAAACCACGTTTCAGTAAGCAATGGCAAACTACTGATCGTATAAATGGTGTTCTGAGAAAATCAACAACTTGTTTACTGTTGTTGATGGCTACATCTGGTAAAGGATATGCCATGATTTTCATTCAACTAACATATGGATGTGAATTATGGAAAATAACACAAAACATTATCAAATCCCTAACCACATTCTATCCTTTACTACAACCCGCTTAAATGTCATCTCCCACCTTTAAGCTTCTTACCTGAGATCTTGAAAAGAAGTGACCGATCGTGTCCAGTGCATGGAAAGAAAGAGTAGCCGTGATGCACTCTCACAGATATAATGAATGTTTAGATATGTAGGCATGGGTGATGGTGCAGTTAATGTGAATGCAAAATTGGATTCTGTTAACAATGGACCTGAAAAAATAGGACTCTTTTAGCAATGGACCTGGACATTATAAGTACAAAAAGAATATATTACATTGACTATGCAACGATCAGCTACATCTGCCATCTTAAAACAGCTTCAGATAGTTAGAGGAAAACTATATAAACAGGACTTATCTACAATCAGTTTACCTATAAACATATCTTACAATTACCACGCCTAAGCTGTTATAACTACAATTAATTAATAGTCGTCCCATCCAACTGATGAATTTGATCTTGGGACCTTGCACCATATCAGGGAGTAAGCCAATGGATACTTAATGGATAGAGGGATCCATTCGTGATGGATACTTAATGGATAGAGGTGTCAATGGATAGAGTGAGCTGCAATGGATCAAGTGACATTCTTCACGCATTGAGAGAGTCTTTCCGAACAGAGGAGTTTCAGGGCTGTAAATCCCACTCGCTGACCAGATTGAAAGAGATGGGTGTCAATATTGGTGCAGCCCGAAAAGAATGACATACTAAATATGCAAAGAGATTGATTAATCAACATCGAACTGGCGTGTTGGGCCGCTGGACGCTGCTGGATTTGCTGAGGCGAGATCGGAGCACCTATGGACATGTCCGGAGTGCTATGATGATAGTCCTCATTTAACTGATAAGCCAATGGATAGAGCTGACATTCTGAACATCCTCATAGAGTGTGGTTGTAACAGGATTTTCATTTAAACCAATCCATATCAACTGCTAGATTGCAAGATTTTGGATTGAATATTGGAGTGGCCAGAAAAGAACAGCACAACAGGAACAGGTATATGAGTAGGCTCATCAATCACAATTTCTAACTGATACGGTCAGTCACTGGATGCTGATGGAGATATTGTGAAAGAGATCGGAGCACCTATGGACATGTCTGGAGTGAGATGAAAATATTCCAAACTGAAACCCATAAAGCACTAACCTGCAAGTTCACTGACCGTTACACTATGCCACCACTCTGTACAAAACAAATATGACAAACCTTGTATATCTAGGAAAGGAGAACTCTCCCTGTCACTGGTCAAAGACTGATCAAAGTTGGTGTCCTGAGCTAAGCACTGGTCAACAACTGTTGAACCCTGTAAACAAGACGTTAAAACAAATCATGCCATGAGTCAATATTCTATCCATTTATTTAACTTTAAAAAGATGGATAAACATATGTGCTTTTGAATTTAAGTGTTACAGAAGAGTCTTTCGTATATCGTGGACAGAGAAGAGAACAAATAGATCTATCCAGAAAGAACTCAAAATCAAAGAAAACTGGCTGATGCTACAAATAAGAAAGAGAAAATTTAGATATTTTGGACATATAAAAAGTCACGAATGACTGAAGAAGACCATCATGGAAAGAGACATACTGGCAAAGAGAAGAAGAGGAAGACCATGAAGAAGATGGATTCAGCATGAAACTGATGGTTTGAGCATGACGGCTGCTGAGGTGGGACATCTGGCCTATGAGAGAGAAAATTCCAAGAAATGTTGGGTGGCAAAGTTCTGCTCAGGACAAGCTATTTGATGATGATGAAGAGTAATAAACCAGGATTGGTAGGCTCATCAATATTGTACTTAGGGAATAATTATATGTGTGTCTGCCTCTTTCTAGTATAGTTCCTTCTTCTTCTCCTCCTAGAGTAATAAACCAGGATTGGTAGGCTCATCAATATTGTACTTAGGGAATAATTATATATGTGTCTGCCTCTTTCTAGTATAGTTCCTTCTTCTTCTCCTCCTCTTAACTCCCCTTGTAGCATAAGGTATCAACAAATCCTCCCAATCAGATTTGTTTTGAGCAAGCCAGCTTAGTTTATTCCAGGGTCATAGGTGCTTGGGGACAATGCTGCACCAGGATTAGTGAGCTGGCACTAATCAAGATCCTGCCCCAACTCCTTGTGGTGACACTGGTAACAGACATTGGTTCTGGTCTGGCTAAGAGGGCAGGGATCGAGGGAGAGCTTCTCTGGTGTAGGTAGAGATGCAGAGGTAGTCACGCTGGATGGGATCCGCTCGCAACAAAGACGAGCGGAACACCAGAGTGACTACTAATGCTGCTCGCCCAGCTGATGGAAAAAGCTGGACGGATAAACATCAAGGGATGAGGGGTGCATCCCGAGAAGTCATCGGCCCACATGGGGCGAAACTCGGGAGTCCGAAGGTAGGCCCGAGTTGAGTTACATGTGACGAAACACCAGTCGAGAGAGAGAGGGAGAAGAGGGGGAAGAAGAACAAATAAACATATAGGATGAGAGGTGCATCCAGCAAAGAGATGTGGGCCCACATAGGGCAAAACCTGGGTCCCCATTGAGGCATCCGAGTTAAGCCTCAGGCCCGGACAGCCCAGGAAAATGTGAGCACGGTGAGAGCTGATGGAAATAGTGAGGCAGGCACCAGGGCAGAGCAAGCACGCATGCGTGGAGGGTGAGCGGAACACCCAAATGTGCAGACAACTGGAAAGCCCAGCAGAGGGTGAAGCCAGTGCGCGTTTCCCTCGCGTGGAACTACTGCTGTCTAGTAGTTTGATTAGGGACAATCAAAGGCTAGCGGAGCAAACCGTACACAAAACTGGATGGTAGGCAAACCAAGTAGTCCATAAAAAAAACGGATAGCTGGGCAGATGATGATCATCAACCCGGGAGGGCAGGTCGTCACCCTTACAGAAAATAGCAACCTGCTGCCTTGTAGGTTGGCTGGGTACAGCAAAAGGCTAACAGAGAGCAAACCCAGTAAACGCTGGTTGAAATTGGACACTTCACCGAAGTGTTCCAAATGGTACTGAACGATGTGACGTAAAACATGTTCTGGGCAATGGCTGTTTATATATCACAATAAGAATGATTAAAATGGCCAAAAAGAACTATAGAGGGAGAGAGAGTTCATTCCAGCCTCTTTCCTTTGCTGTTTACAATTTGTCTATCTGTCTCTCTAGTGTGCCCCCCACTTCTCTTGCCTCACAGAATCAATTTCAAAGCCACAAGTTTTAGGCGAATAACAAGCACAACATACAATCGCTCTTAGGCTCAGATCAGATACAAATCACAAACAGTGGTTTTACAAGTGGTCAATATGGAGCGTTCGAAGAAGAAGAAAGATTACTTGTTTTGAAGAAAATTAACTAGAAGTAGAAACCTGTGATTTAACACAAGATTTAGCAAAAACAAATTATTTGTGAGCACACAGTTCACGGTTGGACTTCTTCTTCAAACGCTCCATATCGACCACTTGTTAACCACTCTTTGTGATTTGTATGTGATCTGAGCCTAAGAGCGATTTACGTTGTGCCAGTTATGCACCTAAATGTAGACCAGCACATCTGATAGGGTAGCTTTCCTAGGTCCTATATCGGTCGCCTCTTACGACACGCCATGTAGGTCACAGTGGTACTATTCTTTGCTTTCCTTGCAGGACCTGGCTCCACACAGGCGACGGCTGAACTAAACGAAACCCTGCTCCTTTACTTGGGGATCTAAATTACAAGTACCTTTAAAGTCGGAATAAGACTAGCCTGAAATGACGAGGGACACTGGTGATAATGGAAATAACCATTCATACAACAAAAATCGGTGAATGGTGCCATGACTATGATTGAACTCATAGCTGGCGAGCGATTTTAAAAATAAAACACACACAACTTATTATATTAAGTACACAGAACTGACCCGACTCTGAGCAGCCTTAGCTAATGTATCAAATGCTCTTGCTGCTGCTTCTGGGGTGATCCGGTTGGAGTTTCCATCATTCTGGCATGATGAAATTGTCTGCGGACTAGTCAAGTCATCTAGGGTAATCTCCTCTTTGCCCATTCTTGCCAAAGTTGTTACAACACTGGCCAAAGTTGAAAGGTCTGGCAGAAGAGAAAAGGATACAGAAAAAGGTGTAAATGAAATATACATACAAAGATATGCTACATATGTAAAAACAAAGTTTATTTTCTTCTTCACCTTTCAACTCCCAACAAAGCACAGGTCTTCAACAAAATTCTACTAGCCGTTCCTCACTCGTCATCCCTTTTAATTCCTTCCATGCCTTGCCTATCCCTATATATCAGTCTCTAGCTCCTATCTCCAGCTATTTCAAGGCCTTGCAATGCTTTCTTGCAATGCTTTCCGTCAGTCTTCTCAATGTGTGTCTATCCATCACCAGTGTCTCTTCCTTAGCTCTGCTTTCCACT
Organism: Arion vulgaris; assembly: GCA_020796225.1. NCBI lineage: Eukaryota > Metazoa > Mollusca > Gastropoda > Stylommatophora > Arionidae > Arion > Arion vulgaris. The sequence continues at coordinate 3,389,112 of CM036773.1, forward strand.
AGTAACTGCTTAGTTCTTTCTCTGAGTTTATCGTTCGTAATCTCATCATACCATCTCAGTCCCTCTATTCTACATAAACATCCATTTATGAAGGTCTGTAGTTTTCTAGGTTTCTTTTGTTGCCTTCCTCTATGTTTAAGAGTCATACAACAGCACTGGCTTCACATTTGATTGAAAGATTCTAAGCTTTGTGTTTGTTTTGATTTCCTTTGACTTTCATATATTACTCAATGCAATAAAGTTTCCACTTGCTTTTTTGTATATTTCTTCAACTTCTTCTTCAAATGCTCCATATCAACTACTTGTTAAACCACTCTTTGTGATTTGTAAGTGATCTGAGCCTACGAGCGATGTGTACGTTGTGCCAGTTATGCACCTACAAGTAGACCAGCACATTTGATTTACGCAACTTTGTATTTACTAGGCCACTTATGACATGCCTTGAAGGTCGCAGTGTTACTATTCTTTGCTTCCATTGAGAGTCCTGGCAACACACTGGCCTCTTTTTGTCTACTTATCTTGCCATCTTTGTTTGTTCTCTCTTCTATGTCTATGTTGATAAATAGTTTCAGCCCATAAGAAATCACAAGTTTGGATTACTATAACTTGGTTAAAGAATACCATTACAATACAAAAATGTCAGTGTCTGATATCATAATCACATGTGTGACACAACAAATCACATGCAAATGTAAAAAAACATAAAAGAACTCATTTTCATACCATCAGGAATAATGAAGTTATGTCCGTATTTTCCTTGACTGGCACATGATGGGTCTAAAACCGAGGATTGACTTCACTGTGCCAGGTTTTAACCCCATATAGTCTGGTCCCTCTCCGCAGAAATGGCACACCCCCTGCCAAGAGTATTGCACAAAGCATGAATGCTGTAACTCCAGCAACAATGCTAGGGGGTCTCTGAAAAACATGCACTTGTCAACAGAACAGCGTGGCTCAGATTCGAACCCACGGCCTTCGGAATGCAAGGCAAAGGCTTAACCACCTAGTAACAGAGATCCCCAACGATGAGTGATGTGGTAACATCCCACAGACAACCTTTACTTTCCAGTGCTTTTCTAGTATCCGATTGAGATTGGGTTGACCTGAGAGACGTTACAGTAGGAAAAAACTTCACACCCACTGTGGAATTGAACCCAAACCATGTGCCTAAGAAGTTAGTGTCCTAACTCTAACAATCATCTCTAATTGGGATTTATTGCCTGACTGCATTATGTTATGTCTGCTGTACAGGAAATCTGACTTCCTTTCCTTGTTGTACCCTTGATAGGCCTTATGGTTGAAGCATTGCTGTATATTGTTGTAAAACTACAGTACTTTGTGTTTACATGTTTCATCATTCCTTATTGAATAATATCTATAGAAATTATTAGGAAATGACTAAAGAAATAGAAAGCAAGTTGAATGCATTTGAAAATAGATGTTTGCCAAAAATAATGAACATAAAATTGGACAAATTCAGGAGAAGTGATGAAATCAGAGAAATTTCTAGTCAACCACTAGTAACAACTGTTATAAGAAGAAGATGGAGATATGTTGGATAAACCTTGAGAATAAAAGATCAAAGAATACCAAAGCAGGCATTGAAGTGGTATGCAAATGGTTCAAGAAAGTGAGGATGACCTAAGGAGACCCTAAAACTAACTTTGCTGAGAGAAGCAAGATATATTGGTCTCAATTCCATGGATGAGATTGAGCGAGTTGTCCAGGGCAGAGCGGTATGGAGAATATACATGCAGGCCCTATGTAATGTATAACGGTACAAGATGAATTATTATTATAGAAATTATTTGATAAAATAAAATCAGTTTTTGCGTATAGAGCCGCCTATGTGTTGCTGGAGCCTGCAAGGGAAGCTAAGAATAGTATCACTGTGACCTACAAGGCATGTCGTAAGAGGTGACGGATGTAGGACCTAGGGAAGCTACACCAGTAAATAAAAAATATTGCAGAAATCAGATATGCTTGTAGGCGCATAGCTGGCAAACCGTATAATCGCTTTGGGCTCAGATCACATACAAAATCACAAAGAGTGGTAAACAAGTGGTTGATATGGAGCGCTGAAAGAAGAAGTGTATAGAATGTTCTTACCTTCAGTACTGACTGTGCACACAACGTCTGCTAGTGTTGTCAGATCTGATTAGAAAAGAGTTAAAGATTAAACTAACATACAAACTAAAATATGTTTACAAGAAAAATTGAGGAATGATATTTGTATTATCAACCTTCACCTGTGTGTTGCCGGGGCTCACAAGGGGAGCAAAGAATAGCAACACTGAAACCTACAAGGCATGTCATAAGAGGCGATTGAGGATGGGACCTAGGGAAGCTACCCCAATAAATAAAAAGTGTCACAGAAATTGGATGTGCTGGCCTACTTGTAGGTGCATAACTGGCACAACGTACAATCACTCTTAGACTCAGATCACATACAAATCACAGAGTGGTTAACAAGTGGTCGATATGGAGCGTTCGAAGAAGAAATATCAACAACCTAACACTGTCCTCTTCCATAGCAGAATGTCAAACTCATCTTAGCTCTATGGAAGTCAGTTCTACAGTCTCGCTATCCATCTGTATATCTATATCCTCTTCGTGTCCGTTTAACACATAAGGCTTCCACAAAAGTTGCCCATTGATGCCATTTATCTGCCTTTCTAATAATTGTTTCCCATCTCAAGCCACAATCTTTCAACTTTCCCTGTCCACAGTTATTCGTCATATATCCTTTGAAAATCTAGGCTTTCTTTTCCCATCTGCTGGAGAGCTGTTCTAGCCAATGTCCTAGTTGGCATACACCATAATGACTAATCCCTGTTATACTTGTCAATTCAAAATGATAACGTACAGAGATACCTATCATGGTACGTTCTTTTGTTTTGTCCCATAGCATTTTCAGAGCTTAGGGTATGAAATGCCTGTCACTTCGACTGTTGAATCTGCAGTGTCCGAGCGTTGGTGAAATATAATGACCTTGTCAATTCTATTTAGGTCTTTGAGGAAGTCTTTTCCATAATCATATTCAGTGTTTGTCTCCTAGTCTACTGCATATTTTCTCTGTATGAGGGTGTTGAATTCTTGAAAAGACAAACCGGATCTGAAATGAAGATTTACCAAGAACACTCTTAAGAAGAGGTATGATATGACCTGTGTAGAGACTAACCTGTGTTGACAGCTGAGCCTGGTGACATCTGTGAACTTAGAACAACCATACCCTGGTCTGTGTGTACCACTCGTTCTTGTAAGTTAGCCAAAAGACCACCATATTTAACCTCATCCAAACCCTGGCAAAAATAAGGGTTTAACATTATTGAACTGACATTTTTTTTAAAGTAGATGAAATTGAAAAGTAACAACACAATCAATATACTGTTGTATCAACTACAGACACTAAACTTCACTGTTATATCAACTACAGGCAAAACTGCTGCACAAACTCTGTAGCTCCAGCAACAATGACACAGCCTAAGTCAACAAACATACCTTTGGGCTGAAGGTGGGTATAGCTGTTGAAGGACTATTGAAATCCTTCCTGATATAAATTCTTTGTGTGGAGGTCGATACAGCACCTGGTATCTTATCTTTCTGATCACTGGGTCGTCCTCTCTGCTGTACAGCTGCAAGAAAACAGTCAAACTCTTATGTAAACAAATCCTGGCAAAATTCATTAGAAAAAGATTTAAAATAAAATTCCTACACAAATATCTTCACCATCGTCAAACTTACATCAAGGACCCACGCCGGTGCTATAGAGTTTGTGCACTGCAGCTGAGACCTTCCTGTGTAAGAAAGAGATCGGAGCACAAATGGTTACTCAACAAAGTGCAATGATGATGGTCTTATCAATGAATCAATCATAAACAAATCCTAAGAATTATTGTTCATTCGTTCATTGGCCTCACAATTTAAGCAGTTTGGATTTACCCGTTGTTCAAGTTGAACTAGATGCCTGAGAGGCAGAGTGAGAGGTGTGTTTAATCATCAAGCCACGGGAACCATCAGTATGCATACTCTTCGATATCTGTTGGGGAAACTGAGCACCTATGGGTCTGCCCGGAGTGCAATGACTCAGTTTAGTAACCAATAACCAATCATTGGCCTCTTTGTTTCAGGAGACAATAGGTTTTGTGTCATAGTTTGTTCTGCGCTGAATCACGTCTGTTGTGGTTGTAATGGCAATCCTTGCTACAGTTGCTGCAAGTGAAACTGGAGCTGATACATAGGATGGTCTCTTTGCCCTCTGCGGTCTCTTTTGCCTCCATATGTGATTATGTTTTCCTCTTTTCTTTTTAGAGCCATCCTCACTGCAGCTCGCCAAGCTTGTCTATCTTTGGTTAACTGTTTTTTCTTTGTCTTTGCTGCATGAAATTATATCAGGCTTGCAGGTGTCAATGAAGCGTAATAATGGGCGCACATTCTGTCAAGTGCCAGTTGTGAGATGGCCATATTCTTCTTCGAATGCTCCATATCGGGCCCCCAGTTAACCACTCTTTGAAGCCTAAGAGTGATTGTACATTGTGCTAGTTATGCGTCTACAAGTAGACCAGTACATCCAATTTTTGCAATGTTTTTTATTTACTATGGTAGCTTCCCTAGACCCCTACCACAGTTGCCTCTAACGGCATGCCTTGTAGGTCAGTGTTACTATTCTTTACTCCTTGAGGGCCCCGGTAACACACGGGCGAATCAAATGCGAAACATCATTCATTGGTCTCTTTAACCACTTCCCCACAGAGGCCCCATAAAACATGGTGAGAGATAAAAGTCCTTTTTTCAGCCATGAGGTACAGTGGGGAATATGTTGTTAGGTCTGTATTTTTCATTGACCAACAGCACACGATGGGGTCAACATCATGCCAGCCGTCTTTACTTCTAAATGCTTTTCTGGTACCCGGTTGACCTGATAGTTGTTATGATTAAAACAAACCCCACACCCACCGTGGAAGTGAACCTGGACCATGCGCCTAAGAAGCAAGTGCACTAACCACTACGCTATTGCAGCTCTTGAAGAGTAGTGAACAAATAGTTATTGTAAAGTCAACAGACAGAAAACTGATTTAGATTGCATCTAACAGTCTATTTCTGGAAGCAGTTTTATTATTATTCGCCACCTACAGACATGTTTGAGAGCAGGCAGTAGCGTAGTTGTTAGTAAACTCACTTCTTAGGCTAGTGGTCCGCGCTCAATTCCACCGTGGGCATGGAATATTTTTCCAGCCATACTAGCTCTCAGGTCAACCCAACCTCAATTGGATACCAGGAAATGCAATGGGAAGTAAAGGAGGCCGGCGTGATGTTAAACATCGTGTGCCAACGATCAATGTCAAGTATGGGTTGCCTAACACTGTATTACCAAATTTAACTCGAGATATGAACAACTTTTTTTAATGGACGTATTAAGTTAGGAGAGACGGTCATTACTTTTTCTTTACTTTACTTAGTCAGGAAGATTTAATATTAGCACAGGGATGCCTCTGCGTCTAAATTTATTTCACAAAGGGAGGTAACTTACAATCAGATCTCATGCCAACAGCCAGACATTTTTGTAGACGACAGTACTGACATCTGTTGCGATGGAGTTTTGTCACTGGACAGTCTCGGGCTCCTCTGCAGGCATAACCCAACTGTTTTCTAATAGAACGCTTGAAGAAACCTTTGCATCCCTCACAGCTTATGGCCCCATAATGGCGACCTGACAGAAAAAAATGAATATACATCTGAAGAAAATCTAGACCCATGCCTTCAAACATAAAACTTATACATTAGGAACACTAATTAATTACTGAGGAGAAAAAGATAACAAAAACATGCATTTAAAAAAAGCATACAACAATAAATTATACTTTGTACAAAAGGTCCTTACCAACCTGGGAACAAGCAGAAAATATTGCGAAGACAATGATTTATGTCATTTTCTTCGACATTCTCTGGTCATACGCTTAATCCACTGTAGACCACAAACTGGGTGGTCAGCTTCAGGTTGGGTTTGGTCACATTTTGCTTTTCAGCTTATCCAGGACAATCTTGGAGGACATGCTCCTGTATCTGTTTCACATGTTGACACTGGCAGAGTTGTTTGACTTATTCCTAGTCTATGTATGTGTTTGTCGAGTCTGCAGTGTCTGGTACATAGGAAAATATAATGACCTGGTCTGTTCTTCCTATGTCTTTGACAAAGTCTTTTCCATAATCACATCTAGCGTTTTCCAGTCTACTGCAGATTTTCTATGTATGAGGGTTTTGATCTATTGAAAAGGCCGTGGTTGGTAAATTTGTTCTTTGGACCTGCCAACCTTAGCTGACATCAGCACTTTCATTGCCTGCAATGCCACAGTGATATGGAAATCACTGTAAGTGAATCTTTTTTTTTTTACAGCCGAGTAAGATCTTTTTCTAGATTCTCATCCATGTTGTCAGCCTCCAGTGTCTAGCATGTGACACCCCTAGCACTTTCTTTTCAATTCTTGTTCTACTGTTCTCCTCCAGGTCATTTTGGATCTTCATTTATCGAACTGGTACGTTTAGTCTCTGGATGCTGTTGGAGATATTGCAACGGAGAACAAAGCATGCATGAACAGGTCCGAAGTGCAATGACAATATTTCAAACTGAAACTGAACAACACAATTTATCTACCTGATGCTCTGTCAGCACAAACGACACAAGGCTCATATTTCTGCTCAAACTGCATCTTCTGTGTGACTCTGTCCTGCACTTGTTGCTCTTCTTCCTTCAGTCTATCTAACTGCTGGGCATGCTGCAACTCCTGATAGTAATTACAAGATACACTTTTAGCAAGTCTAGAGTCAAAATTCATTTAGAGATTAACAACAACAAAACTAGACTCAATATTTACAAATCAAATGTACGCTCAGTCTTACTGTATGGGTTACGCCCAAGTGGTTACCGGGCCCAAATTTGGGGTGTAAAGAATAGAACCACTGTTACCTGTCATGCATGTCGTAAGAGGCGACTAAGGAGTTTTGGCAGAAATCGGATGCGCGTGTCTTAAATGTGTTGAGGTCAACCTGCTGCTTTGCACGTCAGCTAGGAACAGCCAAAGGCTGGCAGAGAGCAAAGACAGTAAACGCTGGCTGAATCCGGACGCATCGCCGAAGGATAAGCACCAGAGCTCCAAATGGCACTGAAGATGTGACGAAACCCAGCCATTCTGAGGCTGCATGAATCAGATTTCCACATAAATGAAATTATGGGGAGGTCTGGTACATCGGTCTTTTAGGTGATTGCGAAAGATAGAGAGAGAGAATGGATTAGGGACATGGAAAACAAGTACAAACAGCCGCAAAAAATTGTTAGACGAAAATGTATTAGAAGAGTTTTCCTAAATTGTTGGGATCAAAGGATACATAATACTGAGATCACCCATCAGGCATCAACAATGTCACTGAGTAGCTAAAAAATAGGAGATTGAAGTGGAAATACATTAAGAATGCAGAAGACCAGGCATCCACATATTGGTCAGAAATGGAATCCAGGAGACAATAGGCAGAAGACCAGACACCCATATGTTGGTCGGAAATGGAATCCAGGGGACAATAGGCAGAAGACCAGACACCCATATGTTGGTCGGAAATGGAATCCAGGAGACAATAGGCAGAAGACCAGACACCCATATGTTGGTCGGAAATGGAATCCAGGGGACAATAGGCAGAAGACCAGGCATCCACATATTGGTCAGAAATGGAATCCAGGAGACAATAGGCAGAAGACCAGACACACATGTTGGTCGGAAATGGAATCCAGGGGACAATAGGCAGAAGACCAGACACCCATATGTTGGTCGGAAATGGAATCCAGGGGACAATAGGCAGAAGACCAGACACCCATATGTTGGTCGGAAATGGAATCCAGGGGACAATAGGCAGAAGACCAGACACCCATATGTTGGTCGGAAATGGAATCCAGGGGACAATAGGCAGAAGACCAGACACCCATATGTTGGTCGGAAATGGAATCCGGGAGAAAAGAGGAATTGGCAAAGACCTAAAGAGAGGAACTGTAGACAGAGAAAGAGAGAGAAAGACCTGGAATGAACTAAGCTGGCTTGCTCAAGACAGATCAGGTTGAGAACATCTCTTGATGCCTTATGCTTCATACCACTCGATCAGCCACCTGGGGAAAGACAATAGACAGCAATTTGACCAACTTACAGTATAATCTTCAGCTGAAGGACATACACTCACTTATACTTTTTCCCTTGTCTCTATTGTTTGTCCCCAGGTGGATGATGGTTGTTCACTCTTGCCGTTAATCGTAGGAGCTTTAATTTGCGTACTAGGGCCAGATGAGTCTCCTTGTTATGTTATATCCGTGTTTATTTAGTGTGGTCTTGATATTGTCTATCCATATTTTCTTGGTCTTCTTGGCTCTAGTACTGATCTTTATTGTTGCTGTATTGGTGTTGGTTGTATCCCATCTCATTAAATGTCAAACCACTTTTCTTAATATTTACAAATAATTTCGGGATCACTGGTGTAAATACTTCTCACCTCATCGTGCATTTTCTTTCTTTCTTTTGTCCTTCTCTGCTATTGCCTAACATAGCAGGTTTAACTTGATGGTTTCGAGATAATGCCGCCTGCGCTGAAAAGTGTATTGTGGGTTTAAGATGTCTGTAACTCCATCAACCCATCTTTTTCTTGGTCTGCCTTTCCTCTTGATGATTCCATTTTCATGTTTCGCTCATCATGTTGATCGCCTTATTGATCTTTATTATTGTGATATTTAAACAGCCTTTGCCAAGAACATTTTCGCCACAATCTTCAGTACCATTTGGAGCTCTGTGTTGACTTTGTGATGTCCGATTTCAACCAACATTACTGGTTCCTCTCCAGCCTTGGGCTGTCCCCAGTCGACCTGCAAGGCAGCAGGTTATACAATGTTCAATTCTCACTGCAAAAATACTTGGCTTGTTTTCTTTGAGCAGCTATCAAACTTTCTTCCAGGATCCTTCTTTTAAGATTGAGTTCCTTGTTTTATCGGAGATATACATCAACATAAATCCACATTCACAAGCTGACAAACTAGCTCTTCTTTGTTGAAAGTCTATAAAGTAAGATGGGAAAACTGATATCTGCAAATTAATCACCAAATGTTAATGAAAATCATAGAAATTTGTACATTCAAATTACAACTGAGACTCTCATGTATGGTAGGTTTGTTTACATATGTAAGAATAGATCAGTAAATGTTATTCAGACAAAGTGCAAGTGATGATACAATCAAAGTTAGACATTTTAATGGATCGCCCTGTGTGCGACCCCAAGGAAGCAAGAATAGTGCCACTGTGACCTACAAGGTCGTAAAGGCGCTGTGTAGGACCTAGGCAAACTATAGAAAATAAAAGCATAGCGAATCGGATGTGCTGACTACTTGTATGCACATAATTGGCACAATGTACAATCGCTCTGAGTCTCAGATCACATACAAATCACACAGAGTGGTTAACAAGTGGTCGATATGGAGCGTTTGAAGAAGATAAATGGATAGTTTTACTAGAAATTATCCCCAACATCATACACATGATGGATACATTCAACAATTGATGTTTAAGAAGAATCCTGTGCACAGGACATTTGATTCGTAACACAGAGGACATGATACATGATCAGCAAGAAGTAACTCTCAAAGACATGATATTCGATCAACACAGGTACCCTCATACTGTCGAGTCCCAGGTAATGAGAAGGCAGACAAACTTGCATAAAAGGAAGAATGTGAAAAGTAGAAAACGAAATCCCATAATTTGAAATAAAGAGCTATCCTGGAAATAAGAACTTAAACTATCCAACGATGACTACCACACACACGATAGACAAGGACAGACAATCATCTTCCAACACAGGATAGGACATAACAGACATCTACACAGGCTACGATTGTCTCCATCCCTTCTGTGTCCCTGTGACACCGCTGTTCAAACCACAGAGCATGTCCTGCAGGATTGTCCCCTCTATGCGCTCCCTAGCTGGCCTTACAACACAACACTACATTCAAAACCACACGGCACCAGAGATCAGCTCCAGACAACAGGCAACTTCATCATAAGCAGAGTCTGACGGTACAATCATCAAAATAGCGATGACAGAGAAACTCAACCTGAAGTATTTCTCAAGGACATGAAATGAAAATCGTGACATATCCTTTACAGGACTTGGCCATCAACTACAGTAAACGAGTCATCAATTTTATAGACCCTGCGTGTACGGTCAGTAGTTTGCCATTGCTTTCTGAACGGTAGGGTCTAGTTTTACCATACGCAAAAATCTACGGACACGAATCTGCTCCCAAACTGCATGCCGTTGCATTTGAACCAGGTACGCTTGGGTTGTGATAGAGCTCCCAACAGCTTAAGCTACAGACGGACACATGACATCTGATATATATAGAATGTAGCACTCAATGTGGTTGATGGCTACGTCCTGTAAAGGATATGCCACGATTTTTATTTCAACACTCAATGACATGTGAAGTGAGCAACCTGGGTCACAATACTTAAGGACATGACAACTGGTATTGAAGATGCTACCTTGAGCTTTGAGGCCCAGTCAACTTGTATCAATGACTGTGCAGACATCTGAACCACCAGAGTTGAGAGGGAGCTTCCATCCTTCAGACATAAGGCAAAATCTGAGTTTGTCACAGTAGGCACCACCCACTGATTTCCATTTGAAATATATCCAGTCTGCATAGAGATGTTAACAATGAACACAGGTTAACTCAACACAATGATTTCACATGGACACTGCAATATTTTATATGGTGGCATATAGTCAAACAAATACATATACTCTACAGTTAGTTAAATGAAACTCTCATTCATATTAAAAAGACACCCCTGAAGTTGGAGTAAGATTCAATTGAATGGCGAGGCACATTAGTAATAAGGAAAGCAAGCATTCACGAAAATTAAGAGGCATCTACAAGAAAAAAAGATGCCATTCTCAAGGAAGAGAGAGGACTGCTAATTGTCCCATAGCTGGGGGAAAGGTTAGTTGCAGCCATAGCATTTTTCCCTCGTCAGTGGGTTCTGTGCTGTCATATTATGAGACCCCATCCTGCTACCTGCTCTTTGGTCTGGCCTTCATTTTCATTGCGTTTCCTCGTATGGCTCTGTCCCTCACTGCAGAAATGGCATGCCACCTGCCAAGAGTGTCGCACAAAGCAAGAGCTCCGTAACACCATCACCAATCCTAGGGTCTCGGCAAATTGCACATGTGACTGTGTAGATTTGAACAGGCAACCTTCAGAATGCCAGGCAAACGTCTTAATCACTTTGCCATAGAGACCCCTGGAGTTTAGTAAGTATGAATAACTATCATGGGTACGTGATGACATTGGGACAGATTAGTGTAGTGAATAGAGGATTCACTTATCAAATCAGGCATAAGAGTTGTGGGTTCAATTCCACACATAAGGAAAGGAATTGGCTCTTCTACTTCCTACACACTTGGGTCTAGAAATGTGAAGTGAGAGAGGCACTTCATACTCTAAAATCTGAAACAGCTAGGGGAATATTTAAAAAAAATTTAACATATAAAAAGTAGAGAAAAACTTTAAAAGTCTGTGGCCACACCATTTGCCTTGTTTTTCTAACAGTTGTGGTTTCGAATCCAAACTACGTCATTCGGCTGACGAGTGCATTTTTCCAAAGATCCATATGATTTTTGCTGAGCCAGGTTCATGCTCGATACAATAACTTTCGACAGGCAGTGTGCCATTTCTGTGGAGAGAGGCCAAGCCTAGATTTGGAAACCTGGCGCAATGAAATCAATAATTTAACTTCAAAACATTTTTCTTTAAGTAGAGACAAAATTAATGAGTTGGATGTTATAGATTTTCTTGAAATAAGTTACTATGCCTCAAGCATGGAAAATACTGTGGTTGTTCTGAGTAATCATTTAAAAGAAAAGTTGACAGTAACAAGGAGCTAACAGCAATAACTCAGTTACTACCACATTTCCAATCTAAGACCGTTACATTCCCCCCACCCTCCAAGACCTTTACATTTTCCCTTCAAGATCGACATTTTCCCTCCAAGACCTTTTGGTTTTTTCCACTAGCAATTATTATCTGAAACATTTTATTAGTATTACTATTGTATCATATGCAACAAGTCCTTGTCAGTTGAGGTCAGAATGCGAGTTATTCAGTGCTACATAGAACCAATACTGACATATGGATGCGAGCCATGGACAATGAACAAACAGATCAAAAAATCTCTGGAGGCCACAGAGATGTGCTTTTATAGAAGATGAGAATCCCAAGGACTGCTAAAATCACTGTTGAGGTGTTGAATGAGGTCAAGACACAGAGAAAACTTATTATCAATATAAGAAAGAGGCAGTCATCATTTTTCGGACTCATGATGAGGAGGGATGTTTAGAACACATTGTAACAACTGGTAAAATCGAGGGTAGGCGAGACAGAGAGAAAATTTTGGATAGCCTGACTTCATGGCACAGTAGAGCATCAACATCTGAGTTGATAGCAAACACCAAAGATAGAGATTTGCGGAGATCCATGATCATCTACACCAGCCGGCACAGCACCTGATGATGATTACTATTGTACAACATACTCATAAAACAGCTGTGTTTAAATACACTGACATTTAACCTTCTGAATATATCACTAATTTTCAATTCCAATGTTGTGTAAATCCTACAATATGCCAGCAAGAGTTGGAAAATGACTAAAGATATGGAAAGTAAGTTGAAGGCATTTGAAAATAGATGTCTGTGAAAAAAAAATGAACATAAAATGGAATGAGTTCAGGAGAAGTGATGAAATCATGGAAATGTCTGGTCAATCACTAGTAACAACTGTTATAAGAAGGAAAAGATGGAAAAATGTTGGGCATACCTTAAGAAGAATGACTGATTTATTGTTGATGAAATGCATCATCATTGCACTTCGGTGAGTAACCATGTGTGCTCTGATCTCTTTCTTACACAGGAAGATCTCAGCTGCAGTGCATGAACTCTGTAGCACGGCGAGGGCCACCAATGTAAATTTGAAGATGGTGAAGATATTTTTTGAGGTTTTATTTTGAATCTTTTTTTAAAATAAATTCTCCTGAGCAGTGGCTTTCCAGCCTGCTCTTCTCGACTTTGAACTGCCAATGGCTATTTTACATGCTCAAATTGAACACAGGACCTACGTTTTATCGTCCGTCTTCGACAGGACTGGGAACTCGATCCCAACTACACTGAGATCAGCAATATCAGGAAACATATTCAGATGGCTCCACAAGGGAGCAAACTTGGCACCTTAAGAGAAGTGATCAAAGAATACCAAAGCAGACATTGAAATGGGAGGCAGATGGTTCAAGAAAGAGGACACCCTAGGGAAAACAAACATTGCTGAGAAAGGCAAGAAATATCTTATTTTTATCTTAGCGAGTTGTCCAGAACAGAGCGATTTGGAGAAATTACTTGCAGACCATGTGTAACGTATAACAGTACGAGAGGAATATATATCTCTAAAAAAACTTCAATATTCTCAAATGTGCATAGAATTGACAAAGCAAATATAATTTTTACTCATGATACCAATCTCAAAAATTATTATATTATTATTACACTGCTCCCATACGTTACATAGAGCTTGCAAGCAATTTTTATCATTCTATATTGGGCAAGCCTTTCAATCTTATCTATGGAATTGTATCTGATGATTCTCGCCTCTCTAAGTAAAGTTTGTTTCAGGATTGCCCTAGAGCATCCTTTCTTTCTTGAAATGTTTGTCTCCAACTTCAATGTCTACTTTGTAACTTTTGATCCTTTCTTCTTAATATGTCCAACATATCTTTACCATTTCTTTGGCAGCCCAATTTCTTTTTTAGTATCAACTGTGCAGTCAAAATTGCTACTCAAATGAACTGCTCTATTATTTTTATCTTTGGATTCCAGCGTGATATCTGCATTACTTGTCATAGGTGTCTTCATGATATTTGTCTTCAGATTTCAGTGGTAACTGTACTGCCTAAATCTGAAACTCTTATCTGTTGCATACTTGTAATATTTTGAGTCAATAAGGAATTTCAAAAATTCATGAATAGTTTAAAAATAATGTGTGAGTAATTAATTAACTTTTACCTCTGTCTGCCTGCTGGTCACTGTAATTTGTTAGTTAATAGTGTAATGTGTAATGTTATGGTGAGAATATGTGAGGATGTTACCCTATGGCATTTTTTTGGAAGCAAATATATTCCAACTCCATGTGGATTCAAAAAATTTTATGAACTGGAAAAATAGACCTCACTGACAGTTATGACAGTACTGACACTGTTCAGAAAGCAATGGCAAAGTTCTGTAACTGCTAAGCGTGACTCACACTGTTGTAAGTGTAAAGAGACTAAAGAGATATCTGATATCATATCTGATACGCCAGGATTTTTATTATATCTAAATAATAATATATAATGGGAATACTACTCTGCCAGTGCAATGGTACAATACAAATAACAACAACGGCAAAGGTCATGCACCTAAGAGGCCAAGTCCAAAAAGGTTACGTTTACGAAAGCACGTCTCTAAAAACATTCAAAAATTACACGTCTGCCATCTTATGCAATTCAGACCATCCTTTTGATAGTGTAACACAGTAATTTATATTAGATCAAGTCATGACAGACTAATATCGGTACGGTAGATTTGCTGAAGGAGTGTTTAATTTATGGAAGAGACCTACAAGCCAACAAGTCGCTATCATAACGGTTATAATACTGTATTAATGAATGGAACATTGTCATTGGGCGATTGGTGAGTGTAGTAGTGTAGTAAGTAGTTGAGTAAGGACGAGAGGAATCATGGCGGCTCTACCGTCTCTACGTGATCACAATACACAAAAGTTAATGGCTTAAACATGAAGAACATATACTATTATCGTGAATAAATGTTTCTCGGAATAATAAAACGCCCATACTTACTTAATATACCAAAATTAACTAAATCACATCAATTTTATTCAAGATTTCTGATCGACTGGTCTGTAAATAAAGGTCAGAGGTTGTGACCCAAGTGTTGAGAACGATTGCGAAGTTCAGTTCTTATTGGTTGGAAACTACATATACGTCTGGCAAGACTTTACGACGTCTGGCGAGGCTGTACACTGCGCATGATATTTACACAGGAAGTTTGATAACTTGAATCAAAACGAAAGTTCGGTTATTAATTCCGCTTAAAAAATGATAGCTGAAATGTTGGTCACAGAATAAAAAACTAAGGTCTATCTATAGATATGTAATGTATAAATACTTTATATCTTGGCTTCTCCGCAAAGGGAGTGAATTCTTATTTTTCATGTTTGTATGTATCATCATTAAATAGCTCGTCCTGAGCGGAGCTTTGCCAAACAGTTAGATAACAGTCTCAATCTCAGCATTCCTTCGGAATTTCTCTATCTCATTGGCCACATGTCCCGCCTCTGCAGCCGTCATGCTCAAATCATCAGTTACATCCTGAATCCGTGTTCTCCTCGGCCTACCTCTTCTCCTCTTTGCCGGGATGTCTCCTTCCATAATGGTTCTCAACCCTTCGTGTCTCTATATAGTATATTAATAATATGTCCAAAATACTTAAATGCGCAATGACAATACAATGTTCTCAACAAATACATTACCGATTACCTATCAACCACAACTGAGAGTAGTCGTAGGGGTCTGGCTAAAATTCCATGACAGATCATTTCATTGGTTTTTTAAAATTTATTAATGTTTACGATGCATCCATTAAAGTATTCCCCACAATGTCACTACCGTTTAATGGTGGGGAGCTTGTGTACTTACTTGTGCGACGACCCATGTCAAACATGTTGAAGGAATGAGGGCAGACAAAATGCGATCTGATTGGGGGGTTGGGCAAGTGTAGTGACAACCCATTCCTTTAAGAAATATGTTACGGAAACAGAAGCAAGATATACCTTTGTTGCATCAAATAAAGGGAGCGAGGTCAATCAGGCAACTGGTTTCAAGAATTAGGGAGATTAACCCAAAAGGAAGTCCTCATCCAGCCAGCTAACTTTATGTATGCTAGTAGAGACATTGACTAGGACAGCTCTCCGATGGACAGTAGATTTGAAGCGAAGGCCTGGACATTCAAAGGATAAGTGTACATTGCGAAGAACGATGGAGAGTTGAAGGATTGTGACCTGGCTTGGGAAACGATTAATAGAAAGACGGGGGGATGGCAACAACGAAACTCTGTGAAAACCGTATTTTTAAAATGGTGAGCAATGAGAATATAGATAAAACCATTAAAGTATTTTAAAAAGTTGAGAACGTTCTGGCCATGGATATTCTGGACTTCAAGGTGGGCCAAAAATTCTTGGTGTGGACACTTTACGCGGTTGGACTCCAGGAAATCCTAATCCTTTACTTGGGGATCTAAATTACAAGTACCTCTGAAGTCTGAGTAAGAACTTAATGAAGAGGAACACTGATCTGAAAGGTTGAGACTGATTCGATGCGTAGACATTGGGCTGAATCACTACAAGCGTCAACAATCACAGAATAACATCCATCTTCGTTCCTGGGAAAATAGGTTGTCAATAGCAATGAGAGAGCACCCAGTGGATAGAGCTGACATTCTGAACTATCTCAAAAACCAGTCCACGTCAACTGCTAGATTGAAGGTTGGAAAGGCCAGAAAAGAACAAAACAACAGGTACATGAGTAGGTTCATCAATCAACATCAAACTAGTACAGTTAGCCGCTGAACGATGTTAGAGATATTGCAAAGAAGATCAGAGTACCTATGAACATGTCCAGAGTACGCCAAAGATATTTAAAACTGAAACTAAGAGAGACACTGGTGACAAGGAAAGCAAACCATCATGCAAAAATCAGCCAGAGGTGCCATATTAGGCATCATGATTCCACCTGAATTCATAGTTGGAGAAAAAAAAACTTTCAGTTACATTCTTTAACGGTTATAAACTGTATATTATATTATGCGGTCAACGTCATGGCACATTGGACATTCCCGTACGTACTCTGTCCTCTGATACAGCAGCCATCCCAAAGTCCACTTGTTCACCGTACTTATGAGAAGTTGATATACCTTCTTTCTCTACCACAAAGTAGTCTCTGGCATGTTCAAACTTAACTCCTAATTCTCGCACTCGTTCCAGTGTCTGAGACTTGCTAATATCACATAAATGAGAACTGCCACTTATATTGTTGCTATGTTATTTGTTACAGAGAATGTACAGGTATGCTGTTCTGTTCACTTTCATGAGTTTTATGCAAGCAGATGTGGGTTACCATTGGGACAGACTCAATTTACCACTACCTCATGTGCCTTTCTTCTTTGCCAACAATCCAGAGCTTCATGCTCAGTGTCAAGCTGATGTTTTATGTCCATTTAAGGTCAGTATCAACAATACAGTGGACGTCTGTGGCTTAACTGTATTGAGCTCGATCACAACCCAAGAGTACTTGGTTCAAACTCTGCGGCTGACATTTTGGAAGCCAATTTGTTCCAATGGATTTTTTACTAGTAGTAAAAATAGACATTATAGTTCATAAAGCAATTGCAAACTACTGGATGTATAAGTGGTTCATAAAAACTTTAACAACTTGTTTACTTTGGTTGATGGTGACATCCTTTAAATCCTATCCTCTCTTTAGCCTGTTACGCCCTTGGCGTTTAGGGCAGCAACAAACGCACACAATTCTTCCCTGTTCATGGCCTTCCTCTGTATTGTGTTCCAGCTATGATTCATTTCCTTCAGTTCTTGCTCTATCGTTCTCCTCCAGGTCATCTTGGGTCTTCCACGCTTTGCCTACCCTCTGGAGTCCATCTCAGTGCAGTTTTCGTGTCGGAGCCAGTCTCCATGCGCATCACATGTCCAATCCATCTCCAGCGTCGTCTTCGGATGATAGTGCCCATATTCTCTTGTTGGCATCGTGCAAGCAATTCTTGGTTCGAGATAGTAGTCGGCCAGTACACGAGTAAGATTTTTTGCAGACAAGTTGTATGAAAGGTGGAGAGTCTGGACATATCCTGTTCTGTCATTCTTCAGCATTCCGATCCGTACAGCAATGTTGACAGCACACAGCTGTTGTAGATACTAGTCTTGGTTCTGATGCTGTATTGGGCAGATTTCCAGGGGGTCTGAAGGGTCATGAATGCACTTCGTGCCTTACTCAGTCTGTTTTTAATGTCAGATCCAGCGCCTCCTTCATTGCTAATAACACTTCCAAGGTATGTGAAAGTTTAAATCCTATATCGGTTTAGAAATGAGGACATCAGGAAAAAGTGGGTACAACATCAGTACTGAACTTCATCAAGAAACAATAAATTAAATGGTTCGGTAACATAAACAGATTACTAACAGACCTCAAAGAGCAATGCTACTCCGATACAGTGGATACAAAGCAAAAGGCTATCCATGCAAAAGGTGAACCTCAGAGATAACAGAGACGATGAAAAACACTGTTTATGAAGCGCTTGTTGGATGAGGACACAAAATTGATGTTGAATCTATTCAGCGATTTAAGTTTGAAATTACACATTGTGCAAGCAGAACTGGATGTCTGAGGGACAGAGTGAGAAGTATGTTTAAACAGCGAGCCACAGGAACCGTCAGTATGCATACCCTTCTACATCTGTTAGACTACTTAATGTCATGTTAAAATTTTGGATGTGCCTGTCCTACACTTGTAGGGGCCTAACTGGGCACAACTGGCTAATCATTCTTATCAAAGATCAAACGCATCACAAATAGTGATTAAAATTGTTGAGAAGAATGACGCAAGCAAACAACATTGTCATGTTTTTTTGCTGAAAAAGAAAATGTCATGTTCACTGACCTTAGTTATTTCCTTTGATTTCTTTTAACTCTTTATTAACCACAAGCACTTGTTAACCTAACAGGACGTGCTTAATGTGACAAGATGCTGGGGATATGAGAAATCTTGCAACATGTCTGATCGTTATAGTATCCCAGACTGCTCTGGAGATAGTAGACATTGGTATGTATTATCTTATATTTGATATTATATTACATTTATATACATATTACATTAGAAGTCATTGTCAATTGAGATCAGAATGTGAGTTATACTGTACTACATAACACCAATAGTGACATACGGATGCGATAAACAAACAGATTGAAAAATCTCTGATGGCCACAGAGATGTGGTGTTATGGAAGAATGATGAGATTCCCATGGACTGCTAACATGACTAATGTGAAGGTGTTGAATGAGGTCAAGACACAAAGAAAGCTTATTATCAATTTATGAAAGAGGCAGTCATCATTTTTCTGGCATATGATGTAAAACGGAGGTTTAGAACACATTGTAACAACTGGTAAAATTGAGGGAGCTGACTTCATGACACTGAAGAGCATCAACATCTGAGATGATAGCAGACACCATAGACAGAGATATATGGAGACCCATGATCGCCTATGCCAGCCGGCACGGCACCTGATGATGATGAGGATTACCAATAAGGAAATTGTACCAGTATTCAGTTTAGTTTATTCGTCGGATCAGCATCACTTCACATCAAACCAATTGATCCTTAAGTGCTCTGATCACCTCCTCAATATGTCTCTCAGCTTATGGCAACTAACGACACTGGTTTTTTGTTGGTTTACTATTCTTCTTTAACTACCAGTATAGTGCTTTTGTCTAGCTACACCACATTTGACCTGAAATTCTTGCAGTCTGGTTAGTGTTGTAGATTCCCCACTATTACTGGAATCATGTACACATCCTCTCTCTCCCTTAGGGAATTTAGAATATCAGCCAGGTCCATTGCTCACCTGCTTTTATAGCATCCATACCTGCAAGCCTATCAGTTTTTCCCCCTTACACCTGCATGCCCTGGCACAAAAATAAAACTGATTTTTGTCAGCCTAGACCTCCTCAGCGACTCCAGCCATTGTCTCTGAACTCGGCCTGTTTCAATTTTCCTAAGCATACTCATTGAGTTGTACCAGTATTACATTATGTGAAAGTTGTACCAGTTCATTATTATGAACTTGCCAGCTTTTGTGTTTTCATCTTGGAGTGTGCTACCTTATTTACCACTTAATTTGTCTACATCTCTCTACCTTGTGACGCCACTGTCACTTAGGGCAGCAACATATGCACAGCATTCTTCTCAATTCTTGACCACAATCTGTATTGTGTTCCAGCTGTGATTTATTTCTATAAGTTTCTGTTCATCTGTTCTCCCCCAGGTTGTTGTGAGTCTTCCATTTTTTTTTATCCTCCGGTGTCCACATCAGTGCAGTTTTCCTGATAGAGTTAGTCTCCATGTGTATCACATGTGCGATCCATCTCCAGCGTTTCTTGTGGATGGAGGCCTACTCATACGCTCGCTGGGCTGTTTTTCTGTCCACTGTAATCTTCAATCCAAGTTCTTGCAATCTAGCAGTTTATGTGGATTGGTTTAGATAAAAGTTCTCTTTATGGCCACACTCAATGAAGGCATTCAGAATGTCAGCTCTATCTATTGACTGACAACCTGATATGGTGACAGAGTCTGCCATCATATCTGCTCTCACATTGCCATTGACACTCATGTGCCCCGAAATGAAGATGAATGTAATTCTGCAAAGTGTTGACCCTTTTAGTGGAAATGTTGATCTTTTGAAAGCTCATAAAATAGGATTAATTTTTGGCAGTCGGTGGTCGGGTGTGCAGTCTGCATGACCTACCCATAAAGTTTGTGTCTGCATCAAGGTCATATATATACTAGGGGGTCTCCATGGCATAGAGATTAGGTTGCTCATCTCTTGTTCCAAAGGTACTCGGTTCGCTCCTTCATGGAGACATCAGACTATTTTCCAGAGCCTGATCTCAGTATAGGTAAGATTGAGTTCTTAGTGCTTTCGGAGATGGACGATAAAACGTAGGTCTCATGTTCAAGTGAGCACGTAAAGAACCCTTGGCAGTTCAAAACAGAGAAGAGCAGGCTTAAAATCCAATCCCCTGGCAAAATTAATTTGAAAGAATTTTTAAAAAAATTCCTCCAAAATATTTCAACCATTTTATAAATTACATTGAGGATCCTGGCCGGTGCTATGGAGTTTGCACTGCCACTGAGATCTTCCTGTGTAAGAAAGAGATCGGAGCATACCTGGTTACACACTGAAGTGCAATGATGATGATCCAATCAATAAATACTAGTGAGGCCTGCTCTTGTCATGAACTATGGTATTTAGATTTGTATCTTGCCATCTCTTAACTCAGGGTACACAGCAAGAGTGAACAGCATGACTGGTTCTGGAAAAGTGCTGACTTTGGCATGATCTTGGAGCACGTTCGGAAATGACAACTTTCTGCAAGTCTCAACAAGAGGTTGGTTCCAGTCCAAACTGTCACTTCTTAAGCATTACAGTGACACAGTAAACCCTCAATTTTATGTACTATTAGAGAGAACTCTCTCTTATTCCGTTTTGTTCTGAATGGAGCACAGACTTGTAATGTATCACTAACACTTATATTAGTTTTAAAATACTGTCACTGTCTGTTGGTAATCTGCTTATGTGGCCTCGAACTATTGGGTAATATTCTCTAAGACATACATTTGTTTAGGTAGGTTACTGAAGCAGGTTAAAGTCAGATAAAATCTCATTTTATAGTCTTACTAAAACTTAGTTATATTGCAGTAGTGTGTCAGATCTGTTTAATCATATTGTGTGACATCAGAGTTGTCTTATAACCATACATTATATCGGAGTCTGTAAAAGCAAGGGTTTACTGTATTTATCTTATTCTTCTTTAGTGTTTTGATAATATATACTGTAAAATCGTATATGCGTCTCATTTTGAGGTGCCTTACAAAAGCTGCAGGTGTGACAGTAAGAGACAAAATTATAAATGAAGAAATCTCCATAGTCATACTCAATGTTGTTTCGAAAGTGCCACATTCTTCATTAACTGTCTTCCCATTTGTGCTGGGTAAGCCCACGCTGACCTCATCCCACTGACTACGTTTATGCTTGTTATCATCTCTAGCCTCATAATCATATCCAGTATTTACTTTCTGCATACAGGGTGACTCTAGCCTGGAGTGTTGCCGTTATCTCAGGTACTGCAGAGCACACAATATTTACATTGATTTAACGACCGCAAACATCCTCCGGGGAACTGAAAGGTAATCTCACATCATCATCATCTTATATCTAACCTGGTGATACAGACGAAATTTGTTGTACATATGTTAAGTCTTCGCCCGAGTGATTACCGGGGCCCAAATTAAGGGTGTAAAGAATAGAACCGCTGTTACTTGTCACACATGTTGTAAGAGGCGACTAAGGAGGTTGGAATTGTGCTAGCTATCCAACCCTGTAAAAAACACTAGACAGCTACAGAAACCACAACCAAGGAAATTCATAGCTCTCCACCCAAGGAAGAAGAAGGACCTTGCAAGTGAGAACTCATGAAACGATCCGATGAAATCTGAAAGAAGGTGAGTTTGCAGTCCAATTTCCTTTCGGATTTCATCGGATCGCTTCATGAGTAAATTGGACTGTCCGCTCACCTTCTTTCAACCCGGAAGATCTCCAGAATTGAAGTCCCAGGACACATGGAGGCGGAGTTGGAGACAGAATGCAAGATTGGGAGAGAGTAAAGAGATCTGGAAAAGATGGCCTTGGATAGGATGCCTTAGAAGACCTTGGTTGTGGACCTATGCCTCCCTAGTAGTGAAGGAAAAAGAAGAATGTTATGTCTTGAGTGTGTCATAGCTGCTCCTTCATAGCTCAATCAATGACTGCTGCCTGATTGATGGACTGTTCAATCATGATACAGCTTCTTCTTGAACGCTCCATATCAACCACTTGTTAACCACTCTGTATGATTTGCATGTGATCTGAGCCTAAGAGCGATTGTACATTGTGCTCGTTATGCGCCTACAAGTAGGCCATCGCATCAAATTTGTGCGATGCTTTTTATTTACTAGGATAGTTTCCCTAGGTTCTATATGAGTTGCCTCTTACATCATGCCTTGTAGGTTGCCAGTGGTAGCTATTCTTTGCTTCCCTTGCGGCCCCAGCACCACACAGGTGGAATTGAACCAAGATTACTCATCTGTAAAGCATGTACACTAATTGCTGTGCTACTGCTGCTTGCTTATCAAGGCATATACCTTTCGCTGTTTACTGATGGATACTGAGAATCTATGGGTCTACACAGTGTCATTATATTGATTCTGATAACTAAAATGTTCTTCTTTTGTCGTCACTCTGTTACTGGGTTGTTACCCAGTGTCATGGTTTTTGTTTTTGTATTGCACTGTTCTGGTCGCTTGGGTAGTTATTTTTGCTCTTTGCGGATTCTTCTATGCCATCTAACCATCTTTTTCATGGTCTTCCTCTCGCTTTATTTCCTGATGTTCTGTTGTAGAAGACTGTATACTGTGGAGTCTGGATGCATTATTATTAAGTGGCCAAACCACTTCATTCTTTGTTTCTCAATGTAATTCAAGCAAGGATCTGTGCCAACTTTCTTTCTTATGCTGATGTTGGTGGCTCTGTTTTTTTCTGGTGCCGTTGGTAATTTTTTGCAGGCACCACATTTCACATGTAGTTATTTTTTGTGACTGTGCTTTGGTCATTGTCCATGCTTGACTCTGGTAACACAAAGTAGATATGAAAATACTGTTGATCATCTGTTGTTTACTAAAATGTTCTAGCTAAAATGGTGGAAACGTGAACATGTCATTATCACCTTGAAGTGTTTGATTCTGGTTGCAGTTGCTAGCTCAGTTTTCTCATGTTTGCACATGTTCTCATGTCCATAATGGTAATGTTAGGAACTGAATATTCAGAAAATGGCAGATGATTGGTTGCTGGCAATTGCAGCTGCCTTAATGTGTGTGCGAGCTGCTGGTTTTTGTTATTACTGCTGTTTCCTTCTACATCAATTGCAAAATCAAGTGATGGATGGTTGATTTTTGCACTCTGGCGGCTGCCTTATGCATCTGTAGGCTGCTAGTTTTTGTTGGATCTGTTGTTTCCTTTTTGAGTTCATGTGGGACAAGGATAAGCATACTGTGTGGTTTTTCGCTCTCACAGCAGTAGAGCAATTATGGGAAGACCCATTGTCGTGAAGTTGGAACTATGACTCCTTCTTCTTAACCTTTCAACTTCCAATGGAGCACAGGTCTTCAACAAACTTCTCCAGCTCTTCCTCTCTCTTTGCCATCCATTTCAATTCTTTCCATGTTTTACCTATCCTTTTAATATCAGTCTCCAGCTTACTTTTCTAGGCCTTCCCCTACTCCTTTTTCCCTGTGTGTTCCAAAACAATGTCTGTCTTGCAATTCTTCCAGCCGGTCTTCTCAATCCATCGCCAGCGTTTCTTCCTTAGCTCTTTGTTCACTGGTATCTGCTTAAATATCTGACAAAATCAGATGAAGAGTAGTATCCTTGCTGGTACTACAACATATTAATAAACAACAGGTCAAATGGTTCGGACACATATCAAGGTTACCACAAGACAGTCTCCTACAAAGAGCACTAGCACTAAGATACAACAGACCCAGAGTACAACCACGTAAACGATGGATTAACCAACACACTAAATTCCACCTTGTACAAAGCGCACAAGACGACTCGCTCCATGTGTCTATTTTTCGAGCTGGCGCTGAAAGGCATAATAGGATTAGAGAATAGAATAGATCTGCTTAGTTCTTTCTCCGAGTTTATCGTTGTAATCTTTATCATACCATCTCAGTCTCAGAGCTATGTCTACTGACAACTAAAATATAAAATTGTGAAGAATAAATACCAACATTGCCTCAATCTGAAAATAATATTTCTTTGTTCATAGAAACCGATACAGGGAGGACATTTTGGGTCATAATCAAATTGGAGGTCACTGTTTATTAAATGCAGGTGGTCTCAAAGCTGAAGGGGAGCACAGGAGTCCTTTACAATCATGGTGAGTTATATCCATTTTGAAAACCTATGCTATTCCTGTTGATTGTTTGATAACCTCATCAGCATTGCGCTTCGGTGAGTAACCATGTGTGCTTCAATCTCTTTCTTACACAGGAAGATCTCAACGGCAGTACACGAACTATGTAGCACCGTCAAGGTTCCCTGATGTAATTTAGTAGATGGTGACAATATTTTGTGGGAATATTTTTATATTAAAAAACATCTTTCTAATAAATTTTGCCTGGGCAACGATTGAGAACTGCCAAGGATTCTTTTACATGATCAACTTGATCATGGCACCTATGTTTTATTGCCCATCTCCGATAGGAGTAGGAACTCAATCTCACCTACACTGAGGTCAGGGATCTCTGGGGAAATAACCTGAAGGCTACATGAGGAAGCGAAGTGATTACCTTTAGAACAAGATGTGCCATTCCTGTTTTTGCTGTTTAATGTCCACAACTTTCTACTTTTGTGCTGTTATTCAGTTCTTTTGTTGATTTTCTGTTGTGCCGGAAGGTCGAACTGTTTATTAATCTCTCCCTATTTTTTTCTATTCATGTTCATTTGTACCAAACTTGTTGACACATTAGGCAATTGCAGTTGGTGTATGCAATCAATGACATGGTTTGAC
Source organism: Arion vulgaris (assembly GCA_020796225.1). Lineage (NCBI taxonomy): Eukaryota > Metazoa > Mollusca > Gastropoda > Stylommatophora > Arionidae > Arion > Arion vulgaris. Next base: position 3,414,694 of record CM036773.1, read on the forward strand.
AAAAGATTGATGTCAGAACTGATTAATTGCACCAAGGAGAGAGAGTTGTGGAGAGACATGACCGTCTACATCGACAGGCATGGCACTTTATTCATTGATATACAATCATAAGTACTCTACATCTTCCTATATCTTCCAAAACAGTTGATATGTGATGAGCTTGAAGGGGTGCAGGCGATCAGTTGATATATGGCAAGCTTGAAGGGGTGCAGATGATCAGTTAGTGGACAGAACAGTTGATATATGGCGAGCTTGAAGGGGTGCAGATGATCAGTTGTTGGATAGAATAGTTGATATATGGCGAGCTTGAAGGGGTGCAGATGATCAGTTGGTGGACAGAACAGTTGATATATGGCGAGCTTGAAGGGGTGCAGATGATCTGTTGGTGGACAGAACAGTTGATATATGGTGAGCTTGAAGGGGGCAGAAGATCAGTTGGTGCACAGAAGAAACACTTTAAAGACACTCATAAAGTGTCTAAAATGATCATATAGTCACTAATAATCCTAGCGTATGAATGCCAAAATGCTGTAAGCACAAGAAATCCGGGCTGAGAACGCTGAGAATCATCAGGGCTGTAAAAACGAAGAAAGAAGAGGAATATTCAATATCTTTGAGGTGCAGAGAAAGTAGTTACCGAAAATACACAGCATCATGTCTAACCTTGATCACGTATGTCCCACCTGTGGTGGGGATTGTGTTCGAGGATTAGACTCAATAATCACCTCACACACCAGAGAGATGCAACAATACATGTCTGAGACTGTTGTCATCATCACTTGTGATAAATGGCTATTATTACATCTTCCTAACACTAGGACATGGGCGCCTGTGTTTTAGCAGTAGGGAGCTCGATCACAACCCAAGAGTACCTGGCTCAAACTCTGCGGTGGGCAGTTTGGAATAAAATTTGCTCCAGTGGATTTCTACGAACAATAAACATAGACCTCACCTGCTATTTCACCTGCAGCAGCTGTGGCAAGGATTGCCACTCCAGAATAGGACATTACATATACAACAGACAATGTGATTCAACTCAGAACAAACGAGAAGCAAAAACCTATTGTCTTTTTTGAGAAAAAGAGGCCAATGTTGGCTAAATCTGATTCATCATATGGAAACTTGTCAAAGATGTCACATCATCATCATCAGGTGCCATGTCGGCTGACATAGGCGATCATGGATCTCCACAAATCTCTGTCTCTGGTGTTTGCTATCATCTCAGATGTTGACGCTCTTCCATGCCATGATGTCAGGCTATTCAAAATTTTCTTTCTCTGTCTTCCTCGTCTAATCTCCCTCGATTTTACCAATTGTTACAATGTATTCTAAACCTCCCTTTCTCATCACATGCCCTAAAAATGATGACTGCCTCTTTCTTATATTGATACCCAAACATACCCAAATGATACTTGGTGGATTCTTCACTTTTACTTTGTTTTTTTCTACAGGTTTGCAGAATTAGAACATTTTACATCCTTGAACTTTGCCCCCTCTAAAGGTGAAGGATGTGACATTGTCTTTGACAAACCAACCTATCTTATAAAACTTGATGCAGGTGACCATTTTGTTTTGTTGTCATTGCAATCTCTTCATGTCATCAACTGTAGTTTAGATAGCAACACATTGTCTTAGCATACTTACAGACACGTACATATCACTACTACAGCCACTTGTATCATATCACTACTACAGTCACTTGTATCATATCACTACTACAGTCACTTGTATCATATCACTACTACAGTCACTTGTATCATATCACTACTACAGTCACTTGTATCATATCACTACTACAGCCATATGTATTCACTACAGTCAATCATATCACTACTACAGTCACTTGTATCATATCACTACTACAGCCACTTGTATCATATCACTACTACAGTCACTTGTATCATATCACTACTACAGCCACTGTATCATATCCTACTACAGCCCTTGTATTATATCACTACTACAGTCACTTGTATCATATCACTACTACAGTCACTTGTATCATATCACTACTACAGTCACTTGTACCATATCACTACTACAGTCACTTGTATCATATCACTACTAAGCTCCTTCGTGGAGCGTCTCATTGTAGGTGAGATCGAGTGCCTAGTCCTATCGGAGATGGATGATAAAACGTATGTCCCGTGTTAATGTTGAGCACGTAAAGATCCTTGACAGTTCAAAATCGAGATCGCAGTCGGGAAAAATTCATTAGAAAGATTAAAATATACAATTCTTACAAAATATTTAAACCGTCTTCTAAATTACATAGCGCCTGTGTGTTCCCGAGGCTCACAAGGGGAGCAAAGAATAGTAACACTGCGACCTACAAGGCATGTCGTAGAGGCAACTGAAGTAGGGCTAGGAAGCTACCTAGTAAATAGAAAGGTCGTAGAAATGGATGTTCTGGCCTACTTGTATGCGCATAGCTGGCACAATGTACAATCACTCTTAGGCTCGGATCACATACAAATCACAGAGTGGCTTAACAAGTGTTCGATATGAGTGTTTGAAGAAGAAAAAATTACATATAGGGCCATCGCCAATGATACGGAATATGTGCACTGCCGCTGAGATCTTCCTGTGAAAGAAAGATCGGAGCACACATGGTTACTCACCGAAGTGCAATGATGATGGTCCTATCATCAATCAATCAGTCATTACTTTGGTGTACCAAACGTTCATTACTAAGGTGTGCCAATGGCAATGAGAGAGTGGCCATGCTTGCATCGAAAGTATTGATTGCTAGGGAGCTTAGGATGGATACGGGGAATGTTCTTCACTCTCTTGGTGACCTACTGTTGGATGAGGACACTAAAATTGATGTTGAATTAATCCAGTGATTTAGGAGTTTGGAATTACATGCTGTACAAGTAGAGCTGGATGCTTGAGGGACAGAGAGAGGTGTGTTTAACTAGCGAGCCATGGGAACCATCAGTATGCATACCCTTTGACATATGTTTGGGAGAGCTCCTATGTGTCTGCCAGAGTGTCATGACGTTAGTTCTTCTCCTTCTGCATTTGCAGCAATGAATTCAGACGTAGCCATGGCACCTGGGATGGCACTTCTGACTGATTTGGTCTGCCTAGAGTGCAATGTCAATTTAGTAACCAATAACCAAAGCCAAATGTTCTGTGTATATAAAATATGTCTGATGTTCTGTTCTTTGTGTACAATGCATATCCGACATTATCTCATGTTATTTACATCTTCCTCAGGAGTCAACATGTACCATCACTTCTGTGACTTTATTAACTTGTATGCATCGCAACACATCAACAACTCATTTAATTCTGACATCAAAATCATCATGTGGGATACGGTAAGTTTGGTTGCCATGTTACGTAAAACCTGGTTGATCACTTGTATTTCTGCTTACCAGAACAGTCATTGGTTATTGAACTGATGTCCAGATCACACTTGAGGATCTAATCTTCAAGTACCTCTGAAGTTGGAGAAGCCTGCCTGTAGGGTGAGGGACACTGCTCCCATGGTGCAGGGGCCCACAAGGGAAGCAAGGAATAGTACCAGTGTGACCTACAAGGCATGTCATAAGAGATGACTGATGTTGGGGCCTAGGGATAGCTCTAGTGCCTAGCCTAAATAAAAACATTGCAGAAATCGGATCTGCTGTTGCCTGCACTGTTACATGGCGCATAGCAACTGCACAACGTCAAGTATTCGCACCTAGGCTTAGATAACATACAAATCAGACTTAACAGACACCTACACAGATTAAAACTAGTTCCATCATCCACATGTACATGTGGACAGATCACTGAACAGCCTAACACATCCTACAAGATTGTCACCTGACGAATTAACTGCAGAAATAACACTGGCTAACAGAGACAAACATCCATGCAAAGCTGTTTGGAAGCCTTGATGAACTAACAAACACAACAACATACATCCAGAGAACTGGACACCTTGTGTAGACATTGAACAACAGCGAACCAGAAGAAGACATACAAATCACAAATAGTGGTTTAACAAGTGGCTGATATGGGCGTTCAAATGAAAGATGATGATGATGATGTTTACAAAGTTTCCCAGTGAAATGTAAATATTACTTAAGCTGCATATCATAACTAGACATTTGTCTGAAATATTTTCACAGAGTCCGATGCTATATGGAGATTTATTCACTGATACATGGAAAGTGTTTACTGATCATCCAGTTATACCATTGAGAGATTTAGATGGAAAGAAGGTACCTCTTAAGTTTGATCATTTGTTAGACATCTTAACAGTTTATTCTGTTATAGGGTAGTAAATTGTCTTCAGCTAGAGCGTACGCTGTCGTTTGTTGGATTAAATATTATATTGTTCTTTTTTTAGCAGATGCTGTTGTTTATTGGATTAAATATTATATCGTTCTCCTTGAATGTTCTCCCAGACACATCCAATTTAGTTCCGACCTCGTACTTTACTATAACCTCAACTTGGATTTCTTGTTGTGTATAGTGGTTAATTTCATCCTTGCAGAAGCTTTTCTGACCTAACTCAAATGTGTGTTTATCTTCCTCTGTTTCTCCTTGGAATGTTTCCATGCTGCTAATATATGTCAACTTGGAGGTATCTCTGAAATAAGAGGTCATGTGCTCGCCTCTTATCTAAAGGTAGTCAGTTTGTTTCTCATGTGGACCTATCAGGATATTTTCCAGAGATCAATGATTTCAATGTATATTAGATCGACTTTCTAGTCCTATCAGAGATAGACAATAAAATGGAAGTTCCATGTTTAAGTTAAAAGAACTTTTGGCTGTTCAAAATCAATAAGAGTAGACGAAAAGCGCTGCCCTGGCAAAATTCATTTAAAAAAAAAAAGATTAAAATAAAATTTCTACAATCTTCAAAAAATTACAGCAGGAGTCTGGCCGGTGCCGCTGAGATATTCTTGTGTAAGATAGAGTGCAGAACACATATGGCTTTTCACCGAAGTGCAATGATTATGGTCCTAACAATCAATTTAACCAATCATTTGTGAACTGCTTTACTTATTCCAAGGTCACATTTCAATGTCACACTGCATTTACAGTACTTTTCTGGGATCAAAACTGTTTATGCTGTTTTTATTTGTTTTATTAGTTTAGTCGTCAGATCATTATCACTGCACATCAAACTAATTATTCCATAAGTTCTCCAAACTCTTTCTCAGTATGTCTCTCAGCATGTGGCAACTAACAACACCAGTTCTCAGCTATCAATTATATGAGGACTATCATCATAGCACTCCAGACATGTCTATAGGTGCTCCGATCCCCACCTCAACAAATCCAGCAGCGACCCAGAGCTTCAGTCCAATGTAGATTAATCAACCTTTGTTCATATTTAGAATGTTGTTTTTTCAGGCTGTACCAATATCGACACCCATCTCTCTCAATCTGATCAGCGAGTGGGGTTCACAGCCCCGAAACTCCTCTGTTCGGAGAGAGTCTCTCAATGCATTAAGAATGTCATTTCGGTCCATTGCAGCTCTCTCTGATATCGTAGCCATGTGGACCAATTTATCAGCTTGTTCATTATCCCTGACTCCTGTGTGTCCTGAGATAAAAATTGTGATTTCTCTGATCTCTGTCTGTATGACTGGTTCTGGTGCCAGTGCATGCTTCTCCATAGCACAGCCAGACACCAATTCTATGTTGGTTTACTATTCTTCTTTGACCTCCAGAATAATGCTCTTGTCTAGTTACACAACAATTGACTTGATATTCTTGCAGTCTGGTTAGTGTTGTAAATTGACTACCACTACTTGAATCTTTTATTTGTTGCATAATTTGTTGTTACAGAAGAGTCCTTCGTATATCATGGACAGAGAAGAGAACAAATAGCTCTATCCAGAAATAACTCAAAATCAAAGAAAACTGGCTGATGCTACAAATAAGAAAGAAAATTGAGTTATTTTGGACATATAAAAAGACATGAAGGGCTGGAGAAGACCATCATGGAGGAGGCATACCAGCAAAGAGAAGAGGAGGACCACTGAGAAGATTGATTCAAGATGTAATTGATGGTTTGAACATGACGGCTGCAGAGACGGGACATCTGGCCTATGAGAGCGAGAAATTCCAAAGTCATGTTAGGGTGGTAAGAACAAGCTATTTGATGATAACTTGATATAGCTAGCTGTGTGTGACTTATATATACATTTTTGTTGATGATTCTCTTGTCAGATCTGCATTAAGGATGCTGTGTTTCCACTTCTGGCAAGAATGAGATTTGGCCTTTACTACAACATGCCCCTGGTAATTGAGTTCTTACATTATACATTGTAGTCAGATCTGATGTTTAATCTGCTACCGTATGACAGTGGACGGTACCATCTGTAACTTAAATGCACTGCCTTTTTAAAGGAGGGCTTGGGAAAGCTAACAGCTAGGGGAGTAAACCCAGATAGAAAATCCCCACTGCCTTGTAGGCCAGTCAGCTGTGAGGCTGGTTCAGTTTCTCTTATTCTCATCATTGATTGTTTTACAACATCTGGGTAAGAAAATATTTCTGAACGGATCCTGTTGTATACTTCATACATGGGTATCTTTAACTGTCTCTTATTTATGTGTGCCACCTTTTGCATGGGCAACCTTTTGCCTTCTATCCACAGTATCTGAATAACATTGCCCTTTGAGTCACAAAAGCACATATTTATACTGATTATTGATAAATTGCTTGCATAGCTGAACCGTTTAATTTGTTGTTACTTTATGAAGTTCAGTACTGATGTTGTACCCATTTTTTCCTGATGTCTTCATTTCTAAACCGGTCTCTTCTTGACACTTCCAGCATTCTGCGTAGACACTTCATCTCTGCCGTGACTAGTTTTCCTCTGTCTTTTGACATTAATGTCCAGGTTTGTCACTGATAGCATAATGTTGGGAGAAATATTGTTTATCAGTTTAGTAACCAGTTATTAATCATAGAGCGCTGCATTAGCGTAGTTGTAAATGAACTCGCTTCTTAGGCTAGTGGTCCAGGTTCAATTCCACAGTAGACATGGAATATTTTTCTGGCCATAGCGGCTCTCAGGTCGATACAGCCTCAATTGAGTACCGAATTGATTGATTAATTGATAGGACCATCGTCCAAGTGGTTACCGGGGCCCAAATTCTGGTGTAAAGAATAGAACCACTGTTACCTGCCACGCATGTCGTAGAGGCGACTAAGGAGGTTGGGCGTGGGGCTAGCTACCCACACCGTAAAAAACACTAGATGACTACAGAACGGAGAGCAAACTGGTAAACGCTGGCTGAAACCGAACACATCGCCGAAGGATAAGTACCAGAGCTCCAAATGGTGCTGAAGATGTGAAGCAAAACACACCAATGCTAAGGCTGCATGAATCAGATTTCCACATGAATAGAATTTATGGGGAGATCTGGTACATCGTCTTAGCGGTGATCGAGAGAGAGATAGAGATAGGACCATCATCTTTGCACTTCGGTGAGTAACAATGTGTGCTTCAATCTCTTTCTTACATTTTTAGATCTCAGCACGATTTCTGTAGCACCGACGATGGTCCCTGATGTAATTTTGAAGATAGTGAAGATATTTTATCGTATTTTTATTAATATTTCCTAATGAATTTTGCCCGGCAGCAGCTTTTCATCCTGCTTGGGGCCGAAAAACACTGGGAATTGAAGGTGGCTGGCGTGATGTTGACCACATTACCCATCATATACATATGGTCAATGAAAAATTTCTGGCCTAACACTGTGTTACCCTATATACCTAGAGATATGAAAGGATGCATTTACTTTTTTCATTAATCATACATATTTGAAATAATCATGAAGTAATCTGTATTGATTAAAGTATGTTGAACAAAGTTGCACTAACAACAAATTTTTTTTATCAAGATCCCAGGATGCTCTGGCAGTAGTCTAGTCAAGGCTTTCTCTGAACATGTGCTACACAGACTGGGTATCAGGCAAACGGGGCCGTTGGTAAGTTTCCTTGTCTCTGTCAACAACTTGAGAGCTAGTCTGTCCAAATATAACTGTTTGGGGTTTTCTTGTCTTTGTCAACAACTTGAGACGAGTCTGTCCAAATATTACTGTTTTGGGGTTTTCTTGTCTCTGTCAACAACTTGAGATAAGTCTGTCCAAATATTACTGTTTGGGGTTTTCTTGTCTCTGTCAACAACTTGAGATAAGTCTGTCCAAATATTACTGTTTCTGAGGTTTTCTTGTCAGTTTAAATTCTAAGATAAATACATATGTGCAGGATAACGGACTTGCTGACTTTCTTGCAAACAATACCCTGACTCAAGTAGGTAGAAGTATGGACAGAGCTAGTTTCATCAATGCAGTGTGCTCTCATTTATGTGATATTTGCGAACCTGGATCTACCAACATGGCAAATGACAGAAGATGTTGGTGATCCAAACTTTGATAGGAAGATGACATTAAGTCAGACCTGATCAATCAACTTTTACAGTTGTAGTAACTTTCATATTCTTAGTGTCAGCAAATGGGTGCAAGACTTGAACATTTACACCAGGACATGCTGGGGTGCAGGGCAACGAACATGCTGACTTTCCTGCAAACAATCTCCGACTCAAGCGGGCAGAAGAATGGACAGAGCCGATGTCATCAATGTGGTGGATGCTCATTTATGTGATATCGGCGAGTCTCAGACACTGGAGCGAGTGCGAGAATTAGGAGTTAAGTTTGGACATGCTAGAAAGTGTCGTCTTCGTGGTAGAGATCAAGAAAAATTTCCATTTCGCCATTTCAGACTTTAAGATATGAAGTTCCTGTCACTTCACATTTCTAGGCTATAATGTACAGGAGGTAGGAGGACCAATTCCTTTCCTCACATGTGGAACATTGAGTGTGGCATTAAACCCACAACCCTTTTGAATCGAGTCAATAGGTGAATGCATGTATTACGCTAATCCGTCCTACTTCTCTCCTTGTTACTCCTACTATTTTCCGCAGACATTTCATCTGCTTTTGTAATTTTTCTTCATTTGCTTTAATTGTCCAATTTTGATGCTTTTAGCACACAGTTGGGATGGAGATCATATTGTGTATAAGGCTCATTTTGTTGGTAAAGATACAAGTTTGCTGTTGCCGATGATTTAGCTTGCATTGTTGCGTCTTTGCTGTATTTTGATATTGATTTTCTTACACTACTTGCTATGTTCTATTCTTACAGCCAAACAAGATCCGTATCACACTACTTGTCAGAAGTACCAACTACAGAAACATTATTAATGAGAAGCAAGTAAGTAAGTCTAAACCACTTTTACATTTATGAAAATTGATCAGGTTAGATCCTCACGTTTGTCGCCCGGGCATTCACATTCTTTTCCAGATCCAAGCAGTTGCCTCGTAGCTTTCACCACAGTTCTGCACCTTCGTCTTTTAAGTCTTCTTTTTCTTGAACACTCCATATTGACCACTTGTTAACCATTCTTTGTGATTTGTATGTGATCCGAGCCTAAGAGCGACTGTATGTTGTGGGATTGTGATATCAAGTTGGCAGTTGTACAAAATTGACGTTGTCATATAAAGTTGTAAAGAAAATTACCACATGTGAAATGAGATGCTTGAGGAATGGTAAATAAAACAAGAAGAGACCATATAAGAAATTAGAAGAACAGTCAGAACAACACCTGCTATTAGATTTATTGAAAAACTGAGACTCAAATGGTGTGGCCACTTGGTGAGAATGAACCCAAATACACCAGTTGCAAGAGCATACAACCTGAAAATGAAATCATCAAGAGGAAAGGGCAGACCAAGAAAAGATGGGTTGATGGAGTTACAGACATCTTAAAACTCTACAATATCACAGCCTATCATGTGACCGAGCTGTCTCGGAAACCGATCATCAGTTAAACATGCTTCGCCTAACGGCAAAAAAAGCAGAGAAGGACAAAAGAAAGAAAGAAGATATAAAGTTGACAATTGTACAAAATAGTTGTCCTTATATAAAGTTTATATGGGTACAACATTTTGGTCTTTATATAAAGTTTACATGGGTACAACATTTTGGACTTTAAATAAAGTATACTGATTAACGTGGAGGTGGAGGCCCTCTTGAATGACATCATCAATGATACAGATGTGGTTATTTACACAGATGGTTCAGTCATTCGCCAACAACGCTGTGCGTGGGCTTTTTCAACACGCTCAGGAGGAAAAATAATAAGAGAGGCCAGTGGGGCCTATGCAGCAACCACAAGTAGTTTGACAATGGAGGTTCAAGCGGTTACGGAGGCAGTGAAATGGTTGGCATCTCACAACTACTCTTGTGTTTTCATACTCAGTGACTCCATGAGCATGATTCGTAGAGTCGAATCAGGAATGATGAGACACAACTGGGTGGAGGTACTGGTACAGACAATGATCAGAGAAATCACCTTCATTTTTGTCCTTGGGCACGCAGGAGTTAGGGGTAATGAATGAGCTGATAGATTGGCTGGCTTGGCTACAATATCAGAAGGAGCTGCCATGGATTGAAATGATATTCTTCACGCATTGAGAGTCTTTCTGAACAGAGGAGTTTCAGGGCTGTGAATCCCACTTGTTGACCAAATTAAGAGAGATGGGTGTCAATATTGGTGCAACCCAAAAGACGACATACTAAATATGCAAGGAGATTGATTAATCAACATCGAACTGGCGTGTTGGGCCGCTGGACGCTGCTTGATTTGCTGAGGTGGAGATAGGAGCACCTATGGACATGTCTGGAGTGCTCTGATCATGGTTCTCATATAACTGATAAAGTTTACATGTGTACAACATTTTGGTCTTTATATAATGTTTATATGGGTACAACATTTTGGTCTTTATATATAAAGTTTATATTTTTTAATGGGGCCCGTCCCAGATGTGCCATACCAGGTGGACCCTGTACACGGGCGTAAAGCGTTTATAAACTATCAAGCCCCATCAATCCTTCGATCGATGGCACTCCTAGTTTTGTACAAGGGTAGCCATGTGGCATTTAATGAAGGCTCTCGACCTTCGACTTCGATTAAGTGGGCACCAGTTCCGTAACACAAGCTGATAACTTTGTAAACCCATATAATGGGCCACGTGACAGATATCAAGTGATACAGATACTACACTTTGATCTTAGCCAAAAGGCCGAGAAGCGATGGGTACAACATTTTGGTCTTTATAGAAGGTACAACATTATGGTCCTTATATAAAGTTTACATGGGTACAACATTTTGGCCTGTATATAAAGTTTACATGAGAAAACATTCTGGTGCTCATATAAAGTTTACATGGGTGCAACATTGTGCTCCATTGTCCTAATGTTTATATTAGTACAATGTCATGATCCTCTGAGATTAATACTATCTCAAAATCATGATCAAAGGTAGAAGGTTAACATAAACAATGGTACAAAACTTAGGTGTCTCTGTTGCTTAGAGGTTAGGTGCTCGCCTCTTGTGCCAAAGGTACCAGATTTGTTCCCTTGTGGAGCCATCTGGATATTTTTCCAGAGATCCCTGATCTCAGTGTAGGTGAGATCAGTTCCTAGTCATATTGAGACGGACGATAAAGCGTAGAGTCCTGTGTTCAATTTGAACAAAAAAAACCCTTGGCAGTTCAAAATCAAGAAGAGCAGGCTGGAAAGCTGCTGCCCAGGCTAAATTCATTAGAAAAGATTTAAAGAAAATTTTACACAAATATCTTCAAAATTAGATCTGGACCCTCGCAGTAGTACAGAGCTTATGCACTGCAGCTGAGATCTTGCTGTGTAAGAAAGAGATCAGAGCACACATGGTTACTCACCAAAATGCAATGATCATGGTCCAATCAATCAAAACTGGTTCCTCAAAAGGTTTGTGTCAAAGCAAAATTGGGGTCTTTATAGTGTTGCCAGTGTGGTGCCAAGGCCCTTAGGGAAGCACAGAATAGTACCACTGTGACCTAATGTTGTAATAGGGACTGATTGTAAGACCTAGATAAAGTGTCATAGTTGTGGTCCACATAAAATTGAGGATTTAACCTAATTATAACAGGACAAATTTGTTTAGTACAATTTTGAGATCTTATAACTAGAAGGTTCTAATATGAATTTTATATTCACTTCTGCTACAGTTGGCGTCTGCTATGAAAATAGATGGAGAATTTGAAGTAACAGTTATTGATTTCAACAGGTATGTGCAAAATATGAATGTGACTAAATTTGTACTTGTTCGTGGATTTATTATTTAGAACATACTCTAATGACGGAGACGAGGTGCATTAGAAGTGCTACAGGAAAAACAATAAGAGACAAAATTAGAAATTAAGAAATCAGTAGAAGACTGGATGTGAAACCAGTCATGCACGTCTTGTTTGTTAGGTGGTGCGTTAGTCTCTATGTGCTGAGGCACGCCACTTTCAACCTAAGACCGTCATGAAATTCATAAAAGAACAACAGATTAAATGGTTTGAACACCTGACAAGAATGCCCTGGTATCGTCTACCACAGAGAGCCACACAGAAAAAGTATAACAAGTACAGAGCAAGAGGAAAACTATGCTAGATGGAGAGACAGCATCAAGAACAGCCTTAAAAAAATGAATAGCAACTTACAAAGTGCATTAGAACAAGCACACACAAGATCACTACACCCTCCTCCCCAACACTTCTTTAAAGAAGTAAATGATGGAAGAGAAGATGAGAACATACTCTAAAGTTTGAGATCTATCTCATCCATATTCTCTTTAAACACATCGACACATAATGGTTCTATAAGAGATTTCCATTGTTGCCGTTCTGCCCACCTTTCTACTAATTGTTTCTATACAAGGCAAGACTGCAGTAAAACTATGGACTAAAAGTGAAACACTTTCAAATAAAGTACGGAAATCTTCATCTTTTGTCTTCACACTGTTACCGGGTTGTTGCTCAGTGTCGTGGTTTTCTGTTTTTGTCTTGCGCTGTTCTGGTGGCTTGGGTGATTGTTATTTTTCTCTTTAACAGGATTCTACTTTGCCATCGGACAATCTTTTTCATGGTCTTCCTCTCGCCTTCTTTCCTTATGTTCTGTTGTAGAAGACTGTATACTGTGGAGTTTGGATGCATTCTTATTAAGTGGCCAAACCACTTCATTCTTTGCTTCTCAATGTAATGTAAGCAAGGTTCTGTGCCAACTTTCTTTCTTATGCTGATGTTGGTGACTCTGTCTTTTCTGGTGTTGTTGGTAACTTTTCGCAGACACCGAATTTCACATCTAGTCATTTTTTGCGACTACGCTTTGCTCATTGTCCATGTTTGGCTCTGGTAACACAAAGTAGATATGAAAATGCTATTGATCACCTGTTGTTTAGCTGTAAGTGAGATTTGTGGGTGCCTTAACAATGGGGCTAGCTGGTAGGTTACAGCATTTGCTTTTGCACTCTAGCCTCTACTTCTCTATCTAGTCTTCCGTCTTCTGTGAATATGCTTCCTAAGTATTTGAATTCTTGCACTTGGTTGATTGTAGTGCCATTGACATGGAAGGCCTAGTTTTATAAAGTACAAAAACAGATGCAGCATGTTGACCAAAAGGCCTTTATCAAGCAAAGGATACAGGACAAATAAAATGGATACTGTGTACCTATACACTACACATCACAGACAGATGATAAATTCCACACTTTTTCATGATGGATCACAATCTCTGAACTCTCTATCCATAGCTCTTCTCCATGTTTCCTTTGGATGTCCATGCCTTCTTTTTCTATCCACTGTCCATCAGTGAGCTGTGCTAGCAAATGTTCCTACTGGCATACATGCCCAACCTAACTCCATCTGTGTCTTTTAATGCTAGTCTCCAAGAATGCACAGTTTGTTCATTTTAAAATCTCTTTGTTTGCTATTCTATTTGGTTATAACATTTGTAGAATTCTTCTTAAACATCAATTTTGGATTGTCCCAGCTTGTGTAGGATATTTTTGGTCATTTTCAGCAGTCACTGCTGTATAATAACATTCCCAGGACACTGCTTCTATATATTTAGTTTGAGATTTGGTGCACCTCAAGAAGTTTGTTATTGCTAGTGTAGAGAAGTATGTAAACGCAAGTAGAGAGACTTTTGGGGTGATGTAGGACAGGGAGACATGAACCTCAAGAACTGAATGGCTAGTGCAGTCACTACGAAACTGTTTAGGTTCTGATTTTTTCTTTATGGCCCCAACAGAAAAAACTCCTTGACCTTACCGGGGATTGAAGATGGGTCTCCTGAATGGGAGCCACCACTCTAATCCATTTGGCCAGATGCTCCTCAGTTTATTTGAAGATGTCTTCTATATGAATGACTCAGTTGGACAGATGCTCCTCAGTTTATTTGAAGACATCTTCTATATGAATGACTCAGTCGGACAGATGCTCCTCAGTTTGTTTGAAGATGTCTTCATGTGAATGACTCAGTGGACAAATATTTGATAAACTAGAGCAATGTTCTTTTATTACTTCATTAAGCTTTTGTTCAGTTTTTATATGATTTCATTTCTGTTCTCCAGAATTTGCCCTTCTTGGATCAGCTACAGGTAAGGTTGTTGAGGCTTGTCAATCGACTTCTCATTGGGGTTTGTCATTGGTGGATTGTTATTGAGTGGGCTTGTATTGGTGGGCTTGTCTAAGATAGACTCGTCAATAGATAGACCAGTCATTGGGTAGACTTGTGATTTGGCGAGCTTATGAATAGATAGACCTTGACAATTCAGCTATGTGGACAGGCACATCAGACTTCAGAGCACATACTTCAAGATTGCCCCAAATATGATAATATACTGAGGCAAACTCACTGGCCTAATGAAACAAAACTCGACAGAAAACTACACAGACCTCTGTGTGAGCTACAAAAGACAGTAAAGTTTATACAAGAGATAACGTTGAATATATAGACAATATTTCAAGCAAATGAAATGAAGGAAAGAAGGGATAGCCCTTTCATTGGGTGGGCTTGTCAATAAGTGGACTGGTCATTATGTAAACTTGACTAAAGATGGATTTGTCATTGGGTGGGCCTGTCAATAGATGGACTGGTCATTATGTGAACTTGACTAAAGATAAAGAAGATATACCAATTTACATTGCTTGGGTACAGTGAGCATGAGAACATTGAGATGGTTGCTACATTAGAGGACAGAGCACATATGGACTTGTCCAATCTGTTGTGATGATGTCAATCAGGAGAACGTAACTCTATTTATCAATAGTTTAAAAAGAACAACGAGTGCTCAAACCTGTATAGACAAAGATATCAGGGGACATCAAAATATCAAATTAGAATTAGGGGGAGATAAGTATAATATATGTCAGGGGATATAAAAGTATTAACAAAATTAGAACTAGGGAAGTTAATTAAAAAATGTTAGAGGATTTAAAAATAATCAAAATATACCCATGGGAGATAATTGTATTCACTTGTCAATAGATGACTATATATATATATATATATATATCTTCTTAGTTTGTATTGTGTTTTTGAGTAGACTTGATGTTTTCTTTACAACCAGGTGTCTCACAACAGCGACATCTTTATAGGGATGCATGGTTCAGGTTTGACTCACATGCTCTTCCAGCCAGATTGGGCGGTTGTCATGGAGATGTATGTTGGACTGTCTGTCATGTTTTCTCATAGAATGTCAACTCATTAATGCATGTATATCTGAGCTATTTGTTAGTTGGTTATTTGTTTAGTTAGTTGGTTGGTTGCTAGGTTGGTTGGTTGGTTGGTTGGTTAGTTATTAGTAAGTTATTTATTTAACTTTCTGCACTTAGAACAAACACTGGAATATCAGAAATGTTCCATGTTGGGTCAGTAGTAAGACAAGGATGCATACTATCACCGCTGCTGTTCATTAGATATATCGATTAAATCTGTAAAACATCTAACACCAGCGAAGGAAACAACCTCGAGGAACTCTAAAATGAATTTTTGTTTGCAGATGATCAGGCAGTTATAGTAACAACAGAGTAACCGCTACAGCAACACATTAACTCTTTCCACACTTTTCATCGCACTCTGCGTCACAGCGGAAGTCCGTTGAACGCCATTAGCAGCACACTGCTCCATAGAGTTGCTTCCCTTATAAGAAGTCTTTCTAGCTTTACTTCTACTATTTAACTTCTACTACTTTTCAAATTTGTTATTCTATTAGGTTGTCCAGTTTTCTTGAATTTAGTATATAATAATATATATATGTTTATTTATTGACAAGTAGTTGGGATTGTTTTGTTTTTTGGGGTTTTTATCTACTTATCCCGACTCTGTGCGACAAAACAGAATTAGAGATTGAAGAATAACATTCTTGTTTAATGTAAAAAAAATGGAGGCGCTCTGACATGAGAAAGAGACTGAGAACCAATGTGGGGTGTATTGAGTGCAGAACCATAGATCCTAAACAGGTTTTTAAAATTCATTCAAAAGGTCAACTTCAAGGGAAGATGTCTCAGAAGAATTTTCAGAATTTGTTAGGACCAGAGAATACCAAATACTGAGATCACCTAGCGTACAGGCATCAACAATATCAACCAAGAAATAAAAACATATGAGATTGAAGTGGTTGGGATATACATTAATAATGCAGAACACCAGACACCCATATGTGGCTTTTAAATAGAATCTTGGGGCAAGAGAAGTAGGGGCGACCTGTAGACAGAGAAAGAGAAGAGGCAGAAAGAACTGGAATGAACTAAGCTGCTCGCTCAAGAAAGATCTGTTGGAAGAAATTTGTGGAGCCTTATGCTTACAGAGTTAAGATAAGAAGAAAGGTAGGCTAGAACTGTAAACACTTGTACAATAGAACTGTAAACATTTGTAAAATAGAACTGTAAACACTTGGACAATATAACTGTAAACATTTGTACAATAGAACTGTAAACATTTGTACAATATAACTGTAAACACTTGTACAATAGAACTGTAAACACTTGGACAATATAACTGTAAACATTTGTACAATAGAACTGTAAACACTTGTACAATAGAACTGTAAACATTTGTACAATAGAACTGTAAACATTTGCTAACAAATAGAACTGTAAACACTTGTAAATAGAACTGTAAAGCTTACTTGTACAATAGAACTGTAAACACTTGACAATAGAACTGTAAACACTTGTAAATAGAACTGTAAACATTGACAATAGAACTGTAAACACTTGACAATAGAACTGTAAACATTGAAATGAACTGTAAAAATTGTACAATGAACTAACTTGAAATAACGTAAACACTTGACAATAGAACTACCCTTTTAAAATTGTCTGGTATTTTTGGTATCAATCAAGATTTGATATTTATAACTTCTGTGACAGCTACAACTGTGAAGATCAAGGTTGCTACTCAGGCTTGGCTCGTCTCAGAGGTATTCACTATATGACTTGGGAGAAGAAAGATAAGCTGGTGCAGGAAGATGAGGTACTTCTGTTAGATGTGTCACACAGAAAACTACAACCATATCTCATGTTGTGTTTACTATGTTCTAAATGGTGTTTGTAAAGTCTCACTGCACTTTATATGTATAACAAATGTGAAAAACGAAGAACATAACGTCATCAAAAATTGTGCTCCAGAGTCAATTGTGACGCAATATGCAGTGAATGACTTGTCTGCTGGGGTAATTCTTTTCACTCAAAACATAATGGTGACTACATGGCACACAATTCTTAAACACCAGTTACATTTTCATTCATACATGATTTCTGTTGTGTCTGAACTAAAAGATAGAGAGAGAGAGACAATCAACCCAGAGTCAACTACTGCATGTGGTTTCAAGATATTTTAACTAAAGAAGATGATTGAATTCTCGATGTAACATTCTTCTCTGATGAGGCATGGTTTCATCTTTCTGAATATGTTAATAGCAAAAATAATCGCATTTAGAGCAGCTTTAATCCCAATACATTTCATGCAGTGCCTCTACACGATGACAAAATCAGAGTATGATGTGCAAGAAAATGTTTAATTGGGCTCACATTCTTCAACAACACTATAAAGGCCAATTGGTACTGGACTGATATTCTGGAACCTTTCTTAGAACAAATAAATGAGCGGTTAATTGAAAAGCAAGGTTCCAGCAAGATTGTGCAACTGCACACACAGCTACACCATCACTACATTTTTTGGAAGAAATTTTCCTAAATTGAATAATATTACTTGAAATTTGACCTGCTCGTTCTCCATTAGATTATTATCTATGTGGTACCTCCAAAGCAGATGTTTTCAAAAACAATGTACGCACACTTGAAGACCTGAAAGTAAATATTTATAAAAACAATGTACGCACACTTGTGGACCTGAAAGCAAATGTTTTCAAAAACAATGTACGCACACTTGTGGACCGGAAAGAAGCAGTCAGAATTAATATTCAAGAAATATCAACAGACATGTTGCAGAAGGTATTTAACAATATGAAGAAACATGTACAGACATGTCTTGAAGTCCATGGTGGATATTTGCAACATCTGTTATAATAAATATTTCATTGGTTTTCTTTGAAATGAAGCAGATCTCTTAAATACTTCAATTTTCTTATTTATAGCATCAGCCACAGTTTTCTTTGATTTTGACTTCTTTCTGGATAATAATAAGTTGAACTAATTCAGCAGCGTTCAGAAGAAGAAACAGAAGAACTAATTCAGCAGGTTAAGAAACAAGAACTAATTCAGCTTAAGAAGAAGAAACAGAAAAACTAAATTCAGCAGCTCAAGAAGAATAAACAGAAAAACTAATTCAGCATACAGTTGACTTTCTTTGTTCTTGTCCATGAGGGCCACCACCCAACATTAGGAGCTCATGCCAAGTTTACAAACTACGCATTTGATGTCACTGAATTTATGAGATTAATCTATAAAGCCGCAAGTCACGTTAGAAGTCACCCTGCATTTCTAAAAGCTCGCATAACGTTACATGGCTCTGTGAGGGATAACAGTTTTCAACAGCAGACAAGGTCAGATAAGGTTGAACTTTGACATGATACAGTTATAGGGTCACTTATCCAAACAATATATTTGTTATAATATACCAATGTCAATTTATATTGTTTTTCTCAAACAACAGAGGTCTCTGTGGCGTACAGGTTAGATGCTCACCTCTCACTCCAGAGATACCCAGTTCACTCCCCTCTGGAGCCATTGGGATATTTTTCCAGAGATCCCTTATCTCAAGTTGGTGAGATCGAGTTCCTAGTCCGTTCGGAGACGAATGATAAAATGTAGGTCCTGTATTCAATTAGAGCACGTAAAAGAACCAGTTCAAAATTGAGAAGAGAGGCTGGAAAGCGCTGCCGGGCAAAATTCATTAGAAAAGTTTTTAAATAAAATTCCTGCAAAATATCTTCAAATTAACATCGGAACCCTTGCCGGTGCTACAGAATTTGTGCATTGCCGCTGAGATCTTACTGTGTAAGAAAGAGGTTGGAGCACATATGCTTACTCAATTTCTCTAACCAGTATTAGAGAAAGAAGAATAGGAAGATTGTTTGTTCTCATATCAAACTATTTCCTAGTCCTTCTGTTTAGTTATTATTTCATTATTCCGCCCGTCTCACATGCTCTAATAATTCATATCAGTTGTAATCATTATATTTACATTGCCTAATCCCTTTGTTCACATTGCTCAATGCCTATCACAATATTAACATTCACCTATCCATATGTTCACACCCCAAATCCATAATTCACATTTCCCAATCCCTATTTCACATTGCCCAATCCCTATGTTTACATATCTCAGTCCCTGTCACTTTGTCTACATAGCCCGACTCCCTGTTTACATGTAGCCTGACTCTGTTGTCCACATAGCCGACTCGTTTCCACATAGCCCGACTCTGTTTCCACATAGTCTGACTCCTGTTTCCACATAGTCTGACTCCTGTTTCCATAGCCTGACTCCTGTTTCCACATAGTCTGACTCCTGTTTCCACATAGCCTGACTCCTGTTTACATAGCCTGACTCCTGTTTCCACATAGTCTGACTCCTGTTTACATAGCCTGACTGTTTCACATAGTCTGACTCCTGTTTACATATAGTCTGACTCCTGTTTCCATATACTGTTTCACTAGCCTGACTCCCAGTTTGCAGATAGCCTGGCTCCTATCATCTACCATTCATATCATACTGTAGTCTTTCATCACTATCCTGATTAGATTTTATCATTTGATTTTATTTATTCGATTTTTATTGTCTCAATTAAATTTGACATATGTTATTTTATCTTCCATGTTTTCCCATGTTGAGTATTCAGTCTTAACTGATTCGCTACTGAGCTTTTTTTTGGCTTCTGGACAGGATTATTTGTTTAGTTCCCAAAAAATTGCACTCGTAGTTTAGCAAAACTAAATTATTGTTTCTAAATATGATTTACAATATGACTTACTATAATTCAAATTGAAGACAAATGTATGTAGTTTCATAAAATATTGACTGTATTAGCAAATATAATGCAGGGTTAACTATGTAGGAAAGATATTAGCATTCATTAACAATTGAAATTGGGAGAACAATAGTTTGAATAAACAAGTCCGACTGCTATTTTTATATTGGTAATACATTTATGAACACATAAATATTAAGAAAATTGTGATTGGGTGCATTGTTTATTAACTGTTTACAAACTAGCATCATGACCTATCATGAAAAATCTTTAGGTTTTTTTTCACAGGGTATCCTAGAATGAATGGTTGAGGATTGCAAGAGAGAAAGAGAGAATAAATAGTAAACTCCATTTCACTTTTATTTCTAGCATAATCCACAATGATATATATTCATTATCGTTTACACTTCACTTTTAAGTAGTTTTCTGTTAATATAAAAGTCAAATAGGAATGGAAAGTAATGGAAAAGCAACAAAATACTTCCAATCTTAAAAGCAATGATACATTCCTGCGATAAGCCTTGTGGATATTTAAAGCGAGGGCTTGTATGCAATCAGTTAGCGTTTCATCCCAAACGTCTGCAATAGCGAATTTCATAACGCTTTGCATTTAGTAACCACATGCCTGGGAAATTCAAGGGTTCGGGGTCTGCTTGGCTGAAAATTCTTGGTGTGCACACGATGTGAGGTTTGATTACAGGAAACACTGATCCTTTACTTGGGGATCTAAATTGCAAGTACCTCTGAAGTCAAAGTAAGGCTAGCTTGAATGGTGAAGAACACTGGTTATAATGAAATGCAATCCTTCACACGCAAATTACTCTTTGTTGCTATGACTACACCTGCATTTGTAGCGGATGATCGCTGTGCTTATAAGGGGAGCAAAGAATAGTAACGCAATGACCTACAGGGCATGTCATGAAGGTGACTGAGGTAGGGCCTAGGAAGCTACCTAGTAATTAAAAAGTGTCGCAGAAATTGGATGTGATGATCTATTTGTAGGCGCATAACTTGCAAGCGTACAATCACTCTTAGGCTCGGATCACATACAAATCACAAAGAGTGGTTAACAAGTGGCCGATATGGAGCGTTTGAAGAAGAAGATAGCGGATGATCGAGAAAAAACCTCATTCCCATAAAGCCTGTGACTATTCCTCGATCGAGAATTCATTATACGAGAAGCTAATAACAGCGGCTTTACATATATTGTGAATGTTATTTTTGTTATATTATAGAAATGTATCACAAAGCATGGTTGCTTTCTGCAACAATATTAATTTATTGCACTTCGGTCTATTTTTTGTAGATCATTTTCATCATATTGAAATCATATCAACTGTTTATACACTTTGTATGGGGGTCTATGTTGCTAAGTGGTTACGCCCTTGCCTTGTGAGTCGTGGGTTCAAATCTGGACCACGCCGTTCTTTTCACAAGTGCATTTTTTCCAGAGACCCCTAGGATAGTTGCCGGAGCTACGGAGTTCCTGCTTTGTGCAATACTCTCGGCAGGTGGCGTGCCATGTCTGCGTAGAGGGACCAAACCCAGTGCAATGAAGTCAATCCTTCATCTGTAAAACCTTTTTTAAACATTTTGTGTACTAAATCTTTTCTTCTTCTTTGCGTTCGTTCTTTACGACCAATTTTAATCTTATCTTATCTTAACCACATTTGCCGTGAAGCGTCGTGAGGAGAGTTAGTTTCCTATCTTGTACCAGGTGTGTTGCGCTTGACGTTGTCAGTCCATGCTTTCGCAGGGACTCTGAGATGTTATCTATCCATCGTGTTCTTGGCCTGCCTCGTGCTCTGCACCCTGAGTGTCGATTATTATAGGCACGTGATGGTAGTAAATGTGGTTCCATTCTCATTAAATGGCCGAACCACTTGAATCTTTGCTTCTCGATGTACTGTATACATGGTATAGTACAAATGATGCTTCTGATATTCTCGTTTCTCACTCTATCTCGCCTTGTAACGTTGACAGCTTTCGTAGACATCTCATTTCACGTGTAGTAATCTTTCTTTCTTGTGTCTTAGTCAGGGGCCATGTTTGGCACTGATAGCAGAGAGTTGGAATAAATATGCAGTTTATCAGTTGTCGTTTGACTGCCATGTTAATGCTTGGATATTTTAATAGTGGTAATTTTAATCACTCTTTATAATATGTTCGATCTTTGCCAAGAACATGTATATGTTGCTCATTGGTTTGGTAGGCCCCTAAATGCATAAACTTCTACATGTTTAGGACATGTGCATCTGATTTCAGCCAACTTAAATCTTATAAAAACTATTTTCTGGCCAACACTATGTTACCAGTGTCAAACATGGCCAATAATAGCAGCTAATGAACAGAATATCATAACAACGGAGATGAGGTGTCTTAGAAGAACTGCAGGGGTGACAATAAGAGACGAAATTAGAAATGAAAAAAATCAGAAGAAGAGTGGATGTGAAACCAGTCATGCAATTCATAAAATAACAACAGATTAAATGGTTTGGACACCTGAAAAGAATGCCCCGGTATTGCCTACCACAGAGAGCCACACTGAAAAAGTATGAGTACACAGCAAGACAATGAACACGTAAAAGATGGAGTTGCGGTATCAAGAACAGCCTTAAGAAAATGAATAAAAGCTTACAAAGTGCCTTAAAAGAAGAACACACAAAATCACTATATTTCTCTCCCCTCCTCCTCCTCAAACACACCTATAAAGAAGTAAATGGTGGAAGAGAAGAAAAGAAGGTGATACATTTTGCGTTTGCATAAGTGATATATTTTGTAATGCAATATGGCATCTAGAACTTCTATGACCCTGTAACAAACCAGCAAACTGTAGAAATAAAAACATCTTAGATGATGATTTGGAAATGTTTTTCAGGGAAATCAGAGTATCATTCAATAGACTAAAATCGCATGTGTGTTGCGGGCCTCTCAAGGAGAACGAATAGTAACACTGTGACCTACAATGCATGTCATAAGAGGCGATTGAGGTAGGGGCCTATGGAAGCTATGCTAGTAAATAAAAAGCGTCTCAGAAGTTGGATGTGCTGGCCTACTTGTAGGCGCATAACTGGCACAATGTAAAATCGCTCTTAGGCTTGGATCACATACAAATCACAAAGAGTGGTTAACAACTGGTCAATATTGAGCGTTTGAAGAAGAAGAAGAGTCTGATATTTCCTGCCACTCTCAACAAAATTTATTTCAGGGTTTCCATTGGGCGACTAATCTTTTGTGAACCCTTTGCCTCCCACTGTAATACATGTTGGAACCTGCTGAAGATATTTATCTGTTTGGGTAGAATCAACATCCCTCAGAGTACTTGGGGGGGGGGTTTCTGTCTTGACTTGTAGTGAAATTAGGATGGGGTATCTCTTCTAGAGTTTATTTTCATGACGAAGGTTTGATTTAACTGCACAGATTTCTCCCATATGGCTTGGCCTCCCTCAGTAGAAATGGCAAACCACCTATCAAGAGTATTGCATTAACTCTGTAGCTCCAGCAACAATCCTAGAGTTCTCTAGAAAAACTGTACATGTGGACCAACAGATCCAGTCCAGATTCGAACCAATGGCTATCGAAACCAAAGCAAACAGCTTGAACACTCTGCCACAGAGACCCCATATGATCCACAAGGGAGGAAAGGAATTATTCCACCTGCCTCTTGCATACTTGGTTTAGAAATGTGAAATAACAGACTGTATTGACTATAGGGAACATGTTTATTCACTGTGTCCAAAACTTGTTATTTTGATATGCACAAGAGTCAAGCTTACACAACTCATAGAGCTGCAGTAGCGTAGTTAGTAGTCAACTCATTTCTTATGCTAATGGTCTGGGTTCAATTCCACAGTGGGTGTGGAATATCTTTCCGACCGTAATGACTCTCGGGTAGACCCAGCTTTAATTGAGTACCAGGAAAAGAACTAGGAAGCAAAGGCGGCAGGTGTGATGTTTGCCACATCAGCCATCGTGTGCCTTCGGTCAATGAAAAATATGGACCTAATACCATATTACCCAGTATACCTTGAGGTATGAAAAGGGTGCCTTTTACTTTTTTTATTTACACATCTCACTATCATGTGCCTTATGTACACATTGCAATATTTTTCTGTAACTTTCTTTACAATTGCACATAAATAATGAATCCATAACTTTTGAAAATCTTTACCACTGTTATATTTTTACACTTGAAATGAATCAAACAACTTGACAACAGTTTGATAATTAAATTGTTCTTGTTTAGTTTGTGTGTTCTATATGGAAAGTTTCACCTGTATCTTTCACTGCGACCTACAAGGCATGCTGTAAAAGGCGCCTGAGGTAGGAGCCTAGGGAAGCTACCCTAGTAAATAAAAAATGTTGTAGTAATTGGATGTGCTGACCTACTTGTAGGCGCATAACTGGCACAACTTACAATGGCTCGGATCATGTACAAATCACAAAGAGTGGTTAACAAGTGCTTGATATGTAGTATTTGAAGAAGAAGTCAAGTTTACAGTTTTATTTCTTGTGTAATCAGTTTTTGTTTGTCAAATTGTTTGTATCTATTCCATGTGATTAAGTCTGTTTCTGTTGTGTCTGATTAAGTTAGTCCATTTCTCGTCAGCATGAATGAGGGAATACAAATAAGAAATATTGTGACGATGTACAACTAAAGTGACAACTTAGATTGAATGTTGGAAAACTTCTACGAAAAATAATAAGTAAAAATGAGTCTTGTGAGGGTGGGGTATCTGATCACAACACGTGAAGATGCATCATCCAATTGCAACAAGTGAAGATTCAACATCCAGTAACAACAAGTGAAAATGCAACATCTGATCGCAGCAACTGAAGATGCACCATCAAATCGCAACACGTGAAGATGCACCATCAAATCGCAACAAGTGAAGATGTAACATCCAGTAACAACAAGTGAAAATGCACCATCCTATCGCAACTAGTGAAGATGCAACATCCAATCACAACAAGTGAAAATGGACCATAAACGTCATCCTGTGATGACAAGAGACTCTTACATTGATATAAACTAAGAAGTCACATGACTTCAGTTTGAAAGTAAACAGAAAACAACATTTGAAATCTTTCTTCTTTTCTCTTATTGTTTTTCCTCACAGCGTTGCAAAGAGATTTCTAGGACAGTGTTTTCCTCACAGCGCTGCAAAGAGATTTCTAGGACAGGTTTTTGTGTGTACTTCATAAACAGTGTTTTTCCTCACAGCGCTGCAAAGAGATTTCTAGGACAGGTTTTTGTGTGTGCTTCATAAACAGTGTTTTTCGATGCCTCTGTTATCTCTGAGATCCACCTATTATGTGGATGGCCTTTTGTTTTGTATCCATTGTATCGGAGTAGCATTGCTCTTTGAGGTGCACTGTCTGTTGGTAATCTGCTTATGTGGCCGAACCATTTAACATTTGAAATATTAATGTATTGTACAACTTCACGACTCAGTCAACATTCTTTCTTTTATTTCATTAAAAACTTTGAATAAAACAGATATTTGTCACATTAACAACAAGGTCATCTTGAAATAATAACAATAAAATGTCAGACAGCTGGAATTTGAAGCTAAAAAAACAATATTTCAAATTTCATCTTGAATTTAAAGTATTTTTAAAGTATGTAAAGTTTCTGATTAAACTGCAAGTTTAAAAAAAAACCTAAATATGCCAAGTTTCATCCTGAAGTTAAAATAAAACACAAAATATCGAACAAATTAATCTTTAAACAAAATATTGAAAAGTCTCTTCTTAAAATACAAAATTGTTAACTAACACATAGCCTCATCTTGATTTGACAAAAACGAATTTTCACATCAACAGTTACATCTTATCAATGATGCTGTGAGACAAAACAGTGATATCTTATCCCTGACGCTATGAGACAAAACAGTGATATCTTATCCCTGATGCTGTGAGACAAAACAGTTATATCGTATCCCTGATGCTGTGAGACAAAACAGTGATATCTTATCCCTGATGCTGTGAGACAAAACAGTGATATCTTATCCCTGATGCTGTGAGACAAAACAGTTATATCGTATCCCTGATGCTGTGAGACAAAACAGTGATATCTTATCCCTGACGTTGTGAGACAAAACAGGATTATAGAAACGAAAGAAAGAAGTTATATCTTGAAATTCAAACAATAAAACCGGATTATAAATGCAAATCTAAAAAAAAATCACAATAATTAAATGACAAAACAATAGAAGCTGAAGCTAGAACATATCAAAACAGACAAAGTAATATAGTTTTGCAAAGTAACAAAACAAAAATATTTGTTATACAACTGTCTTTCTTCTTCTTCTTCTTTTGTCGTCACACTGCTACCGGGTTGTTGCCCAGTGTCGTGGTTTTCTGTTTTTGTCTTGCGCTGTTCTGGTGGCTTGTGTGATTGTTATCTTTGCTCTTTCACATGATTCTGCTACGCCATCTAACCAACTGTCATTACTACCCGTAATACTGCTTTTAGGCAGTGTAAGATATGAGCCAGTGGAATTTAATGGTGGCATGGTTAGTGCAGTCGCCGTGAAACTGTTCAGGTTAGGATTTTTATTTATGCTCTCAACAGAAAAAAGTGGTAGATGAAGAGCATTCGAAGAAGCTAAATATATGTATAACCGCTCAAAAGATGTAGCAACGGCATCAAGAACAGCCTTAAGAAAATGAAAAACAGCTACTACAAAGTGTGTTAGAACAAGCACACACAAGATCACTACATTTCCCTCCACCAACACTTCTATAAAGAAGTAAATAATGGTGGAATCCCTGTGAAGCTGTTCAGGTTAGGATTTTTCATTTTATGTATATATATATATATGTATGGAAGCAAGAGAAAAAAATGACATCAAGAAATATATAAATGTAATGTGCTAAGTCCAAGCAGTCTTGTCATTTATTGGGTGATTAGAATCAACATACATAATGAAAATCTGGATTAGAACTTGTGACTCGAAAAATGCAAGGCAAATATCTTGACCACTTTGCCACAGATACCTTCCAATATATATTGTGTTTATAAAGTCACTGTGCAGTGAATTTTGAAAAATGTTTTATTGATTACGTCACAAATGATGAAAATTTACATCATGATATTCTGTGTTTCATAATTTTGTGTGCAGCAGTACACAACAAGCTATTGTTATATTCATGATTTCATTACTGAAAGGAAATGGTGTTAACCAATGAAAACAGGGTATTTTTGGTGAAACATGTCTTTTGTAATGATGGCAAATATACTGAAGAAGTAATTTGACAATATGTACTGAAATTTCCAGACTCACAAGTCGTGTTCACTGCTACTTTACCGAATACAAGCTAACCAAGAGCAGTAGTATCTAGATGTATAATAATAATCTATGTTACAATTTTTAAAGCGTCTTTGAAAACTACATTTATGTATTTTTGCCGGCTATATTTCACTACACAGTGACTTTATAAAACCGTGTATTTGATTAAACTACCTAACTTCATGTTTCAAGTGAAACGTTTTCTTGAGTGACCTCCTATAGACAACTCTAGTCCTGTATGATAATATATTAGGCAAGATTTGTGAACTGACAAACAAAGTACTGCAAGTCAGTCTAGCTCCGATAGATGGTCACCTGGCAGATCTTCTGGTAATCTATGAATTTATACAGGAACTGCATGAGATGTCTAAGCAGCTATAGCAAAGTCAAAGGTCTTGCTAGTTCTTCCTTCTCGGACACAAGTGACAGGAACAAGAGGGTGATCTGTTCTCTTGAGGTATTCCTGAATGGGTAAAAGTATTCCATACATTACTAGTTATACCTTTGTTTGTTGTTTTTTTTATTTACTAACTCTCATGAATTATGGGATTTATTTTGTCCGTTTTCCTATTTTGAGAGGGGGATTACCTGGCTTTCTTTAAGACCCGGAACCCCCAACAACTCTAGGTGTGTAGTGTTATGCTTAGTGTTGCAGAGACCCAACAACTCTAGGTGTGTAGTGTTATGCTTAGTGTTGCAGAGACCCCAACAACTCTAGGTGTGTAGTGTTATGCTTAGTGTTGAAGAGACTCCTACACAGGTAGAGTCTATTGGTACTGCAGTACTTCCCTTTTCTAGCGCAGAAGTTGCTCTATAAGCATCACTTATTGCCCACGCTGGTCAATCTGTATGTAATTATAATCGAGGGCTACTTCACGACTGCTCTATGTGACCGTTGTGTGATTTTTGCCAGAGAAGGTACTGATTGATCACCTGCATGGACAGATGAATTGCGTTCGCTCAAGCGATCAATTAGGGCTGTTTATTTTGGCATTTTTATCTAAGCCAGGAGCGTTCACATTCTGGATGTCATCCAGTGCGTGCAGAACAATTGAGTCCGAAAAGCATCAGCCATCGCCAATGTTTGGGTTTGTACTTTACTAGTTATATCTTCAAGAAGTAGTTAATGTAAACATTTCTTGTTATACAGAAGAGAAAACATACATAGCTATATGGACGGGTAAGTAGGAGATATATAGCTATATAGATATAAGTAGGAGCTATATAGACAGATAAGTAGGAGGTATATAGCTATATAGACAGATTAGTAGGAGATATATAGCTATATAGACAGGTAAGTAGGAGATATATAGCTATATAGACAGATAAGTAGGAGATATATAGATATAAGTAGGAGATATATAGCTATATAGACAGATTAGGAGATATATAGACAGATAAGTAGGAGATATATAGCTATATAGACAGGTAAGTAGGAGATATATAGCTATATAGACAGGTAAGTAGTAGATATATAGCTATATAGACAGATAAGTAGGAGATATATAGCTATATAGATATAAGTAGGAGATATATAGCTATATAGACGGGTAAGTAGGAGATACATAGGTAGATGAACAGGTAAATGAAGGACACATAGCAATGTTCAACGTGTTATAGTGAACATAAGTGGATTATAGTGAACATAAGTGTGACATGAAACAAGTGGATGATATTGAATCCTTTAAGAATCCTCAAATCAACGGACACCCAAACCTGGAGAAATATTGTGGCTATACTCACGTGTGCATAGACTAGGGCATTTTTCTGTTCATTGTCTGATGTCTCTCTTCCAATCCATACATAAACCTCTGACTTTGTGTCAAAAATGAAAACATCCTGTCAAGTGCAAACATAAACATGACAGATGAGACAGTGAAGACGGTTATATTGGTACGTAAATCCAGTTCAATATTGCTGTGCTACGCAGATAGCCCAGCTCTTCTATCTGTAAAGCTGTGGACATTGCTTTATGACTTAAATTCTACAATAAGGCTATTGTTGCCTTGTCATGTTTTCTGTATATGGGAAGAATGCAGAAAAACTATGTAGCAAAAGGGAAACATAAAAACCAAGTAATGCAGTTTTACAAAGTACAAAAATAATTTACAGCGATGTTTCAACCTAAAAGCCTTTATCAAGCAATTATTATAAAACAAATGAAGAAATTCAGACTTCCTATACACCAGAAATCCCAGATACAGTTATACGATAAATTTCGAACTGCCCTAACATGAAAATATGTGACTAAAAATGAAATAAATGTGAAAACTAGAAATCGTAAAAAGATAAAACAATTAAAAATCAAATATATATATATATATAGCATATATGCGTTGTTCTGTGAACTTTTGGAGGGGAAGAGGCACAAAGGCAGACCACTGCTCAGATATAAGGATGTCTGCAAGACCTCAATGAATAACTTTTTTATCGGTTCCAGCAAATGGGAAAAACTAGCTGATGATCGAGTTATATGGAAAACAACATTACTCAAAGTTGCAGAATCTTTTGAAAAGAGACTTTCAGATGAGCTGAAAGAGAAGAGAGACAAGTAAAAACTCATAAGTCGTTTGTAAAGACGACAAAGGCCATATATTATTATTATGGATTAAATCTTGCAGGTATGGCCTCTGTGCAAAGCAGGTGAGCAATGGACCAGGCTGATATTCTAAATTCCCTAAGGGTGAGAGGATGTGTACATGATTCAAGTGATAGTGGTGAATCTACAACACTAAACAGACTGCTAGAATTTCAAGTCAAATGTGGTGTAGCTAGTCAAGGATACTATGTTGGTAGACAAAGAAGAATAGTAAACCAATACAGAATCAGGGTCATTAGTCACCACACGCTGAGAGATATACTGAGGTGGAGATCGGAGCACTTATGGACTAATTGGTTCGATGAACAGTGATGATTATCCGACGACTAAACTAAACTGAGAGACATACTGAGGAGGAGGTCGGAGCCCTTATAGACTAATTGGTTCGATGAACAGTGATGATTATCCAACGACTAAACTAAACTGAGAGACATACTGAGGAGGAGATCGGAGCCCTTATAGACTAATTGGTTCGATGAACAGTGATGATTATCCGACGACTAAACTAAACTGAGAGACATACTGAGGGGGAGATTGGAGCACTTATGGACTAATTGGTTCGAAGTGCAATGATGATGATCCGATGACTAAACTAATATTACGGAGCATGAGAAAAAACAATATTTTCATTTTAAGGTAGTTAGGGATTTATCGTCTGACTGTATATGTGGTGTCTAATGTATAGGAACAGTCTCTCATCGTTTGTTTTGTATCATTTGTTTTATAAAGGCCTTTTGGTCGAAACGTTGATGTGTCTTGTTTTTGTACTGTGTAAAAACTACATTATTTTGTTTCTACGTGTTCTGCCTCATGGTGTCTAGATTAACAAAATATATCTGCCAATATCAGATGTCTTTGATATCAGATACTGCCAATACCTTTGAGTCCAGGTCATTCTTGTGAATGGTTCCAGATTTCTCCAAAGTGAAACTCATCTTACCAGATGCATCAGACAACCTGG
Organism: Arion vulgaris; assembly: GCA_020796225.1. Taxonomy (NCBI): domain Eukaryota; kingdom Metazoa; phylum Mollusca; class Gastropoda; order Stylommatophora; family Arionidae; genus Arion; species Arion vulgaris. The sequence goes on from CM036773.1 coordinate 3,445,870, forward strand.
AAAAAAAGAAAACATAAAATACTCAGCATAGGGATAATGTGCAAAATACACAAAATAGTATTTGGTCATGCAACCGAGAAAAAATACTTATGTATGACAGCAAATCATGGACAATGAACAAACAATAAGATCGCTGGAAGCCACAGAGATGTGGTTTTGTAGAAGAATGATGTGATTTCTCGAACAATTACATATTAACTGACACGCTGTGGAGTATTTTAGTCTCTGGACAGAATTATTTTTAGTTTAAAAAATTACACTGGTAGATTAGCAAAACTAAAATATTATTTCTAAATATGAGTTACAATATAACTTATTATATATCAAATTGAAGACAAATGGATGTAGTTTCCTAAAATATTTACTGTATTAGCAAATATAATGCAGTGTTAACTATGCAGGAAACATTAGCATTCAATAAAAACTGAAATAGGCAGAATAAAAATCTAACTCACGAAGGGTCTTTATGAACAATATGTTGAATAAACAAGTCCGACTGCTCTCATTATATTGTAATATATTTATGAATACATTACCATTAATAAATTGTGATTCGATGCATTGTTAATTAACTGTTTACAAACTAGCACCATGACCATTCATAACAAATCTCTAGGTTTTTTTGGTCTCTGTGTATCCTAGTATGAATGGTAAACTTCATTTCACTTCTACTTCTGGCATAAGCCACGATAATATGTACTCATTATAATTTACACTTCACTTTGAAGTAGTTTCCAGTTGATATAAAAGTCAAATAGGAACGAAAAGTAATGAAAAAGCAACAAAATATTACATCATTCAAGTGACGTTTTGTCCATGGGATAATCCATTTTGAACATTCAAATGACGTCTTGTATGCAATAAGTTATGAAAAGTACCTGAAAAGCTCTTTGGTTCTGTCAGCAGCTGTGAAATCTTGCTCTTCTTCACTTTGTTCTGTTAGTAGCTCTAGAAATTCTCCCTGTCAACAAAATAATGTATTCAAGATTTTAAGGTCAACGTACAAGTAATTACTAGCAAACATCGAACAGGAAATAAGACAGTAGACTGACTGATGATACATGGACACATCTCTCTCGCGATCGTTCTTTTTGGCCATTTTGATCATTCTTATTGTGATATATAAACAGCCTTTGCCAAGAACGTTTTTACGTCACAATCTTCAATATCATTTGGAGCTCTGGTGCTTGTTCTTCGGCGATGTGTCCAATTTCAACCAGTGTTTACTGCGCTCGCTCTCCGTCAGCCTTTGGCTGTCCCAGCCGACCTGCAAGGCAGCAGGTTGCTATTTTCTTTAGGGTAGTGACCCTTAGACGACCTACCCTCCTGGGTTGTTGAGCGTCATCTGCCCAGGTTACCTGTCTTTTTTGGACTACTTGGTTTGCTACCGTCCAGTTTTGTGTACGGTTTGCTCCGCTAGCCTTTGATTGTCCCCAATCTAACTACAAGGCAGTAGTAGCACACATATCATATGAACTCAACTGAAAACAAACTACTAATACAATAATTATATATATATAAATATATATTCCTCTTGTACTATTACATGTTACATATGGCTTGTGAGCAATTTCTCCAGAACACTCTGTCCTGGTTCTCGAAATATCTTCAAAATTCTATGTGCATAAATTATATTATAACACTGTCAGCTAGCTAGGCCTGTCACAGTGGTTTCAGAATCCCTTAGATGGGTCACACAGTGGTCACACTATCTATCACTTGTAGGCCTGTCACAATGGCTTCAGAATCCCTTAGATGGGTCACACAGTGCACTAGTCTATCGACTTGCTAAGCCTGTCACAATGACTTAAGAATCCCTTAGATGGGTCACACGGTGCACTCGTCTATCAAGGTCAAGATACACAAGTTCCACCCAAAGAAAACCCTGAAAATCGGATTTGGTTAGAGGATGCTGAAATTCACATCCAGCATACCATGTCATCTTGACCGGACTATCTTAATTAAAAGACTTCAATGTTAGCCTAAAAAAAAGACTTAATGTAAAGACCGACTTCATTGACTAACAACAGACTTTATGAACAGACAAATTGATATAATTCATGAGCAGACAACAAAAGACATGTACAGACAGCGAACATAATTCATTCACAGATAAACAATAAACCTCAGTGACAGAAATATAAAAGAGTTCATGAGCAGGAAACTTAATGGACAGAAAGAACATCCTTTATGGACAGTCTTCCGAGAGAGAAACACTCACATCTTCAGAGCCCTCATCTAAAACTTCAGCCTTTGGCTTGCCAGATCTTTCATCTACAATTCCTTGCATGTATTGACGTGCCTGTGTTCAAAAAGCAGCAACAACAGAATGAAGAAATATTCTCAAAAACAACTGTCTCCCAATCAAAGCAAAACATAATGAAATATATATCTATTCATTTTTTTATTGCTTATTTGAGGGTCATCTTCATTATACCTTGGACATGTCCATAATTGTTATTTGAGGGTCATCTACATCAGACATGTCCATAATTGTTATTTGAGGGTCATCTACATCAGACATGTCCATAATTGTTATTTGAGGGTCATCTACATCAGACATGTCCATAATTGTTATTTGAGGGTCATCTTCATTGTACCTCGGACATGTCCATAATTGTTATTTGAGGGTCATCTACATTGTACCTTGGACATGTCCATAATTGTTATTTGAGGATCATCTACATTATACCTCGGACATGTCTATAATTGTTATTTGAGGGTCATCTACATTGTACCTCGGACATGATGTTTCAGCATGATGTTTCAGCACTCTTCAGCATGATGTTTGCTGCTATGCTCACGGACGTCTTTTGGGAAGGCGACGAACATGGGGTAAAGATTAGATACAGGACAAACGGTAACCTATTCAATCTTCTGAGGTTAAAATCCTCCACCAAGGTAAAAGAATCAACTATCTCAAACCTGTTGTTTGCTGACGACTGCGCCCTTGCTACCAACTCTGAGGAAGAAATGCAGACTTACATGGACAAGTTCTCAATGGCCTGTGATAAGTTTGGCCTCACCACTAACACCAAAAAAACAGAGGTCATGTTCCAGCCCGCACCTAGAGAGCAGTACTACGATCCAGTCATCAACATTAAACACCAGCGTCTCCTGCCAATGGACAACTTTGCCTATCTTGGCAGCCTCCTATCCAGATCAGCAAACATAGATTCTAGGTCAACAATAGGATATCCAAAGCCAGTGCTGCGTTCGGAAGGTTACGTGTCACTGTGTGGGAGCGGAAGGGGATTAGCATAGCCACAAAGCTGAAAGTTTACCAGGCCATAGTGCTAACCACGCTGCTACGCATAGCGAGACATGGACAGTGTATAGCAGACACGCAAGAAAATTAAACCATTTCCACACAAGCTGTCTCGCAGAATACTAAAAATAAACTGGAAGCGACAAAATTCCAGACAGTTAAGTCCTCACAAGAGCAAAGATCCCAAGCGTCAACACCCTGTTGCAGAAGGCCCAACTGAGATGGGTCGGTCACGTTGCTCGAATGCCTGATAAACGCATCCCAAAACAGTTGATGTATAGCGAACTTGAAGGGGGCAGACGGTCAGCTGGTTAACAGAAAAACGCTTTAAAGACACTCTTAAAGTGTCTCTGAAATGCTTCGATATAGACACCTCGTGCTGGGAATCCCTTGCTCAAGATCGCCAAATGTGGCGCTGTAACAACAAAAGAGGAACCCGTATAGCTGAGAATCATCGTATTGTTGAGGCACAGAGAAAACGAGCTGCGCGAAAAGACAGAGCACACAACACGCACATGTCTAACCTTGATCATGTATGCCCCACCTGTGGTAGGGGATTCTGTTCTAGGATTGGACTCTACAGTCACCTCCGCACACACCAGAGATGTTCAGCAGCACTTGTCTGAGATTGTTGTCATCATCGCTCGCGATGGACGCTATATATATATATATATATATATATATATACCTCGGACATGTCCATAATTGTTATTTGAGGGTTATCTTCATCAGACATGTCCATAATTGTTATTTGAGGGTCATCTACATTGTACATATCCATAATTTCTCTGATCCACTACTATTTCACTGTGTTTAGACTAACAACTCCCGTTCTGTGTTGGTTGATGTATCTATTGGGGTTTGTCTCATGGTTTCCCGTCTTGGGTCGCATCTATCGGTATGTATAACTTGCGCAATCAAAATAGAAAATAACCTTTATCTTCTTTGTTGAAATCTTCAGAGCATATGTTTTCTCTTAGAGCATTGATGATGTCGCTTTTGTTTATAGAAGACCAATTCTCGATAGCAGCATTGCTCACCAGTGCATCCGATCTCTCATTTCCCTTCACCTCAGAATGACCTGGGACAAAGATGAAGGTAAGTGTTTCAACTGTCGCATTTTGTATTAAATTGCATCCACTGTCTTCGTACATAACTGATCTAGATCAGCTGTATCATGCTCATAGAGTAGCTGAGTCAGCTTCTTAAAGGTATTGTATTACAAAACTTGTACTCTAGTAGTCCTCTTTACAAGGTGCCTGACAACATTCTGTGTGTGATTTTATCATTTAAATGCAGTCATCAAGTTGGATATAGTTTATTGTTAGTTAGTTATTACAAGTGAAATGTGATGCCTACAAAAAGTTACGAACAAATCCAGAAAAGAAAGTCACCAACATTAGTATAATAAAAAAGCTGTGATTCAACCTGGCATGAATTACATTGAGAAATAAAGAATCAAGTGGTTTTTTTTCTCTTAATAAGACTGCAATCAAACTCCTCTGTATAATAGAGTCTTCTACTTCTTCTTCTTCTTAGCGTTTGTTCTTTACGACCAATTTTAATCACTCTTTGTGATATGTTTGATCTTTGCCAAGAACGTGTATACGTTGCACATTGGTTTGGTAGGCCCCTAAACGTATAGACTTCTACACGTTTAGGACACATGCATCCGATTTCAGACATACCTCCTTAGTCGCTTCTTACGACATGCGTGGCATGTAACAATGGTTCTATTCTTTACACCCCAAATTTGGGCCCCAGTAACCACTTGGGCGGGAGAGTCTTCTACAATAGAACATCAGGATCTTCATAAACAGTGTTTTTCACCTTTCTAATGAATGCAAAATTGTGGCATATCCTTTACAGGACATTGCCATCAATCACAGTCAACTTGTCAGCGATTTTCTAGGCATCACTTATATGTTTAATAGTTTGCCATTACTTTCAGAATGGTGAAATCTATTTTACCATTCTTTACCAAGGGAAAATATTTGCTTCCAAACTGCCCGCCGTGGAGTTTGAACAGGTATTCTTGGGGTGTGATCAAGCTCACTACTACTTAAGCTACAGATACCTACATCTGTATTCTAATCAATGACAGTGTATAATTACCTTGAATCTTTCATCCTTGTTGCTACCTGCACCATTCCACTGTAAGAGCCGTAGTCCAATGTCCAGGATGTAGACATCTGATTTGTCCAACACACTCTGATTACGAGGCACCTTAGAGAACAACAAATAACAGATATGTAAAGCCAATCATATTGTCTTAAACCATAATTATGTAAGTAAGGTAAGGAGCCTATTTTTATTCCCCATTTGGGATTGTGATATTAGATCCATATTTTTTTTAAAACAACAGCACATAATGGAGCATGATCTAAAAACAACTGAGAAACACTGATTTAGACTTCTTTGTCAAGTGCTCCATATTGACCACTTGTTAACCACTCTTTAGGAGTTGTATGTGATCCAAGCCTAAGAGCGATTGTATGCTGTGACTAGCTTAAGAGCGATTGTATGTTGTGCCAATTATGCGCCTACAAGTAGGGAAGCACATCCAATTTCTGTGACGCTTTTATTTACTAGGGTAGCTTCCTAGACCCTATTCCAGTCGCCTATTACAACATGCCTTATAGGTTGCAGTTTTACTATTCTTTGCTCCCCTTGTGAGCTCTGACAACACATGGTCGAACTGATTTAGACAAATGAATAACTACACACTCTTATTCTATTACAGCTTGAACTATCAACAAACACAAGTATACATTTTTGAGCACACAATCTGCTGGAAGCTGATATTAAATGACAGAAGAAAACTAGTCATGACAGAGATGAAGTGTCTAAGCAGAATGCTGGGAGTAACAAGAAGAGACTAGTTTACAAATGAAGACATCAGGAAAAAGTGGGTATAACATCAGTACTCAACTTTATCAAGAAACAACAAATTAAAGGGTTCGGCCACATGAGTAGATTACCAACAGACAGTGCAACTCAAAGAGCAATGTTACTCCGATACAGTGGATACAAAGCAAAAGGCTGGCCATGCAAAGGGTGGATCTCAGAGATAAAAGAAGTGAGGAAAGACACTCTTTATGAAGCGCACACAAAGGTCCGTTCTAGAAATCTCTTCTTATCCTGAAACTATGAGGCAAATCAGGATTGGAGAAAAGAAAGAAAGATAAGGCGCACAGAGATGCTTGTTCCAGGTGTCTCCTTTTTCAACCTGACGCTGAAAGACAAAGCAGGATTATAGAATAGATAGAATCTGCTTAGGAAACACATCTGATGATAAAACAGTAACATGACAGACATATCAGTTTTACCTCTTTGACCTTGACTCCATGTCTGTCACCATGGAAATGAAGCAACCTAGGTTCATACTCTGTTGGCTTGACCTGTCTAAATCCACTGTCAGCCCCACCTCTCAGTAACCTGAATGTTTGACGGGATTTGGTTATTGGTTACTGAACTGACATCATATGACTTCAGGTATATCCATAGATGTTCAGTTCCCCCCTCCCTTCCCCAACAGATCAGTTATTGGGTATCAGTTATATGAGGACTGTCATCATAGCACTCCAAACATGTCCATAGGTGCCGGCATGGGCGATCATGTCTCTATACAACTCTCTCTCCTTGGTGCAGTTCTTATATCAGTCTTTTGTTGAACCATGATGCCAGACCATCCAATATCTTCTCCCTCTGTCTTTCACAATCTCTCCTTTCCTGAATTTTACCTGTTGTCACCAAATGTTTTCAACTTATCTTCACATTATATGTCCGAAGAACCTTGATTGTCGGATTCTTATTCTTTTGGTAAGGTTTCTTTGTGTGCAAGCCTGTTTTAAAACCTCATCATTTGTTTTCTTCGCTGTTCATGGAATTTTCAGCATTCTTCATGAAAGATTAAAAATAACAATCCTACAAAATATTTTCACCGACATCGGAGGACATAATTACATCAGAGACACTTGTTTGTGCTTTGGTGTTAGTGCACTGCCGCTGAGATCTTTCCATGTAAGAAAGATTTCAGATCACACATGGTTATTCACCGAAGTGCAATGATGATGGTACAATCAATCAATCAATCATTGTATTAGTAAATGGATAACCTTAAAATGATTTCAGTGTTGGAAGACAGACATGGCCTTACTCAATTGTCTTGAAATATGATCTGAAGAGTTCTGATTCATGATCTTGAACCTCACGATGTTGGATAGGAACATCATCAAGTAGAGTATCTAGTTCTACTGTCTTGTAAGCTGCAGTACCATACTCATCCTGTTGTTATTGTTGACATTAGAAGGTAGATAGAATAAGATTAATACTGGTATGTTGGTAACATTAGAAGGTAGATATGATAAGATTAATACTGGTATGTTGCTAACATTAGAAGGTAGATATGATAAGATTAATACTGGTATGTTGGTAACATTAGAAGGTAGATATGATAAGATTAATACTGGTATGTTGCTAACATTAGAAGGTAGATATGATAAGATTAACTCTTTCCACGCCCATTTATTTCCTCAATTTTTAAGCAGTTAATTCAAGGGAAGTATAAAAAAAAAAAAAATTTACGATCCCAACTACTTATCAATAAATAAACATATATATTATTATATACTAAATTGAAGTAAACTGGACAACCTAACAGAATAACAAGGTTAAAAAGTAGTATAAGTAAAACTGAAGAAGTAAAACTAGAAAGACTTCTTATAAGGGAAGCAACTCTATGGCGCAGTGTGCGGCTTAAAGCGTGCAACGGACTTCCGCCATGGTGCAGTGTGCGGCTTAAAGCGTGGAAAGAGTTAATACTGGTATGTTGCTAACATTAGAAGGTAGATATGATAAGATTAATACTGGTATGTTACTAACATTAGAAGGTAGATATGATAAGATTAATACTGGTATTTTGCTAACATTAGAAGGTAGATATGATAAGATTAATACTGGTATGTTGCTAACATTAGAAGGTAGATATGATAAGATTAATACTGGTATGTTGCAAACATTAGAAGGTAGATATGATAAGATTAATACTGGTATGTTGCTAACATTAGAAGGTAGATATGATAAGATTAATACTGGTATGTTGCTAACATTAGAAGGTAGATATGATAAGATTAATACTGGTATGTTGCTAACATTAGAAGGTAGATATGATAAGATTAATACTGGTATGTTGCTAACATTAGAAGGTAGATATGATAAGATTAATACTGGTGTGTTGCTAACATTAGAAGGTAGATATGATAAGATTAATACTGGTATGTTGCTAACATTAGAAGGTAGATATGATAAGATTAATACTGGTATGTTGCTAACATTAGAAGGTAGATATGATAAGACTGATATATTATTGACATTTGAAGGTAGTTAGCGTATGATATTCTAGACATGAGGAAGATTGGGTAAGACATATATTCTTTTTTTTTCGTTTCTCTAATTCTGTTTTACCTCACAGCATCAGGAAAGAAAGAGATTTCTAGAATGAGCTTTTGTGTGCGCTTCATAAATAGTGTTTTTCACTGCATCTGTTATTTCAGTCCACCTTTTTAGTGGGCGACCTATTACTTTGTATCCACTGTATCGATCTAGCATTACTCTTTGAGGTGCCCTGTCTGTTGGTAATCTGCTTATGTGGCCGAACCACTTAATTTGTTGTTTCTTATGAAGTTCAGTACTGATGTTGTACCCACTTTTTCCTGATGTCTTCATTTCTAAACTGGTCACTTCATGATACTCCCATCATTCTGTGTAAACACTTCATCTCTGTCGTGACTAGTTTTCTTCTATCATTTGATGTCAGTGTCCACGTTTGATACCGGTAGCAATAATGTTTGGAGAAATATTGTGTTGTACAATGCTCTTTTAGTGTTCATGCTGACATACTTGCATTTCAAAATTGGTCCCTTCTTGATACTGCAGCATTCTTAAAGCAAGGGCGTAGCCACTGAACCATTTAGCCCCCTCCTTCCCCAAATTACTTGAGTCATACATGCTACTTAATATCCTACTTCTTTCTTCTTCAAACGCTCTATATCGACCACTTGTTAACCACTCTTTGTGATTTGTATGTGATCTGGGCCTAAGAATGATTGTATGTTGTGCCAGTTATGCGCTTACAATTAGGCCAGCACATCTTATTTCTGTTGTGCTTTTTATTTACTATGGTAGTTTCCCCTAGGTCCGACATCAGTCACCTCTTACAACATGCCGTGTAGGTCACAGTGGTACTATTCTTTACTTCCCTTGTAGCCCCTGGCACCACAGAGGCAAATATCCTACAATAGTCATGAGTACTACTTAACTTGTTACCTGAGTGCTGTGTTTTCCAATCCAAAAATGGACATCATATAGTAGCTGATCACCACCATCTTCTTTATAGGTCTGAGCATGTACATCAAAGAGAAAAAGCATTTTTGTTAGTAAATTCTTGGTTATGTTCATAGGATTATTAATTATGTACAACACCCATTTATTGCCATGTCAATGGCCTTTTTCACTAATGTCCTAGGCATGCGGGTGTTCGTGCCAACAAGAGAGTGGATATGCTTGCATCGAATGCATTAACTAATGGGGAGTTCAGGATGGATAAGAAGGATGTTCTTCTGTTTCTTGGCAACCTACTGTTGGATGAGGACACTAAAATTGGCGTTGAATTAATCCAGCAATTTAAGGAAGTTTAGAATTACATGCTGTACAATTAGTGCTGGATGCTTGAGGAACAGAGAGATGAGTGTGTTTAACCAGCGAGCCATGGGAACCATCAGTGTGCATACCCTTTGATATCTGTTGGGGAAGGCTGAGCACCTATGGATCTCCCTGGAGTGATGTGACATCAGTTCAATAACCAATGACACTACAATCAATCAAGTGCAATAATTCAAATACTTAGAAAGCATATTCATAGAAGACGGAAAAAAACTAGACGAAGAGATAGAGGCTAGAGTGCAAAAAGCAAATGCTGTAACCTACCAGCTAGACCATTGTTAAGGCACCCACAACTTTCACTGACAGCTAAACAACAGATGATCAACATCATTTTCATGTATACTTTGTGTTACCAAGGCCATACATGGACTATGAGCAAAGCAGTCACAAAAATAACTACATGTGAAATGTGATGCCTATGAAAAGGTACCAACAATACCAGAAAAGACTGAGTCACCAACATCAGCATAAGAAAGAAAGTTGGCACAGAACCTTGCTTAAAATACGTTGAGAAACAAAGAATGAAGTGGTTTGGTCACTTAATAAGAATGTAACCTTAAGCGACATTTCATCTTTGCGGTAAGCCATTTGGATCTTTAAAAAAGAAGTCTTGTTCGCAATCAGTTAAAGATAATCACATAAGTCTATGAATTGAAGAAAAAACATTATTTATGAACTAAAAATGAAGATCTTGAGAAACGAATCAGAAAAATGTCTGACGTTTTCATGAACTTACGTTGAGAACAATGTATGAATCTCCATCATAAAACTTGCCATAATCTTCTTTTGGAAGATGAGTCACTTTGAATTTCTGTGGATCATAAAAAAGTAGGAGAGCACATCAGATAAAACAAGTTTGATATCTATATGTGATAAGTGTCCATCAGGTCAATTTCTTCTTGAACGCTCCATATCGACCACTTGTTAAACCACTCTTTGTGATTTGTATGTGAAATGAGAAAAAAAGCGATTGTATGTTGCTCCAGTTATGCGCCTACAAGTATGCCAGCACATCATATTTCTGCGATGATTTTTATTTACAAGGGTAGCTTCCTAGGTCCAGTCACCTCTTACAATATGCCTTGTAGATTGCAGTGTTATTATTCATTTCTCCGATTGCGAACCCTGACAAAACACACGGGTGATCAATAACTGTGGGACAGATTAGCATAATGCATAATTGTTCACTTATCGACTCGGACACAAGAGAGTTGTGGGTTCAATCTCACACTTCATGTTCCATACATGAGAAAAGGAATTGTTACTCCTGTCCACTAGGGTCTAGAAATGTGAAGTGACTACATACCCTAAAGTCTGAGAAGGCTAGGGAAAATTTTATTTATATCAATAACCCATGCCTCACAGACATACGCTGATATGAGAAAAACACATGCTGTTAAAAATCAAAGTATTATAAAACATGCAACAGAAAAATTATCTTATAAGGCTGTGTAAAACACATATGTGTCCCTGATTGCAAATTTGATAACATGTTGTACTAGTGACCATGTGCTGTGAAAATGTTGGGGTTTGAGGCCAGCTAAGGCGAAAAATTCTTGGTGTACACAAGGTTGGACTACAGGAAACCCTGATCTTTAACTTGGGGGTCTTCTTCTTCAAATGCTCGATATTGACCACTTATTAACCACTGTGTGATTTGTATGTGATCTGAGCCTAACAGCAATTGTATGTTGTGCGCCTATAAGTAGGCCAGCACATCTGGTTTCTGCGCTGCTTTTTATTTACTAGGCTAGCTTCTTAGGTCCTACATCAGTCACCTTTTACGACATGCTTCGTAAGTCGCAGTGTTACTATTCTTTGTTTCCCTTGCTGACCCCAGCACCACACAGGTGACTGGTGATAACGAAAGCAAGCTGTTGCGCATAAAAAAGGTAAGATGTGCCATATTTGGTGCCACAACTACTTCTGAATTCAGATTCAGAGCAAGCAAACAAGAAAAAAAAACTTGTCATTACAGAAATTGAAAAAAAGACTGAATGAATGAGTGAACTGAAAGATGAGGAATGAAAGAATGAATGTTTAGAATAAGAATGAAAAAAAATGAATGCACAACACAAAGATATCTACTGACCACTATTCTCCAGATCTGAAGTCCCACTTTCTGACCAACATTATTCCATGCTGGCTCCGTCTGGGCAGACTCCTCTGTTAATTAAATATAATACGTTTGTTGCTACTATACAGAAGAGTTTCATTTATTTCATAGATACCAACAATAATAATAATAGAACCAATAACTCACTAGGGGTGATACGATGAAATTTCTAACAAATAAGTTCCACTTAAGATATCTTTCGTACACGAGGCTGGCGAGTGTGGAAAAGTTATTTTCTGGTCAATGCAATCCTTAGAAAGACACAGCAAGCTTTAATTCTTCTTCTGAAGACCTCAACTAGTTTGGAAACTAAAACTCTTGTCCATTGCTTGATGGTAGATACTGATTAGGAATGTCCATTTTAATTTGAGTCTTCTAATACAGGGTCTATGTAGCGAGATAAGGTGTTCGCCTCTCGCTCCAAAGATAATCAATTTGATGCCTGTGTTGGACATTCTCCACAGATCCCTGATTTCAAATATAGATGAGATTGAAGAGAGATGACAAACTGTTGGCCCCATGAGATGAGATTGAAGAGGGACGCAACTGTTGGCCCCATTTTCAGGTTAAAGAACCCTTGAAAATTGATAACAGTAGGCTTCTTGATATTCTTTGATCATTTCTTCTCAAGGTGTGTCCAACAAATTATAACAGTTGTTACTAGTAGTTGACAAGACATTTCTCTGTTTTCATCACTTCTGAATTCATTCCATTTTATGTTCACTATTTTTTGCAGACTTTACAGAGAAGGGATATTACCGTGACTTTTTTTACAACCTCGAAGACATGCAGAAGATAAACAGGCTTATTCCCTCCGAGCAACTAGACATGGATCACCAGCAGGCTTTTTCAAAACAATTATGAAGATGCTTGCTTTGTTAGCCAGGTAAATCTATAACCGAGGCGCACTACGTGATAGTGAAGCAAGAATGGGACCAGCATGTTTTATGTTCCTGACACCTTGTGTGATGTTCTAGCTATCAATACCCTTCACTCAAGTTGTATCATATGTGCACACCTTGTGTGATGTTCTAGCTATCAATACCCTTCACTCAAGTTGTATTATATGTACACACCTTGTGTGATGTTCTAGCTATCAATACCCTTCACTCAAGTTGTATTATATGTGCACACCTTGTGTGATGTTCTAGCTATCAATACCCTTCACTCAAGTTGTATTATATGTGCACACCTTGTGTGATGCTCTAGCTATCAATACCCTTCACTCAAGTTGTATTATATGTGCACACCTTGTGTGATGTTCTAGCTATCAATACCCTTCACTCAAGTTGTATTATATGTGCACACCTTGTGTGATGTTCTAGCTATCAATACCCTTCACTTAAGTTGTATTATATGTGCACACTTGGTGATGCTCTAGCTATCAATACCCTTCACTCAAGTTGTATTATATGTGCACACCTTGTGTGATGCTCTAGCTATCAATACCCTTCACTCAAGTTGTATTATTGACTGCTGCTTTGAATTCCTAATAAGAAAAGTATGATTATATCGACAGCAATAATAACACAGGATGACTTTGAAAATATAAGCAAATTAAAACAAGTTCTATATTCAGCTCAAATGTCGTGTTGTATGGCTCGGAAATGTGGCAAGTCATTTGGTTAAATACAAATAAGATTGATAACTTTGTCAGCAGATGTCATTGGTATATTTCCAGACTGAGATGGTATTACAGAGTTTCAAACACAGACCTATGGAAATGAACAGGGCAGGAACCAATGATGACCCAGGTTAAGAGGAGAAAATGGCGACAGGTCAGGCATAGTCGAGTGTCACAAGACAAGAGTGTAACCCATTAGGAAAACGGGATGTTCTAGATAAACTTGGAGACGAGTCCTTTTGGTGAACTAAAAGAAGCTGGACTATCCTGGAAAGCCATAAAGAAAACAGCCAGAGACTGGTAGAAGTTGAGAACAAATGTTCCCCCCGAGGAGTCGGGAGGAATAAGTCAAGTCAGAGTAAGTTGTCTTTCTGCGCCTCAGAACAGGACACAATAGACTCCGCAGTCACATCACATGATGATAATGATGATGAAGATGAAAACTATAAAGAAGAATAGAAGCAGACAAGGAAGATACTGCTGATGATAAAGAAGATGTACAGCAACAACATAATATTGTATTCTTACTTTTCACTTTACGATCTGTATCGGAACCAAAAAATGCAAGGTTAGAATCCTTCCAATCATAATCTTTCGCCTTGATTAGTCCTAAATATTAACAACACAAATGTATTAAAGTTAAAACAAGGCCAAATACTGCATGTCATTCAAGATTTCACAAAATAGATGAAACTGCAGTAAAACTATTTGATTGGCAAAACACGTAATTACAAAGGTACTGTAGTTTGTAGAATATGTTACAGTTACACGTAGAACAATCGGTTTTACTATATGAATGACACATATTTCATATGTAGCAATTGTTTACACGCTGTTTCATCGATTCGATCGAAAAACACAATGGCTGACTTGTGTTAAATTTATTTACCGTCACGGACTGCGCTGAAAAAGTAGTGCAAATTACTAAAAGAGCGGTATCTCAATGCAAATATGACGCCGTGTTATATTTTGTCCACCGACTGCTATTCCTGTCTTTTCTTCTATTGATCTCATGATGTTTTCGCTATATAAGTTGAATAGGTCTGGTGAGAGTACGCACCCTTGTCGTACTCCTAACTGTATCGCCTGATAGATTCCAATCTTACTCTCTAGTCTAATGGCTGCGGTTTGTTGCCAGTACAAATTCTTGATCAGTCTAAGATCTTTACCATCAATATTTATACTTTCTAACATGCTGATTATTTCTCCATGTTTTACTTTATCGAAAGCTTTTGCGTAGTCTATGAAACATAGGTATAAGTCCAACTTCATTTCTATTGATCTTTCCATTATTGTTCTTATTGTATATATTGCGTTGTTTGTTCCTCTGCGTTCAACAAAGCCACATTGTTTTTCCTTCACTTCTGGTCTTATTTTGTTTCGTACCCTTCTCATAATAATGCTGAAAAGTAGTTTTGTTACGTGACTCATGAGGCTGATTGTGCGGTGTTCTTCGCATTCTATTGTTCCTGCTTTCTTTGGTAGTGCTATAAAAATGGACTAGTAACTAGTAAACAAATAATTCAACAACTAAATGAAGAAGACATCTAATAAGATGAATAAAGACATGAAATGTTTTGGTCACGTGAAGAGACCATAGCGTAGTTGTAGTGAACTCTCATAGTAGCGTAGTTGTAGTGAACTCTACAGTGGCGTAGTTGTAAGTGAACTCTCACAGTAGCGTAGTTGTTGTGGAACTCTACGTGAGCGTAGTTGTTAGTGAACTCTCACAGTAGCGTAGTTGTAGGTGAACTCTACAGTAGCGTGTTGTTAGTGAACTCCCACAGTAGCGTAGTTGTTAGTGAACTCCCACAGTAGCGTAGTTGTTAGTGAACTCTCACAGTAGCGTAGTTGTTAGTGAACTCTCACATGTAGCGTGGTTGTTAGTGAACTCTCACAGTAGCGTAGTTGTTAGTGAACTCTCACAGTAGCGTAGTTGTTAGTGAACTCTCACAGTAACGTAGTTGTTAGTGAACTCTCGCAGTAGCGTAGTTGTTAGTGAACTTTCGCAGTAGCGTAGTTGTTAGTGAACTCTCGCAGTAGCGTAGTTGTTAGTGAACTCTCACAGTAGCGTAGTTGTTAGTGAACTCTCGCAGTAGCGTAGTTGTTAGTGAACTCTCACAGTAGCGTAGTTGTTAGTGAACTCACAGTAGCGTAGTTGTTAGTGAACTCACTTCTAGCCTAGTTGTCCAGGTTCAATTCCTCACAGTGAGCTCAGAATATTTTGCCCGACCGTAACAGCTCTCAGGTCGACCCAGCCTCAGTGGGGTACCAGGAAAAAGTAGGGACCAGGAAAAAGTGGGGTACCAGGAAAAAGTGGGTACCAGGAAAAAGTGGGTACCAGGAAAAAACACTGGAAGCAAATACGGCCGGCGTAATGTTGACCACATCACCCATCGTGTACCGACGGTCAATGAAACATACGGGTCTTCTTCTTCTTTGCGTTCGTCTTTACGACCAATTTTAATCACTCTTGTGATATGTTTGATCTGCCAAGAACGCGTATACGTTGCACATTGGTTTGGTAGGCCTCTAAACGCATAGACTTCTACCCGTTTAGGACACGTGCATCCGATTTCAGCCAAACATCCTTAGTCGCCTCTTACGATATGTGTGGCAGGTAACAGTAGTTCTATTCTTTGCACCCCAAATTTGAGCCCCGGTAATCACTCAGGCGACAGACGGGCCTAACACCGTATTACCCAATATACATCGATGTATTTAGCTGCTAAGGACGTGTATAGACGTTTTCCAATTCACTCGAAAGTAATATATATCGTTGGGCTAAAGACGTGTTAACACGTTATACATTTCTACTGTCACTGCTATAGGCGTATATTCACGTTTGTGACCTAGAAACAAAGAGTAGCTACTTTTAGGTCCATCTTTGGAAAGTATGTAGCAGCGAAAGGCTGTTGAAAACCATCATAGAAAGGGAAGATAAAAGTCAGGAGGGCAAGAGAAAGACATTTAATTGGGAAGGAAACAGGCGAGGGATAAACATAAATATGGTACAGTGAACCGTAAGAGCAAAAAATATGATAGAGAGCCATTTACAGTCCACCTTCGATTAGGGGGACAGCACATAAGTGATTGACGTGACACTGATATGATATCAAAGCTTACCTGTTGTCTGAAAGATACTACACATATACACAAAACTATCAGTTGTTCTGGGATATATTTTAACGAAGTGGCTGCTCAGTGAAGAATGGTTCAACCTTATGAAGCTTACTACACACACAAGAAACTATCAATTGTTAGGCGGGTATCTATTTCAACACAAAGTGGTTACACAGTAAAATATGAGTTCAACTTACAACACTAGCGAAACATGACAGTCTTTTATGTAACTGCTCTTGAAATAGAGCATATAGGGCGGGCTTCATGCAGGGGTAAATGTACTTGAACGATTCTCAAGCAGTGTTTGATAACCCTTTGATTCAGTGCCGGATTAAGACAGCGCAGGGCATGTAGCAAATGTTACCAAGAGGCCCTAGGTTGTGTATGCTAATAAAATAAAGCACAACTTTACAAACAAACTTGTCTCAATTTAATGGGAGCAAATTTAGAGATAGCATTAGATAAATCAATTTCTCTAAGTAAATTAGATTCAATGTTCATTAAATTGAGGTTATTTAGACGATCTTGTCCCATCATGTTCCTTAACTTACTTTTATACGCTGTTGAAAAAAACGTTCTCCGCTGCAGTTGGTAATCATTAAAGACAAGTAAATTAGTAAGACTATTTCTACATTTGGGAAACACGACTCTAATGAATTTCCATTATAAGTTTATAAAATTACAGTTCAAGGGTCTCATGCTTTTCGTTGTTAATAGTAGCATCTACATTAGTTTTTGTAATTGCTTCACCCACTGCCTTGTGGAGAGGGGCTCGGGAGAGCTAAAGGCTGGGGAGTAAACCCTGATCAAAAATGCCCACTGCCTTGTGGGTCAGCACGGTACTGCAGAAGGCTAGAGGAGTAAACCTCTGACCAAAAATCCGGAGGACCCTAAGGCAGTTGATGGTTCATGTGTATTCCTTGCCATCATCTGGCATCTCCTGCAAACCCTTCTGATTCAAACCTATTGACTTTGTCTCTCCTTTGGATGTAACAGTAGGGTAGAGAGGGGGTTTAGTGCAAAATGGGCAAGGACATTCTCCATATCAGCTGCCCAGGCTAGGCACAAAGAGAGAGACTTCAGCGTTGTTTCGCTCGGCACAACACGGAAAGCAACAGTTACATAGAAACAAGACAAATAAACCTCTTAGATTTGGCACATGGAACGTAAGGACCATATGTCCCGGACTTGTCAACCTAGACCCGACGAAAACAAAAGACATCAGGAAAACAGCTGTCTTAGACAGAGAACTTGAGAGACTGCAGGTAGACATAACTGCACTACAGGAAACCAGGCTCCCAGACTGTGGCTCAGTAAAAGAAAAGAATTACACATTCTTCTGGCAGGGCCTAAGCACCAATCAACCTACACTGTATGGAGTCGGCTTTGCTGTGCACAATAGACTTGTGAAAGCTATTCATACACCAGTAGCTGCATCAGAGCGAATAATATCCACGACTCAATGTAAAGGTGGACTCCTAAACATCATATGTTCTACCCCAACCCTAGCAGCGTCTGCAGAAGATAAAGACAAGTTTATGACTCATTACAGAATGTCGTTAATTCATTTCCAGTGGATGAGCAACTGTATATATTGGTGACTAAATGCACGCATAAGATCACCAGTCATGGCCAGAATGACTGGGTCATCATGGCATTTGAAATATCAACGATAATGGTCAAAGACTGCTTGAATTCTGCTCCCAAAACAACATGTGTGTAACAATACGTTTTTGCTGTCAAACACAGACACAGAGTGTCATGGTGCCACCCAAGATCAGGTCACTGACATCAGCTTGATTTTGTACTCACACGCAGACAACACTCAGCACGGTGAAAATCACACGTACTTTCCACAGCGCGGACTGTGATACAGATCATGCACTAGTTATCAGCAAAGTCAAAATACTTCTAAGGAAAACCCATTCAACAAGAAGACCACCCAAACCCAAAGTCAGCGTCACCAAAATGGGGATGGCAGAGAATAGGAAACTTTCAGAAAGGCGTTTATCACATGTGAGAATGAATTGGGAGAATGTAGCGTAGACGAAAAGTGGAACATTCTAAAATCTAACATATATGACTGTGCCATTGATTCCTTTGATACCAAGAAATTCTCAAACAAAGACTGAGTGGAACAAAATGAAACAACCTCAGCCTCACTTGAGGAAAGAAAAGAGCCCTAATAAATTACAAAAAAGAAACCCTCGCAAAGTTCAAAGGACCATCTCCAGCACACAAAATCAGTATTGTAACGAGAGTCAAGGAGGTGTGCAAATGAATACTGGTCAAATCTATGTTCTGAGATACAAAATGTTGCAGATATGGGCAATACCAAGGCAATGTAGGAAAATATCAGAGTAACTCTGGGACCAAAATAACAAAAATTGCACCACTAAGATCGAAACAGGTGAGCAATAACAGATATGACTAAACAGCTGAAAGATGGGTGGGAACACTATTCAAATCTTTACTCTGTGGAGAAACCAGCACACCCAGTCGTCGATCAGATCATACCGAATCATCATGAAATAACCGAGCTGATACCAAAACCACAGAGTTGGAACTTTCCGAAGTAATCAACAAACTTTCAAATGGCAAGGCATCAGGACTAGACAACATTCTTGCAGAAATCCTCAAATATAATATCCAATATCCAGACTCATTTTGGCACTGTCCAGTGTGGCTGTCAGCGTTGCAACACGTGTGCTTATGTGATACAGACGCGTACTGTATCTTTTCCAGCCACGTTTCTTATTGACGATGGTTTCACATGCAGTCCGCAATCTTATCTATGCCATTATCTGTAAGCGGTGTAACAAGGCTTATATCGCGAGACAGGCAAGAGGCTCAGTGACCGATTAGCCCAACACTTGCGCGACATACGCCAATGCTCTGGGACCCTGTACACCCATTTCAACGATACTGGCCATTTAGGAGCTCACGATGTCAGGTCACAGCCATCCGATCATGTTCCTCGGATGATCACAGTCGATTTGCTCTGGAAAATCGGTTGATTTCATGTATGGTACCTTGCGACCACGTGAGCTCAACGATTAGATTCCTATGCTTTAGTACTTCTCTTCCCATGCCTTGTAATCTATATGGTATATGTTGCATGTATTCAAGTTATATATTTACTAGATTTTTTACTGTTTCTCTTCCGTTCTATTTCTAGTTTTTATGTGTGTTTTTTTGTTACATTTATTTCGTTATTCGTTTTATTCCCAGATTTTCATTAGAAACGTTTGTATTTGGTCATCCATTTGTTTGTTTTAAAAATTTGGCACTCTTGTTGTTCGTTTGCTTGAAAGGCCTTGTTGGTCGAAACGTTGCTGTATTTTGTCATTGTTTTTGTAATTTGTAAAACTACAGTACTTTGTGATTACATGTTTTGCCAATCAAATAGTTTTACTGCAGTCTCATCTATTTTGTCAAATATAATAGGCATATCCTCCTGCCCAACCTCTACAATCTCTTTATTCAGTGCTGGAGAGAGAGCATTTCCATGACATGAGGGATGCAAAGATAGTGACACTCTATAAAAACAAAGTGGATAAGGGGATTGTACAACTACAGAGGCATCTCCCTTTAAGTGTCACAGGCAGGCTTTTGCACTAGTCCTTTCAAAACGACTACAGAAACTAGCAGAGCGTGTTCTCCCAGAGTCACAATGTGGATTCAGAGCTGGACGGTCAACAACTGACATGATATTTACCCTTCGACAGCTACAAGACAAGTGCAGAGAGCAGAGCAAGCCTTTATGTATTGCTTGTGGATCTGACTAAGGCATTTGACACAGTCAGCAGGCCAAATCTTTATAAAATACTGAAGCATATTGGCTGTCCCCAAAGTTGCTCCAGTTGATTGTCTCCTTCCATGAGGACATGCAAGCCAGCAGTACAGTTCGATGGCAGCACATCTGATAGTTTCAGGTTAAGAGTGGAGTCAAGCAGTGATGTGACCTGTCCCACCCTCTTGGCATCTTCTTCGCAGTCCTTTTGAACCACGCCTTAGGGGAAGCTGATGGTGATGTTTTCATCCACACTAGATCTGATGGTTCACTCTTTAACTTGGCTCGCTTAAGAGCCAAGACAAAACGACGGAAATTCTTCTCAGACCTCCTTTTCGCTGACGATGCTGCTTAGTCGCCTCACAGTGAGACTACACTGCAATGCCTAATCAATAATTTGTCAAAGGCATGTGACCTATTTTCTCTGACAATAAGTGTCTCCAAAACAGTTGTATTATGTCAGGAGGTAAGACATCAAATATCACTTTAAATGGTAACCATCTAATACCAGTTCAAAAATTTTGCTATCTCGGGTGCATGGTCACTGCCAGCCTTTCTCTTGATGAAGAAATCAACGCTCGTGTAGGAGTGCGCTACTACATTCGGCAAACTATCAAAGCAAGCGTGGGACAACACAAAACTGACCTTTGCAGACGAAGATTCAAATATTTCGAGCCTGTAATTAGGTTCTTACTATAGGCTCAGAAACATGGACACCTACTCAAGATACGAGAGAGACTAACATCTTTCACCTTCGGTGTCTCCGCAAGATTATGAACATCAGGTGGTACGACAAGATAACCAACTCTGAAGTACTGTAACATGCAAACCTGCCTTCCATCATGGTCATGCTCAGCAATGAGACGACTAAGATGGTTGGGGCATGTGAGAAGAATGGAAACTTATCGCATACCAAAACAAATGTTGTTCTGTGAACTTTCGGAGGAAGAGGCACCAGGGCAGACCACTGCTCAGATATAAAGATGTTTGCAAAGCCTCAATGAAAAACTTTTCATAGGTCTCAGCACATGGAAGGACTAGCTGATGACAGGTTGTGTGGAAGCCAAATTACGAAAGGGCGCAGTCTTTGAGAAGAGACTTATGGATGAGCTGAACGACAAGAGAGAAAAGCGAAAACTCAGAAGTTGTCACAGTAATACACTTGCCAACTGACCGTCTGTAAAGACGAAAAAGGCCATATATATATATTAGTTTTAAGAAGTTCAGCGAACTACACAAGTTCGTCGCCTAGGCTTTCTTCCAAATCTCTTGGTAAGAACTGACAATACTTTTTTTTTTTCAAGATCTCTTCTGCCGTAAAAGATTTTAACTGCTGAAGTATTCCAATACACCAGCCACTCTATCTTACGCTTCCGTCATTTTGCTAGGAGACGTGTCATTATCAATTATGACAATAAACACTCGACTTTCAAATTTTGCTTGAGTGTTTGTTTTCTGCACATTCATCGAGCTAGTAGAGCCGCTGAAATCTTAGAAGGCCCTTAAAAATATTTTAATCGAAATTTTACAAGCTTAACATTTTCTGCTCTAGACGAGGCCTTCAGAAACGCGGGGTGTGTAGCATTTGCTACTTCTGCTATAGAGCTAATCTGGCTTTGCTTTAATTGATTGATTGCACCATCATCATTGCACTTCGGTGAGTAACGATGGTGCCCGATCTCTTTCATACACAGGAAGATCTCAACGACAGTTAGTTAGTTAGTTTGTTCCTTTCGTTCCAAGGGCGGCACATAGGGCAGATGTTTTAGATCTCCATGTGATATGGTTCGTTGCTAGCAGTTGGAGATCTCGTATGTTTTACATCCAATAGTTTACTTTCTTGTAGGATTGTTCTTCGAAGAGTGGTCTTAGGTCTTCCACGTTTTCTTTTCCCAACTGGTGACCACATAAAGACTTGTCAACGACAGTGCACGAGCTAAATAAAACGCCGGCAAGTGCACCCGATGTAATTTTAAAACTTGTCAACGACAGTGCACGAGCTAAATAAAGTGCCGGCAAGTGCACCCGATGTAATTTTAAAACTTGTCAACGACAGTGCACGAACTAAATAAAACGCCGGTAAGTGCACCGATGTACTTTTAAAACTTGTCAACGACAGAGCACGAACTAAATAAAACTCCGGCAAGTGCACCCGATGTAATTTTAAAACTTGTAGAAATATTTGTAAGAATGTTTATTATTTTTACATTATAAAATAAATTTTGCCCGGCAGTGGCTTCCAGCCTGATCTTCTCGATTTTGAACTGCCAATGGTTATTTTACGTGCTCAACTTGCCACGTTTTATCGTCCATCTCCGATAGGACTAGAATTCGATCTCACCTACACTTATTACATATCTGAAATATTCGATAGCTCCACGAGGGAGCGAGCCGAGTACCTTTGGGATGAGAGGTGAGCACCTAACTTCACGCTAAGAGACCATAACATTATAAGAATTACATGTCGCAGATGTGGATTCTTTAACATATTTTAAGAACCACTTGTGTAATTAAAAATAGTGTTTTCTGTTCTATTATAAACTTATGCAATATTGCTCTTTTTATGTCGTCAGATCATACCTATATTAAGACACTTAAGAAATTCTGAACTATTCAGCCTGGTTATCAGTTTGTAACTGTTCAGCCTGGTTATCAGTTAGTAACTGCTCAGCTGACGTCTTTCTCGATCCTTTTCTGAAGTGATTTTTTCGATCCAGAAGCACTTGAGCTTTCAGTTCTTCGGCTCGATGCCATGGACATCGTAACCCCTCGGTTCGGTGCCACGAACACCGTAAATATGGAGAACCTGAGGCTTTCTGCCAGCCCGTGAATTGAACCGCACTCACATGAGGCTCACCCGTCGTCCAACGCGCTACGAAAACGCCTGGCTCTGAAGTATAGAGAAGTTGGTAAAGGAATGGAAACAATTGTATACGTCTGATCGTGGCCCCCGTCAACATAAGCCCGACTAGCTCAAACGAGAAATCGAAAATCCTGTTTATTGGGAGCTGATTTTGATATGTTTGAAAGAACACTGTGCGCTTTTATGCAATTTTACTCAATTCTACAACAAACGTTTGGTTCTTTGACCTACAAAACTATATCCGGATTTTTTACCGCTTCGAAATTATTCAGGATAAGTAGGTCAGCAGTTGAATATTTATTTTACGTCAGTGTTTTATTGAAATAAAATGTTGACCCAAAAAATCGTCCATAGAAATTAAATGAAAAAATCGCTCTTAATAGGATAGAAATGTCAGCCATGCTTTGTCAATAAATCGATTTATTTCCTTCCGACAGAGAAGAGTGTATGAAACAATTGTTTTATTTGTTGATGAGTGGATGTGTAGCAAAGATAGTTCGATTTGCACACAAACTTACAAGTATTCAGTTTCCGGTATAGTTAATTCTCCTTTTCTAAACTCTCATTGAAGCATAACTATCTACAAATGTCCACAAACCAGATCTGTCTTGAGCAACCCATATGGGGTCAAACCTGTGCAATGAAGTCAATCTTTCGCTTTAGACTCTTTTTCTTTACAGTTCGCCTCCATGTCTCTCTAGGTCTTTCCTATCTTAGACTCCATGTCTCTTTAGTCTTCCCTACCTTAGACTCAATGTCTCTCTAGGTCTTCCCTACCTTAGACTGTCTACAGTTTGTCTATATGTCTCTCTTGGTCTTCCCTTAACTTAGACTGTCTACAGTTTGTCTGCATGTTCTCTGGGTCTCCTTACCTTAGACTCCATGTCTCTCTGGGTCTTCCCTTACCTTAGACTCAATGTCTCTCTAGATCTTCCCCTACCTTAGACTGTCTACAGTTTGTCTGCATATCTCTCTGGGTCTTCCCTTACCTTAGACTCAATGTCTCTCTAGGTCTTCCCCTATCTTAGACTCTGCTACAGTTCGTCTCCATGTTCTCTCTGGTCTTCCTCCTACCTTGACCTCTGGCTACAGTTTGTCTCCATGTCCCTCTGGGTCTTCCCTACTCTTCGTGCCTCATGGATTCTAATTAAATGCCACATCTGGTTTTGAGTGGTCTTCTGCATTCTTAATGTATGTTCTAACTACTTGTAGCAACAGAAAATGCATGACAATACATATTTTACATTTATCCTGTTATTGTGTGTTTAACCATCATCATCAGGTAGTGTCCTGTGCAGAACTTGCCACCCTCAACAGTCCTTCGAATTTCTCTCTCTCTCATAGACCAGATGTCCTGCATTTGCAGTCATCATGCTCAAACTATCAGTTACATTCTGAATCCATCCTCTCTTTGGGATGCCTCCTTTCATGATGGTCTTCCTCAACATTTGTGTCTCTATATATGTCCAAATTATTTCAATTTCTCATTTTATTTGTACCATCAGCCATTTTTCTTTTATTTTGGAGTTTTGTCCTGTTATCATGTATGTTATTTGTCAATTGTTCTGTTATTTCATGTGTTATTAATTTTGTTCTGTTATTCACGGTTAGACACAATTTTTCTGTTGGTTGGTTGTGCATAAATCACAAGTAATGATGACCAGCAAATTTTCATCAATTCTTAGGAAAGATTATTGTATTGATGTGTATGGAGATGACTGATGAGCCTGACTTGGGCATGGAAAAGTCATGGAAATTTTGGGCAATATTATTTACCGGTGACCGAGTTCTTAGCTCACGGACCCTTCTTATTTTTCTCCGCTTCCATTTTTTTCTTGCAGTCTCACAGACTTGCTGCTGCACATTACACATAGAAGTACAACAGAGAAGTACACATAGAGGGAGCGAATGATCCTGAGCAATCTTCCAGGTGCCATGGTCAATACTCTAATGCTTTTAGAAAGGTCTAAGCGTGTCATTAAAGAGTTTATTTTGCAGCACTGGTAACATTTTTCATCTATATTTAAAAAAAATAGTGTTTAGGCAGTTGATGTTCTTGCATGTAATCTTGTGTCTGGCATAACTTATTTGTGTCTAGTTTAGTTCAGTTGTAGGAACATCATTATTGCACATTGAACCAACTAGTCCATAAGTGCTCCGATCTCTTCCTCAGTTGTCTCTCAGTTTAGTTTAGTCGTTGGATCATCATCATGCACATCTAAAAAATTAGTCCATAAGTGCTCTTATCTTCTCCTCAGTATGTGGCAACTAACGACACCAGTTCTTTGTTGGTTTACTATTCTTCTTTGGCTACCTGTATAGTGCTCTTGTCTAGCTACACCACATTTGACTTGGTATTTTTGCAGTCAGTTTAGGGTTGTAGATTCGTCAATATTACTTGAATCATTTACATGTTCTCTCTTCTTTAGGAATGAATATAACCCGTCATTACAGCAACTGAACTCATTGCGAAACAGCAGCTACCTGAAGCTCCATTGCTCACAGCATACCAACCTCTCATTTCACAGCAGCCATACTAAGCCTCATTGCAACAGCGCTACCTCAAGTTCATTGCTCGCCAACAGCAGCCATACCTGCAAGCCTATTCACACGATCATTTCCCTTACACCTGCATGCCCAGGCACAAAAATAAAACTGATTTTTGTGTTGCTAGACCTCTTCCGCAACTTCAACCATTGTCTCAGAGTCCAGCCTATTTCAATCTTCCTAGAGTTCAACTTAAGTTCATGTTTAACACAGTTAATGCACAGGCAAGTTCTCAAATAGTTCAACTCATGGACACGATCAACAAAGTTCAACTCATGGACAAGTTCAACTCACTTTATTGCAAGAGAAAGTGAATACATTTTTATGTGTATGTCCTGATGTCACATATTTATCAAATAAAATAATTAAATGTAGTCATTCATCTCCAAATATTCAATCACTCTAACTACAAACAATCAATTATGTAGGTTTCAACATTCAATCATTTTCATACACACAACATCAGTACAGAACTTCATCAAATGACGGGTACAACATCAGTATGAACTTCATCAAATGATGGGTACAACATCGTAGAACTTCATCAAATGTTGGGTACAACATCAGTACAGAACTTCATCAAATGTTGGGTACAACATCAGTATTGAACTTCATCAAATGTTGGGTACAATATCAGTATTGAACTTCATCAAATGTTGGGTACAACATCAGTATTGAACTTCATCAAATGTTGGGTACAACATCAGTATTGAACTTCATCAAATGATGGGTACAACATCAGTACAGAACTTCATCAAATAATGGGTACAACATCAGTATTGAACTTCATCAAATATGGTACAACTCACTATCCTTAACTCTATACATAAAATTGGTTGTTGAAAAATGCAACTTCTCATTATCTTTCTTTATATACCTTCTCAATGTTCAAGTACAACAAGATTTTTCTCTCAATCCTCCAGCTCCCCTTCGAGCTCTACAATAGATAAGCTACATGATGTCAAGTTTTTTGCATTATAAATTATTGCAGTATCGTTCATCAACATCCTCTCTTTCTCTACCATTCTCTCATCAACAACAACAAGATTCTTCTCTCAATCATCCAGCTCCTCTTCATCACTGAAATAAGCATCTTTCTTGTATCTCTTTCTTTTAGAAGATGCTTCAGAAAAGCTAGATGTCTCTTCTAGAGGATCTTGTGTCATTAAAGTTTGCTGCAGGAAAAATATTTTTTTAATTATAGATATTTGTGAAGACAAAAACATATTTCAGGATCTGTTTTTGTTGTCATGGAAACTGTTGGCCTAAAGGGTCTAACGTGGAAGGATTTCTTCTTCGAGCGCTCCATATCAATCACTTGTTAACCACTCTTTGTGATTTGTATGTGATCCGAGCCTAAGAGTGATTGTATGTTGTGCCAGTTATGCGCCTACAAATAGGCCAGCACAACCGATTTCTACAATGCTTTTTATTTACTAGGGTAGCTTCCTAGGTCCCTACCTCAGTCGTCTCTTATGACACGCCTTGTAGGTCACAGTGTTACTATTTTTGCTTCCTTGCAGTCCTGGCAACACACGGGCAAGTAGAAGGATTGATTTCATTGTGACGTCACGTAAAGGATATGCCCCAATTTTCATTGATCAATCTATCTGCCTACACGTCTACCTACCTATCCATTCATATATATCTCCTTCCTGTCCTATTATTCAAATAAGACTACAACAAGAGGTTTCCATTGTTGTCGCCTTTCTAATAAATGTTTCAAAGTACTGTAGTTTTACAAAATACAAAACAATGACAATATACAGCAACGTTTCAACCAAAAAGGTCTTTATCAAGCAAGCGGTACAACAATAGTAACGATATGTTGATTTTTTACCATTGTAATATCTTTGTCAAAGTCTATATGTTGTGTTCTTTGACATTCGTTACTATTGTTGTACCGTTTGCTTGATAAAGGCCTTTTTGGTCGAAACGTCGCTGTATATTGTCACTGTTTTTTTAAAAACTACAGTACTTTCTTATTACGTGTTTCGCCATTCTACATAGTTTTACTGCAGTCCCCATCTATATTGATACTAAATGTTTCCCATATCAGGCCACAATCTTTCAACTCTCTTTTCATAGTTCTCCTCCATGTTTCCTTTGGACGTCCAGGCATTCTTTTCTCATCTGCTGTCCATCGGAGATTGTCCTAGCCAATGCCTCTACTTCTTCTACTTCACCTTTCAACTCTCAACGGAGCACAGGTCTTCAACAAACTTTTTCCAGCTCTTCCTCTCTCCTGCCATCCCTTTCAATTCTTTCCACGTTTTACCTATCCCTTTAATATCAGCCTCCAGCTCTCTTCTCCAGGTCTGTCTAGGTCTCCCCTACTCCTCTTTCTCAGCGGGTTCCAAAACAATGCCTATCTTGCAATGCTTCTGGTCGGTCTTCTCAATGTATGTCCTATCCATTGCCAGCATCTCTTCCTTAGCTCTTTCTCCACTGGTATCTGCCTAGTTCTCTCTCTGAGTTCCTCATTCGTAATCTTATCATACCATCTCAGTCCCACTATTCTACGTAAACATCCATTTATAAAGGTTTGTAGTTTTCTAGTGGTTTCTTTTGTTGTCCTCCATGTTTTCGAGCCATAGAACAGCACTAACTTCACATTTGATTAAAAGATTCTCAACTTTGTGTTTGTTTTGATCTCCTTTGACTTCCATATCTTACTCAATGCAATAATGCTTCTAGTGGCTTACGACACACATGGCCAATCCAAATCCATCTTCATTTTTTTATTTTGTCTCAAATGATGCACAGTTTGCTCTTTTTAAAAGTTTTTCATTTGCTATAATATTTGCTATAATAGTTGCTCTAATATTTGCTATAATATTTGGCCAGAAATTTCGAATAATTCTTGTTAAATTTTTATTTTGAAATATTTACAGCTTGTGTATGATGTTGTAGGTGATTTTACAGTACTTACTACTGTACAATAACACTCCGAGAACATTGCTTTTTATATATTTTAAGTTCTGTTTTAAAATTTAATCATGCTGGTATCTAGAAGAGAAATATATATATCTATCCTTTTTCATCTTGACAGGCAAGGTGTTTTACTGTAACAAATTCTGAGTTTTTGCTTGTCTCTCCTGCCTTTCAGCTCATCGCTAAGAATTTTATTCCAAAAGATTCTGCACCTTTGCGTAATGTTATTTTCCATTTCACCCCCTCCCGATCCAGAAGCAGTTGAGCTTTTCAGCTCGGTGCCATGGACATCGTAAATCTGGAGAACCTGTGGCTTTTCTGCCAGCCAGCGGAATTGAACCGCACTCACAGGGGGCTTGTCACCCGTCGTCCAATATAACTCAGTCATTAGCTTGTTTTTCACATTTTTTGGGACCAATAACTCATTGTTCTTCATTGAGGTCTTGCAAACATCCTTATATCTGAGCAGTGGCCTGTCTTGGTGCCTCTTTCCTTCTAAAAGTTCACAGAACAAATCTTGTTGTGGTAAGCAGCTATTGACCATTTTTCTCACATGCTCTAGTCATCTTAATCTTCTAATTCTGAGAATTCCCATGATATATGGCAAGTTTGTACGTTGCAGTACTTCAGAGTTGGTTATCTTGTCGACCACCTGATGTTCATAATCTTGCAGAGACATCAAAGGTGAAAGATGTTAAGACTCCTCTCATGCTAGTGTAGGCTGTCCATGTTCCTGATCCATATAGTAAAAAGCTAATTACACAGGCCTCTTCCCTTCCGAAAGTTCACAGAACAACACTTGTTGTGGCATGCAGCATTGTCCAGTGTTCTTACATGCTCTAGCCATCTAAGTCTTCTACTGCTGAGCATGCCCATGATGGAATCTAAGTCTTCTACTGCTGAGCATGCCCATGATGGAATCTAAGTCTTCTACTGCTGAGCATGCCCATGATGGAAGCTAAGTCTTCTACTGCTGAGCATGCCCATGATGGAAGCCAAGTCTTCTACTGCTGAGCATGCCCATGATGGAATCTAAGTCTTCTACTGCTGAGCATGCCCATGATGGAATCTAAGTCTTTACTGCTGAGCATGCCAATGATGGAAGCAAGTTTCTACTGACTGAGCATGCCCATGATGAATCTAAGTTTTCTACTACAACAGCACATGATGGAATCAAGTCTTCTACTGCTGAGCATGCCCATGATGGAAGCTAAGTCTTCTACTGCTGAGCATGCCAATGATGGAAGGCAAGTTTGCAGAATGATTAGAAAAATATACTTCTACAATTAATATCTAAATATCTCAAGATTTATGCCACAAACAAAACAAGCAAAATCCATTAAATTACCTGGAAACGTATAGCTGCAGCTAGAGATTCATTCATGGCTGCACTTGTGGCTCCATCATCATCCTCACTATCTCCATACTCGTTACTGTATGATCACATTGTTTACGAATGGGACAAATAAGAGAAACATGTGTGATAAGATAAATCATTCAAAGTTTGGTGCCAATAAAATGCATTGTCAAAAGTTTGGTGTCATTCAGAGTTCTGTGTCTTAATAGTTTTGTGTCATTCAAAGTGTGGTGTCATTCAAAGTTTGGTGTGACTCAAAGTTTGGTGTCATTCAGAGGTTGGTGTCATTTAAAGTTTGGTGTCATTCATAGTTTGGTGTCACTCAGAGGTTGGTGTCATTCAAAGTTTTGTCTCAATGAAACCCATAATTCAAAGACATGTGAAGCATTGCAAGACAGATATGTTTTTGGAACCCACAAGGAAAAAGAAGTAGGGGAAGGCCTAGAAATACATGAAGAAGAGATCTGGAGACTGATATTAAAAGGATAGGCAAGAGATGGAGATAATTTATAAGGGATGGCAAGAGAGAGGAAGAGCTGGAAGAAGTTTGTTAAAGACCTGTGCTCCATTGGGAGTTGAAAGGAGAAGAAGAAGAAATGTGAATTATCATTTTACCTGTCTTCCTCATTTTCATGTTTCTTCTTCTTCTTCTTCTTGGGTGGTGGTTCCCGTTCTCCCAACAAGTTCTTTGGGCATTTGTAACTGAGATGACCCTCTTCCTGTGTTTGAAAAGACAAAAAATGTATAGGAAGAATTCATGGGGTCAACATGTGATCGCACCCTGCGGACCTGAAGCAAAATGCCACGTTTGTGTTCCACTGTGAATTAAGCGCATGACCAGAGATCGCCAAAGAAGAAGAATAGTAGGTGCTATGACTATAACTCACTTGTAACAACTGTTATAAGAAGGAGAAGATGGAGATATGTTGGACACACCCTAAGAAGAAATGATCAAAGAATATCAAAGCAGGCATTGAAGTGGCAAGCAAAGGGTTCAAGAAAGAGGGATGACCTAAGGCGACCCTGAAATGAACTTTGCTGAGAGAGATAAGAAATGTAGGTCTCAGTTCTATTGAGGAGATTGAGTGAGTTGCCCAGGATAGAGTGGTATGGAGACATTGCTTGCAGGCCCTATGTAAGATATAGTGGTCCGAGAGGAATTATTATATAACTAGACCTGAATTCACAGCAAGTGAACAAGATAAGAAATGTAGGTCTCAGTTCTATTGAGGAGATTGAGTGAGTTGCCCAGGATAGAGTGGTATGGAGACATTGCTTGCAGACCCTATGTAAGATATAGTGGCCCTGAGAGGAATTATTATATAACTAGACCTGACTTCACAGCAAGTGAACAAGAACAAACACAAAAACCCACAAATCTAATAGTGTCTAAGATTTTCTTAATGTCCTGTAGCCGCCATCATTTTGTCGTCCCCTGTTTGGTTATGTTAACAAATAATAACTCTTACACACTTACCCCGCACTCATAACATCTGGACTTGTCCACATACTCTCTACGTCGAATAAACTCAGGAGCCCGTCCGTTGTCCTTGGCAATACTACAAGATACTGTTCTGTCAAACATCTGAAACAGGCAAGTACCAAAGAAGATATGTATTTAAGTGATCAAAGAACCCATTTTCATACCGAGTGGTCAAAGGGGAATATGGTGTTAGGTCTGTATTTTTTCATTGATCAATGCCACAAGATGAGCTGCAATAACAGTTGTTAGTGAAACCGCTCATTCAGCTAGTGGTTCGGGTTCAACTTCATAGTGGGCGTGAACTTTTTCACACCTTAACTGTTCTTAGGTAGACCCAGTCTCAATTGGGCCCCAGGAAAAGCACTAGGAAGTAAAGGCGACCTTCGTGATGATGACCACATCACACATTGTGTGCCGTCAATCAATGACAAATACAAGCCTAACACTGTATTACCCAATATACTTTGTGGTATGAAAAAGGGTACCTTTACAAGATTGGCAATGTGGTCAACATCATACCAGCCACGTTTACTTTTCATTATGTTATTGGTATCCGATTGAGACTGGGTCAACTTTACAGGTGTTGCAATCAGATTAAACCACACATCAATTAAGGTTTTTTGAACCTGGGAACTGCCCATTTAGAGACCAAGTGCACTAACAACTATACTACTGAGGTTCTCAAAAAAGACAAAAGAACAACAACATTATTATATTACAATAAACCACAATTAAAACCCTTGGCAGTTCAAAATTGAGAAGAGCAGGCTGGAAAGTCGCTGTCCAGGTAAAAATTCATTAGAAAGAAAAACAAATTCTACAAAAATGTTCACCATCTTCTAAATGACATCAGGAATCTTAGGCTAGCACGGTGTCACATTTGCATAGAGATAGCGATCTTTTAGGAAGATCCAAGACATTCTTCACGCATTGGATGCTGGGTAATAAAAAAGTTCATAACTAGCATCCATTTTGAATGTATTGTGAATCGGTGAAACTGTGTACAATAAATCAGGTTAGTCTACCTGTATGTCACGTTTTTTCAGAATATCTGTAACTTATTATAAACTTTAAAGTATTCCACATTGCATAAATATTTTTTAAAACATTTCGTAAGGGAAAGCTACCTATAACGAGACATTTTCAAGGGTCACGCAATTATTTTGTACACCGCTATTTTTAAGGTAAACTCCAAAACAAATTTTCATACGACTACAGCTTAGTGTCACTGAGTCATACATTTTCAAATTGGTGAATGATTCCTCTCTCTTTTGTGCAATTTTAGTGTGTACAGGTTATCTTGAAGCTACAAACTTTTGATCCCTAGAGCGATGACCCTGTTTTGTTTCGATTTCACTTTCACTGACTACTGCGTCACGTCCACTCTGACAACTCTTTTAAACAACAGTGTCGTTATTTAGAGAGCGATAAACGCTAATTCTAAGCATAATTACAAAACTCTGTTATGCTGTATTTCTGCTGGGTGGTTGCTATTTGTATCGAATATCAAGTTTAGAATTATAAATTCCTAGCTGAATGTGACTATATAGAGTCATCACATTGATGACAGAAGACATTATCTGAATATTATCAACGACCGACTACATTCAGTTTTGGAGATCTAATTAGGAACTGTAACATTATGCTATTGTAAGTTATGAGTAAAAAATAAATATTAGAACATATTATTAGGATTGAAATAAATTGCTCTTTAACTAAATGCTGTTTATGCAGTCAAGTTATGTGACTTCAATTACATCCCATATTAACAGAAAAATTATATATAATATATAGTAACAGCAAACAATTTTATTACTGCTTGCATGCTCCAATTTTAGAAAAAAGCAGCTGACAGTAATAGACAGAGATATCATGTTAAACATAGAAAAGGAACACACTAGTTCAAACACCATACAATATTTAAAACAATATGGTAATAATTAGCATCAGGCAGAAATGTTCTCATTAGAAATAAACAAGTTACATGCAGATTTATTAGTTTGTGAAAGTGAGGAGGAGAAAATAAAATTCAATACTAAGATTAAAAAAGCACAGTTAAACCTATTAGAACTTGAGTTTGTAGCACTGTGTGATAGGTCTGGTCCAGTGTGTTCACATTTAGATAAAGTATTAGACAAACACAAAATCACACCACAGGCATATCATAGTAGAGTTTTGTTGGTAACCACTGTCATAAATACTTAACATGTAAAGTCTATAAAGATCTCACAGAAGATGTCATAACACATACACAACTGTACACACAGAATCAGGATATAATAAATATTGCATTGATCACAAGAGACATTTTTAATTCATTAAATACAGCATTTGAAAAAGTTCACAATTACATCTCACACAGTAGACCAATCCATGCTGACACAGTTCCAGAAATACAAGTAGCAATACAAGATTACATGACAATATACAGACTGTATTTCCAGATAAAATAATTCAAAACAGACATACTAGAACATCACTGTTCAAATCGGATCAAATTATTGTTTGGATTGCTTTTTAAAACACAGAGAAGTTGACATTCACTAAGTAGCTGATATGAAGATTGAGAACAAGAGGAAAGTTTACATCAATTAGCTGTATAGAGATGAGAACAAAAGAGGAGAATGTACATTCAATGTAAGCTGGATGAGATGGGAAAAATGAAGTTATTCATGGTAGCTGGTATGAGATGAGAACAGGAGGAGAAGTTATACATTCAATGGTAGCTGGTATAGAGAAAAGAGCTTGGGGTATCAGAAATAAAACTACAGAATTAAAATTTATCATAAATACACAGCTGCTACAAACTTATCCAACTGTAAATACACAAGTTCACTGTGAGAAACAAAGTTTAAATAACAGCAGACCTCTGGGCTGTGCAATTTTATTTTTCCCTGCTGTATTGTGTGTTGTCTAGCTGTCTTTATAAGAATTTAGAACAGTTATATATATATATGTGTAATGTGTGTTTGTGAGATGTCCTAGGTAAGCATTCTACATGTCAGTAAGTATGTATGAGCAAGTGTTTTAGAGCAAGTGTGCATGAGTAAATTATGAATTAAAATTGTAGGCTACTTAATCATGACTAATGTGGGCTAGTCATCATCATCAAGGTGTGTATCCTTTGTAGGACGTTGCTCTCTTTGCAGCACATCTGAAATTCACTCTGTCTCTTGCCAGTTCACCCACTTCGTCGATGGTCATGTTCATGGTTTCTTTAATATGTTGTAGCCATCTTCTTCTTGGTCTGCCTCTGCGCCCTGGGACCATGCCCTCTAGTATTGTTCTTTCCAGGCCATCATGACGCTTGATGTGACCAAAGTATGTAATTTTTCTGTATAGTATGTTGTTTATCAGCCAATTCTCTTTAACATTTAGTTCTTTCAGGACATCAGTGTTCTTTCTTTTTTATGTCCATGGTATTCGTAGGGTCTTTCTGTAGCATTTAGTTTCGAAAGACAGGATTTTCGTTCTTAATTTTTGTGTAATAGTCCATGATTCACAACCATAAGTTGCCACTGGGAAAATGCATGCTCTCAATATTTTTAATTTTAGTATTTTGCTGGTGTTTTGCCACGTTCTTAATTGTGTTTAACTGCTTGATTGCTATTGCCAATCTTCTTGAGAACTCTTTGGAGCAGTCACCTTTTTGTTAATTATTGAACCCAGATATTCGTAGCTCTCTACACATTGGAGTTCATCATTGTTTATTTGGATGTTAGGTGACCCTTTTTGCTTTATCAGTTGACATGATTTTTGTTTTTGTGTATTCAAATATAGATGTTGGTCTTCACTATGTTTCTTGGTCGTCATGATTATGTTTTCCAAACCTTCTTTGCTGGTAGATAATAATACTGTATCGTCTGGGTATCTAAGCTCTGGTATGCATTTGCCGCCTATAGTGAGAGGGTCGTAATTAGCATAGTTGGCATCGCTTTTACATTCTCATGATGTGGGCTAGTAAAATTGTATAATTATATTACAAATGTGTAATACAATGTTTGGAGATATGTATTTTTGTTTGAACTACCATTAGCAGTATATTTAGAAATGAAAGTATTATTGTGAAATGATAAATTAATTATGTTAAACATTACATAGATCATGAAGAAGTAAACTAGATCCTTATGCATTTATGGAAATTAATGTGTGCATTTATGTTATTGTGATTAACATTTATATATAACATTTTGGTACGTTGAGATATGTTAAATATATTTTCAATTTAACAGTAATTTTGTCTGACAGTTCTATGCTATTATAAATTACCAGACATAGAAAGATTTAACCCCTTGTTTACCTGAGGTTATAGGTTGAACCGCACAGAGCATCCCAAGCATTTTTCTGCATTTCTACCAACTTATTTGAAAATGTAATAACTCTGTTATTTTTGGAATATTTGTTTGAAATATCGTATTTTGAAATAAAATATGTATGTGTATGTTTTGATAATAAAATGTGTGTTTGTACTGCTCTATGTACTAGTAGTACTTGATATTTGCTCAGTACTAGTACTTACGACAGGGTCAGTTCTAGAACACTTGCTTGGACGTAAATCACATTCTCGTCAGTATCACTATTTTCGTCATCAGTGTCTCTCACCTGTACAGAATTTTCAGAATCTGAGTGAACAGATTCACTTAATGAGAATATATCATCATCTCCGCTATCTTCATCGTTAAATATGTCGTCAGCACCATATGACAACAACGCCAAAGCTTTTTCTGTTGGTGTAATCGTTCTGGAAGATTTTCTACACGCCATTTTGCTTGAACTACTTTTGACAAAGAGAAACACTCTTTCAAAGATATAAATAACCTTCGTACGGCGCGAAAAATGGACCAATGACAATGTTTTATATAAGGGAAGATGTCCCCAATGCTATAGATAGTCTATTGTAGAGGTGGTTCCCCGCTTACTACACATATTTTGCTGATGAGTTTACTACGTGAATGTCTCGTAGTTGGGATACAGCAGACGCCCACCTACTACGTCACCCTCACGTAGTTGGTAAACAAGAGGTTAAAAAAGGTCTTTCGACAGCTGATAACATAGAATTATTTGTCAACCATTGTGCTCACTCTATAATGAAATAAAATTCTTTAAAATTAATTTATTCTTGAATTATTATATTCTACCGTGTTATTAGAATTTCATTTCTACTTTAAAAATTTTTAATCTTACTTCTCATTCATTCAGAAAATCTCATTACAATTAAGAATTCTCACTATATTTTCGCTAACTTCTAAATATTTAAAAAAAAAATTTTTAGTATAGTTAACATGTTACCTTGTCAAAGAACTAAACTTTGTACATTTTCGTTGTAACATATTTCTTCTGCAGTGAATATTAACAACGTACTTCATCAGTGTAATTTAAACATTGTCAGCTAGTTAGAATGTGACTAGTTCATACCGATATAACTCCATAATTATATTATTTAACAGACTGAAACTACACAATATTCCAGAGCTACATATTACATTTGATTATATCTAAACGCAATAGCGGATAGTGTGTTTTTACATTAACAACAGCCGAAATTTAAAGCGATATATAAACCCACCGACAAGTTGCCATTTCGTAACCTTGCACAGGAATGTAAACAAAGGGGGAATTAAGCGCAACAAAGGGACACTACTAAGAGAGCACTACTGATATGGTGTGTACGGAGTTCGCACACTGCCACTGAGATATTTATTTGTAAGAAAGAGCACATATGGTTACTCACTGAAGTGCAATGATGATCGTCCTATCAATCAATCAAGTAAGTCCGAGATTTGGAATGAAACCAGGCGAGAAGAAAAACATCTGATAGGATTATGTGACATTTTCTCTGAATGACACCCGCTCTCCTCCCCAGAGTAGAAATGAAATGACTAAGTATTAGTATTTTCAACACTACCTTTGTATTATTGAGGCCCTTACTGCCATGTGGGCCCCTCTCTTCCAGATATAAAATAAAGGCAACTCCTTTGCTCAACCTGGTTTTCTTGTCCCGCAGTATAGTCACTCTGGAAAACAAAGCAAGAATTGTAATTTAAACACCAGATGGCACTATATCATTACCTGTTCGATAACTACATTTTTTGCTGTTTACCAAAATAAAGTTTGCTTGTCAACAGTCCGTGCAAAATATGTCCCAAAAAAACCCAACATACAAAGTGCAACAGTTTTACTAAGTACAGAAACAGACAAAATAGTAACATATGTTGAATATGAACAGCATAAAATATTATTTGCCTGATAGGATAAAAAGAATATCAACACTCTGATATAGCCAGTCCCTGAATTAATTTAGCTATCAGTATGTGTATATAATGAGTCAATCTATATATGTATGTATATATATATATGTATTATCGATAAAAGGGAATATAAATAAGAATAATTTCCTTGTACCATTATACGTTACATAGGGCCTGCAAGCAATTTCTCCATACCGCTTTAACCTGGGCAACTCGCATAATCTCCTCCATGGAACTGAAACTGATATTTCTTGCCACTCTCAGCAAAGTTCATTTTAGGGTCTCCCTAGGTCATCCTCTCTTTCTTTAACCCTTTGTCTCCCACTTCAATGCCTGCTTTGCTATTCGTTGATCATTTCTCCTCAAGGTGTGTCCAACATATCTCCATCTTCTCTTTTTATAACAGTTGTTACTAGTGGTTGACCAGACATTTCTCTGATTTCATCCCTTTTCCTGAATTCATTCCATTTCATGTTCATGATATTGTTCATGATATAAAGGAAGACTGCAAGTAAAAACTATGTAACAATGGTGAAACATCTAAAAACAAAATACTGTAGTTTTACAAAGTTTGAAAACATTAAACAGCAATGTTTCGATTATATTGCGATATAAATATATAAACATCTTTTCTTCTTCGAACGCTCCATAACATATTTGTTAACCACTATGTGTAATTTGTATGTGATCTGAGCCTAAGAGCGATTGTATGTTGTGCCAGTTAGGTGCTTACAATTAGGCCACCACATCTGATTTCTGCGACACTTTTATTTACTAGGTATCTTCCCTACCTTGGTCGCCTCTTAAGACATGTCTTGTAGGTCGCAGTGGTACTATTCTTTGCTTTCCTTACGGACCCCAGCACCATACAGGTGCATATGTAATGGGGCTATTTATAAGTATATCATTATCATCATCATCAGTTCACAGTGCATCCAAGGAAGAAAATATAAATTTTCACTTAATGAACAGCTTGGATTTTCTCTGTTTCAACAGCTGTTTGTTGTTGTTTAAGTATGGGAGACTAGGCACACAGCTACTATGAGAATCTGCTCACCTGTTATGTGAACAAATTTCATATTCTTCTCAGCTGCGCTTTGCAATACTTTATAATAGAATGTTAGTTCCCCTTCAATCCCTACCCTTTTGCTAGACTACAGTGTTGCAATCTGCTTCCAGGACCACTTTATAGAGGTAGAGTAGAGCTTTAGTCAGTGCCAGCTCACTGACAATGGCATTGTCACCTTATTTAATTGTGACCCCGTTAAGATTTATGACCAAATTTAAACCAATCCATGTCAACTACTAGATTGTAGGAGCTGGGATTGAAGATTGGAGTAGCAAGAAAAGAACAACACAACAGGTATATGAGTAGGCTCATCAATCAAAATCGAACTGGTACAGTCAGTGGCTGGACGCTGTTGGAGATATTGCAAAGGAGATCGGAGCACCTATGGACATGTCCGAGTGCAATGAAGATATTCCAAACTGAAACTAAGATTTATGACAGTATATAACATTAAAATCACTTTTAAGAGCATACCAAGACGCATTGACATTCCAGGCAATGAAAATGTAGACATGCTAAAATAACAAAAAGCAAATATTGAACAAGTCAACAACAAAACTAAAAATGATTGAATGGATTGATCATCACTGCACTTTGGTGAATAACCATGTGTGCTTCAATTTCTTTCTTTCACATTTAGCTATCAGCTGAGTGCGGGAAACTTTAATAGTGAATCATAAAAACTTTAATAATGAATTTCCTCCGAATTCTAAATTTTCACTGAACATCAGAATTTCTTAACTTGTAGCAAATATAATTTGTCAAAATTCACACTAATTGTTTGCCTTGCATTCTGAAGGTCGTGGTTCGAATCCGACCACATCTTTTTTCACATGTATTCTTTTAAGGGTCCATAGAATTGTTGCCGTAGCCGCCCGAGTGATTACCGGGCCCAAATTTGGGGTGTAAAGAATAGAATCACTGTTACCTGTCACGCATGTCGTAAGAGGCGACTAAGGAGGTTTGGCTGAAATTGGATGCACGTGTCCTAAACATGTAGAAGTCTATGCGTTTAGGGCCTACCAAACCAATGTGCAACGTATACACGTTCTTGACAAAGATCAAACTTATCACAAAGAGTGATTAAAATTGGTCGTAAAGAACGAACGCAAAGAAGAAGAAGTTGCCGTAGCTGTAGAGTAGGTGCTTTGTGTATTGGTCTTGGCAGATGGTGCGCTATTTCTGCGGAGAGGGACAGAGCCATATGGAAAACCAGATGCAATGAAGTTAATTCTAACATTACTTTATTATTATTACTATTACTTTAGCAGTATTGCAGCCGCCACCCTGCGCCAGTGCCTCTACATATATTAGTCAGATGTGTAGCAGAAAATAGAATAATGTTGGACAAAACTGAGTACAAAGTGTCTAAAGGTGAAGGGTTGACTTCATTGCATTGGGTTTCCCCATATGACTCCGTCCTTGTTGGCACACCATCTGCCTCGAGTGTTGCAGAAAGCATGATCTCCGTAGCTCCAGAAACAATCCTAGGATCTCATGAAAAATTTCACATGTGACTCCATCTGGATTCAAATCCAAAACCTTCAGAACTGCAGGTAAACGTCCTAACCACTACACCATAAAAACTACAAAATTACTGTATATATATATATATATATACACACACACATATATATATATATATATATATATATATATATATATATATATATATATAATATATATATATATATATATATATTTATAGAAACACACCGACATCCATATGTGTAGGTATACATTCATTTTCAGAAATAACGTATTATTTGAAGCAATGTCTGACTTACCGAACTACTTTACCATACTTCTCAAATATTTTGTGCAAATCATTGTTCGTCAACAGAATGGCAGATTTGAGGCATAAACAGTGCAATTACTAGGGCTAGTTTATTTACAGCACTCATAGTCTCGACATATTCTGTGGATTGGATAGTTACAAAATTACATCATTACATGTTGTGTTAGTTACAATTTACAAAAATAATCCCAACATTTTCGGTCAGACGGGTTTCAATTCTTTTTCTACTCATACCTTGTAGTTAT
Source organism: Arion vulgaris (assembly GCA_020796225.1). NCBI lineage: Eukaryota > Metazoa > Mollusca > Gastropoda > Stylommatophora > Arionidae > Arion > Arion vulgaris. The sequence goes on from CM036773.1 coordinate 3,487,061, forward strand.
CAATAAAAAATGTTCTCATCCCAAATAGTGGTCGTCTTGGTTGATAATAATTAACAAAAAAAATATATGTAGTGATCATGTACATAAAGTTCAAAATCGATCAGGCACCACAAGACATAACCTCATATATTTCAGTCCTGCCCCACTTAGTTATACAGTGTTGTGGGAAAAAGTGGACCATCTCACATATCAAAAGAAAAAACAAAGCAGACAACCAGAAAACCTTACAATAAAACTCCAGAACATGGGAATTAAATAAATCAATGTGTCCAAATCCTTATTGGCAATTTTCACTGCAGACGCAAGTATCGATAAGGTAATCAGTAATCGACGTACCAAGGCTAACTAGGTACGGGCTAAACTGGGACGTAAACACCACGGTTGCCAAACATAGCCAATATAATAACAGCAACAAATGCGAGGAAAGCATAACGACGGAAAAAGCATAACGACGGAGATGAGGTGCCTTAGAAGAGTTAGGAGTGACGATAATAGACACATTTAGAAATCGAAATGAAGACATCAGAAGAAGACTGGTATATATATATATATATATATAATAAACTCAAAGCTCTAATTGTTTGTAGAACTATTATTATTCTGTAAACAGGCATGATGGATGGACATACTTGCAGGTGTATACGAAAGGTCTATTAGTACCGCATGAAGGAATCACTCAGTGATTCACTATATTGCAGACTGTAATTTCCACTTTCGATTTCAAAACGAGAAAGCAACGGATGTTGTTATTGCTTATTTCCCTTAGAAACTGGATAAGATGCCAGTTAGCACTATACCCGCACAAATTGCTGAAAAAGAAACGGTTATAAATTGATTGTCAGATTCTATATGTAGATATGTACATGAAGTGAATCTCTTCACTTCTCTTGTATTAGTTACTTGATAAATGCCTTTTGGTCTAATGTTGATGTGTATTGTTTTTGTATGTTGTAAAACTACAGTACTTTGTTTTTACGAGTTTCATCATTGCCACATAGTTTAACTGCAATTTAACTTAACTTAAAGGGGTTTTAAAGCCGAAGGATTGATTTCATTGCACCGGGTTTTACACCATATGGCTCTGTCCCTCTCAGCGGAAATGGCATGCCACCTGCCGAGAGTATTGCACAAAGCACGAACTCCGTAGCTCCAGCAACAATCCTAGGGGTCTCTGGAATAAATAGTTTATATTGGAAAATGAAACTGTATCAAGCAAGATACACACTGAGATGCTGCCTGCTCTTGCTCCAAAAGTACTCGATTCGTTTCCGCGTGGAGCATATAGTTAATATCCCAGTGATCCATGATCTCAGTGCAGGGGAGAAAGAGTTCCTTGTTCTATCAGAGGGAGGCTAATGATAAAATGTAGGTCCCGTGCTAAAGAACCCACTGTCAGTTTAAAATCAGTAGGAGTAGGCTGTAAAGCTGCTGCCGTGCACAATTCTTTCAACAAAAATAAAAACAAAATTTGTACACAATTGTTACCATCTTCATAATTACATCGATGATTCTCGCGGGTGCTACAGAGTTCGTGGTTGCTGAGCTGTTTCTGTGTTAGAAAGAGATCGGATCACACACTGCTGTTTACCTAGTGCAATGCTGATTGGTTATTAAACTGACGTCATTGCACTCCCGGCAGACCCATAGGTGCTCAGTCTCTCCCAACAGATATCGAAGCGTATGCATACTGATGGTTCCTGTGGCTCGCTGATTAAACACACCTCTCACTCTGCCTCTCAGGCATCCAGTTTGACTGGTACAACGGGTAACTCCAAACTGCCTAAATCGCTTGATCGATTCAACACCGATTTTAGTGTCCTCATCCAACAGAGAGTCGCAAAGAGACCGAAGAACATCCCTTATCCATCTTCAACTCCCCAACAATCGATGCTGTTGATGCAAGCCTGTCCGCTCTCTCATTACCGTAAACACCCGCATGTCCAGGACAGTGTATCCACATAAGATGTAGATACACAGCAATGCTGATGGTCCTATCAATCAATAAACCAAACAATCAACCTTCTTCGCATATAATATAACTGTGGCGTAGATGTTAGGTGCTCGTTTCTCGTGACAAAGGTATCAGGTTTGTTCCCTTGAGGAGCCATCTGGATATTTTCCCAGAGATCTCTGATATCAGTGTAGGTGAGATCGAGTTCATAGTCCAATCGGAGACGGACGATAAACGGAAATCTCGTCTTCAATTTGAGCACGCAAAAGAACCATTGGCAGTCCAAAATCGAGAAGAGCATGGAAAGCCGCTGCATGTGCAACATTCATTTGAAAAAGATAACAAAATAAAATTCCTACAAATATCTTTACCATCTTCTAAATTACATCGGGGACCCTCACCAGTGCTATGGAGTTCGTGCACTGCAGCTGAGTTCTGTATAAGAAAGAGATTGGAACACACATGGTTACTCATCGAAGTGCAATGATGGTCCTATCAATCAATCAATTGATAAGAAAAATGCCATTTATAAAATATCCGAATAATTTATCTAAATTGTAAAATTGTAAGAAATCAGACTATGCTGTTGATCGAGGTCATCGTATTTTTGTTTCTGACTTTATTTACTGAGACTGGTAGGACATGGAAGATTACGCACGTGAACCATGGTGAACCTTGCCTTATTTATTTATTTAACTGGAAATGTCATGGAGTGTAGAATACAAACTATGTGTATGCTGATTCTTTCTTGTTCTGCCTAGTATTTCATAAAAGGAAATTGAGATCAATATCGCGTAGTCGTAGTTACGATCATCAACAACTGTTGACTTAACTTCTTAAGTTACTGTTGTTCGTACTTTCCGTTTCGGTTACATTTACATTAACAAAAAATTAACTTGTTGATAAAATTGTTTAGTATTTGACTAGAACCAGGATTTAAAGTGGTAATGTACTTTTAAATTCAAATTTCATAGCTAGTTCGAGACAGTCATGCTTAACAACAGTTTTCATCCCCAATGCCAATGGACATGGACACGTAAAAACTTACTTAGTTAATAACTACGAAATTACTTTTGAGTTACTTTTTGTTAACAATTTAAATGTCATGCCCCACTGTTAGCATTATGATGGCATTACTTGGTTGACTAACACTCAGTTATAGTACTACTTGCTACTGCTGAGTACACGCGAACTGTTGCTTTTGTATAGGTAAACACGTAAAAACAAAGTACTACAGTTTTACAAAATACATAAACAGCAACGTTTCGACCAAAAGGCCTTTATCAAGCAAACAATACAACAAGAATGACGAATTTCGAGGAACACTACAAATGGACGATTACATGTGGAAACATAAACCTATCTGATGAAAATATGGGAATAAAAACGAACAACGAAATGACTACATTGACCAGAATAATGAATAAATAATGTACTATTATTTACCATATCTCAAGTTACTGGAGATCAAGATCAACATTTCCAAGGCAGCCCCTATATTTTCCAAAGAATAATAAAGTCTGGGAACAACACACACTACCTGCAGTTTCCTATGCTCAGTTTTAGTTATCTAAAATGAGAAATGAGTCGCCTCCATTGAATCCAATCATCAGCATGAGATCCTTGTGCATATCCTGCAGTTTTCTATGCTCAGTTTTAGTTATCTAAACTGAAAAAGGAGACACCTCCATGAATCCAAACATCAGCATGAGTTCCTTGTGGGTGATCTGCAGTTTATTTTGTTTTGTTTTCTAAACTGAGAAATGAGTCGCCTCCATGAATCCAAACATCATTATGTTGTTGTTTCACACTGTAGCTGATCTAGTTATCACACTGTTTCCTGTTCTGTTACAGCCCATGGAGAATCATGGAAGACTGTGGAGGTGCGTTCTCCATGGGAGCAATTGGTGGCTCACTATTCCATGGCATCAAAGGATATAGAAATGCACCCAGCGTAAGTTGTGTATTACCATTTTAAAAATATCTTCTCTTAATTTCTTATGAAGCACAAGTCTTCAACAAACTTCCTCCAGCCAGATCTATCCTGAGCAAGCCAGTTCGTTAAAGATTTTTCCAACCTCTTCTCTCTCTCTCTGTCTGCAGTTAAGTCTCTTTGGGTCTTGCACACAATTGGGTCTCCCTACCCCTCTTGCCTCCCAGATTACATTTCACAGTCACATTTGAGTGTCTTGGAATAACAGTTGACAGAAGCCTGTCATTTAAGAGCCATGTTGAGAACGTAATCATAAAAGGCAAGAAAAGGGCTAACCGCTCTCAAAGTTATGGCGGAGGCGGATATTGAGCAACGCCTGCTACTCTTTCTTTATCAGGGACTAGTGCTGAGCGTGGTGGACTATGGCCTTGGTCTTCTAACAGTAAGCAGAACATCGCTGGATAAGTTAGAAAGGATCCAAAATGAAAGCGATGAGGCTTATACTCGGTTGCACCGTGACACTTCTTGTGAGGCAACGCGCTATGTCCTGGATTGCCAACAATAACCACAAGACACAAAGTGCCAGGTAAAAGAGTATCTGAGAGTTTCTGCGGACCAAATCATCCTCTGCACAAATCCATAAATGAGAACAAGGAAGGCGATTGAAGAGAGGTCGATCCTGGATGGCGAGGCAGAGGATGTTATTAAACAGGTCTGTACTCTAGATGAGCTGAGGCACGGTGACGAATGGATGCCTATATCAGAGGATATGACTGCTTACGCCAGGGTTATCAGCACACTTGGGCCGCAGTAGAGAATGGGCCCTGGGCATCGTCAATCGGAAATTCTTGCACTCGTGGATCAGCACTCCCACCCAGGTGATATCATTATCTACACCGATGGCTCTGTCAAGCGTGGCACCAGATCATCGTGGAGCTACTCAGCTCAAAGCGTCGCACACTTCTGAGGACTGCGGGGCTTTGAGGCGACATCGAGCATGACTATGGAGATCACCGCTGCCTCCAGGGCTCTATCATGGGTGGCTGAGCAACAGGTTACCCATTCGATCATCATATCAGACTCGATGAATATGCTTCAACTGATTGAATCTGGAAGTATGCGTGTGGAATGGGTGGACATCATTCGGAGATCACATCTCAAGAAAATGACTTGGCTGTACACGCCTGGACATGCTGGAGTGCGGGAAGCGAGCGTGCTGACTCTCTTGAAAACAGTGCCCCGACTCAAGTGGGTAGAAGCATGGACAGAGCCGATATCATCAATCGTCGCTCTCAATTGTGTGACATGGGCGGGTCTCAGACACTGGAACGAGTTCGAGAATTAGGCGTTAAGTTTGGACATGCCAGACAGTGTGTTTCGTGTGAGAGAGAGAAGATATAGTCATCAACTTCTCATGGGTACTGTGAGCAAATGGACTTTGGGATGGCTGCTGCAACGGAGGACAGAGCATGAATGGGAATGCCCAATGTGCCATGACATCGATCGCATAACATAACATTTGAGTGTCTGGTGTTCTGTATTCTTATTGTATGTCCCAACCACTTTCACCTTTTTTTTATTTCTTTGTCGATAACTGAGCAGGTGATCTCATTAAGTATCCTTTGCTCTCAACAAATTCAGATAATTCGTCTGAGACATCTTCCCTCAAACCTCTTATGTGACTCTGTCTTGGTACTTGTTTTCCAGGTCTCTGATCTGTACAGTAGGACTGAGCTCACATTTGATTTGTATATATTGAGTTTAGTCTGTGTCATGTAGGCTGATGATCTCCATATGTTGTCCACTGGTTGCAGCTACCATTCCAATTCTTGTGTTGATTTCTTTAGGTGAGATCGAGATCCTAGTCCTATGGACGATAAAACGTAGGTTCTGTGTTCAATTTGATCACGTAAAAGAATCGTGGGTGGTATCTGTGGCTTAGGATAGTGACTCAGTCTATTAACCCCGACGTTCTGAGTTCGAATCACACTGTGGATAGTTTGGTTGCAAATTGTTTCGCGTGGATTTTTACAAAAGGACGATGACACCACCGTCCAGAAAGCAATGGCAAACTACTGAACGTAATAATGCCTAGAAAAATCACAAACAGCGTTAAAAACTGGGGTTGATTCGCAAAGTCCTGTCAAGGATATGGAATTAAATTTTTTTTAAAGAACCATTCTCAGTTCAAAATCGAGAAGAGCAGGCTGGAAAGCCGCTGTCCGGGGAAAATTCATTAGAAAAGATAAAAATAAAATGAGCACAAAAATATCTTCACTATCTTCAAAATGACATCGGTGACCCTCACCGGTGCTACGGAGTTCGTGCACTGCAGCTGAGATCTTTCTGTGTAAGAAGGAGATTGGAGCACACATGGCTACTCACCGAAGGGCAATGATGATGGTCCTATCAATCAAGCATTCTCTGCTTTTTGCCTTTAGACATCGCTAGTTTAACTGATGATCGGTTTCCGAGATAATGTACGCTTGATATGCTGTGGTATTGTGAAGTTTTAAGATGTCTGCCAAGAACTCCATCAATCCATCTTTTTCTTGGTCTGCCCTTTCCTCTTGATAATTCCATTTTCACGTCGTACGCTCTTGTAACTGGGGTATTCGGGTTCATTCTCACCAAGGGGCCAAACCATTTGAGTCTCTGGTTTTTTTTTTCAATGAATTTAATAGCGGACGTTAAATAAAAACCAACATAGTAACTAATTCAATATACATTGGAACAGCGCTGTCCAAACCGGCGCCATGGGGCACCATGGCGCCCGTGTCATATATTCATGGTGCCCTATATTGCTCTGATCAGATTTCAAGAACACGCAACTTTTCAGCTTTTTTTTGTATCAATCATATAACACAATCTTCCCTCAATCTTGTTTTATTTTGTAGCCATTTTCCTACCACCCAACACCACCATTTTGTTTTGTTTGTTTACTGGAGAAAGTTTCGAAATCTTAATCATATTAACATAACTATTCTTTTACTTCTTTGTACGCTTCATATCGACACTTGTTGACCACTCTTGTACGCTTCATATCGACTACTTGTTGACCACTTTGTACGCTTCATATGACACTTGTTGACACTCTATGAGATTGATACTTATGTGAGTTATGTGATCTGAGCCTAATAGAGATTGTACTTTGTGCCAGTTATGTGATCTGAGCCTAAGAGAGATTGTACTTTGTACCAGTTATGTGATCTGAGCCTAAGAGAGATTGTACTTTGTACCAGTTATGTGATCTGAGCCTAAGAGAGATTGTACTTTGTACCAGTTATGTGATCTAGCCTAAGAGAGATTGTACTTTGTGCCAGTTATTAATACTAACCTAAGAGAGATTGTACTTTGTGCCAGTTATGTAATACTAGCCTAAGAGAGATTGTACTTTGTGCCAGTTATGTGATACTAGCCTAAGAGAGATTGTACTTTGTGCCCTAGTAGTATATATCCTTTAGCCAATATTTACTAGAGAGCTTATGTACTACTAGCCTAGACATGTCTTTGTGCAGTTGTAATTCTTGCCTAGAGAAATGTACTTGCCAGTTATGTGATACTAGCCTAAGACAGATTGTACTTTGTGCCAGTTATGTAATACTAGCCTAAGACAGATTGTACTTTGTGCCAGTTATGTAATACTAGCCTAAGAGAGATTGTACTTTGTGCCAGTTATGTGATACTAGCCTAAGAGAGATTGTACTTTGTGCCAGTTATGCGCCTACGGATAGGTCAGTATATCCGATTTATGCGACACTTTTTATTTACTAGAGTAGCTTCCCATGACCCCTACCTCAGTCACTTTTTACGACATGCCTTGTTGGTAGCAGTGTTACAGTTCTTTGCTCCCCTTGAGACCCCCGGTAACACGCTGGTGAACATTAATATGTTTATTTATCAGTGATAATATTGCAATCATCACATGGCGCTAGCGCCCTAGAAATATTAGTTAGATGCGCCCCAATATATAAAAAAGTTGGTCAGCACTTCTTCTTCAATTTTCAACTCCCCACGGAGCACATGTCTCCAACAAACTTTTTCCAGCTCTTCCTCTCTCCTGCCATCCCTTCCAATTATTCCATGTTTTACCTGTCCTTTTAATATCAGTCTCCAGCATTCGTCTCTAGGTATGTCTAGGCCTTCCCATATTCATCTTTCAATGCGGGTTCCAAAACAGTGTTTGGACAGCACTGTATTATAATATGAGTGCGTCCGGAGGTAAAAAAAAAAACCACAACTACAGAGTGAATGAGTTAAATGATGATCAAATTAGGAAATAATTATGGGAGTTACCAAACTACACCAAGTCGTTGATCGTTCTTACCGAGCGGAGAAGCACTTCAACCACTTATTACCAACCACACAATGAATTATTTAGTCTTCAACCTACTACTACAATATACTTTGAAAGTCACAGCCCACGTATAGAGACTGACACAATTGATCAAAATAGTTTATTTATGACTAAGAGCATGCATATTCTCTTGGCAACGTATGGCTGTGAAGCATGGACATTTAATATGGCAGTGGAAAAACATATATCAGTGCTTTTGAATATAAGTGTTACAGAAGAGTCCTCCGTGTATCATGGACAGAGAAGAGGACAAACAGATCTATCCAGAACGAACTTAAAATCAAAGAAAACTAGCTGATGCTACAAATAAGAATGAGAAAATTGAGGTATTTTGGACATATAAAAAAACATGAAGGGCTTGAGAAGACCATCAAGGAAGGAGGCATACCGGCAAAGAGAAGAAGAGGAAGACAACGGAGAAGATAGATTCAGGATATAACTGATGGTTTGAACATGACCGGCTGCAGAGGCAGGACATCTGGCCTATGAGAGCGAGACGTTCCGAAGGACTGTTGGGGTGGTAAAGTTCTGCTCAGGACAAGCTATTTGATGATGACGATGAGTCTATTTGTGCTGGCATAGAGTACAAGTTATACTTCTGAGAGGGCATATATCACAAAAATGACTTGAAGTGGGCATAAATTATAGGTAACAGAATATTTTATATAATAGAAATTTGAGAATCACATATTTAAGGAGATATATATAGAGAGATGATAATCACGTATTTTAGGAGATATATAGAGAGATGAGAATCACGTATTTAAGGAGTTATTATAGAGTTAGAATCACTATTTAAGGATTAATTAATACAAAACGATTTTATATATATATATATATATATATATATATATATATATATATATATATTAGAGACTAATCTATCACATGATATATATATGTTGGAGGGAATGGCTATGCCGGAGCATACAGCCATTTCCCAGGGCAGAGGACCTCATACTAGACAAATAGATAGGATAGTAGAAACGAGCTAGATAGTATAAGGAGACACTGTAGGGGTTTGCACACCAAAGCTGCGCACTATGATGAGAATAACAGCACTAGAACGAGACTAGTTTGACGTAGATTAGTTAGGACTGCTTAGCGACGGTAGTGACAACATAGGAGACTGAGATAAACACTAGAACAGTGTGGACGTGTTTGGAGTATACACACAAAACATCAATAAATAAGCATGTTCTAAATACAAGAAAAGCGTTTGTATGTCATTAACATCTTGCACTCAGAGATAATTAACATCTACTATGCCATAGGTTCCCAAACTTTTTCGGTTAACCGCCCACTTTGCAGAACATAAACTTTGTAACGCCACCCTCGACATTATAACAGTTTGTCAACGCCCCCGTCCCACATATATGCACGCTCTTTTTTCCCCTATGACATAGAAAATGGATATATATTAATGTAATGCATGATCAATGTTCAAATGATTATATGCATGAAATAGAAAATTGATGACAAAATGGATCGTGTAAGACGGACATAAAATGAATTAAAATGCAGAATTCAAATTTTAAATGATTATTCATTCGCAAAATCACGAAAATAATTTATTTAAAAATATTTATTATTAATATCTTCTTTAAGGAGCCACCGACACCTAATCGCCTGAACACCCCCCACCAATTCTTGTCAACCCACTCACCCCCCCACCTCAACCCCTAGAACGCTTCAGCGCCACTAAAGGGCGGTCCGCCCACTTTGGGAAACGCTGTACTATGCTGTTACAACTACCAGCCCTGCAATCGCATATGATCTCCTACTACATATATATATATATATTGAGAATAATCTATCACATTATATATATATATATATATATATATACATTTGAGAATAGTATCATAATTTTAAAAAATAACAAAAAAACCTGTGGATAAGAACAGGATAGGAACTCATGATGACCCAGGTTAAGGGGGGTAGATGGTGATGAATCAGACATACGCTGCGGAAGATACAGTTGAGTTTCCCTTGACAATCACTTGAATTGAACACGCAAGAAATACGGAATAAGGTACTACTTAAACAGACCTGGACACGGAGTAATATTGAGGAACTAAAGTGGTGCTGGACTATCACAGAATGCCATAAGAAAAACATTAAGAGGGCGGAAAAGGGGGAGAAAAAGTATTGAGGCTCTATGCTGCACGAGAAGTGGAGAGGAACACGTCAAGACAGCAGCAACTACTGCACCAACAACTGATAATACTACACATACTGCTGCAATTTCTTTTACTACAATAACTGATACAACATCAGGAAAGATAGACTATGAAATGAGAACATAAGAAGCAGAGTGGACATAACTGCATGCACCGAATACATCGTAAAACAACACATGCAGTGGTTTGGACATTTAATGAGAATGAAATACAGCCAACCACCAATAACAGGATACAATAAAAATAGAACGGGTACTAGAGCTAAGGGAAGACCAAGAACAAGATGGATAGACATTATCAAGAACATACTACATAAACACGGATGTAACACAACAAGGGCGACTCATCTAGCCCTAGAACGCAAATTTAAGCTCCCATCCCTACGCTTAACGGCAAGAGTGGACAACCAACTCCATCTTCCATCTAGGTATAGGCAATAGACTGCTTCAATTACTAATATGACTACTACTATCATAACAACATCAACTACTACTATACCTACTACTACAACAACTACTACAATTACTTCTACTACTGCAAAAACTACTGATTCTGCTGCTACTACAACTACTACAACAACTATTTCTACAACAACTACCATAACAGCAACAAAAACAGCAGCTACAACATTCTGTTCACTATCCATGTTCTTAACAGACAACTGCATGAATTTATTTGCATGCATCATCAACAAAAACTTGACCTTCTTCGCCCTGTACCTTCTACCACTCCTCTCAATTGTCCAACACTATCTTCTCCTCCTACCCAGGTTGTCTGCATCCCTCCAGACCTTCTCTTATCTGACAGCGAGAGATGTGTTTTAAGTAAGGGTCTTCAGTTTGTTCCTCTCCGTCCCTCCATTGACCACTACTCTACTCTTCAGGATGTCAACCGTTTCACTGTGGCTTGCGATTCAAATTCCATTTTCATAACCAGGAGGACCCTCTAGAACATCACGACTCGAGTATGTTCTCCAAGTATTCCACTCGCAAACATGATTGGACTCCTAAACCTGGTGCCTCTAACGCTCTTGATCTCTACATCAAGAATACTTCATATGATTTTGGGACTTCTCCACCCCAAACGCCTAGGGCGTTCTAACATGTCATCGTCCGAGTTTCGTGCTCTATCACACCTCAGTCGACGTGATGACATTGTTATCAAACCCGTTGATAAAGGTGGTGCCATAGTCGTATGGAGCAAAGACTTATACCTTCAGGAAGGCCACAACCAACTATTTAACACCCTATTCTACAAAACTAGTTCTTCTGATGTCACACTATCTAACAATAGTAAGGTCCGTAAAGTTATCAAGAACCTAACTGCCTCTAAAGACCTTCCTACCGGCGCATCATCATTATGTATCATCGATAGCTGTTTGGGCAAACCCGCATTCTATATGCTCCCCAAAATTCATAAACTCCACAATCCTGGCAGGTCTATTGTTTCTGCTTGCTCTTGTCCTACGGAACATATCTGCGAATTCCTTGACAGTATCTTCAATCCTATAGTCACCACACTACCTTCATTCTTGAAAGATACTAACCACACTTTGTCTGTTTTTTCTTCTATTCAGTTGTTGCCTGGCAGGACTTACCGTCTCTTCCTCCTTGATGTCTGTTCACTGTATACCTCTATACCTCATTCTGACGGACTTCAAGCTCTCCAGTTTTTCTCGACAGGAGAACTAACCCTCTTGTCTCCACCTCGACTCTCCTTCGTCTTGCAGAACTAGTTCTCACTCTCAACTCCTTTCAGTTTAATGACCAGTTCTTCGAACAGATCAGTGGGGTCGCCATGGGTACTAAAATGGGACCCAGCTATGCTTGTCTATTCATGGGTGATCTTGAACACTTAGTATGGAACACCTATGATGGCCCCCTTCCGTCCGTGCATCATAGATACATCGATGATTGTATTGGAATTACCGATATGCCTGAAGCCGATTTGTCACGTTTCATTTTCATTAATGTCTTCAATCCTGCTATTCGGTTCACCTCTCACATCTCTACCTCTTGTGTCAATTTTCTTGACATCACTATCACTATCAGCCTATCTACTATCACTACATCAATATACTACAAGCCTACTGATACACATAGCTTTCTTCTGTATACCTCTACCCATCCCCAGGCTTGTCGTGACTCTTTACCTTTCTCTCAACTCTTACGCCTTCGTCGCATCTGTAACGAGGACGACGATTTTCTCGATAGAGCTCACGAGATGCTTGATTTCTTCGGCAAGCGCCTATACCCGGAGAATGTGCTTACATCTGCCATGTATCGGGTTCAGCTAATTGCTCGCCAGGAGGCCCTTTCCAACATACATAGAACCTCCAATTTTGACAGGGTTAAACTTATCTTAACTTTCCACCCTCATAGTTCCCTGGTGAAAAAAGGTCTTATTCCATCATCTTCCTATTCTTCAGTCTGATCCTGAGACACGTTCAGTCTTCCAACACTATACTTTGGTGGCCTACAGACGGGACAGAAGCCTCAAGGATTTGTTGGTACACAGTCGTCTCAATCCTAATATCCAGAGTCACTTTGGCACCATCCAGTGTGGCTGTCGGCGCTGTAATACATATGCACATGTAATACAGACCCGCACTGTCTCTTTTCCAAAAGCTACGTATTTCATTCAAGACAGTTTCACATGTGAGTCCCGCAATATCATCTATGCCATCACCTGCAAACGATGCATCAAGGCCTATATTGGTGAAACCGACAAGAGGCTCAGTGACCGATTCGCCCAACACTTACGCGATATTCGCCAATGCTCTGTGATCCCTGTGGCCACTCATTTCAATGATACTGGCCATTCAGGAGCTGACGATGTCCAGGTCACAGCCATCCGATCATGTTCCTCCGATGATCGCAGTCGATTCGCCCTGAAGAACCGTTTTATTTCATTCTATGGTACCTTGCGACCTAGTGGACTCGACGCATTACATTCTTATGCTTCTTAGTACTGTCTTATCTCATGCCTTGTAATCTATATGTGGATTTGCTCCATATATATGTTATTTATCCACTATATTGTTTATTGTTTCTCTTCTTTTCCACTTCTGGTTTTGTGATGCACTCATGTCGTTATTCGTTTTTATTCCCAGATTTTCATTAGATAGGTTTGAATGTTTCTACATGTAATCGTCCATTTGTAGTGTTCCTCGAAATTCGTCATTCTTGTTGTATTGTTTGCTTGATAAAGGCCTTTTGGTCGAAACGTTGCTGTTTATCGTCACTGTTTCTGTATTTTGTAAAACTGTAGTACTTTGTTTTTACGTGTTTATCTATTTTTCCAAGTTTTACTGTAGTCTGCACCCTTTTTCGATTGATCTGAGCATGAGGTTTCAACTATCGCTTTTTATCGACTGTATTCTGGTTCATCTTTAGTTCAGTCCATGACATGAGGATGCGACTTATCTTGGGTGCAACAGGGCTGGTTATGTAATCCAATAACTACCGTAAACAAACACATCAATCAAATGAAGACGTAGTCCAGAACACCGTCGACTTACTTGAAAGTATACCACAGTCTCCTCCTGCACGGAATTATCAACTAAACCACGGATTCAGTATTAGAACAGTCCAGAACACAGTCGACTTACTTGAGAGTATACCACCGTCTCCTTCTGCACGGAATTATCAACTAAACCACGGATTTAGTATTAGAACAGTCCATAACACAGTCGACTTACTTGAGAGTATACCACCGTCTCCTTCTGCACGGAATTATCAACTAAACCACGGATTTAGTATTAGAACAGTCCAGAACACAGTCGACTTACTTGAGAGTATACCACCGTCTCCTCCTGCACGGAATTATCAACTAAACCACGGATTCAGTATTAGAACAGTCCAGAACACAGTCGACTTACTTGAGAGTATACCACCGTCTCCTTCTGCACGGAATTATCAACTAAACCACGGATTTAGTATTAGAACAGTCCAGAACACAGTCGACTTACTTGAGAGTATACCACCGTCTCCTTCTGCATGGAATTATCAACTAAACCACGGATTTAGTATTAGAACAGTCCAGAACACAGTCGACTTACTTGAGAGTATACCACCGTCTCCTTCTGCATGGAATTATCAACTAAATCACGGATTTAGTATTAGAACAGTCTAGCGCACAGTCGACTTACTTGAGAGTATACCACCGTCTTCTTCTGCACGGAATTATCAACTAAATCACGGATTTAGTATTAGAACAGTCCAGAACACAGTCGACTTACTTGAGAGTATACCACCGTCTCCTTCTGCATGGAATTATCAACTAAATCACGGATTTAGTATTAGAACAGTCCAGAACACAGTCGACTTACTTGAGAGTATACCACCGTCTCCTTCTGCATGGAATTATCAACTAAATCACGGATTTAGTATTAGAACAGTCCAGAACACAGTCGACTTACTTGAGAGTATACCACCGTCTCCTTCTGCATGGAATTATCAACTAAATCACGGATTTAGTATTAGAACAGTCCAGAACACAGTCGACTTACTTGAGAGTATACCACCGTCTCCTTCTGCACGGAATTATCAACTAAATCACGGATTCAGTATTAGAACAGTCCAGAACACAGTCGACTTACTTGAGAGTATACCACCGTCTCCTTCTGCACGGAATTATCAACTAAATCACGGATTTAGTATTAGAACAGTCCAGAACACAGTCGACTTACTTGAGAGTATACCACCGTCTCCTTCTGCACGGAATTATCAACTAAATCACGGATTCAGTATTAGAACAGTCCAGAACACAGTCGACTTACTTGAGAGTATACCACCGTCTCCTTCTGCACGGAATTATCAACTAAACCACGGATTCAGTATTAGAACAGTCCAGAACACAGTCGACTTACTTGAGAGTATACCACCGTCTCCTCCTGCACGGAATTATCAACTAAATCACGGATTCAGTATTAGAACAGAATGACCAGTTTTCGAAACAACTGCCTTCCAATTGCTGGCCATATTCAGTGTTCGTTTCCTTAATTACAAATACCAGTTAGGCGTGTTCCGATTGTCAAACAATGTCGCTAAGTGGACTCATAGCTTGCGAGTGCGGGAATATAGGGATGGGAAATATGGGAAGGGGTGTGTGGTCTCCCTCTTCTTCTTCTTCTTCTTCTTATGCGTTCGCCCGTTATGAATTCAGGCGTTATCCATGACATCCGATAAGGCACTTCTGACTGAATTTGCGTGAAGGCCTGCTTTTACCATTTGACTGGTGTCCCCCGCCATGTAAGCTGACCTTCGACGACTTCCGAGGTAGGTGGTCCTCTAATGTAGTACAATTTAAGAAATACAAATTAATTGATTGATTGATAGGATTATCATCATTCCACTTTGATGAACAATAATGTGTGCTAAAGTGGCGACTCGTGGTCATTTTTGGTGGTGGAGCCAGACACAAATTTCGGGAAAATCATGGTTTTTGGGCTCGGTTTATATTTTAGTATTTACTATTATTTGTTTATTCCGTGAAGTTATTCCCCCTTTACTATAATGATTTGGCGCCGCATACGCAAATAACAAACGGGACAACGTTGCGCCAGGGTAAGTGAGCTGGCACTGATCAAGACCCTACTTCACCTCCTCGTGGTGACCCTGGAAATAGACAAAAGATCATGTCTGGCTAAGTGGGTAAGGATCGAGAGAGAGCTACTCTGGTATAGGTAATAAAGCAAACGCAGACACGCCTCTTGGGTCCTAAATACTAGTGAATGCACGCATCTTCTGCCGATGTCTAATGAATAAAGTTGCATAAATGCAAAGCAAATGTAATAAGTAACAACGTAGAGTTGCGTGTAAGCGTATACTCTCCTCCTGAATCAATATTCAACCATAATTGCCAGCTCTCATTGCAAGAAAGCCGGGCACTCTCCCCACGCACTATAGGCAAAATGGTGAAAACTCATAATTCCTGAGGTTTAACAACAACTAAAATATATACCATATAACTAAGGTACAAAAGAGATCCCTACAACCTACCGTTGACCACAGTCCTTCACCATGAAATAGCAAACAATAAAAACAGAAAACACTTTGCTTTTCTTCACTGACAGTTAACCACGATGTTTTACTAAACCACTTATTATTGAAAGTCCTCTTTTTCTTGTCATCTTGTTGCACATATACAAAGCTATTTGGCTGATGTGTACCTAGCCATTTAATTTCAAGCTTTTCTTCTATCTTTAACGAAGGAAACGGATTTCGTAATAAATAATCCACTTGATTCATTTTGAATTTCGAGTAAGCCACAACTTCAAAAGTAGGTCACAGCTTGTCAATCGCAAACGAGTGTGCGTTGTAGAAGACATATTTATATTGAATACGAAACGGACGATTACCGTTAACGATTATAATAATAGTTAGTTACATATTTCTATTAATGCATATCCTTTTCTACTATTTTATATATAATTTGTGATTCAATCGATAATTATAAAAGTACTATTTAATCAAGAGTCGTCGTTTAACTGTTAATTGGTTGATCGAGTACGAACTTAGCTTCCGGTGAATAAAATGACATTTTTGTTTTGGCAATTATTATTAAAGGTAGCGGTCAAAGGTCATAGGTCGCAATGTTACATCGTCAGTAGAGAATTTTAAAACGACCCGATAAAACATAGTGCGCTGATATATACCTCAAACATTAGAGAGAAGCTGAATTGAGACCGTATATAATAGTTTTTAAATAATAATGTTTATATATTATTATGATTGTTATATTATTATGATATAACATTTATATTTTAGTGTTAAATATTCATCTTTCAAAGCTAATCAGTGTCAAGTTAACTATAATAATTACGAACAAAATTGTTTTAAAATAATAAGTACACGTTAATTATTTTTGGTTTGGTAGGCCTGTTCTTACTGGCCCCTAATAACCATGGGTGTATACTAATTGGAGGAAAATATGTTGAATTTTAGATTTCAGAATGTGTGTGATATTTAAGCGCTATATATCAACTTTCAAAGCTAATCAGTATCCTGTTGAAAGTAATAATTATAAACAAATAATGTCTGAAATAATAAGTACACGTTACTTAATAATTTTGTGGACCTGGCCCCACTGGACCTTAATGACGAGCCACCCTTGTATGCTCCAATCTCTTTCCTACACAGAAGATCTCATCGGAAGTGCACGAGCTCCGTAGTACCAGTGAGGGTTCACGGTGTAATTTCAAAGATTTTGAACATTGTGTAGAAATTTTATTTCTTTTTTTAAAAATTGATTTTACAGCCTACTTTGATAGATTTACTATTTCCAAGATTACTTTTACTTACTCAACTTGAACACATGGCCTCCACTTTAGCGTCCGTCTCCAACAGGACTAGAAACTCGATCTCATCTACATGAGGTCACGAAAAAATGTCATGATCACTCCACTCGGGAAACGAACCGAGTACCTTTATAACGAGAGGGGATCAGGTTTATCTCACCACCACAGAAACTCTCAAAGAAATGACAAAACAACATCAATGACGTATTACTATAGAAGAGAATACTAGCACTGTGGTGTCTGGGGGATCACGTTTATCTCACCGCCACAGAAACTCTCAAAGAAATGACAAAACAGCATCAGTGACGTATTACTATAGAAGAGAATAGTAGCACCGTGGTGTCTGCAAGGCATGTCTTAAGAGGTAGCACCATTACTACAAAACCCACAGATCAAGTTTTAAGTAAAAATAATTGATAAAAGTATTTTTCTACCAACACTTTGTTACCAGTGCCAAACTTGGTCTCTGACAGTAAAACACAACAGAACACCTAGTGTGGAATGCAATGCTTGAGGATAGCACTGGGGGTCACCAGGAAAGAGAGACTACGAAACAAGGACATCAGAGGCAGAGTAGGCATAACTTCATGAACCGAATACATTGAAAGACAACAAATGCAGTGTTTTGACATTTGAAGAGAATGGAATACCACCTATCACCAATAACAGCCTACAATAAAAAGAGATCATGTACTAGAGTCAAGGGAAGACCAAGAAAAGATGGATAGACAATATCAAGACCACACTAAATAAACACGGGTATAACACAACAAGGATGACTCATCTGGCCCTGGAACACACATTAAAGCTCACACCCCTAACCTTAACGGCAAGAGTGGACAACCAATTCCATCATCCAACTGGGGAAAGACAATAGAAAATAGACTTAAGAGGTGAGTAAGATAGGATTCAGAATGGGGCTTGCTACCCTATATGATTTTTTACTGCCCAGGCAACATTTATTAGAAAAGATTACAAATAAAATTTCTACTTAAATATCTTCACCATCTTCAAAATTACACCGGGGACCCTCACCGGTGCTACGAAGTTCGTGCACTACAGCTGAGATCTTCCTATGTAAGAAATAGATCGGAGCACACATGGTTATTCACCGAAGTGCAATGAACATGGCCCTATCAATCAAGCAATCAATCAATCAATCAATTAAAGGCAAGAGAATGAAACGCAAACTCAGAAGTCGTCAGTTACACAATTACAAATAACCACCTGTAAAGGTGTAAAAGCTATATATATATATATGAACATGAGACACGCATTGTATTCTACTGTTCCTATCTAGTTCTTGTTGAGCCTTCTCATTCTTATTTCATATCATCATTATCAGGTGCCGTGCCAGCTGGCGTACGCGATCATGGATCTTCACAAATTTATGTCCCTGATATTTGCTATCACTTCAGATGTTGACGCTCTTCCGGGCCATGAAGTCAAGCTATCCAAAATTTTCTCTCTCTGTCTTCTTCTGTTTCGTCTGACCTCGAATTTATCGGTTGTCACATCGTGTTCTTAAGCTCCCTTTCTCATCACATGTCCGAAAAATGATGACTGCCTCTTTCTTATATTGATGATACGCTTTCTCTGTGACTTGACCTCATTCAACACCTCAACATTAGTCATTTTAGCAGTCCATGAGACAGTGGCGGCTCGTGGTCATTTTTTTGGGGGGGCCGGCAAAAATTTCGGAAACATTTGGGTTTTTGGAGTATTTACTATTTCTTATCTATTACGGCAAGTTATTACCCCTCTCTCTCTATCTCTCTCTTCTCTCGCACGTGCGCTATCACGCTTAGACTGATGTACCAGATTTCCGCATAAATTCTTCTGCTTTCATGTGGAAATCTGATTCATGCAGTCTTAGCATGGATGTATTTCGTCACATCTATAGTACCATTTGGAGCTCTGGTGCTTATCCTTCGGCGATGTGTCCGTTTTTAGCCAGCGTTTACTGGGTTCGCTCTCCTTCACCTCGGGCTGTCCCCAGACGACCTGCAAGGCAGCAGGTTGCTATTTTCTTTTAGGGTAGCTACCCTTAGACAACCTTCCCTCCCGGGTTGTTGAGTGTCATCTGCCCAGTTTACCAGTCTTTTTTTTTTTTTTGGACTGCTTGATTTGTCTGCCGTTCAGTTTTGTGTACGGTTTGCTACACTAGCCTTTGATTGTCCCCAAAGAACTAAAAGGCAGTAGTAGTTATCTGCGAGGGGAAACGCGGTAATTGCTCTCTGGATGGAGATGGAGATCTATGTGGCCTCCAGAGATGCTTCGACCTGTTTGTTTACCGTACACGACTCGTGTCTTCTTTCAGAGAAAAAAACATCAATTACAAAATAGCGACATAATAATTTCTCTTTATTTTCTGAAATAATAAAATATAATTTGCTATATAAACAAGACAATTAATTAAACAGAAGTTATAGAAACGTTTCCTGTGTTGTTTTTATTTTGAGGTTAGAACTATCGATTAGTGACATCTTCTTGTGTAACTCAGTTATTTGTGGATATCAGAGGCAGTCAGTAACACAGACAAGTCTCTAACATTCCAGCTTTCATTTCCCTGGCCTATTCACCTGAGAAGGATTCAAGAGAAAATGTTAGGTACTCTTATTACCATCATTACCCCTACTACTAAAAGCTGGAATCTCAAAAAAAATTATAGTAAATTCAAGAGTTAGACAGGGATGTGGCTTTTCCTCTGCTGCAG